>CAWUFW010001923.1:1445000-2135000 GCA_963921515.1 Calotriton arnoldi | reverse complement strand
GAAACCTATGGTTTTTTCAGTGAATTTCAAAGGTTTTTTTAAATGCTAATTCCTAACTATAACATGTCTGAAACCTATGGTTTTTTTCAGTGAATTTCAAAGGTTTTGTAAATGACAATTTTTAAATGTATTAATTGTTATATTTATTTTTTTGATACTGATTTACTACATTTTTTTAAACTATTTATTTTTACATATTTTATTTTTTAAATTACATTGTAATTACATTATACATTACATTACAAAATATACTTTCTCAGAATGAATTACTTTAGTTTAAATACTTTGCAAATAGGCAATAGACTTTTAAGTACAGTAGTTACAGTTGTTGCAATGGGCAACACAATTTCAAACAATGCAACATTGAGCTAATTGTGAATTTCTAGTTAAATGCAATTAGTTACTTTATGGATTACTTTTCTAACCACAGGACTGGATCCTAGATTCAGTCCTGGGACATCTCCTGTAAACAGTTGAGTAAAAGCGTTTTGGTTACAGTAGTGATTTTTAAGGAATATTATTGTATTTTAAAAGTTGACACTGCGAAACTTTTTCACATAGAATCACCAATGTTATCCTATGGGAGGAAATTCACTTAGCAGGTAAGTAGTGTTATCGTTACTTTTTCTTACTCAGTGGTGGATCCTGGATCCAGCACTGGTGCATCTCCTGTAAACAGTTGAAAGAATGCGTTTAAGTCATACAGGCGATTTTTAAGGAATATTTGTAGTTTGTGAAAATCGACACTTTGAAACTTTTCTGATGAAAACCAGACAATGGATTCCAATGGAAGGAAATACAAGTTACTGGTAAGTACGGTTAGAATTACTTTTCAGGGTCAGTGCTGGGCTAAAAGATGCAGCACTGTGTTCTCTCCTGATAACAGGTGAGTAAATCGGAATTCGTAG
Source organism: Calotriton arnoldi (assembly GCA_963921515.1). NCBI lineage: Eukaryota > Metazoa > Chordata > Amphibia > Caudata > Salamandridae > Calotriton > Calotriton arnoldi. The sequence continues at coordinate 2,134,092 of CAWUFW010001923.1, read as the reverse complement.
TTCGGCTGATTTTAGAGGAATATTTGCACAATGGTGAAGGAAGGGGGTGGGGCCTGAAGTGACATGTCTGCAAACACGCCCTGTGGCGCGTTTTAAGTTGGAGAATTAATTCCTCCTCAATCCCGAGGGTCCCTAGGGGCCAACTGGCCCACCAGATACCTCCAGTATGCGCTAGAGAGCTGCGTTGCAGAGAGGTGTTAGGAGGCCACGCCCTTTTTTACAACACTCTGCAACGCAGCTCCGTGGCGCTTACTGGAGGTACCTGGTGGGCTAGTTGGCCCCCAGGGACCCTCAGGATTGAAGCGGATTTAATTCCCCATCTTAAAACGCGCCACGGGGCCTGTTTGCACACACGTCACCTGAAGCCACGCCCCCTCCCTTCACCACTGTGCAAACGCGCCCCGTGGCGCGTTTTAAGTTGGGGGATTAAGTCCCCTTGCATACTGAGGGTCCCTGGAGTCCAACTAGCCCACCATGTACCTCCAAAAAGCGCCACAGAGCTGCGTTGCAGAGAGGTGTAAAAAGGGGCGTGGCCTCTGTACACCTCTCTGCAACGCAGCCCCCTGCCGCATACCGGAGGTTCCTGGTGGGCTAGTTGTCCCCCAGGGACCCCCAGTATTCAAGGGGGAATTACTTCCCCTTCTTAAAACGCGCCAGGGGGCGCGTTTGCAGACTGCTGCAGGGAGGGGGCGGGGCCTCCGGCACGATGCCGGTCTTTTTTTTTTGTGCTTTTTTCTGCCCAGGGGGTCCTTGTGGGACCCCCTGAGCAGACCTAGGGGGTCAGGGTGTTTCTACCCTGCTCCCTTTGTGCGTTTTGCGCACTTGTTTCTTGTGTTTTGTTTTTTTAATCGGCGGGATCCGCGCATCCCGCCGATTTAAAAAAGAAAAAAATGCTTTTTTCTGCCCAGGGGGTCCTTGTGGGACCCCCTGAGCAGACCTAGGGGGTCAGGGTGTTTCTACCCTGCCCCCTTTTGCGTTTTGCGCACTTGTTTTACTGCTTTCTTGTTCCTCGGTTCTACCGAGGAACAAGATGGCTGCCAACACTTCCTGGTTTGGAGTGTTGACAGCCAATTAGCATGCAGCTCGTGGTCGGGAGGGTGCGCGGATCCACCGCGGCCATAGATATCGAAACTTTTATTTTGGATTTTCTCAGCAACTACTGAACGGATTTACACCATTTTTAAAAAGGGTGCTTTCTGAACCAAGCACTACATTTTTGCCAAATTTGGTGTAATTCCGTTCAGCAGTTTTTGCTGTAGCCTTGCATAAAGTTTCCTATGGGAAATTGATTTTTTCACTCTTATTTTTTGAATTTCTCCGCAACTACTGAACGGATTTACACCATTTAAAAAAAAGGTCGCTTTCTGAACCAAGCGCTACCTTTTTGCCAAATTTGGTGTAATTCCGTTCAGCAGTTCGGGCTGTAGCCGTGGTTAAAATTTCCTATGGGAATTAACATGGAGAAAACACGTTTTGGGACCCCCCTTTTTTCTCGGCCCCCGCTTGATGAATCACCCCGAAACTTTCAAGACAGGAGCGGACCGGAGCGCCCCACTAGTTTTGAAAATTTCGCGATGATTCGTCGAACGACGCCAAAGTTATTGGGAATAGAATGTTACGGATTTCCTATGGATAATAGGTCCTAACTATAACTATCTACTGGCGACCGCCAGTAGATAATATATAGATATATATATGTGTGTATATATATATATATATATATCAATCATGAGGAGTAGTTTTCTGCCACATCAGCAGAAGACTCAGTACCCGCACACTGATATTAGAATGTATCCTGAAATCTAGGAACAATAATCTTCATAAAGGCAACAATTCATTTGTGAGAATGTTTTACAATCTTCTAGAGTCATTCCATAGACCTGTGGGTCTTCACTCGGGTGCGTATGCTCCCCTTACTGCTACCAATTTCTTTTATTTATTTTTTGGTTTTATGGAAGATATGTCAGGTTTTTTAATAAGCCTGGTCAGAAATCCAGATAAATCGGAATTAAACACGAGAACGTAATGATAACCACTTAGGTATAACACTGTATCTATTTATATTATACATTTTTATTGACCACTACAGTACACAAACAAAAAGCATATTTTCAAGCCTTTCAGCAAACGGCAGTAAAAATACCTTAATGCAAAATAAACCGGTTACAGTGTACTGCCCCATTATGGGCTATTTCTTGATGCATGCTCAAAAAAGTGGTAGCAGAACCGCAGGCTTTGTTTAAATTCACTTAACAGCCAACTGTTAGCAAGTAAAGAGTTTCTGATGTAGCTCTGTTTTCACATCAGGTCAAGACCGTGCCTGTTCTATTTGTAAATAAGGTAGTTGTGGTGCTTGAGTTCTCAAAGTACAAATGCTACTACACTTGGTAAATGAACTATTCTTTTTTATTAGGTGAAGAGTCATGAAGAGTATTTGAACACAGTGCAGGCAAAGGAGCAGGACTGCCTTGCTTTGGAAGAATTGGAGCTGCAGAAAAAAGCTATTCAGTCCCAAAGTGAGAATCGGCTTCAGGAACTGCAGCAGGAGACAGATAGGTTTAGAACTGTAAGTGAAACGTAACGTCTTTCTAAGCTTATGCTTGCTGATTAGTTTCTTTGATTTAAAAGCCGGGACAGCTATATGCAAGCAGTTTATTTTTAGATTGGTTAATGTGTGCAGCAATGAGGGTTACTTTCTCACCAGTAAAGGAGTCAGGTATGTTGTGTGAGCTTATTCAAATAGAGGGAAAACCACACTTCTGCTCACCTCAGCAAAGTCCTAGTCCAAGGTCTCAGCAACTTTCAAGCGCCCATCTGGTCTTCGATTCAGAAGTTCTGAGACCACTGCATTCTGGATGAGGAAGTGAGCAATGAATGGCAGTTTGGATGAACACTCTTACACTTAAGCTTTCTGATGTACAGCTTTGGACAGAATGGCTTCTGATTGTTAATATTCTTTCAGATGGATAGGAATCTTTATGCATTTTGGCCATTGCATCCCTGCCTCTCCTCTTGCTTAGAGCATGTTACAGTTTAGTAACATTCCTTAAAAGAAATATTTTCAATACACATTTAATTTTGCTTAGCGTTTCTTTCCGGGAGACGCAGAAGTTAAGGCAAAACTGACTTCACCAAAGCAGGTGGGCAGCTTATAAACTCTCTTGATCACTTCTGGAGATGACATCACATGAATCGGGGACTGGTGCTGCAGCTGTGATGTGCTTTTGGGAATTGTATAATGTCTTGAAGCTTCAACCAGAGAACTGGGAATGGTTCAAGATGAATCTGCAGCAAGATGCACATCTATCAGAATGGAAGTTACTGAAGGCAAGTATCTTGTTTTTCAGGCGAAATACATTTTCAAGAAAATGTCAATAAATATTTGAACAAAATGTTAGGTTTGACTTGCTGAGTTATAAGGGGACAAGAAAAGTGTAATGCAGTGTTGTCACACTATCATATAGGATCCATCTTTTTTATATTGGTGTGTAGCGAGGGGCCCATTCGTTCTAGGTTTCTGGTAAGCACCCGGAACATAAACCCGTCTGATACTGGTGATCCACGCCAGCACCACCTGCAGGAGAAAAGAACACAAAGCATCAGAGGGGTGGAGGGACTGACGCCGTACATTCCACCAGCAAAAGTGAAGGCGGACTATATCTTGCAGGAGCACACAAAAGAGAGGGGGGCCAATAAAAGGAAAAATGGACTTGGAAGGGGTGGTCCTTTTCAACACAGAAGACGTTGACTACAATGAGAAACTCCGAAGGAAGAAAACCGATGCCGGAGACAACCGCTCAAAGCAAAGACCCACAAAGCCTTGAACAACTGGTGACAGGAGAGCCATGGGACATGGATATGACCGTGGAGTACCTACTCAAATGGAGTGAGGGCTGGTGGACGCCACCAGCCTTCACCTGCTAGCTGCCACAACTCAGGAGAGTGACTCGAGCGAAGCCTCCTGGGGGCATTACAATACCCGGAGCCCTATTTTGAGCACCTACCTCTCTTTTCCGGCACTGTATTCTTTCTTTGTTGTGGTTATAAAATTTATGTTTGCCTTACTAAATTCATTTGCCTTTGAAGGGTTTCTCATTTGTGCTGTGGTACTATTGAAAGCCTGAACAGGAAGAAATGCAAGAATGGCACCACTCCCTGATTAACTGCCTGTTGGAATTTAAGGAAAGAGAGCCTAATCCACTAAACTAGGAGCCTAACCTTGGTCTCCCTTTGAGCTGGGAACCACTTTCCCTTGTTTTTCACAGGTAAATGATGATGGGTTCCCCTTTCCTACTGTTATAAATAAAAGATACGAAATCATCACTCATGCTTACCCATACATTTTCCAGTTTTTCCAAGGGTGCTGGCTGTGACCATCCCGAGACCCTAGGAAAGTAGAAGATTAAATTGGAGTTAATGCATTCCTCACCATTTCAACCATTCAAAGAGCTGGATATGCAATACGAGGAACATTGACTGCCCATGGGCGTTACCAGAATTCAAATTTTTCTGTTTCACCTGTCAGTTGTGTTATCAATAAACGCAGCCATTCGGAAAACAGAAAAGCCTCCGAAGCCAGATTTCCGCCCGTCCCTCCACAAAGTGGTGTCAGAAGTGGGATCTGAGGAAGGCTTTTGTCGCTAAATTGGCTGAAAGACAGCGAAGATTAGAAAAGGCCTTGGAAAAATTAATGAGCACCGCTACTGAGGATAGGGAGACATTTCAGAATATCATCAACATCTCTATAAGAGAAAGTGTCCTAGGGAAAAGTTTAACGACCAAACCACAGACTCAATCCCCACTGCAACTTATAATATCAACTGATAAGTCTGGTGGTCTATAACAGGGAGCTATAACTGAATTGATCAAATGCCTAAGTCAGTGCCAAGACCCAAAATTACCAACACGTGTAGAGTAACCTTAATGAACTAATCGGATTTCCATCAACTACCAAGGGAGGTCAGTGTCATCATTTGGATATCCTTCTTTCCTACCATTACTCCTCTAAATCACAGAGGAGGATAACGTGGATCGGATTTCGACCAGGTCACGAAGATCACAAAAGAAGGAAATTGAACCAAAGATGGGGGACTCTATATTCACCTTTTAACCGGTCTCCCCAATAGTTTTTGATTACTACAGGGTGATGGAATTATAAGTGCAGTGCAAGTGAGTGAAAAATAAAAAGGATTTGGAAGAGACAACTACTTTTAATACAAATACCTCTGCCAGTCCTATTAAAAATCATGCAAAAGCAGCTTTGAACACATAGGCCACTTCTCAATGGTCAACTAGTTTCAGCCTAAAGGGCCAATCGCCCAGGCTTTCTTCAGGACCCAAACAGCGAGTTGTGATGCTACTGCATTACCGAAATAACCATCTGACTTTTATATATAAAAAAATTGTCATAAAATACGACCTTGTATATGGTCAATCCTCATGACAAGCAGGGTATTCTTAGCACCTGTAACAAATAAGCACATCGAACCTCATTATGAATTGATAAAGAAGTTAAAATAGCTCCTCTACATTAATGCATCCTTAATGATACACCCAATCGTTACTCTATATATCAATAGGTTAATCTAATTCCACCGCTATAACCATCATTTCACTGGTGCTCTCACCTGTCTTGTATGAGGTCTATACATCACCTCACCTGGTAACAACTCGGGTATGGGAGACCCCGCCCTATAAATAGAGGAAAAACATTTTGAGGGAAGAAAACTTATTTTGTCTTGCCCTCATTTACATGCACTTCATCGTGAACTATACAGCTCCAATAAGGCTAAAATACGGACACCTACCTAAGAAAGATACTCAAAATAAAAATTTACAATGTCAGCATATACACCAATGCTCAATAAAGTTTTTTAAAGTTTTTTTTTAAAGAACTCGCAAGTTTCACCCTATCTATGCTCACATTTCTTATTCCATTTGCCCTTCAATATCAAAAGTTATCGTCAAAAATTCTGGCATTTAGTGTTCCTAATTTGTTCAGACATATTAAAAGTCCTTGGAAATACTTGCGATAAAATGAACTGGATTTTTATCATTGTCTGTGTTCTTCTATATCCAGACCAAAATTCGTCGTTCTTACAGGCACATACAAAAACCAAAAAACAAAAAACACTCGCGCTCTACAAGTGATCAAATATACGAATATATAAAAAATATATATATATATTGCATGGAGGAAAAGACTCGGAGTGTGTCAACTGGTCTGCCAAGCCTCAAAACTACTAGTCCTCTTAATATACACGTACATGGCCAGTATATTGATCATAGTATATGCAAAAAGCGCATAATGTAGTCGCGCATTACTACCAGAACAATAAAGCCTCCAAGATTGTAATCAATCTGATATACTCGTACATGGCCAGCGCAACACTATTAATCTAGGTGGAAAAACGCATCAGCGCAGCGGACACAGCTAGAGGTCTTACCTCTCCGTCGGTGCCTCGAGCTCTCCTGAGTCAGTGGGAGGTGCACCACCAACTTTCTTTACCGATTATATATCTAAATTGGCGCTGCCGGCAGTTGAAAATGACGTATTTGAACTACAAAATTGCGCCATCTTACCCGGAAGCTGTAGTTCTTCACTTCCGAACGCGGGAACTAGATGTATTTGCTCCTGCTGTTACTTCTATATGAATGGACAAACATTTATTAAGCCTCCTAAATACATATATTCACATTATCAGAGCTTTTCTATTAAATGTCTGGAAAAACGTATAGGAAAACCGCTAGGGTATAATAGATCTTTTCACTTAAATTGCAACATTTCTTAGTAGCCTATATAACAGACACAGGACTACTTCTGATTACTAATGGCGCCAATCATGATTGCAAAACAACGTCATAATCACAAAAAACTATTTTTTGAATATGACGGGAACTCATTAGTTGATAGTTTCTGGCAGCTTCACTGCAGATAAAAAAACTTCTATTCATCTACATATTTCTAAAGTGCACGAGTCTTATTTGAGAGAATGCATCTCACTATCCATATCTCAGCAACCAAACTTAGTGATATTTATAAATCACTGTATATGATCATAACTACACATAACCAACTAACTCTGGCTGTTGTGAAATAAGGTCATGCCTGACTTGATATTTATCTATATTAGAGTATTATAAAGCAGTCCAAGGTATCCCATCGTTCAAGCCTCTGGTGTCACTATGAAGTTTGAACACCCACTTTTGTTCTTTACTGAAGAGAAATCTGGCTTTATCAACAACATGAGATGGTATATATGGTTTTTCTAAAACCGTCCACAGGAACTCATCAGCCTGATGAGCAAACTCGGCAAAATGTCTCGTTAATTTGGTATTGGTTTTCTTACATCTAAATGTGCTTTTATGTTCTAGCATCCTGAGCTTGACTTTACGAGTTGTCATCCCTACATATTGATATTTGCAGGGACACTGTATCAGGTAGATCAGATTGTCACTGTTACAATTGGAAAAAGTTTTTTGCACCCAAGGTCTCATCGTTCCAATGTCAACTGTTTTTGAATGTCTTGTTTGTGGGCAGACGGCACAAGCCCCACAAGGAAAATGGCCCTGGACCGGAGGTAGGTCCCACAGAGTGCCCGTTCTTTTCAACTCTTGTTCTTTTGGTCGTGTGTGCACCAATTTATCACGAAGATTGTACCCTCTTTTAAATGCAAATAGAGGCAATGGAATTTTATTCTTGCCGATGTTTAACAATCGCCAATTCTTGCGAATGCTCTTCTGAATTCCGTTGGTTAACGTACTGAATGTATTCACAAAAGTAAGACGCCCCAACGGTGGTTTTTCGGCCTGTGGTTCCAATAGAGCATCTCTATGGTTGTTGCTAGCACGTTTGTATGCTCTTTTAATGAGTTTCTTTGGGTATTTCTTCTCTGTCAGTTGTTGAGACAAATTCTGAGCAAGTTGCTTATATTGCTCGAAATTCGAACAATTTCTTCTCACTCGTAAGAATTGGCCATAGGGCAGATTATCCCGCAAGGACTTCGGATGTTGACTATCATACCTTAAAAGGGAGTTCCGAGCCATTGATTTCCGATAAAGCTCGCTTTCTAATCCTGTGGGAGTGACAAATATAGATAGGTCGAGGAAAGCTATTCTGTTCTTATGTGCCTCTAATGTAAATCTCAAAAAATTATTCCGTGTATTTAGCCATTGTTGGAACTGAAGCACCGATTCCAAATCTCCACGCCACACTACGAAAATGTCGTCAATGTAACGCTTCCAAAGTCTTATCGACTCATGGAAGGGATTATCGTCATTCAGCACATGATTTTGTTCAAAAGTGTGGACGTAGAGATTCGCCAAACTTGGCGCAAAAACGCTCCCCATGCTAGTGCCTGAGACTTGTAGGTAAATTGTTTCTTCAAACTTGAAGAAATTATCTTTCATGGCTAAGTGAGCCAAGGTCATAATAAAGTGAACCGGTGTGATCGAATCTAGGTCGGTGTTGTTCAAGATCGAAGCAATTGTATCTGACGTCTCATCTTGAGGAATAGATGTGTACAGTGATTCAACATCGAAGGAGACTAACAAGTCTCTCTCCGAGTCGAATTCAACCGTAGGTAGAAGACGCAACATATCTTTTGTATCCTGAAGATACGTTGGCATCTTTTTAACTAGTGGCCTCAAGAAAAAATCTACAAAAGTAGATAAAGGCTCAAGAATAGAGCCTATCCCCGAAATTATGGGTCTTCCTGGTGGTGGTCGTTGGATCTTATGTACTTTTGGTAAAGTATAGAAGTACGGCATCACCGGATAAGTGGTTTGGAGAAATGCTGTTTCTTGTGGTGTTTTTCACTCACTTGCACTGCACTTGTAATTCCATCACCCTGTAGTAATCAAAAACTATTGGGGAGACCGGTTAAAAGGTGAATATAGAGTCCCCCATCTTTGGTTCTATTTCCTTCTTTTGGGATCTTCGTGACCAGGTCGAAATCCGATCCACGTTATCCTCCTCTGTGATTTAGAGGAGTAGTGGTAGGAAGGAAGGATATCCAAATGATGACACTGACCTCCCTTGGTAGTTGATGGAAATCCGAATAGTTCGTTAAGGTTACTCTACACGTGTTGGTAATTTTGGGTCTTGGCACTGACTTAGGCATTTGATAAATTCAGTTATAGCTCCCTGTTATAGACCACCAGACTTATCAGTTGATATTAAACATTTCAGAATGCCATCCAAAAGCAATCAGAGTATATTGACAAGGTCTCACAGTCACAAGACACTGCCCTTAATAAATAGGCTGACACACTAGAACAACAACGAGGTCAAACCTCTTTGTCTTCTGCCGTCTTCTAGAAGTATGCGACTGGAGAAGATCCTTGTTTATTTTTCAACAATTACGAACGATTAGCCCAAGCAGCTGAGTGGCCAGAGGAACGGGGGTACAATATTTGGGGCCACCGTTGACTGGTGATCTACAAACGGCCTACCAAGCCATTAACCCATGCTGTACCACCCCATTCAGGGACATAAAGAAAAGCATCCTAGAGCGACTGGGCATAGAAGAGAAAACATATAGGGTAAGGTTACGGCACATTAAAGAAGGTCCCCACAAAACCCTTCAGGCCTTGTATTATAGGGTGAAGGACATGGTTGATAGATGTCTGAAGTCGGAGCATGCCACTAAAGAGGAGATTTTAGAGAAGATTTATTTAGAACAGTTCCTCTCCTTCCTACATCCCCCTGTGCAAAAGTGGGTCAAACAGCACTGCTGGTTGACTCTGGGCACGGTAGTAGGAATTGCTAGTGCTTATATCCAGCCCAAGAGACAAAGGGAGGGCGAGAAGAAACCTTCTCAAGGGGAAGAACCAGTGGCCCTGAGAAATCCACTAGACATGAGATGCCTAGGAAGATTGATATAGTAACACTTCCCCTGGGAGCCAATATACCTCAATGCTTTAATTGTGGAGGATTAGAGCACATAACCCAATAGTGTCCTCAGAAGGTGGAGCCAGTGGAAATTGGGCTAGCTAAACCTTTCTCCTATGTGAAGCCGAGTTCACTGTCACCCTATCATTGTATTGTATGGGTAAACGGCCAACTGGTAACTGCCTCTATCTCCACTCTCTAACTCATCCCAAACCTTATTCTACTGCGATCTCCAAAATAACCCTTTCTAGACTCTTCCCTCCTCTATCCCTCCTTGGATCACCCCAAACCTCATTTTAATACTATGATCTCCCAAACAACCCTTCTAAATTCTTCTTCCCTCATCTATCTCTCCTTTGACTCATCCCACAACTCATTTTACTACTATGCTCTCCCTAATCCATTTCTAGAGATTCTTTCATCCTCCAACTCTCCTTATACTCATCCAAAACCTCATTTTACTTCTGTAATCTCCCAATCAACACTTTCTAGACTATTTCCTCTTCTATCCCCACCCCATTATCCTTTTCAGTCCAACTAACTGACTCACATGTCCACTGCTCATATTAACTCAATTTTACTATACTAATCCACCACTAATCCTTTTTGGGTTCCGTATTAGCGTGCTACTCACCGTAAAGCGCTTCGACACCTTGTCAGGGGTAGTAAGCGCTATATAAATACAATTACAATACAATACAACTTCAGCAATGTCAATTATTGTGATGTTAGGGCCTTCCTGGGAAAAATCAGGGCCAAGGGTACAGCTTGGTACAGCACGGAGACCGCTCTACCAAAAGTCTATGAATCAGTGATAGCGACAGTGGACGGTGGCGCATTGGCCATGATAATACTTTTAGACCTGTCGGCAGCATTCGATACGGTTGCACACCCGATATTATTGGAGAGATTAAGTCATCTAGACGGTACTTACATGGATTCGGTCCTATCTTGAAGACCGTTCCCAACAGGTCTTTCTTCGACCTTTTACATCCTCATCGAAACGATTGGTGTGCAGAGTGCCACAGGGCTCGGCCAGGAGCCCGCTGCTTTTCAATCTTTACCTTGCCCCACTGGTCACCCTGATTGTATCTTGGGGCGTGAAGGTAGTTTCCTATGCGGAAGACACGCAGCTGGTCTTTTCTTTTAAAGAACACTCCGCTGCGGCCTTCCATAAATTCAAGGGATGCCTGAAAAATATTTCTAATTGGATGAATGGTAACTGTCTAAAATTGAATGCTGATAAGACCGAGGTCTTGTTCACCCTCCACCCCACCCCCAATCAAATCTTTGGTGGCCCATGGAGCTGAATCCTCCCCCAATCCTGGCTGATTCTGCAAGAAATCTGGGAATCAGGTTGGATACCGATCTCTCATCCACGGCACAAATCCGTCAGATCTCTACAACCTGTTTTTGGAAGTTGAGATCTATTAGGAAAGTCATACGCTTTCTGCCGGAGGAGAGCCATAAGATTATGGTCCATGCTCTGGTGACCTCTCCGTTGGATTATGCCAATAGTCTCTATCTGGGGCTTCCTGCTTACCTGATTCACAGATTTATGCTAATTCAGAATGCGGCGGCGAGGTTAAATTGACGGGTACCCTTCCGGCACCATACCTCTCCTCATTTGAGGCAGTTACATTGGCTCCCGGTGGCTAGGAGGATAGAGTTTAAGGCTTTGACTTTTGCCTTTAGAGCCACAAGAGGCTTTGGCCCATGCTATCTTAAGCAGAGGCTTAGTCTTTATCAACAAGAGCAGACCCTGAGATCCAACCACCATCGACTCCTTTGTATCCCATGATAATTCAAAACCTGTCAAGATGGAATGCACTGCCTGCCCACCTGCGCCTGATTGAGAAAGAACAGAATTTTAGGAAGGCCTTAAAAACCTGGCTCTTTAATCGGGTGTAGTCTCCTGGCTGGTCTTTTCTTTAGTCTCGCTATTAGCGCCGGGACACCTTTATGAGGTAGGTGTGCACTCTACAAATGGCGATTGATTGAAGGGTTATATTATATCACTTCCTATGATGTCATTAAGGTTGAAAGATATGTAATGTCACTTCCCCTACACCTGGAATTTTGGTGAATCGACGCCCATGGTGCCAGGCTGCCTCCGCAATTCTCTTGTAGTTGCGCTCCTTGGCTGCTGGGCATCGTTTAAGATCGACTTTACGTTTCTTATGTACCCAACTGACAGTCCTTTGAGATTTGCAATGCTAAAACCAGTCGACATATAAGCATAACAACTCTCTGAGCTGTTTTTTCAAGGACTTTATGTTCGACATGGCTTGGGGATGAGTTTTCCTTGAACGGAAGCCTTTTGTTGAAACGGTGCAGACATGGCTCTCGCAGGACAGAGTATCGGGGATGAGCCTAGCCTGATTAGTGAGGTGCCCCGTACTCCAGGCGCTCTAGGAAGCCGCTCAGCTCCCAGTGATCTCTTAGGATCTTAAGTAGATGGCGGGAGTTCACAAAATGAAGTGGATGTTGGAAGCCCGCGAGAACTGCGAGAGAATAGGAATCTGGTGAAGTTTCAAAGCGTGGGCTCTCTATTGGATGGCTGTGGCGCCTAGATACCCTCTGTGGGGGAATGTTTTGCTCTCTGTAAATGTACCATAAATACATAAATAAATGATGGTACCACAGCCATGTAGTAGGACTAGAGCCAAGCCAGCTAATGAACCATTCTTCTGTGAAAAAGAGACAGTGCACTGCACAAAGGCTGAGAGGGCTGGGGAAGAGTCATGCTCGGTAGGTATGTAGAGGACCTGAAAGCTTTTAAAGATGGCTGCAGGCCGGTAGAGTCCGACACAATTTGGTGGTTTGCGTTTTCTGATGCCGTGGAATTTGGAACAGTGGCATTGCTTCCATTGGTGCCGTGGCACCGGGCCAGAGGGGGGCACCGAGGCCCGATCATTCCTATATTTTATGATCAAACAGCAACCAGGTGGCTCATTTGCATCCTTGCACTATAGTCTTGACAAACTCGCTACGCTTCCGATTTAAAAGGCTTGGAGGGATGAGCTTGATAAGGCTTCTGATTGGTCGAATGGTCAGTTGCAATGTCTGACAGAAGTGAGGTTGTAGGTGAAAGGAGAAGTTTCCGCAAATTACAGGTCTGAGAAGCTGGGATGGAAGCAGACCTTGTTGTGCGTTGTTATGATGTTTATTGTACATCACGAAATGTTCTTATCCAATCACTGGGAATGGCTTGAAAGATGGGAAAAGGGAAATTCCGAGATATCCCGTTAATGTACAGCAGGGTCACACGTCATTGCTTAGAAGGGGAGCACAAGGTGGCTGGAGCCACTGTCCAGTTGTCCAGCATGTGGCATGAACAGCTCTCTAGGCATTCTGGGACTTGTAATACTTTCCCTACAAATGCAAGACCTACCAGAATGTACGGAAAGAAATATCCGGACTGGATAAGCTACTGACTTTTAATATCGTTGGGAGACAACCCGGGGCATTTCAGCCTTTCTCTCTGCTACTGTTCAGTGATTGTTTAAATGGACACCTGGAGTATTAACTTGATTTAAAATGACCCGATTTGGACTGGCACCCATGTACGTGGTATCACACAGGAGCACACATAGACAAACACAACTCGTAAAGGAACACACGCAGTTCTACGTTGCAGCAAGGGATGTTGAACAGCAGCATTTGCCGTGCAGACATGGATAAGCCTATCTTTATAACGGAAACAGCAAAACTACTAGCCCCATAATGCAACGGTCAGTGGCGATAGAGAGAAAACTGGCTAAGGGTATCAAACGTGACATGAGCCACTAGGATGGATAATGTAAAAAAAGCAAAGTTTCTCTTCATGGTAATGAAAATGTAACATTTTTAGTTTGATGTTTAGAATATTCTCAGCTTTTGCCTTCATTCTGTACAAAAAAAGTGTCTCACGTAACAGTCTAATTTATTTAAAATGTGTTCATTTACCCCGCTCCTCTCAAATATATTGTTTACACCGCGCATGTGCAAAAGATGTCCGATGCAGTAAATAATTGCAATGGGCACAAGGTTTGTTGCCACGCAAGGCATGGCTTGACGCTCTGTAAATGTAAAGACGGGATTTATTTCTAATAGTACACCAGTTAAGGCACTTTGTGTGCTATATAAATGGTATCGGGCAGAAGCGTAGCTCAATTACTGACGCATGATGCTGCCAGTTCAACAAGTCGTAAAGCCAGCAGTTTAACCTCTCACACCACACCATTGTGGGCAGCTTCATCGCACCAGCAAATACGTCTCAGTGTATAGTTTTATCTAACAATCTTAACTTGACATAATATATTTTCAGAACAAAATGTGGTGTACGCCTTACATGAATGTGCAAGTGCAGTTGGGAGCAAAGAAAACCTTGTGAACTGTGCACATCTTCTGCGTTATGCTTGCTGGACGTAACATTTCGATGCTGTCTTCTGATTTGTGAATCTTCTGCAGTATGCTGGACCAGTAGAAATATGTTGGCATTGTTGTATTTAATGCTAGAATAATTGCTTATAAAATAAAGATACAATTGTAAGCAACCTGTGTGGTGCTGTAATTTTACCAAACACAATATACAAATGTGAAAAAATAGAAAGCACTACACATCCGCAGCATGATTTAATTAGGAACTATTAATTAAAATCAAACTTTTGCATGCTTGTTTTTTTAATCTACAGTTAGACTTGTGACAACATGTTCTATGAGATAGTTGTATTTCCCGTTGAGGTGTGTGTTTGATTCTAACCCTTAAGTGTTTGCTGTAAGATACGATAGAACTATTGAAATCGGTTAGGACTGAATTAAAGTGTAACATTTTAACTGGTCCTTTCTACCTCTCAACAGAGAATCCTTGAGCTGGAAAGTTCTCTGGAAAAGAGTTCAGAAGAGGCAAAGCAACAAGCAGATCATCTGGCTGCAAACATTGAATCCGAAAGAAATGAACACAATTCAGAGATCACTCACATGGAGAACAAACATAGGGAAGAGCTGGAGAAGCTGCGCGAAGAGTTGGACCAGGTATGTTCTGAAAAGCTGCAGCTTCTGAAACAGGAACATGAGTTTAAAATGGAGGAACTAAGAGATAAGCTCCAGAAAGAGCAGGAAGCCCTCTTGAAAGAGAAAGAAACAGTATTCCATGCCCATGTTGAGGAAATGAATGCAAGGACTTTAGAAAAGCTTGATGTGAAGCAAACTGAATTGGAAACCCTTTCTGCAGAGCTGTCGGAAGCCCTTAACGCACGCCAAGAGCTAGAGCAAAACCTTGCAGTTCTTCATGATGAAAGGAAGAGCATGGTTGAGGAGTGGGAGAGAAAATTAGAGGGAGAGATAGCACGACACAAGGAACAAATTGACAATGTTGAAAAGGAGAAAGAAGTCTCTGCGGGAGTGTTGGAGAACTCCCTCAAAGCAGAAGTCCAGTCATTAGAACTTCAGCTTACAGAAAAGCAGAAACATTTGGAAGAGTTGCAGGCGCAGGAGCAGGTATTAAATGAGAAAGCTAAAAAATCAGAAGCTGAGGTCATGCTTCTAAATGCTAAATTGGAGGATGTTTGCCAGTCACACCAAAGCAACACAGATGCACAGGTTAAACTTTACGAAGCACAGCTGGCGGAGCTACAACAGAACATAATAAATGTAGAAACCGAGAGAGCGCAACTCATTGACAAGGAAGCAGCGACTGAATCACAGCTGAATGTCATCAGTGCTGAACTAAGTTCATTCAAAGCCCAAGTAACGGATCTGAAGCAACAGCTGGAAGAGCAGAGCGAGAACATAATGCAGAAACTTTCCTGTTCGACACAAGAGCATGAAACTGAGAGGAAACACCTCACTGAGGCAATGGAACAAGCGATGAAAGATGTGGCAGAAAAGGATAATGAAATTGCCCAAATAAAAATGCAACAGAATCAGCAGATGGAGGATTTCAAAGAGCAACTATTAGCTGCAGAAGAGAGAATCAGGGCTTTACAAGGTGACTATGAAAACAAACTAAAGAATCATGAAAGCAAGTTTGAAAAATTTAGGCAAAAAGCCAAGGAGATTCAAGAAACTCTTAAGAGGAAACTCTCAGAACAAGAAAAGAAATTGAAAATGGAAATTGAAAATAAGCAGCTGGAGTTGAGCGAAAAAGAGAAACATTTTAATGCAAAAATGTTGGAAATGGCGCAAGCTGGCTCCACAGGCATCAGCGATGCGGTGTCACAACTAGAGCACAACCATAAGGAGCAACTTGAGAGTCTGTCTGAAGCACACAGGCGAGAGATGGAGGAAATTACACAGGTCTGGGAGAAGAAACTTCAGCAGCACGTCGAGGAGCTGCAAGAAAAACATGAACATGAGCTCCAGGAAAAAGAGCAAGAAGTGACCGAGGTAAAGCAGAAGCTAGACATATTTGGAAGTGAAAAGGATGAAGCAAGCAGAGCAATTGCACAGCTAAAGGAAGAGCAGGGAAAGAAAGACCTCTCTTTTAACGAGTTACAGGAACAATTCAAACAGGCATGCACTCAAATCGACACCCTGTTGCATGACGAAACAAGCTTTAAATCAAAACTTGAAAGTTTAGAGGCTGATTTAAGTCGGACCTTAAGTGAAAAGTCTGCTCTCCAAGAACAGCTTGGGGAGGTCATGGCTGCTACCGCAAAGGACAGCAGTAGGGTGAATGAACTGGTTGAAATGCTAAAAGAGGCAAACGAAAAACTTGAGGCACTTGAATCCTTGCACGCTAGAGATTGTGAGGATTATGAGAAACGGCTGAAGGACAAACTTGTAGCTGCTCAACAGAAAGAAACTGAGTTCAATGAGCTATTATTGGGCTGTTCTTCACAGCTAGAGGCATATGGCACAGATTCTGATGCAAAAACCAGTGACCTTAATGCAAAATGCACTGATAAAATTAACTTTCTAATTGCAAGAATGACACGGTGTCAAAATCAGATAGTTAAAATTAGGGAAGCAGTAGTGGTCCAGGCAGGAAAAATTGTTGACTTGGAAACCCAACTTGAACAAGTAACATCCCAGCATGCTTCGCTGGAGAGTTCCTTGCAGCAATCACTGCAACATTTGCAAGACAAAGCAAATGAAATTTTACTAATAAGAGAGGAGCTTCAATGTCTGAAAACAGAAAAAGAGGCTTTACAAAATGCAGGTGGGCAGCATCAGGAGGTTGTAGTTGAGAAGGAAGCTTTCATCACTCAGCTGAAAAAGGAGCTTTCTGAAAAAATGAATGTGGTCACATCAATGCAAGGAGAACTCAAGGGAAAAGAGTCCAAAATTGAAGCTCTTACTGTGCTGGTCAATGAATTGAAAACCAACCTCGAAAACAGCATTGGTGTAGCAGAAAAAGAAGCTGCCTCTTCTGCTCTACGCAAACAGTGTGAAGAGGATTTGTTGTCAAAGGTTGAGGCCCTCAGCCGCGAGAAAACATCTGCTCTTGAACAGGTAGATCAGCACAAAAACAAGCTTGCAGAATGGAAAAAGAAGGCTGAAAATAGGTTTACTCAAAACCACAATACCATCAAAGAGCTGCAAGCAAAGCTTGAAATGCAAAATCAGCAAAGCAATGAGAAGGATGAACAATTGCGCAAATTGAAGGAAGAACTGGACCAGCAAAGCAAAAACTTAGATAGTTTGAAGGCTGAAGCACAACAGATGCAGATTTCGAAGGATAAAAAAGAATGTGATGCCACAGCAGAGTTGGAAGCCCAAAAAGCTAGAATTGGAGAGTTAGAAGGTTTAATCTCCAAAGTAACAAGAGAAAAGGAATGTTTGGTGGAGGAGATGAGGAAACAAAGTTATCAAAAGGAGGCCGAGCACAAAGAGCTAGTTCAGCAGCTACAGAATGCTCAGGTTACTGTTTTTGAAAAGGACAATAGACATATGGAGGCTGAGCATAAAGTGCAAATTCTCGAAAAAGACATTGCAACGTTGAAAACAGAGCTTGAAACCAGACAGAGGGACTTTGAGTTGGTAAAAGCAGAAATCATGAGAAGTAAAGAAGAGGACGTAAAGGCCCTAGAAACGAAACTTGCAGAAAGTATTGTCAGGCATACCGAACTGAAGAAGAAAGCAGAGCAAAAGATTGCCTCTATCAAGAAGCAGCTAATGTCCCAAGTCGAAGAAAAGGAGCATTACAAAAAAGATTTAGAAAATCAGTTGCAAGATATGAAACAGAAAATGCAGGAAAGGGAGAACAGAGTAAAGACTTTGGAAGTGAAAATAAAATCGATAGAGGATTCATCTGGGTTAGAGAAAGAAGAGATGCAGCGGGAAGTCCAGAATGTTAAAGCAGCCATAGAACAAGAGAAAGCCAGCACTCGGGAAAATGTGCGACAGATGTATGAAGAAAAAATATCCAGTTTACAGAAAGATATTGCTGCAAAGGAACAGCAGCTTCAGAGACAGAGGGAAGAACTGGAAGATAAAAACGTATCAGAATCAAAAATACAGAGCACACTTGATGATCTCTTGCAAAAGCTGGAGTGCCTAGAGAAGGAGCGACAGCAGCAACAAGCCACGGTTGTAAAACTCCAGAAGGAACTTGAGACTTGTAAAAAGCAGCATGACTTGTTATTGGTTCAGCATAAAGAGAAGGAGGCAGAACTCCTGAGTCTTAAGGCAGAATTACAGCTCAAAGAGACAGAGATGCTAGTGATGGGCAGTAAGGTTGATGATTTAAAGAAAACACTTACTGCAGGGGAGCGGACTATGAAGGAGAAAGATGAGACTATAGCTAAAGAACAAGAAGTGCACAGACTTCAGAGAGAAGAGTCATCCTTGAAACATAGTGAAACGTTAAAAGCTCTTCAAGAACAATTGGAGATAAAGGATGACCTTATCAAAACTTTTGAAGAGAATTTAGCAGAGAAAGTGAAATCTGATGCTGAACTCCAAACATTACTTGGCGATATGCAATCCCAGCTGAAAGAACTTAACGTGAAACTGAAAGAGGCTGAGAAAGAGAAGCAAAAACTTTGCAAAGACGTGGCCAGTGCACAGAAGGACCTGCGAGTTTTGCGAAAGGAGCAGCAACAAGAATTAGAGATACTGAAGAGGGAATTAGCAGATGAAGCAGAACAGAAAATCAAGTAAGTATATATTATTTTAACATTAGGTTCTGTCTTATTAGTGACAATTCCTTGCTCTTTAAACATATATTGCTCATCAAATGTATCATCTCCCACTTGTATTCAGATACTTGTGATTGTAACGTAGACTGATGAATGGTTAAGTTATTCTAATTTGCCTTCGTGGCTAGCGTGTGTTTTTTTCATGTCCATATTTTCTTCTTTGTTTGGTCTTATTGGTAAATAATTCCTAGCAGCAACAAGCATAGTCGTAGGTTCAAATTGTCAAAATGTCTCGTCAGTATTTAAATATTTCATAACCAGTCACAGCAGGAATTACAATGGACACATCTAATAAAAACAAACTTTTCTGATGTGCCCTAACATTGTGTCGAGAGATGATTAGTAAGCACATAAAATATACGAGAATAACCCAGCATATATGTTGCCATTCTCTTCCGATACCCTTCAAACATGAAAAAGTGTTTCCCCTTGTCGTTTTCATTTGTATAGGGTTTGCACATTTGGTCTGGAGCAAATTTCAATCCACATTCCTTTACGTTTTGAGAAGGCATAAGAATGGCTGAACTTGTTCTTGATTCATGTACAGAGTTTGGGCGTAACTTGCCCCTGAATTAATTTTTTGTCAGTCCCTTGTCCTCACACATGCGATTCTTTACCTTTTGGTGAAAAGGCACTCAAGCATTACTAAAGTATTTGAGTGCATCTGGAGATGGACCCCATGCGCCGAAGCTGCTGGTTGATTTTTGACAACATTTCTTAACATATCGCCATGCATATTCCCAAGCTGCCATAGCAAAGATGTGCTTCCGTTGTATGAACAGCCAAGTGTCCATGCAATTCAGCGGAGTCGCATTGATTGGAAACAGCCTTTACAACGATGCCTTCACCATGCATGTTAAGTATATATATGTGTGTGTGTGTATGTATGTGTATATATATATATATATATATATATATATATACACACACAATTACCACTCAAAGGTGCATCCAGGCACCGAAAAGAGAGACGGACAACTGCTTCTTTGCTGATACTGCCAGCCCTAGTAGCGTTTTTATTGTTCCATTTTAGTAGTGCAAATCTCGAACATGACGCGTTTCGGCCAACGGGGTGGCCTTGATCACATGAATGCTTCGCAAGAAAGTGTCGTTTAAATAAAGCAATTGATTGACCATGTGACTTGGCGCCTACTGCCTACATGGACATAGAGGAAATAATGTATGTCGTAAACATTGCCTGAACAAGCACATTGCTCCTTGACAAATGGATCATACTGATTTACAATTTATAAATATAGACATCATGATTGCAAGTTAAATATATACATAACAAAATGTAATTATAATTGAAACGAAATTCCGTTCTGTTTCAAGAAAATACTGTTAATATCCTTAAACCATCCATGTGTATCTGGTCCTTACTAACACTGTTGAAATATTCAATGTAGTTATAACATACTTCTTGTAGATCACATTGTAATCGCCTAAACTATACATTTATAACTGCACAAATGCACCAAGATCCTACGAGACAATTGACACAATGGACCCAATAAGGTTTATATTGTGGAATCATGGTATAGAGGTATTTCAGTCATTATATATGAAATTCGCTTCATTATACACACACTTTGAAATAAAAACCCGTGCAAATACTGGATCAGTAAATCTAGATTTTTCAACAGTTATTTACAAATCTAAAGAGCATTAAGATGTTATTCATATCCTCTTAAAGTGCTGCCTGCAGAATTCAATAGACTGTACACATGTGCAAAAAATCGCTATAAAAGTGCAAAAAGTGCAGTGAATAAAGTAAAAAAAAAAACCTTGTGAGAGAAGGCTGCATGCTAATTCATTATAGAATCTAAATATATACAACTGACTATATACAAATAGGAGAATGAAAGAAAATGCTCTAATAGAGACATCACTGTACAGGAGCTAACATTCCAACCCTTAAACAGTACTGAAATGCACTCGACCTAAAGCATCATCCCAACTGAATCCAAACTGAATCCAAACCTACACACGGGGAGATGGGAGACTACAGAATAGTGGCTGGATACACATTATAGATAATGATGTAAATCTTCACAAATGTTCAATCCCCTAGGGGCCTTAGTATCCAGCTCAACTATATATATATGGTCTCTAACTGCCTCAGTTGTTTCTCGCGATTGCCCCCTCGTTTGTTCACAGGTACACTGTCTATGACATAGTATTGGAGCACGTTTAGATTGTTGCCGTGTTCCAACTTAATATGTCTGGCGACAGGATATGAGGGATCAGAATTAACTGTCGCACGTAGATGCTGAAGGATTCGCACATAAACCTGCAGCTTCGTGCTACCTACGTAGCGAAGTCCACATATGCACTGGAGAATGTATACAGCGTAATCTGTGCGGCAAGTGTAATGTCCCTTAAGATTTACAGAACATCTGAAAAGGTGGTGGAATAGGTTTTCGTATTCACCCCAAATTTGCACGCCCGACATGTGCTGCTCTTGTAGAAACCCTTCTTGGGCGAAAGCCACCTACTTTTAGTGTCCAATTCAGGGCTAGTTTTTACTAGATCGCTACGCATTGAATGTGCTTTGCGGTACGTAAAGTTGGGCTTATTCGGTAGTATCTGTAGGAGCGTCGCGTCAGTGAGAACTATAGGCCACTGTGAATTGATGATACTTTTTATGGCATTGGCTTGCCTGCTGTACGTGGATATAAATCTACAAGTGACATTCCCCGGGTTGCCCTGGCTCTCCCCATCTTCTGAGTTGTCTAGAGGCAAGATGGTATTGACAGATGTTCCTGATCTCGTTTGCAATAGTGACTGTCTGTCCTTATTGTTGGCCTTCTTAAGGGCTATATCAAGTTTCTTGGCACTATATCCTCTCTCCAGAAACCTAGTTCTGGCTGCTTCTTGAGCTGCTGCCAATGTCTCACTGGTGCTACAAGCTCTGCAAAAACTCCCCATAGGGAAGGCTGGAGATAGTGTGTTGGGGATGAAAGCTGGTGGCATGTAATAAGGTATTGCCAGCCGTCGGTTTTCTGTATAAACATGTCTCAATGGCTCAGTTTTGTATATATACTGTGATGTCTAGAAAGTTAACTGTTACAGGATCAATGTGTGCAGTAAATTGTAAGTTTAAATTGTTGCAATTAATTGCATCTATAAACCCTTCGGCCTGAGGAGATGTTCCTTTCCAAATAATGAATACGTCGTCAATGTATCTCCACATTTGTACCACATGTTCTTCGTACAATGCTTTGTGGTCAACCCTGAGGACATGCTCCTCCCACCAGCCTACATGCAAGCACACATAGCTAGGGGAGAAGCATGCCCCCATGGCCACGCCCTGTTTGTGCCGGCACTAGTCCAGCCTCATGATACTTTTCCAAGGATTTAATTTCCCACCACTTCGTGAGTTCGCTTCGATTATTTTTCTCTAAGGCCTTTAATAAACTTTTCACATCGAAGCCCTGTTCAGGTTCCTTTATTCTCCGGTTGCTGTTGTCAGTAATTTTAGGTAGATTATTGAACAACTCATCCGCTGCCTTCTCTCTTGCTTGCAACGCCTCGTCCGACATTGCACTTAGAATTAATGGTGATTATTACGCAAATGGGGTAATCCTTAGTATGTTTCCCCCTGGCTCTGAAGTTTACAGCACCTCCCCACCTGCAAAGTGTGACAATATCACTCCCGACTTACTGTGAATGCCTGGACATCCCCACGAGTCCTCCAACGCGATGCGAGCACCTCCGGTATCACAAACGAGAAAACGTCAATCACCGTCCTGCAGGGGGCTGTCCATGTGAAAGCTTACGTAAAGCTACCAATCCAAGTGGCTTAAAGGATGGACAGCCGTCTTCTGGGCGAGGGGTCCGTCGCGGGAAAATCAAGCCAATCTTCCTCATGTAATATCCAATTACCACTCAAAGGTGCATCCAGGCACCGAAAAGAGAGACAGACAACTGCTTCTTTGCTGATACTGCCAGCCGCAGTAGCGTTTTTATTGTTCCATTTTAGTAGTGCAAATCTCGAACATGACGCGTTTCGGCCAACGGGGTGGCCTTGATCACATGAATGCGTCGCAAGAAAGTGACGTTTAAATAAAGCAATTGATTGACCATGTGACTTGGCGCCTACTGCCTACATGGACATAGAGGAAATACTGTATGTCGTAAACATTGCCTGAACAAGCACATTGCTCCTTGACAAATGGATCATACTGATTTACAATTTATAAATATAGACATCATGATTGCAAGTTAAATATATACATAACAAAATGTAATTATAATTGAAACGAAATTCCGTTCTGTTTCAAGAAAATACAAAGAAAATACTGTTAATATCCTTAAACCATCCATGTGTATCTGGTCCTTACTAACACTGTTGAAATATTCAATGTAGTTATAACATACTTCTTGTAGATCACATTGTAATCGCCTAAACTATACATTTATAACTGCACAAATATATATATATAATTATATAATGGATTTCATTTATCTTATTATACTTGTGTGGTGAAAGCTGTGTGGTGAAAGCTGTGTGGAAAAGGCATATGTGGTAAAGCCATGCGTTGTACTATCATACAACACGCATTGATGCCATTTTGCAATGGTAGGTGGTCCATTTTATGCCCCTAGAAAGGGGGAGTTGCTGTGGCTCGAACAGGTGCTAAAAGCAGGTTTTTTTCTCTTGCACTTTTCAGTTAGTGTTGGCATTTCTGCGACTGATCAGAGAATTGTTCCATGTGCCATGCGGAGCGCCAGTGTGAGAGCATGATAGGGCAAGTCCATGAGTATGAAGGGAAAGGAAGGATGTCAAACATGAGGTGGTTCTTCTCACGGTTGGAAGGCTCCATCCTAATGAAGACATAGACATGGCTAGCCTTAAATCTATTGCTACTCAAGATGCTCTACTTTCCAGTGTATGTTGTCTGAAGTCCCCAATTCAATATGGTGCTAACCTATTTTCCTGTGATGTTATTTCTCCCCTAGACCATGTATAAGAAGGTCTTCTTCTGAGTTGCAACACATTTGTTCCCCTATTTCTCATCACTTTCATTTCCCTTTGTTATACCTTTTTGCCCTTGATTTTTTTGCTCCATTATTCTGCAGCTGAATTTTACTTTGGGATTCCTAATTCTGAAAGATCTTATCCTGAAGTCTTCCTTTTTACTTTTCAGACAAGTTTTATCGGGCTAATCAGTTTTCATCGCTACAAAACAATGTGATTAGACATATACGGATTATATTGAGTACCTATCAAACAAATTGGGTATAGAACAGACCAAATGAAATCCAACACGTTATCATCCCATGTTAAGACCAGTTTGATCTGAAATATGTAACAGGGTCATCTTGTAGTTGTGGACTGTCTGACAAGAGACATCTATGCCCCTCTCGCTAGGTAAGCTGTCCATATATTGATGTGGGTGTTGACAAATTTCGGTTAAGTATAATTTGAGAGAAAACAAGATAACAAAAAAAGAAAACCAAACCCCCATCGCTCCCATTTTCCCACCCCCTGGAGTGTCCACTTTTCAAGAGGTCTGGTACAAACACAGGTTGGTGTGTGTCGCAGCTTACTGCATTTAATCCTCGAACCAGGGTGATTCCTATCGCAGCCGGGTGCAGCAGCTTTTGATCCCTGGAGACGATGTATACAGTCAATCAATTTTGGCAGATCATAAAGATCAGGAGTGTCAGTTAGGGCTGACCTTGGAGCTTAAAGACCAGAGAGGGAGTAGCAATCATCGTAGCTTGAAGACTAGCGATAATCTGGGGCACTCAGGGGAGACTCATGAAGCAGGAAGGGGCATGGGTTCAGGACATTGATTGTCTCCTGTTCCATAATCCCTGAACTCTCGCACCGGAGTATCCTAGTAGGATGTGATGGGTGTTCTGTGCAACCCTCGGTTTTCCTCACTGTGAAAAGCGTTGCCCTCAGCTTCTACCCAGGTAGTCACTGCTTGCCTCCATGTTAGAAGTGGCGGGGGAGATTGGGATTTCCAGTGAATTATTATGGTTCGTTTAGATCGTAAAAGCACTAGGTCGAAAAATGTGGCCCCCACAGAATCCACTGCGGGCCAGCGGAGATGGGAGAAGGAACTGGGGAGGGAACTGACGAGCAAAGAGTGGTCAGACATTTACTATCGAGCGAACCACACCGCCCGCAATACGGCTAGCAGGGAGGCTGCGGTTAAAGTAGCCATGTATTGGCATCTGACCCCGGCTCGCTTGCACAGAGGAAACCATGATCGGAGCCCACTCTGCTGGCGAGGCTGTGGTGAAGAGGGTACTCTGGTGCACCTACTATGGGACTGCCCTGCAATACAAGAGTATTGGAGGTCTATCCTCGATGACATTGACCGCCAATTCGACACAGCGATACCGCGCTTCCCGGTGTATACTGTACTGGGCTTACCCAACCCCCTGACATACCCACTTCGATCGCGACGGGGAAGGCAAATGGGTGTAGCACTGGGAGCTGCCACCCAGAACATCCCATCACATTGGGGTTCCTCCTCGAAACCGACATGCTTGGGGTGGCTTCACAGATTGTGGTATACTATAGGCATGGAACGCATACACGCCTCCCTATCTAACACACTGGCCAGCTTCACGGATTCTTGGCAGCCACTGCTCTCTTTGTTAGCTCAAGACATGAACGAGATCAAATGCCCTTAATATCTCCGACTTCTCCGACTTACCAGCTCGGACGACCCGACAGGACGAATAGAGGACGCTCACTGACCCACGTTCCCTATGATATACCTCACCAAGACATCAGCGGCACACTAGCTCGGGTAGGGGAGGGGGGAGTTGTTCTGGGGGAGGTGGGACCAGGGTACTGTTAATTTTGTTTTCGTAAAAGGCATTGCACTATTCCATGTAACCAATGGTTCCATTCGAAACTGCTGATCTGATGGCATGGGAGGGGCCCTTCAAGGCCATGACTGCAGAGTGACTTTCATCAGATGGACTGGGTCTTGCATATGGCCATGGGTGCAACGCTGTACTTATGCTTCTCTTGATTATTGAATTTACAATTTTGCTGAAATGCCAATAAAACACAGTTAAACCTAAAAATGTGGTTGTTACCTTGTCCCTTTTAGGCTGGGGATTTAGTCCCAGTAAGCAGGCTTCCATTTGAGCTAATCATGGACGGCCTGGCACCACTGACAACTTCTCCATAACACCCCCCCACCCCAAAGGACTGAAGAGAAGTACAGTGCCACATCTTGGACAGTTATCAGCCACTGTAGTGTAGAACCGGTAGGGGTGAGGTAGGCTCTGTGAAAAATGTTAAATTGAATACATTTGAAATTTGCAGGCTACTTTTTGTGGGTATTCTGGTGCTCTCTGTCACTCTTTCTCAATGTAAGCTCGCCCCAAACGCACCGCCCACCAGCCTCTGAGCGATTGTAAGGCTACACCCTCATGGTCCACTATTGCCTTATAAAACCAGGTAATAAGTCTATGCCCGTGTCTTACAATATGCAATGCCTCTATACTGCATGTGTGGGGGGGTTCCATTTAGTTATCTAACCACTGTTGGCGGAGCATGTATATTAATCTACCATGTAACAGGAACTGGCTCTCTTGTAGTCCCATGTTATCAACTAGCGTCTAGAAAGATATGAGTCACCTCGTTGTAGAGGTCTCCCAGTGTAGTTATCCCTACCGCCTCTCACTGTCTGAGCTCCCTTCGTGTGAGCGGCTCTCTTGGTGTAGGAAAACCCAGCAGTGGAATAGTAGGAACATGCAGTATTGTCGGGTGATTATACCGAATGCCTTGTTTCAGGACTGTCAATACCGTGCTATGTAACAGGTGGGTTACACGTGGGTTTGGTGATCGGGAATAACAGTCTGTGCTGTTCCCCTCCCCTCGGATATGGTCTTGCTTAGTCTTTCTCACTGATGGTTTCCAGCTAACCAGTAAGCCAGCCTTTGGAGTTGTGCTGTATAATAATGTGCTTTAAAATCCGGCACATCCATGCCTCCTCTAGTGGTGGAGAGCCTCAACTTTGCCAGACTAACTCTTTGTCTTCCCTGGCCCCAGAAGAGCTTTATCAGTAGGGAATCAAGATCAAGGAGCTGAAATTAGGATGCTGGAATGGGCACTAGCAAGTTCACAAATTAAGAGGCGGGGAAGCATCAGCATTTTTGCTACCCCATTTTTGGTCAGTGAATCAAATCAGGCAGTAGGGGCTGGGGGGGCAGCTGGTCTGCCAGGAGTTTACTTAAAGTTTTATATTCTGTGTTTTTATGAAGATCGGCCTAGAAGAGGATAGTAAGTGTCCATCTCAACCAGATTTAAGTAAGGAGGTGACCACTGCCTCGTTCATGGACGCTGGAAGTTGGCCGCTACAGATAGTGGTCCAGTAAAGTTTTAACAGTCATAGTGCTAAGAGGCCACAAAATTCAATGGGAGGCCATCTTTGCCAGGCGTCTTGCCACATGCAAGTGCTTAGATCGCCTTTTTTATTTCTTGTTCCGAAGTAAGGGCGGCTAGAGATTCATCTGCAACTCTAGACACCTTTGTAAGGTTACATCCCATAAAAAGACCTCAATCGAAGTGTTGTGGTTGTGCCTGCTGGTTGGAGTATAATGTGGCATAGTGAGCTCAAAAGGTTTGGTTAATTGCGCCATGTGTGCAAATCAGCAGTCAATCTTTAGTTGTGACAGCCTTTATAAGCATTTGTGGGTTATGGAGGGGTGAGGAGTCTGCCAGTTGTTTCTCCTTCTGCATGGGATTTAGCTTTGTAAGTCGCTTGGTCCAGCACAAGCACTCCATAAGTTCGTTGTATGTATGTTTAGCCTCGCGCAGAGGTCTCATGCACTCTAGATGCACTATCACTGCATGCACCATGGTAATTAGCGAGTTTTCTACTCATTTGAGTTTAGAGCAAATTGATCCACAGGTGTCCAGCATAGTTCGAATACAGGCACCCCGTATCACAACCTTAAAGGCTTCCCACTCCACCATAGGGGAGGATGCAGTATTATCATTTTCCTGAAAATATTTAACAATGCTTTCCCGTAATTCCTCCTGGATAACCGGGTCTTGCAACCACGGTGCTTGGAGTTTCCATGTAGGGATCTAGGTAGGTATTCTCCTTTGGTGAAAAGGGGCCTCTAGGGGGTTACGGTCTGATAGCGTTTTGCCGAAGTATGTTGTGTGATACACTGATGGGTGGAGTGAGCCTCCCATCTAAACGTGCAGGATGCACAACCAACGGACATAGGCCAATGTGATCAACAGTCAGGAGTCCAATTTAATCCATGTTATCCTTTTTAATACATTTTTCCGTCCTTCAGTACTCGTACAGAGGCCTCATGATTCCAGTTCTCAAATGTGTGAGAAATGCCAATCCAGGCGTATTTCTGCAACATGTCGAAATCACAATTTGTCATATGGGACATGATGGTATAAACCCAATGCATTTTGGGCTGAAGCCCTTTGTCAGGGGTAACTATAATGTAGAAAAAGTCACATCAGCAACCATCTATAACCACATATCTGCAAATATCAATAGTTGAACATTCAATTGTGCTGATAACATGTGTATGACATGCTAACTAATTAATGCTGACACACAAAAACGCCACCAAAGCATATTATGGAAAACATATCCAAAAAGCACATGCTTAATGTGACATACAAAAAACGCAATAAAAAAAATCAATGATAGACAAGTACGTGACCGCGTATATTCCGTGACTAAAGATATGCCCCATGCTAATCAGTTACGTACATAAAAAAATCGCAGTGCAACAAACACAGTGAATGAAAACCAAACATAAACAGGCTCTAAAACTCACAATGTAAGCCAAAATGTGATCTGAATCTGCTGCGTGAAAACCAATGTATCGGCGCTATAACTTTCGGTTTGCCCAATCTGTACAACAACAATAAAACAAGTGAAATCTTCCATGGTAACAGTAAATGACACATCGGTAACCTAATTTATCAGTAGGAACCAACCTAACGTCATTCAAATACCCAGGAATCATTTATCAAGTACTTTATCAAGTAATTTGATAAATTTGCTAAAAATGAAGCAAATACATATATATGTTGTCTTTTGCTCCTCTGTTTGTCAGCGCATACAACTGCTTCAGTTGAGGCATCCAGTCGTCCATACTAAAGTTCTGTTCCCACGAATCAAGCTAAGAAAACCAACTTAATTTTTAGCTTCCCAATTGAAATTCCTTCTCAGTTAGAGTTTTAAAAATTTCTGTTTTCAATTTTGTTTAAATGTGTATGTACTTTAATAATCTGCTAATAATATTTAATTGTTTAGCTAATCACTGACCTCGTGAGCAGGTGCTGTGGACCCCCAAGTGTTGGAACCACTGGCCTTGACAGTTTGGAGCCAGGCCCAGGGAAAGGGTAGGTACTGACCAGAGCTGTTTGTGGGTAGGCCAGAGAATTCCCCACATAATGGCTGGCACCAGGTATGAAAGTGGCACACTTGGAACTTCTTCTTAGAACAGTCCTGGACTTGTGGAAGATTCAGAAGAAGGACTGCCCTACTGTCTGAAGAAGGAAGATTGGATCTGCTTGTCTTGAACCCAGGCTCCCCAGAAGTGACTCCACATGTCAGTTGGCTGACCTCCTCTTTGAGCTACAGGGACACAGCAAGCTTCCCGAGGCCTCTGTGTATCTGCCCAGCTAAGAAGCACCAACTGGACCTGCCTGAACATACCTGAAATCTGCTGCTGGCCTCTGTTGGAGTGAATCCTGATCCCCAAGAAGTCCCCTGCCCCCTCCCCCCCCAATTTCCTGGACCCTTGGCTGGCATCAGAGTGTACTCCTCCTGAAGAAAAGGTGAAGATACAGAAGTTTTGGGCTCCTCACGACCACGAAGTGACCTCTTGGCAACAAACGTGACTGTCTGCGACAACTACCAGTGCAAAGTTCTAGTGAGATCTCCTCTTCACCCCGACAGCCCGTAACTTCTCATGCTACAGTAGCGACCATCCGAGACAACATCTTTCTTGCAGCCCCCACTAACTTAAACAGCACTTTTCGCACAGACTTGAAAATGTAACTCTTCAGTGGGACGCACCTGGTTGCAGTTGGCCTGAACTTCTGACTTTCCCCCTATCTAGTGTGACCAGATAGCCATGAGTTGTGCTTTGTGGCTCTATTTTGACCTAAAACGTAAAAAAAACTCATATCTCCAGTTCTACTGATTGGATTTTTGTTGTTTTGGCTTCATTTTATTTATTAAATGTTACTCTATTTTTTTACATCGATTTGGGATTTTTCTTGTGTTCTGTTTTCTCTTTATTGCTGACTGTGTGCTTCATAAATACTTTACATACTGCATATAAGTTAAGCCTGGCCGCTTTTGTGCCATGCTATCAGAGGGGGTAAGCACAGGTCAATTTAGTGATTATTGGGGGTCATCCTAACATCCCTTGTGCTTATTATTTGAATGGGGGTACAACACCTCTCAACCAATAACTCAGTTTTTTACAGTGGCACAAGACAGAGGTGAAAGAGGTGCAAAACTGTGGAGAGGAGGGAAAATAGCTGTAGGACTCGAAACAGAGTGAAAGGGGCAATAAGGCAAACAAGCATTGGCATAGCCAATAGGTCTCGCCTTTGGGACCTTATAAGTGTTTAGCAATGCAACAGTTGATGTTGCACCAAGGCTATTGTGCTGCATAACTAAATACTTATAAGGTCCCAAAAGCGAGACCTATTGGCTATGCCAATGCTTGTTTTATTTTGTGCTCATTTCGGTGTCTGTTTTTGGGAGGGGTCAGCTCGCCTCCTTTATAAGCTGAGTTTGCACAAAGCGCAGCTCCTGGACATCTGAACCCGCCGCTGTCTGTGGATCGCCCTGTCCATCGGAGGCTGCTGAGGATGCATTTCAGAGACTTGAACTATAGCTTTGGATCGCTGCTCACCTGTGTGTCAATGCAAACATTGTTGCGTTAACCTGGTGAAATAGTGGGCGAATGCCTCTGCTACACAGATACCTTTACCTTCATGCTGAGCTGCTGGGTGCCCCTACTTTGTTATTTAAGCGGTCACTGCTGAGGTCTTTGTTTTTAACCATCAGGTCACAGGTTCAACTCCCAGCAGGTCTGTTTTCGATTATCATCCTTCGGAAGTCATTTCAATTGAGTCCCAGTGCCCTGGGAGACTATAACCGCTTTTATATACATAACGTTACCGCTAGTAACATTGTTGACATGTTCGAGCCCTGGCTGGGCTGACTCGGTGTTTCATCATACTGAAGTTGGTGAAATTAGTACTGTAGCACTCTTATTCCAACACTAATAACGAAAGGTTTTCGTGTTGCATAAAAAGGACACTCTCCTTTAGGAAACACAAATATATTTGTTATTACATGAGGTGTGAGACCAAATTGGACACCTTTTTTCTTAGTAAATTCTTGTTACTGGGAACATGCTTATAGGAGTGCCGCAGCGGAATGATATGGCATCGATGACTTCCGCAAAGCGATGGGGATAGGTGCCAGCTTGGCATGTAAAACATTGTTCCGGTGATGGAATAACACCGCAGCAGGTTGCGAACAGCTGTTGACAGACTGCGCCGGCCAGTGGCCCTACGGCACACCAAGCTGTTGCACGTACATACAAATTATTAACACCAGGCAGCACAACCTTCTATTGAGCATCTATCTACCCGTGAACGCATCGCACGTCAAACTGTTCGTGCACGGTCAAGCGCCTGGAATCAGTCGGGCACAACCTGAGGCGCTGGCGGTGTTAGAACGTTGCACGTTGAACCTGCACGGCCGGTTCTTGTTTGTGTGTGATGGCTCAGGCCCAAGTATCACTGTCAGTAGATAAGTAACAGCCCAGTGGAGCAGCCTGCAGAGCTGACCAGACGCTCGTGCGTCATGGCCTTTTGCCTGCGATTACGCGCAGGGCAGACATCTGTTTCCAATTACGATAATTGGAAACAGATGTCGGCCCTGCGCGCGTAACCGCCCGAAAAGGCCACGACGCACGAGCGTGTGGTCAGCTTTCGAAACCCCTTACTTAAAGTCTCGCCAGAGCAGCGCTTGCGCGCTACTCGAGGCTCGACCTAAAAAAGGAACAAACAGAGGCAATATACATGGGCTCACAAAAGAGGCAATGAACAGAGAGCAAAGACAGCAAAACAAGGTAAAACATCTGAGCTACAGAGACGCAAAGTAACACAGGGGCAAAACAGCAATAGAGGCACAAAGAGCACAATAATCATAATCTGAGAGAAGGCACAAATCTGAGGAGGAGGAGCAGGAGAGTGAGTGAGCAGGAGTGAGGCGGAAGCCTCAAGGCACGGGAGCAGAGTCCAAAATGGCCTTGCCTGGTCGGAGGACAAGGCACAGGTAACTCCTAGGGGCTAGGTCACCTGCTTACACATACATGATTATATATCATAGCCATATAAAAATGATATCCAGTATGGCTTAGCTGTTGTGGTGGGAATGTGCTGTGAAATGAACAATTGTCACAAATCACTCACTGCACTTATCTGTTCCCCACTCCCTACTTCAGTTGTTAGTTGTATTTCTAAGTACTTCATTTTCATGTTGAACAGATATTGAGTTCTGTGATTTACCTCACAGCCTCCTACCATAAGTTAGCCGATGGAGGTACTGGAGGGGCTAGAGCGGTGTTAATGTACTCACTTCTCCCCAGGAAAAAGATGAATACTGTGTATGTGCGTGTTTTTACTGGGCTGGGATTGCTGGCTTCCTTCTTATCATGATGTTCGTGCTAGCCCAAGCCACTTGCCATTACAGCTCAGTTTTGCGAAAGTTCACCTTGCCTTGTGGGTATTTCATTTGTTTTAGATGTCTGTCATATCCAAGGATGGGAAGTGCATAGAATACAGTGGATCTTGATTGTTTCTAACTGAAAAGCACAGCAGAAGGGGGAGACTATTCAGATAAACAGAAAGACATTATCATAACTCACCATGCCTATAATCCATGTGATTGAAAGATGTATACATTGTCCCATGGGGAGGCCGTATGAGTTTTTGTAGACTGGATCTGAAAGGAAGAGTGAGTGCTGTCCTTTGACTAACGTCACAGCAGTGTAAACAATATTGTTAAGTGGATTAAAGACTTGATATTTCACAGTTCTGGGTGTCATGAGCTAGTCATATTGAGAAATAGTAAATCTTAAATTTTGTGATTGGAAGTTCTGGCATGTCACTGTTTTTCCTCCTTTGACAGGGTGGCTTAGAGGGAATGCGTACAATAACCAGTGGCGTTTGCACAAAGGACCCCTGGGACACCTAGGCTGCCAGAGACCAACTGACAGATCTAGAATGCATACGCAACAGCAGCTGCTAATTGGACATAAACATTATATGGCAGTTGTTCTTAACCTTTTGACTTCTGTGGACCCTCACTTAATCATTACTGGAACCCAGGGTCCCCCCACTGAATCATTGCTGGATTTCGAGGGACCCTCAGAGTCATTACTGGAAACCTGGGACCCCGGCCTAAGCATTTTCAATGATTTAAACCATAAAGCAATATAGAAAAAAATACAGAAATAAGCATTAATCAAACAAATACACAAATGGTGAAAGTATTTTATTTTATTCACAAACAAATGCTAAAAATATTTACAAGAAGCATTTCATTTTTTCATTTATCTCAGAAATACAAAGCTTCTACCAGTTCGGTGAAAAAATGAAAGTTCCCTTTCCAGTTAATTTGAACGCTATTTAAAACAGTCAGGGGAGTGTTTATCTCAAGGTGTATATATTGCTGCAGTACTGCTGCTTCTCTCTCTCTGTAGCTTGGCTGTGGTGAATGTGAGCTCTGAAGGCACAGGGAAAGTAAAACCTGCAACTGCTATTCATCTCTTTTCACTTGCTTTAATCATAATTCTCTCTTTTATAAGTAAGCCTTGCAAGTAATCCACAATGGGCAGGGTAGAAGTCCTGCTGTTATGGATCTAAGAGGACTTGATGGACCCGGACAGTGCTGAGAGCATCTGGAAGAATGTTTTCTCTTTTCCTGAGAAACATGTTCTTTAAACAGTGAAGATAACTGCTTGTTGTAGTTGCTGGCCTGGTGACATCCTGGCCCCTTAAACTCTCAATTTCCGCAGATTGTCCCTTTTGTGCCAATTGTCTGGTCCATATTTCCTTTCAAGAGTTTTCCACCTCGTCTCCTGTGACCACTTTCAGTATGCACCAGACCTTTGTGTAGCTATACGCTTTTCTGCTCTGCCCCTGGCTTTCCCTAGAGATTAGGTTTTTTTGTGCTGAACATTACCTCTTCATTAAGCAGCTCAAAACGTGCAGCCAAAATATAGTTATTGTGTTAATGTTAGTGAGGGTATGATACAAAAGCACTAAAACAGTAACTAGATTATAATGCCCAGTCTTCAGATTTGTTTTGCATTCTTTGAAAATCTTAAATTGTAGAGTACAATTGCAAAGATGTGCATACATATTTAAATGATTACTGTTTTAATTTTGTTTTCTGTTCTACTTTATTGATTTAGTATTTTGCAAAATAAAATGTTCTGATTTCATAACACGTGTAAGACCCTTGACATGGAACAGATTCATAAACCCTCAACGGCAATTCTCTCCCCCACCTCCCCAAACAGGAACTACCAAGCAAGAACTTCACACTATCAGTAGTTGAGTCACAACAAAACATCAGCTCTGGATTTTACAAGAAAGCTGGGAACTGGCATTGCTCTTTGTGGCTGTGCTGTACACTTTTGTTTCCAAGTAAATGGAACACTCTCAATGATATAAGGCACTTGAGTGCAATTTGAAACTCACTGTCGCTTTGAACCTTTTTTTCAATTGCATTGATGTTTGTCTGTTTGATTGTTTTTCAGCGTATGTTCTAGGTTACAGTTGAATGCACAGATTAATTTTGTAAACTATTCCAGGCCTTAGATGTTGAGTCATTCCTCCAGATTTTGTGCAGTATCGAGGAGTTGAACATGGGAAATCCAGTTGTTGAAGAGTGGGACTAGGTTGTTCATTTAGGCAAGAACATGTTACTGATTTGCTGAGGTCAAATGGAAATTCTTCTAATTTGGAGTAGTTGTAAGTATTCCAAGATATGGGTTCATTTTGTTACTGTTATGTAGACCCTCTAACGAAGTGGTATTGATGGAGACAATCCAGGAGCACTCCACACAAGTGGGCATGATTGATAAGCTTCTATGACTTTCTGTTTGAAGATGGCATCTTACATGTGCCTGGCTTTGTTCACAGGACTAGAGGCACAATCCAGATCCAGAAAGATAGAGTTTACATTGCTGTTGTTAGGGAAGTTAAACAGATGGTAAAGTCCCCAAGCATTAAAGGAAGAAGGAGACGTGGATGTCATTGTTGGGGTGGCAGTGGTTTAGTTGGACTAATGTTGAGAATTGTGCTGGTAAGTGGTACTTTAGAGAAGGAATTTGCTTTCTGATGCTTGGCTTTTCATGAAGGTGAATGTGAATTTCTGCATGATGACGACTCTTTGATGATGCTGATATTGAAGGACAGTTTTGTAGTCGTGTTAGATTGTGTTCATCCTCATAACACTACATCACAATGCATTTACAGTCAACAAGCCAGCTACCTCTCCTATCAGTCGCTAACTTTATTCTGGACTTTGAACTGTTACAGCTCTCCTCTGCCTTTTGGCTAGGTTCACACTACAGAAATGGCCCTTTTTGCAGGGTTATCCCTAAACTTTTTGCTTCTTCCTCCTATTTTTCCCTGACCTGGTGTTGGTAGTTTTAGGACTCTGGGCACTTTATCACTGCTGTTCGGTGCTAAAGTGCATATGTTCTCTTTGTAAATTGTGTTATGGATTGGTGTTTCCATGATTGGCATATTTGATTTACTAGTCAGTCCCTAGTACAGTGCACTGAGTGTGCCAGGGCCTGTAAATCAAATGCTACTAGTGGGCCTGCAGCACTGATTGTGCCACCCACATGAGTAGCCCTGAAAAAGTAACTCAGACCTGCCACTGCAGAGTCTGCGCGCAGTTTGTAACTGCCATGTCGACCTGGCAAGTGCACCCACTTGCCAGGCCCTAACCTTCCCTTTTCTTACATGTGCGTCACCCCTAAGGTAGGCCGAAGGGACCCCTGTGGGCAGGGTGTAGTGTATGTGAAAGGTAGGACATACCCTGATGTGTGTGGCATGTCCTGATAGTGAAATACTGCCAATTTCGTTTTTCACTATTGAAAGGCTATCTGGCCCATAGGTAAGCATGGGAGTTAATTTATAACATCTTATAAAAATAACTCCCCATTGAGCCCAGATAGGAAAATAAAGTTTAGTATGCCTGGACTCAGAATGTTAAAATGCATCTTTTAGTAAAGGTGATGTTCGAGGCATATGAGCTGCAGATTGTACACTGTGCATAGATCGCCATCTGGTGTTGGGCTCGGATGCTTGCACTTTGTTGTTGTCTTGGAAGAGTCTTTTGTAGTCACGAGATAGGTGACTCCTCCTTTGGACGATAGTGCGCATGGGCATCGACTCCATCCTCAGATTGTTTTTTTCCGCCATCGGGTTCGGACGTAATTTGCTGCGCTCCGGGTCGACATCGATCGGTTCCCCTTCGACGCGCAAAAAACTCCCACCGTTCGACGGTATTGTTTCGATCGCGATCCCCTCTCATCGCGTATCTACTCTCCAAGACATTTTCGAGTCCGGTCGTCGACGTGGGCCATTGGGCCGATCGGCGCCATCAGCCAGCATATGGAAAGGACTCCATTTAAAAAATGCAAGTGTGGGGCTAAATTCCCGCACACAGATCTCCACGAGGTCTGTAACCTTTGTCTCTCGCCAGACCACGAGAGTCGACACTGCCGGGCCTGTGAATCCTTCAGGTCGAAAAAGACTATACGTGATCGCCGGGCCCGACGACACGAAATGTCCAGATCAACCGTTCCCGCACCGGACAACATCTTCGACACAGGCTCCGACAACCCAGACACCGGAGATCAACAACCCGACACCTCCGGAGCCGAAGACTCGGGGTCGGACGACCAGACGATCACGCCAGGTCAACGTACTGTGAGTACTGACGTCGACGCCCCTGCCCCGAAAAAACAAAAGGCTACGGTCACACCTTCACCCTCGGGTCTAGGTCGGCACCAAGACAAAGCTTCAGAAGCCCCGCCTTCCAGCTCGGCTCCGAAGCATCGAAAGCCTTCTGGCAGCTCGGGATCGAGCCAGCCACATCCAGGTGCCGAAAAACACTCGTCGGCACCCAAGCCCAAAACTAAGGTCCCGTCGACATCAGAATCTTCGGCACAGAACACCAAGGTCTACGGCACTTCGACACCGAAGCCTACCAAACCTTCGGAGCCGACAAAACAAACTAAACCGTTGGGGTCGAAAACTTCACCACCCCGAAAGGAGACCAAGCAACCTCGTAAACATAAAGAGCACCACTCGGAACCGAAATCTTCAGTGCCGAAAAAAGACACTAGCTCTAAAGAACTTTCTATTCCGATGGATCCAAAGCAGAAAACTCTGCATATTGACCCCATTACAGGACAAGTCCAATCCATACGGCCTGACAAGAGGAAGTTGGACTCACCAACCACACCTGTGCCACCTCCCAAAAAGAAAGACTCTTCTACATCACCCATATGGTCTTTCTCTCCACCTCCACAACCTTCCAGCCCTATACAGTCTCCACCTCATTCTCCTGTGCCTTTCTTTTCACCACAAGGGGATACAGGGGATGATGATAATGATGATGACGACATACAGTCACCTCATAACACAGATACTGATGACTACCTTCACAGTATCCCACCTCAGGACCCCTGGGACAATTATGATCTCCCAGATATACCCGTCCCTGAGCCATACCCATCCAAACCATCCCCCCCAGATGACGCTATAGGGTTTGCACAGGTTATAAACAGAGCAGCACAATTCCATGGAGTCAAATTACACTCAGACCCCCTGGAGGAGGATTTTTATTAGAGACTTTTGCTCAGCCTCAAAAAACTACTCACACTCTCCCTATGCTTAAAGGGATTATTAAACATGCCCCTGAGGTCTTCAAAGACCCAGTTAGAGCTAGGGTTATTAATCCAAGAATTGAAAAGAAATATAAGCCTGCCCCTACTGACCCAACTTATATTAAAGGTCAGCTCCCTCTTGATTCATTAGTTGTAGCTAATGCACGTAAACGAGCAAACTCACAAACTACTGGTGAGGCCCACCACCAGACAAAGAATCTAAATTGCTCGACGCATCAGGCAAAAGGGTTGCGTCTCAAGCAGCAAACATGTGGCGCATCGCCAATTCACAAGCCTTACTAGCTAGGTATGACAGGGCTCATTACGATGAGCTAGAAAAGCTCATTCAGTACCTTCCAGATAAGCATAAGACCAAAGCAAATGATCTAATACAAGAGGGCAAGTTAATTACAAACACCTCAATAAAATGCGCCCTTGATGCAGCAGATATAGCATCACGCACAATAAGTTCAAGCGTTTTACTACGCAGACACGCGTGGTTACGCATATCTGGTTTTAAGCAGGAGGTGCAATCTACCATCCTCAATCAACCCTTAGCCCAGGAACACTTGTTTGGGCCCACTGTGGACACTTCTCTAGAGAAGATGAAAAAAGACACAGACACAGCCAAAGCTATGGGGGCTCTACAAGCAACAACTAGTAGAGGTTCCTTTCGTCGCTCCTCCTATAGAGGCGACTCCAAAACCACTGCGACAGACACTACCTCTGCCACTTATAAAAATCCCACCCAAACCTCCTCTAATAGAGGTTACTCAAGAGGTAATTACAGAGGTAACAACAACAGGGTTAGAGGACGTGGGTTTAACACACGCAGCTCCCCTACCGCAAAACAGTGACTTCCCTCCGTTTCCCCCCGATCATTCCACTCCAGTCGGGGGAAGACTATCACAGTTCCTACCTGCGTGGAATTCCATCACCACGGACAGGTGGGTAAGACAAATTATCCAGTATGGTTACTGCCTGGAACTCACTTCTACTCCCCCCAACATACCACCCACGAGGCGTCCCATGTCCACACAACATCTCATGCTCCTCAAACAAGAGGTTCTCTCCATGCTCCAAAAGCAAGCAATAGAACCAGTCCCTCTAGAACATCAGGGCACAGGGGTTTACTCACTGTATTTTCTAATCCCCAAAAAGGATGGTTCCCTCAGACCAATATTGGACCTCAGACCCCTCAACTATTACATTCACTCAGATAATTTTCACAAGTTCACTCTTCAGCAAATACTGCCACTCCTCCAACAAGGCGACTTCCTTGCCACGTTAGATCTCAAGGACGCCTACTTCCATATTCCCATACACCCAGCGCACAGGAAATACCTAAGGTTCACAGTGGACGGACAACATTATCAGTTCAAAGTCCTGCCATTTGGAGTAGCAACAGCACCAAGGGTTTTCACAAAGTGCCTAGCAGTAGTAGCTGCACACTTAAGAAGGCAACACATTCATGTGTTTCCGTATCTAGACGACTGGCTAATAAAAGCCAAGTCACACAAGCAGTGTGTACAGCACACCTTCCAAACAATTCAGCTACTACACAATTTGGGGTTCACAATAAACCACACCAAATCTCATCTCCATCCCTCCTACATACATCAGTATCTAGGGGCCACAATAGACACCTCCAGAGCCCTAGCATACCCCAATCCTTCCAGGATAACCAGTATGCAAGCCCTCATCAAAAAATTCCTGCCTCAACACTCCCTTCCAGCTCGGGTGTTTATGCAGCTAGTAGGAATGATGGCCTCGTGCATCTTCATTGTCCCTCACGCACGACTTCAAATGCGTCCCTTGCAGGAATGCTTAGCACGTCAGTGGAACCAAGCTCAAGGCCAGCTTACAGATCTGGTGTTGGTGGACAGCCGCACACATCGCTCTCTGCAGTGGTGGAATACACAAAACCTTTCCAAGGGGCGGCCGTTCCTAGAGCCAATTCCACAGATAGTACTAACAACAGACGCATCTCTCACCGGGTGGGGAGCTCACCTCCTCAGCCATACAATGCAGGGCAAGTGGACCACTCCACAAAAACTGCTCCACATCAATCACCTAGAATTACTAGCAATATTTCTAGCGCTAAAGTCATTCCAACCGCATCTCATTCACAAGACTGTCCTAGTCCAAACAGACAACATGACAGCAATGTATTATATACAAAAACAGGGGGGGACACACTCTCTGCAGCTATCTCAACTAGCGCAACACAAATGGAGATGGGCCATTCCTCAAAGCATATACCTCCTTGCAGAACATCTTCCAGGTGTTCACAATCAACTTGCGGATCTGTTGAGTCGACAGACACAACAGATTCACGAATGGGAACTGCATCCGCAAGTTCTTCAACCCTTTTTTCAAATGTGGGGTCATCCAGAGATAGACCTGTTCGCCACACAAGAAAACACAAAATGCCCAATCTTCGCCGCCAGGTTCCCACACCCGTCGTCCAAGGGCAATGCAATATGGATGAATTGGTCAGGCAGATTTGCGTACGCTTTTCCGCCTCTCCCACTCATTCCCCTAGTAGTACGCAAACTCAGGCAGCAGTC
This sequence comes from Calotriton arnoldi, assembly GCA_963921515.1. Lineage (NCBI taxonomy): Eukaryota > Metazoa > Chordata > Amphibia > Caudata > Salamandridae > Calotriton > Calotriton arnoldi. Next base: position 2,093,533 of record CAWUFW010001923.1, on the reverse strand, counting down.
TCTAACAATGATCCTAGTTGCTCCCACATGGGCAAGACAACCATGGTTCACAACACTTCTCGAACTCTCAGTGGTTCCCCACCACAAACTGTGCCTCTCTCCAACCCTCTTAACCCAGAACCATGGAGACATCAGACACCCCGATCCAGGTCAACTAAATCTGGCGATATGGCTCCTGAAGTCCTAGAGTTCGGTTACCTTAACCTTCCACCAGACTGTATGCATGTTATTAAAGAAGCCAGACGTCCTACTACCAGGGCTTGTTATGCAGCAAAACGGAAGAGGTTTGTTATTTACTGTAATAACAACAATATCAACCCACTAGATGCTTCAATACAAAACATCATCTGTTACTTGCTGCATTTACAAAGATGTAACTTAGCATACTCATCCATAAGATTACATCTTGCTGCTCTAGCCGCATACTTACAAAACAGACAACACTTGTCACTGTTTAGAGTACCTGCAATCAAAGCCTTTATGGAAGGCCTTAAAAGAATCATTCCCCCTAGATTGCCACCCTCTCCAGTATGGAATCTAAATATTGTCCTCACCAGGCTCATGGGTCCCCCATTTGAACCTCTACACAAATGTGAGTTACAATTTCTTACATGGAAAGTAGCCTTCCTAATTGCAATCACCTCTCTCAGGAGAGTCAGTGAGATTCAGGCTTTAACCATACAAGAACCATTTTTGCAAATACATCGTAACAAGGTGGTTCTCAGACCAAACCCCAAATTCCTACCTAAAGTAGTCTCTGCTTTTCATCTCAACCAATCAATAGAGTTACCTGTCTTTTTCCAAGACCCAGACTCTGTAGCAGAGAGAGCTCTACACACACTAGTTGTCAGAAGAGCTCTACTTTATTACATTGACAGAACCAAACCTTTCAGAAAGACAAAACAATTGTTTGTAGCTTTCTCCCCACCACATAAAGGTAATCCCATCTCAAAAGCTGGGATTGCTAGATGGATAGTCAAATGCATTCAAATATGCTACCAAAAGGCTAAACGCACATTAATAATTCCCCCTAGAGCACATTCCACACGTAAGCTAGGGGCTTCTATGGCATTTTTAGGGAACATTCCCTTAAATGACATACGTAAAGCAGCAACATGGTCTACACCACATACCTTTACCAAACACTATTGTGTTGATGTACAGGCAAAGCAACAAGCTGCTGTGGGCCAAGCTGTTCTTAAGACACTTTTTCAAACTACTGCAACCGATATAGGTGACCACCGCTAAGGGAGACACTGCTATACAGTCTATGCACAGTGTACAATCTGCAGCTCATATGCCTCGAACGGAAAATGCTACTTACCAGTATGCATCTGTTCTTGGCATGTAGAGCTGCAGAGTTGTACACGCCCACCCGCCTCCCCGGAACCTGTATCTGTTCCAGTATTATCTTAATTAGATACATTCACATGGACATCTCTTTCTTCTTACTGACTCCATCTTTTCCCATCATGGCGAAAAACAATCTGAGGAGGAGTCGATGCCCATGCGCACTATCGTCCAAAGGAGGAGTCACCTATCTCGTGACTACAAAAGACTCTTCCAAGACAACAACAAAGTGCAAGCATCCGAGCCCAACACCAGATGGCGATCTATGCACAGTGTACAACTCTGCAGCTCTACATGCCAAGAACAGATGCATACTGGTAAGTAGCATTTTCCTTTTACATTCTGTGTTTGAAAATACCACTTTTAGAAAGAAGGTATTTTCTTGCTCAGCCATCCTGTGTGCCTCTGCTAGGATGTGTATTGACTGTCTGGCTTTGGAGTGACAGGGCTTGGGGAGGTGCATTCTCTCAGACGGCCACCGGGGGGTTGATGTGTGTCCTGCCTTTCCTGAATGAGTCAGGGCTGGGCTGAATAGGCCCGGTCTGCATTTAGAGTGGTGGGAGGAGATTTCCCTTGCACCTGAATAGGCCCTGTCTGCCTTGGACAATGCTGTCTCCATCCCCTGCCAGGAAGCTGGGCCAGAGAGGACAGAACTGGTTTGGACTTAGCACTGACACACTCTCCCTGAGAGGACAAAGGATTTTGGGGTATAAATATTGGGGCCCAGAACTTTAGAACTCTTTTGGACCAAGAAGACTGCCAAGAAGAAGAGCTGGAGAAGCTGTGAGGAGGAACTACCACTTTGCTGTGTTGGCCTGCAGTGGCTGCTTCTGTCTTGGACAGTGAAAGGACTGGACTTGAACTTTCTGCAATCTCTTTTTGTGAGTTTCTCCATGGGCTTGAGGTAGAGCTTGCCCCCTGTTCAAGAAGTCTCAGGAGCAGCAAAGACTTCAAGTTCTTCTGCCCTCAGCACTGGGGACTGTGTGAAAAAGCAACCCGACGCCGTCTATGACGCCGCTGCCGACTCCGTGTCCTGAAGGGCACCGCCACAACGCCGCACCGCAACCCTGGTCTCACCGACGACGCCTGCTGATGCCGCCACCGAGCTGCTGCTTGCACCGCGACCTATGGGCACCGCACTCCACACCGCCTCGCTTCACATCGTCGCCCTGGTATCCCCGATGACGCCGCTCCACGCCGACATAGATGCCGCTGCTTGCACCGTGGTTCGAGGGCACCATTCGTAGGTTACATGATGCACCGTCCTCATCCCGCACTGCAGCCTTGGCCTACTGACGCCAGCGCCATCAACTTCAGTTCGTCAGCCGACGACAGCGCTTCAGCAATGACGTCGCTGCTGCTTGCACCGTGACCTGCCAGCACCGCATCACTTCGCAACACAGCCCTGGTCTCACCGACGCCACTGGGTGACCGTCACTGAGCCGCTGCCTGCACCGCGACCTGAGGGCACCGCACTGCTGCACTTCGCACTGCAGCACCCGAAGCCTGCTGACGCCGGCGCTCCTGACTTCAACCGCGAGGAGTTCGATCTGCAACGCGTGTGACTTCAAGGGCCCGACGACTCCTGCACTGACCTCCGGAACCGACGCCTGCGGACACTGTGCTTTCGGAGCTCACGCCGACGCCCTGCATTTCTAAAGGTACAGTTTTGCGGGTCTTCCCGACACCGTAGCTGGCCCGCGACACCGCGGTCAGCCAGAACTGTTTGGAATTTGTTGTTCACGACGCCGTGATAGCCCCAGGCGGAGCTATTGACTTCAAGGAACTTTATTTCAAGTTTATTTGGATAACTGAAGATTTCTAAGTACTGTATTGTGGATTTTTATCGTTTTTGCTCTTGTCTTAAGTATATAAAAATATTGGATATTTTTCTAAATTGGTGTGTTGTCCTTTTGTAGTGCTTACACTGCGTTACTGTTGGTTATGTTGGTAATGCTTTACACACTGCCTCTAAGATAAGCCTGACTGCTCGTGCCAAGCTACCAAGGGGGTGAGCATAGGTTATTTTAGGAGTGTAACTCCCTTATCCTGACTAGAAGGAAGGGTCCCTACTTAGACAAAGGTGCAAACCCTTGTCAACTAGAGACCCCCATTTCTAACACATACATACATACATACATGAGTGCTGCAGCATCCTCAATCCAGGTCTCTGCAGCAAAAAGTAGTTGATGTCTGTGGTCTATGAGATTGTTTGTGATAATGAATCTTTAATATAGATCTCACATTGATCAAAAAACATATTTTATAGCGTGGTTAGTTTGTCTTAGAGTTAACGGTGGATGGGGAGGAGGAGCCAATGGGATGTAGGTTGAGGAGAGGTAATGGGCAGGAAGGGAAAAGTAGGGTTTAAGAAAGCGATTTGGCGGTGATGAGGGGCTGGGGTTAACTAAGAATTTAAGGTGTTTGACAAGAAATGGCAAGAGGAGCGCACGGTGGACATACTGAGGATAGGATAAGAACAATTGCAGAAGTGTTGTAGTAATTTTAGGTATGTGTTTGTGGACGACTGGTTATGGTCATTTGAGGTCATGCTTTGTTGGTATGCTAGAAAACATTGTGGCTAAGAAGGGGCAAGATAGGCCTGCCTTGATGGAGACAAGTGCTTTGATTCGGGTGGGATTGGGAGATTAGGAACAGGGTGGGTCAAAAGTGAAGCTTCAGGCGGGAAAGAGGAGAGAGAGTATTGAGGTGAGATGAACAGCAGGGACAAGGGGAGATTTGAGTTAACACCTGAGAATTGAGAACATAGTACGTTGAGTGATATGTTCTCAGTTTGGGGCGGAGGAAGATTATTTAGTGTTAAAGATGGTAGTTGAAAGTGAATACTTGTATTGCAATGCACACTACTGCTATAGAAAGCTTAAAAGGGGCAGACTAAAGGATGTTAAGAGTTGGGCTCGTGACCAGGTCAGCATGGTGTGAGGATGCCTGTCTAATGAGCTTCTGCATTGACCAGCATCCTACATTGTGGTCTGGAGCAGCAGGGCATCCTTTCTCTCTTCAGCGGTGTAGGAAAAGCTGTTCCCTGCCATCAGAGCTACTATCCAAGGGTTGGAGCAGGAGAGAAGACGACCTGCAGTTACCTTAGATGTGGGCAGCGCTGGGGAAGGAATGGAAAAATATGAGGCTGGTCAAAGCCTGGAGCAGGCCCAGACTGCTATGTTCAGATCCTGGGAATTGCAACCTACCCTCTCAGTGGTGAATACAAGAACGGAGATACGCCTCATTGCAACCTTCTGGCTACTGTAGAATAGAATAGGAAAGCAGGACCTGTCTTATGCTCTGTGGGACACCTGGGGCCAGGAACAAAGTAAAACTCTTCCAGCCTGTGACTGAGCAGAGCACCAGAGTAATTGATTGCATGGGACTTTGCATGTTTACCCCCTCACCTCTGCACCCCCTTTCCTATCCAATAATACCAACAGCATTCTGTTCAGGACTATGCTCAAAAGGGAAACAAACAATACTCTGGAATTGTTTTGCATAAGAAGACTGTGAAGTGACTGACTCTAAAAAGTGTGGTAGCTTCAGGGGTTGGATACAGTGGTTTGACTTCTGTGTGAATGTGACCTGACATAAGAGACTCCACTGGATACATACATAGAGCTGTGCCAGAGGAAGGACCTGGACTGGCAGTTCGGGCTGGACTTTTCCCATGGGGAGCAGGCACAGGACTGATTTGCATATGGCTGGGTCCGAACTGGAATGGTCTGTTGAGCAAAAAAACGATGGATGTAGGGCCATATATCTGTATTGGGGTAAGTGTTTGACATTGGTCAACATTCTGTCCTTCATTTGTTCTTTTTGTATTTGTCGCCTTAAGTGGGTCGGGTATGCCCAGACCTTGGTCCTGTGCTCACCATGCCACCGGAGTTAAGCTATCATGGCTGAGGAGGTGTGATACCCCCAAACCGGTCCTAGGATGCTCGTTTCCAGTCGAGGGAGGACCTGGCCTGGCGGTTTGGACTAGACTGTTCGCATGGGGAGAAGAGTCAAGACTGATTTTCATATGGCTGGGTCCAAACTGGACTGGTGTGAGCAAAAAAAGATGGATTTAGGCGCAGATCTCTGTACTGGGGGTGAATGTTTGACATTCTTCAACATTCCGTCCATCATTTGTTCTTTTTTGCAGAGGAAGCACTTGGGCAGCATTTAAAAGTCATCATAGCTTAGCCAACTCCCCTTCGCCTGCCCCACTGCGCAGCCCTAAGGAGCCTCCTAAATAGCTCCTTTAAAGAAACAGGTACGCTTTCTCATTAAGTATCAGAAACTGAGAAATTACTTCAGTGGAAGAAGAAGCTAAAACTGATACCACCCTTACTCATGTGGCACTGGAATATTCTGCCCAATCATCTGGACAGGTAAAATAATTGTGCTGGATCAGACATTACACACTGGCAGTGTGAAAACCAGGGAATGTGAAGTGTGACACTAGAGCATTGTGCATAAATACAAATGAGATTTCGGCAGAATGGTAGGCCCTTTTGAAAGTTTTGCACAAAAACTTTTTGGAAAGAGAGCACAGAGCTTTGGGTCCACAGCTCCAGCTAGGTGGGGGCCACACTGATCATCACAAGGCTTATGAACTATATTGTGATGCCCTAGTACAGAGCACCAGGTGGAAAGAAGCCATTAAATACAAAAATACATGTTTCGACTACACAAGGCAGCCCAGTAGCTTCAAAGCAACTTTCTGTCAATAAAATGAGACTACCAATGGTGGCTTGCATGCTCCTTTTCCCAGCCAATTAGAAAGTAGAAAGAAAGCCTATTTTTTTATGCAGGCGACAGCAGCGAATGACTGGCTGAGTGGGTGATAATAAAACTGGGACAGACAGCATTGGAGGCCAAAGGGAGCAGACTATTCACTCTTGTAACCCCATCCATCCTAACGCCCTCACCCTTCATCCTCCAGACACTGCAGACCAAACTGTTGAGAACTGACTGCATCTCGGGCAAAGGGTTACAGAAAGGATCTTCAAGAGTCTCAGAAAAGTGAATCGGGATCAATCTGGCAATGGAAGCAGCAACTTCAATGAATACTCAGAAGATTGTCTTAGAGAAAACAGAAGACACCACCAGTAGATGGAGGAACATGTGAGCTACATATAGAACTTTGCATTTGCTAAAGTACTGCACCGATCACAAGACCAAACAACAGAAGCATAGGAACAGCACGAGTTGCTGTAGACCCTGTGTCACAAGGTGTCCTCTAAGAGCTGCACACTGATGACTCACTACATCCACACCCTCTTCAGCTATTGCAATAAATTTTGATTTTATTGAACTGGTTTTTAGCTAGAAGTAAAATTGAATGCATATTTGTGTTTTCTTTAGTTGGGGTAAAATGAGCAAGCACATCCACAAATAGACTATTCATTTTTTTTCTCTGCGTACATGACCTTCCTACCACACTAGACACATTTCTCACAGCTACTCTCATGACATACAGTTACAATAGAATACCTTTGCAGGACATTCTCAGACTACTATCCATTATTATAATCGGTGAACCGAGGTAGATCCCGCACTAGTATACCATTCTGGAAATTAAACCCCGGGGCCCTATTTGACCCACCATTTAGGACCACACTGAGGGAAGCATTGGAGACGTACTTTCAGTTGTTCACAGGGTCAGTGAAGGAAGCTTTCAGAGTTGTCACGCGTGGAACCTGCATAGCAATGACATGCAAAGTCAGACCGGTGCTACTAAAGTCATTAGAACTCTGGAAGATTCTTTGAAACACCAGAAGAGGCATATACATACTGGGCAATTGAGGAAAGAGCAAGCTCTGTAAAATAGAGAAAAATGCGCAGCAATATTGAAAACACTATGCTTTTTGAACTGTGGGAAGCACACAGAGAAATCCATCTAGGACAAGGAATAAGCATATTATTGGCTCAGTCAGAAATGATATTGATAGGCCCCTGTGACCTCATTGCAGAACAGATCAGGAGAAATTCAAAACACACAGCAGGCCATCAATACCATATTCTGAGATTACTATAGCAAACTATGTAGGATTGGTACATTACTTACAGAAAAGCAAACTGGAAGATTCCCAGAAGACCTCTGGAGGAAAGGGAATTGCTAGATGCTCCACTTTCAGTAGAAGACATCAGAGCCACCATTTGCTCACTAACCACTTGGAAGGTCTTGGTATGGATGGGCTACTGGCTGAATTCTATATGACGTTTGAGGGCCGCCTTGTTCCATTTCATGCTTACTGGAACTATATAAGGCATCCCTACAAGGGTGTGCATTGACTAATTATGCTATGGAAGTACTGGAGTAATGCGCGCAAACCCAGATTTAGACCCACTAAACCTTAAGAACTACCAACCATTATCACTGCTAAATTTAGACTAAAGGATATTGGGGAAAATACTGGCCTCCCAATTGGTGAAAGTGATTGGTTCCATCTGTACCAGTCATGGTTTGTGCCTAGAGGGGCACCTCTTACAACTTAAAGATGGTCTTCCATGTTAAGGATGGACTAGAGCACCGCCTCTCCATGTTGGACATAGAGAAAGAGTTTCACATGGTAGGGTTGGATTTTATCTTATCTTGTCATAAATGCACTTCAACGTTTTACTGGGATGGTTCCGTCTGCTGTATACCTCAGCTAGAGTGAGGACAGGACAGATCATCTCAGATGCCTGGACAGTGTACAGTGACAGATATCCATGATCACCCCAGATCTTTGTACTTGAAATTGAACCCCTACAGAAGTGAATGTGAACAGATATATGATGTAGGGAATAGTAGTTTACGGGGCAAACTGTTCAATATCCTCGTATTCCAATGATGCAGACAAGGACATTTTAGATCCTAAGGAAGAGATGAAAGGAGTAATATGGACATGTGACCACTTAGGCTGAGCATCAGTATCCCGTATAAACAGAGTCAAGATATACCTCTTCCCCTAGTCGATGAAGGGGTTTGTGGTATCGCAAGTTGCAAAAGACAGGGTGTTAAGTGGATGCCAAACACCTTTTTATACTGGGGATAGAATATACAGAGGCCAAAAATAAAGTAATGACCATCAACTATGCTGGAGCGATATCTGCATTGCATAAAACTGTTGTTTAATTCCTACTAATCCGTAGGATCTGCGCATTGTTTGGACAACATAAACTTGGGGCTTAGTGCCAAGACTGATTCTGGACACCCCGCAGGATATATTGGTCTGTAGACCAGCTAGCTCACAGTGCCACCGTAAGCTCCCCTAACCTAACATGGAGCGAATAGTTTCTAGCAACCACTGAACATGACAACTCCGACCCCTCCGGGATCGTGGAAACAGTACAGACCTTTCGCTCAGCCACTCGTGCTCACTTATTCTCAGAGAAGTATGCAGAGAATACACAGTGGGACGTTTTCTCTATATTTATTGAACCAATGTTATTCTTATATAGAATACATGTGCTGCAATGATTAATAGACAGAAGGAGATAAAAGTGATTACAAGCACCAAAAGCGTGACTAGTAGATATATAGTTCTACAATAGTTCTAAAACAATGTATATATTCAGGCATATAAAACAAGGCAGCAATTGAACGTACTCCTACTATGCGAACCCTACTCTAAGTGTACCTAGAGTGTATGTAGGTGTAGAGCCAAGAATCCCCCCCAAGGGATGATCCAACCCTGACCAAGACCCCATCTTGGTCACGAACTGGACACCTCTCACGAGACGTCAGACCGCTGCGTGGTGAATTCTTAGCATGCCCGGACCTCTGATGTCTGCTAGAGTGCCTCCTCTCCTAATCTATCGGGATGCTCATCTTTTATAATAGAAAACAGCATTGCGATGTGAATGTTGATTAATGATGATATGGATATGTAGATAGCCCTGTTGCACCGTGGATAAAGATAGAGATGACATTTGTACATAGTGCAAAACTAAACCTTTTACATGATGTTCAGGGCGTTGTGATAATGTTGTGCGTAGCTAGATGTGTAAACAAGTTTTGTTTTCAGGGAAACTAATCCAACATTGTCGTGCACGCAAATGTATGCAAAAGGTCACAGCTGAAATTGTTATTGTGAGGACAATGTAAGAAATAAGTTGCTTCGCTGCATGGGCTTGCTTGGGAATATAACTCCTCCTACTAAGGGTCGATATCTAAAAGCTATCTAAAAAGGAATATATCATTGTAAGAAGGGCATGAACAGTTGATAGTAGGTTGATATGTTCTTTCTATGGTTATGATACAAAGAAATACCTGTTACAGAGCGAATGAAAAATTATGTTATGGAAGAGAAACAACTTATAGATGAGAAAATGTAAGATGTGAAAGGAGATATGGAGGTAGAAACAATTGCAGAATAAAATTGATAAAAATAATACGTGGGCGATGGTAAGAGGTAGAAAAGATGCCTTGTGTGGTAGCAGAGCTAGATAAAAGGTAGATGGAAAAGGTGACTATGCTGAGCTTTTCAAGTTGAGAGACAAGGGATTGTGCATGGTGGTGGCTGAGTGAGGGGAGTTGGAGAGGGAAAAGAGTACAGAGGTTTTCAGGGGGGTGAGGTGTTAAAAGTGGAGGGGAGGGGTTGTATGTTGCAGTTTATTTCTAAGGTGTCACTGCATGTTTCTTGGTGCTTTCAGACCTAAAGTCACCAAGGGTGAGTGGGTGGGAAAGGGGGTGCTAACAGAAAAAAATACTTTCAGATTCTTATGGTATAGTCCAAAGTGTGAGAGGTAGCTTTATTACAAATGGATGTAATTCCTGAGTTTCGAGGCACAACATTCTAAAAGATCTACAGTTTCATCTGGCATGTATAACACAAAACCTCAAGTAGGCATTTCCACTCAGATTTAAGGGTTTTCCTAGTGACATAGATATTGAGCATGTTTGAAAGGAATTTAGGGCCTGTTCAGTAAAAGGCCCAATGTACAATACAGAACATCTCAAACTGTATGCTTTTTAACCAACAGCCAGTGTAATTACTGCACATTTTTTGGATTTAGTACTCCTGCATAAAACATTGTGCTTCTACGCCTCGCCAATATGATTGTTTAAACCATTTACCTAGGACTCTTAGCTTGGACTGTTGCAGTTAGGTTGGTTTGAGGCTTTACAGTGATACATTTGTGAAGAAGTGTCAATTTCTTTAACTTGGTCCTGGAAGTGTTAGTGTTTTGAACTTAGTCCTTGTAGAGCGTTGTATGCTCTAGACGTATAATGCCTTATTTAAGTCTTAGCAAAATTCTGTGGTGTTATAGATTTCTTTTCCTGTGAGCAGGTTGTGCCTAACAACTGGAGTAAAGAGTCCATTATCCTAATCAGTCTTACAGTTTACTATACCACCAACCACTGTGGTGCAATAAGTATTGCTGAGGAAAGGCTGGATATGATTATCAGAGCAATGTGAGCAGAAATCTGATGTATATTACTGCTGGTAAAAGCAGTGACAACCATAGAGGATTGTGCAGTAGTTTGTTTTCTTACCTTCACAGTTCTCTGCATAATGATTAATGTATTTTTTCTCTCATTGTTAAAGACATGAGCAAGAAGATATGGAATTAAAGCACAACTCCAAATTAAAACAGCTGATGAGGGAATTCAATACTCAGATGGCAAAAAAGGAGCGTGAGCTGGAAACTTCTGTCCAGGAGACAATCGGTAAGTACTTTTCTGAAGAAGATGCTGACTGATAAAAGAACATATTTTCTGTCATGCTTTATTGTATGATTCAAATGTCCTCATTATTTTAGAAACTTCTGAAACATCACAGTAAAATATGACTAAGATTACATTGGTAAAATCAAGATGGGCGAAAGAAAACCATCTGTTATATGATTTACAAATGTTCTAGAAAATTTCAGAAGAATTTTCCATAGAAAACAATATTTTAGTGCGTGGAGAAAAAACGTATTGCACCTTCTTGTTTCTGGCAATGCATAATTGAATTGGCTCATCAAGGTCATCTGGGTTCAACAGTTCTGGTGGCCACGAATGGACAGTGAAATAGAAAGTTTTGTAACAAATTGTGTAAAATGCAAAGTAAGCAACAAAGTTTTAGTAACAGAACGACATGTGGAGTCAGTAACTTTCTGTCCAGGAAAAGCTTGGCAACGTGTGGGGATGGATTTCTTGGGACCATATCAAATTCTACCCAATTGTATGAGATACTTCATAGTAATAGTGGACCATCTTTCCAGTTGGGTTGAGGCAGAGCCAGTTTCTGAACCTACCACCAAGAAAGTGATTGATTGTTTTCAAAGAGTTTTTTTCTAGAGAAGGCTTACCCGCAGAGATTCTAACTAACAACGGGGCTCAATTTACCTCTGCAGAAAAAACCTAATTTTTTAATTAATGTGCTTATAAGACATGTAAGAACATCGTTGTACCATCCTCAAAGCAATGGGACGGTAGAATGTTTTAACAAAGTATTAGTGGAGTGCATACAAGCCACCATTAGAAGCAACATGAATGTCGCAGAGTCTATTAAAGAGCTGGTGTGGTCTTATCACACTACACCTCGGTCTCCATTTGAATTGATGAGGGGAAGAAAAGTTGCAAAGCCGCGTTGAACCTCCTAAGGCTGTAGTACACCTCCGGGTGCCCTTCAAATCGGTAGTGTCTCTCACCTTAAATATTCACCTACGAGTGAATTATGCGATCGGTCCGTGCCTCTTGCTTCTTTAGATGAGCACTTATTTCCTGGCCCCCATGATGATTTCCTTTAAGTAGCAAAAGGGTCCCAGTTCGTCGCCAGTTTTTTTTTTTGAAGTATCTTTATTGGTATTTTGCAGTTTTTATAACATTATTCAGATATGAAGGCCAGTAATCTTGCATACAGATAATCCAATGGCAGCAACAATATAATATCGAAATGTATCGTTCAGCATCCATAAAATTGTTCAAAGAAGAAAGTTTGTTTAACAATATACATTACGTTGGACCCATTAGGGGCGTTGCATAACCATTACACCAGCAGAGATCTGCCACTTCCAGGTTTAGGCCAAGTTCCTCAGCACCTGCCTCACTATAGTTTGTGTGCAATGATACACAGCAAGTGAGTACCCACCAACAGATCAAGGTACCAATATAAGATCGTTGCTTTACTAAATGCTACTTCAATTGTCCAATAACCGTTCCAACAATATGTACAAACAAGAAACCAAGTAACCCGATTTTTAAACAAAAAAAGAAAGGAAAAGAAGCAAAAGAAAAAGAGGACCTTGTGCAGAGGGGGAAGTATATCTGAGGCATCCGTACAAGCGCGTGGAGTTGGCACTATATACTAAAGTGACACAGGAGGAGGCAAGCATTATAACAGGGAGAGGAGGTCCACAGCTTGCAGAGAAAGCAGTCTCATCTCGGCCAGTTCGTCGCCAGTTATGTAGTGAATGTGCCAGATAAGATGTAGGAAGAGTAGAGGTTTAATCAGCAAGATACATCCTTCTTGAAAGGGGGCACAGGAGTAACTGACTAGTAGAATCAGAGAGCTCCAATGACCTCATTACATTACATCTTCCGCCTTCTAATCTACAAATCACCACAACTTGTCATCTAATAATGAGGCATAATACGGTTTTGGCTATTGCACAGTACGCATTTGTATTGTTAAAAAGCATCATGAGGACCGAGACAGGTGCCTAGTCTATGCACATACTACATAATAATAAAAGTTCTGGATTAATTTTGAGGAAATTGTGTTTACCTTGCCACATAATATGCCCTTCAAGGTAAGCCAGGCTTTTAAAGGGCCATTGGCTTAAGTTGCTGGCGAGCATGCTGCTCAGGGTTGCAGCCATTCAAAGTACAGAGAGCAGTAACAGCCATGCTTAAATGCTTATCGTTAATTGGTAGCTGGAGACCCATAATACAGCTAGTTGGCAGTTTACATTATTCTTCCATTCACACAACTCTTAGTCTGATGGCCTGTTGGGAGCTAAACCTTTATCCGATGGATAGGGCTCCATTTCAGTATGGTACAGGGCAAGAGACAGCGTTTGCTAAATTAAAGTGAGCCTTTAAAATTTCTCCTGTCCTTCGCCATCTTGATCGCCAGTTGCCTTTTATTGTGAAGACCGGTGCTTCATCCTTCACTGTTGATGCCTTTTTGTCAAAAAGGAATCCTCAAAGGAAAGAACGTCATCTGTGAGTCTTCTATTCTCATAAACTAACCAACACCGAATGTAACTACACCATATATAACAGAGTTATTAGCCAACAAGGAGGCCTTTTCCGATTAGCGGAACTACCTAAAAGGAGCTACTCACAGGATAATAGTTTGGACGGATAATTTGAAGTTGTCAGGCATGCCCGGTGTTTATTGTTCTTTTGAAGATTACATTACGGCATAATTTATCAGCTGGGGAATTGACATGGGAAAACCGATGAACTCTCAAAAGATGACGAGGAAGAAAGGGGAATGTATCCCTCTTACAAGTATAGTAGCGTTGTGTTCAGTTGTTAATCCTCCTTGGAATCAATTTTTGTCTAAGGTCATGCAAGTTCAACAGTCCCTTCATGAAAAGGAGTGATTATAAAAAACTTTGTAAGACAACAAAGAGGGAATTTTCTTATCCATTATTTATTGCTTACAAGAAATTACAAGAACAAGTTTGTTTTTGAGCCACAACTCGCTGGTCACCCAAGACAACAAAAGGCACCAGAACTGCTTAATATGCATTTTTGATGGCCCCAATTTAATAAGAATATCCAGAAATATGTATAAAAATGGGTGGTTTGCTCACAGTCCAAGGCGTCTCACATCCAACTCACAGGGTTTCTCCAACCACTTCCCACACCTCAATGACCCTGATCCAATATTTCCAGGGACTTTGTGGTGGAATTGGTATAATAAACTATTTCTTCAAATTAGAACACTCCATTGCCTTATGCAAGTCGCTACTGCCATTGAGCTGGTGCTGATCTCTCAATCACATCTTTAAACTACATGGTCTTCCTGATAGCATAATAACGGATCAAGGCTGTCCATTCACTGCACACTTAAGGTCGGAGTTAATGGAGAGGTTGAGGGCAGCACAAATTTAAGTACATCACCTATCTGCCACAGACTGAGGGGCAAAAGGAGAGTTAATCCATCAGCAGAGCAATACGTAAGATACATTCTTATAAATCGTCAATCCGATTAGGTCAAATGCATTTCTGTTACAGAATTTGCCTATATTAACTCTTTGCATAGTTCCTTAGGGACAATTTCTTTTTTTCTGTACAATTAGACACCATCCTAGTACATTTCCTTCCCTCAATGTTGACTGGGTCCAGGCTACCCTGCATTTCAAGGTTACTCTAACTCATCAGGAACAGATAACAGGCTGTACAGCAACATCATTTGAAAGCTAAAACTGCAGCTAAGTTTGATTTACATATCCAAGCCTCCCAACCCTATAATATAGATATAGAGGTTGATGTGTGGCTTTCCACTAAATTCCTTTCTGTTTCATGGTCACCCCTTAAATTCATGCAGAGGCTTACAGGGCCATTTTAGATCTTGGGGAAAATGGGAAAAGCAATCATTAGATAGAATTACCATTTAGATGGCCGATCCATCCTGTTATATGATCCTAGATTCCATTCTGCCTATCAAGCCATCAGTTGGGCACACTGGCTTCCTGTCAAGCAGCGTATAGTCTTCAAGGCTCTATGCATTACTTTTAAGGAACTCCTTGGACTAAGTCCAGCCTATCTGGAGGAATGTTTCAGATGGCATTTGCCATGTAGGACTCTTCGTTCTTGCTCCACCAGTAATCTGGTAGTTCCCTCCCACAAACTTTCGTCTTGAGGCGGCAGGAGCTTTCTTATTTGTACTGCCCAAAATTGGAATCTTCTTCCCCAGGATTTGAAAGTCACCAACTCTCTATCAGTTTTCAGGAAATCATTATAAACTTGGTTATTCAGACATTAGAAGTTGTGGTTGGTGCCTGATCCTCGTCACATATAGCGCCAAGACGCCTCTGCGATCTACATGTTTTATCATTCATTCATTATACATGTATCTAGAATAAAACATGCCATGTCAGAGACAGGAACCCCTTCACCTGCTGCTGTTATAGATGGGTCACTGAATAGGAGGTTGAGATAATTGTGGATTCCAGGCTTCATTGTGGACAGGTGCTCAATTCTGGCATTGAAAGGGTATGACATTTCAGAGAGATCTTGGGACCCAGTTAATTTTATTCAAGGCCACCAATTATAATTAGTTAAACAATTCCCTAAACAGTGCCCCAGGAAACCGAAACACTCTGCCAAGTGCCAGGGGCGGGGTTTGTTCTTTCCTGTTAGGTTTTTGTAGAGCATATTTAACACCATTTGAGACACAGCTCTATATCTGGCAAAATCTTGTGTTTGCACTGCCTTTCTGCTCTTGACCATTCATACACTCTGCTTATCGTCCTCACATTTGTTTTGTTGCCCCTTTTCGGTTCCCTTTCAGTTATTCTTGCCTTGTGATTTGCCTTAGATCTCTTGTTTGTCCATTGTGTTAGTCTGTCCCGTTTGTGATCATTGTGCTGGGCTGGAACTTTCTCTGAGACGGCCCTGGGATCAGCACTGGAATAATGGTTGACGCTTGGTCTCATCACAGTAACATCTGTAGCTAGAGCAGGGCAAGGAGAATATTCTAGTGGTTATTATACTTACATTTACCCACTTAGCTTGCTACTAATTCTTGACTACTTACTAGTTATATCCAGAGCACATATTCCACATCATCCCCTAAGGTAGCCAGCTTACTATGTAGAAGTAAAAAAAAGTCCAGGTTTTACCGTTTGCATTTTCTAATCACAAGTCCTTCAGTATCTTTTATTCTCTTCCCGTTTTCCACAGCTTTGTCTTTTCAAGTGTGTGGGTTGTCAGCACCTCCCGAGAGATTTGCGGAAGGCTGGAATTTGCAGGGAACCCACGCCACAAACTACAAGCTTGACAATAATGTAGGGTTCATGGTAGAGAATTACTAAAGGTCTTTGGAAACCGAAAAGGTAGGACACAGCTGCCCTTAGTCAGTAGCAAATAATCAAAGCAGTTCAGTTTTGTTGGCAACAGGTAGAAGTAATAATAAATCTGTGCCTCAGAATAGACTTTACATGAAAGCCTATGAAGATCCTAACAGACTTAGATTGCACAGAGGCCTACTCAGATACTTAAAGATATGGTTTTGGCTTAAAATCTAAAACCAACTGAATTTAATCAGTTTTCGTTAGAAGCACAGCTGTAACTCACTACCACTGCATTGCTTCTGACCTCCCACGAGGTCACAGATATCACAAATTACATTGATTATGTCACTGGTGACATCACATATCACCTCACCATTGACATCATCTGTGACATCGAAATCCACTGCATGTCTAGCACCAACAGGAACATCAAGTGAAGAAATTTAGGTTCCGTAGTGAATGGCTGTCCTTGAGGGATCCCCCTCTTCTGAAAAAAGAGAAAGATATTGCCTTTTAATCCTGGTAGGAGGTGATTTGGAAAATTACTTCACCTGCTTTATCAATCTTGACCTCTGGCTAGTAGCGACTTCGATTAAATTGAATATGGCATGGCACTTACAATGGTGCTTTTTAAGCTTAGATCCACTCTATAATCTGATAGATGAAAGAGCCATTTTGTCCATTTACCTCCGTGCCTGTTCCACAGCGGAGAGCTGAGTCTGCTGTGTGCACAGGCTTAGTAATGTTAAGCTAACAGAGGCTTTACTAGAGCCCTTGACATTGGAAAAAGGGATGATGCTGGGCATCAACGAGGCAGCACCAGAGTGCAGCAGGGATATATTTGTGAAGCCATCTGGTGGTACCTCCCATGCCTTTATCGCAGATGTATGCCGGCTGCTGTTCTCAGTCTGAGCCAAAAGTTGGTGAGCAAAAAAACGATGGATTTAGGCCCAGATCTCTGTACTGGGGTGAATGTATGACATTGTTCTGCATTCTGTCCATCAATTGTTGTTTTTGCATTTGTCACCCCGAGTGGGACGGGTATGCCCAGACGTGGGTCCCGTGCTCTCCATGCCACTGGAATTAAGCTATCCTGGCTGAAGAGGGGTGAAACCCCGAAACCGGTCCTAGGATGCTTGTTTCCAGTCCAGGGAGGACCTGGCTTGGCAGTTCGGGCTGGACTGTTCCCATGAGGCACAGGGTCAAGACTGATTTGCATATGGCTGGGTTCAAACTGGAATGGCATGGTGAGCAAAAAAACGATGGATTTAGGCCCAGATCTCTGTACTGGGGTGAATGTATGACATTGTTCTGCATTCTGTCCATCAATTGTTGTTTTTCCAAAAGTTGGTTTTGCCTGCAGCTTGAACTTGAATAATTTTTCATTGGTGATTAGGCTGTGCATTTTCTAGCACAGAGACACATATATTCTGAACAGAAATGTGAGGTAAGCTTCCCATGACCTTAGTGAGGCATTGCATGCCTTGGAATGCAAGTAAATTGAATAAGACATCTGACTTTGTGATAAGCGTGATGGTTATTATTACTCCTTCAGATGATTAAAGTCCTCATTGCATGGCTGAAAATGGCCTCTACTACGGAAGGACTAAATCTGTCCATGGACCTTATGATGATGAGACCGTTATTCTCCCTTTTAGTGAGTTCTTCAAATATTTAATAGCAGACGTGTCAAAAGTCAGTTTAATTAACTGCCATTTCCAGTTTTGTGCTAAGGAAGAACCACCCGTGCAGGAGAGCATGTTTCATTTGATAAATTACCCAGTAGTTGGTAGTTCATGCTGCCTTTTCAGGGGCCAGCCAAATCCCTTTCATTATTGGCAATTGGACAGGAGGTTTGGACAGGAAGTCAGAGTATGTCTCCTGTTGTGAAAAAAATCTTTTTTTGAAGATCATTAACGTTTAAGTCTGTGCTACATTAGAGTTACTTGGAAGGCGGTAGCCCATTTGCCTTATTTAGAAGCATAAACTAGCTGTTTTCTTTCAAGAATATTTCTTCATCCAGTACCCATGCTCCAGAACAGAAGCACACCAAACCGTTGAAAGACGTTTCCCTATTGCTTTTGAAGAAAGCCATAGAAGAGATTTCCAGAACAGAATACAGGATACTATCTCTGATACTTTATTGGTACAAAAAGAGAAACAAGAAAGTTGAGGTGAGTTTTGGATCTGAGATATTAACAAGTACAGATGGAAAGTGAAATTTAGAGTGATCTCCCAGATGCAAATTCCAGTGGCACTAAGATAAATCACTTGAATAATCTTGTGACATGCTGAATGCATATTTTTGTATTCCGATTATTGTGTTCCACAAGAGTTCTCATTACTTTGTAATAGAAGAAAGCATTACCAATTCAAGATGTTGCTGTTCGCTCTCATTTTGGTATCCCCAGTTGTTCACAACTGTGTTTTCATTTGTAGCTTCCCATCTGCATCTGCAGGGAGTGCAATTGTTCCCTCACTTGGTGAACTAGTCCTGCAGAAAATCTTCCAAGGAAGGGTACTAGTTTCATATGAGAAAACTAGAACTCAACTACACAGTTTAGGTTTCTCTCTGAATCTTCCAAAATCAAAGCTAGTTCTAACCAAGGTAACACAATTGGACCCTTTATTGATGAAGGCTTTTCTGGCTCCTGAAAGGGATTATCACTTAAAAAAGAAAATTAATTTAAGTCCAAGCAAGGTAATCCAAACAGTTTATATTCTGAGAATATTATGCATCACAGTGCCTTGCATTCTGTTGTTGCCGTAACTGAGGCTGAGGATCAGATAACTGCAGAGTTTATTGGGCTCTCTTAATCCCAGTCAGGCACAGGATCTGCTGCAAATAAAACCGAATGTTGCTATGATATTGAGTAGTGGTTACTGGGGGACAGTCTGTTGAAGAGTTACATTTGCTTATACCATTTTCAGGTTCAGGTGGCATGTCTGGGTAGCTTGGATTTAGTGGCTTGTGGCTTTTAGTCATAATTCACCGTTTCTCCCCCTCAAGACATTTGGAGTTCCGGGACATCGGGTTGCCTATGGTAGCTCTCCTTATTTTGTTCAAGGCATTTAGGTTTATGTGCTCTTAGAAGGCATGACAGCAATCAATCAATCAATCAATCAATCACGGCATTTATAGAGCGCGCTACTCACCCGGGAGGGTCTCAAGGCGCTGGGGGAGGGGGTAAGTTACTGCTCGAACAGCCAGGTCTTGAGCTGCTTCCTGAAGGCGAGATGGTCCTGGGTTCGCCGAAGGTGAGTGGGGAGGGAGTTCCAGGTCTTGGCCGCCAGGTAGGAGAAGGATCTTCCTCCGGCGGTGGTTCTGCGGATGCGTGGTACGGTGGCGAGGGCGTGGCTGGTTGATCGTAGCTGGCGTGTGGGCGTGTAGAAGGACATGCGGTCGTTGAGGTACTTTGGGCCCAGGTCGTGGAGGGCCTTGTGTGCGTGGGTGAGGAGTCTGAACGTGATTCTCTTGCTGACGGGGAGCCAGTGCAGGTCTTTCAGGTGTACGGTGATGTGGCTGTGTCGGGGGATGTCCAGGATGAGTCGTGCGGAGGCGTTCTGGATGCGCTGGAGTCTCTTTTGAAGTTTGGCTGTGGTTCCGGCGTAGAGGGTGTTCCCATAGTCCAGTCGGCTGGTGACGAGTGCCTGGGTGACGGTCTTCCTGGTTTCAGTGGGGATCCATCTGAAGATCTTGCGGAGCATGCGCAGGGTGTTGAAGCACGAAGATGAGACGGCGTTGACTTGTCTGGTCATCGATAGGGAGGAGTCCAGGATGAAGCCCAGGTTGCGTGCGTGGTCCGTTGGCTTGGGTGCGGTGCCCAGGGCCGGGGGCCACCAGGAGTCGTCCCAGGCGGAGGGTGATGAGCCCAGGATGAGGACTTCCGTCTTGTCTGAGTTCAGTTTAAGGCGGCTGTTCCTCATCCAGTCGGCGACGTCTCTCATCCCGTCGTGCAGGTTGGCTCTGGCGGTGGTGGGGTCGTTGGTGAGGGAGAGGATCAGCTGGGTGTCGTCGGCGTAGGAGATGATGTTGAGGTTGTGTCGGCGTGCGATGGCTGCGAGGGGGCTCATGTAGACGTTGAAGAGGGTCGGGCTGAGTGAGGATCCTTGTGGAACGCCGCAGATGACTTCGGTGGCTTCGGATCTGAACGGGGAGAGGCGGACTCTCTGGGTTCTTCCGGCGAGGAACGAGATGATCCATTCCAGTGCTTTCTCTCGGATTCCGATGTTGCTGAGGCGCTTCACTAGGGTGCGGTGGCAGACGGTGTCGAACGCCGCGGAGAGGTCCAGGAGGATGAGGGCAGCTGTTTCCCCGTTGTCGGTTAGGGTTCTGATGTCGTCGGTGGCTGCGATAAGGGCGGTCTCGGTGCTGTGGTTGGCCCGAAACCCGGACTGCGAGGGGTCGAGGGATCCATTCGTCTCGAGGAAGGCGGCAAGCTGTCTGTTGACGGTCTTCTCGATGACTTTGGCCGGAAACGGAAGGAGCGAGATGGGGCGGTAGTTCTTGAGGTCGGTGGGGTCCGCCGTTGGTTTCTTCAGGAGGGCGGTAAGCTCGGCGTGCTTCCAGCTCTCCGGGAAGGTGGCGGTGTGGAAGGAGGAGTTGATGATGTCCCGGAGATGGGGTGCGATGGTGGCGTCGGCTTTGTTGAAGACGTGGTGTGGGCAGGGGTCGGTTGGTGATCCGGAGTGGATGGAGTTCATTGTGCGGGTGGTGTCTTCGGTGTTGATCGGGGTCCAGTTGCAGAGGGTGGTGGTGGCGGGCATTGGTTCGGCGGTAGGGTGCGTTGTTTGTGCGTCGAAGCTGTTGTGTATGTCGGTGATCTTGCGGTGGAAGAACGCGGAGAGTGAGTTGCAGAGGTCTTGCGAGGGGGTGATGTCGTTGTTTCCGGCGCTGGGGTTGGAGAACTCTTTGACGATGCTGAAAAGTTCCTTGCTGTCATGGGCGTTGTTGTCCAGTCGTTCTTTGAGTGCCGACTTCTTGGTGGCACGGATCAGCTGGTGGTGTTTGCGGGTGGCGTGCTTGAGGGCGGTCCTGTTGTCTGTGGTCTGGTCGAGTCGCCAGGTTTTCTCGAGAGTGCGGCAGTTCTTCTTGGATTCCTTGAGTTCGTTGGTGAACCAAGGGGTTTTCTTGCTTCCGGGTCTGCTGGGAGGGTTTTTAGTGGTGCGAGGTCGTCGGCGCAGGCGGTCAGCCACTTGGCGAGGTTGCTGGCTGCTTCGTTTGGGTCCGTTGTGTCGGTGGGTGTGTTCTGGCTGAGGGAGGCGGTGAGCTGCTCGGCGGTGATCTTGCTCCAGCTCCGGCGGGGAGCCTGTTGCGGGTGGTGGTGGGTCGCAGTCTTTCTGAAGCTGAAGTGGACGCAGCTGTGGTCGGTCCAGTGGAGTCCGGTGGCGTGGCTGAAGGAGATGTGCTTGCTGGACGAGAAGACGGGGTCAAGCGTGTGGCCGGCGTAGTGGGTGGGCGTGTTCACCAGTTGCTTGAGTCCGAGGTTGGCGAGGTTGTCCAGCAGGGCGGTGGTGTTTCTGTCGTTGTTGTTCTCCAGGTGGAAGTTGAGGTCCCCTAGGAGGATGTAGTCGGCGGAGGGCATGGCGTGCGGGCTGATGAAGTCTGCGATGTCTTCGCTGAATAGTGTGCGTGGTCCCGGGGGTCTGTAGATGAGGGTGCCTCGGAGGGTGGTCTTGGGGTCCGTGTGTATCTGGAAGTGTAGGTGTTCGGCGGCGGTGAAGGTCTCGTCGGAGTTAGTCGAGATGCGGATGGTGTTCTTGTGTACGATGGCGATGCCTCCTCCCGTCTGGTTGACGCGGTCCTTCCGGGTGATCTTGTATCCATCCGGGATGGCTATGGCGATGTCAGGCGCTGAGGAGGCGTTCATCCAGGTTTCGGTGAGGAAGGCGATGTCCGGTGCTGTTGCGTCGAGCAGGTCCCAGAGTTCCACGGCGTGCCTGTGGACGGAGCGGGTGTTCAGCAGGATGCATTTCAGGTGGTTGCTGCTGTTGCTCGACTTGGCGGAGGTGGTGCACGTCAGGGGCAGGTGAATCGGCAGGTTTGGCAAGTGAGGGGTCCGTGGGTGCGTCTCGGTGAGGCTCGGTAGCAGGCAGGGTTCCGGCCGGCATTGAGTGCG
The DNA here is from genome assembly GCA_963921515.1 of Calotriton arnoldi. Lineage (NCBI taxonomy): Eukaryota > Metazoa > Chordata > Amphibia > Caudata > Salamandridae > Calotriton > Calotriton arnoldi. The sequence goes on along the minus strand of CAWUFW010001923.1, from coordinate 2,071,124 downwards.
GTGAGGGTGGCGGCGTCGTAGGTCCGTCGAGTAGTGTTGCATCGGTGGGATCCAGGGGTTCTGGCGCTGGGCGCGGTCCAGTCGCGGACGGGCGCAGACGGGCTTGCCTTAGGCGCGCCTTCGGCGCGCCAGCGGCGCGCCCGCTGCGCACGTCCGCTGCGCGGCGTGCAGCGGCCGCCATTTATGGGGAGGTGGGAGGGAGGAGCAGCTGGGAGGCGGGAGGCAGGGGCAGCGAATGGGCAGTCAGGGGCGGGGCCGCAGCGGCGGGAATGGCGATAGGCAGCGAGGGGCACAGAAGGAAAAAACGGGGGGAGAGCAGGCAAATCACGGGCACAACAACAGTGGGGCAGCGAGGGGCACAGAAAGGAAAGGGGGAGACAAGCAGACAAAACTGGCACCGGGGCCACAAGCGGAGGGCGATCTTACCTACAGGAGCAGCGGGCAGACAGCACAGGCGGAGCTGTGTGGTGGGGGAGCGACCTACCTGGCAAGGTCAAGGGTCGCTCTCCTCACCGTGCAGCGGCCGCCATTTATGGGGAGGTGGGAGGGAGGAGCAGCTGGGAGGCGGGAGGCAGGGGCAGCGAATGGGCAGTCAGGGGGCGGGGCCGCAGCGGCGGGAATGGCGATAGGCAGCGAGGGGCACAGAAGGAAAAAACGGGGGAGAGCAGGCAAATCACGGGCACAACAACAGTGGGGCAGCGAGGGGCACAGAAAGGAAAAAACGGGGGAGAGCAGGCAAAACACGGGCACAACAACAGTGGGGCAGCGAGGGGCACAGAAAGGAAAAACGGGGGGAGAGCAGGCAAAACACGGGCACAACAACAGTGGGGCAGCGAGGGGCACAGAAAGGAAAAACGGGGGAGAGCAGGCAAAACACGGGCACAACAACAGTGGGGCAGCGAGGGGCACAGAAGGAAAAAACGGGGGAGAGCAGGCAAAACACGGGCACAACAACAGTGGGGCAGCGAGGGGCACAGAAGGAAAAACGGGGGAGAGCAGGCAAAACACGGGCACAACAACAGTGGGGCAGCGAGGGGCACAGAAAGGAAAAAACGGGGGGAGAGCAGGCAAAACACGGGCACAACAACAGTGGGGCAGCGAGGGGCACAGAAAGGAAAAAACGGGGGGAGAGCAGGCAAAACACGGGCACAACAACAGTGGGGCAGCGAGGGGCACAGAAGGAAAAACGGGGGAGAGCAGGCAAATCACGGGCACAACAACAGTGGGGCAGCGAGGGGCACAGAAAGGAAAAAACGGGGGGAGAGCAGGCAAAACACGGGCACAACAACAGTGGGGCAGCGAGGGGCACAGAAGGAAAAACGGGGGAGAGCAGGCAAATCACGGGCACAACAACAGTGGGGCAGCGAGGGGCACAGAAAGGAAAAACGGGGGAGAGCAGGCAAATCACGGGCACAACAACAGTGGGGCAGCGAGGGGCACAGAAAGGAAAAAAACGGGGGAGAGCAGGCAAAACACGGGCACAACAACAGTGGGGCAGCGAGGGGCACAGAAGGAAAAACGGGGGGAGAGCAGGCAAAACACGGGCACAACAACAGTGGGGCAGCGAGGGGCACAGAAGGAAAAACGGGGGGAGAGCAGGCAAAACACGGGCACAACAACAGTGGGGCAGCGAGGGGCACAGAAGGAAAAACGGGCGGAGAGCAGGCAAAACACGGGCACAACAACAGTGGGGCAGCGAGGGGCACAGAAAGGAAAGGGGGAGACAAGCAGACAAAACTGGCACCGGGGCCACAAGCGGAGGGCGATCTTACCTACAGGAGCAGCGGGCAGACAGCACAGGCGGAGCTGTGTGGTGGGGGAGCGACCTACCTGGCAAGGTCAAGGGTCGCTCTCCTCACCGTGCAGCGGCCGCCATTTATGGGGAGGTGGGAGGGAGGAGCAGCTGGGAGGCGGGAGGCAGGGGCAGCGAATGGGCAGTCAGGGGCGGGGCCGCAGCGGCGGGAATGGCGATAGGCAGCGAGGGGCACAGAAGGAAAAAACGGGGGGAGAGCAGGCAAATCACGGGCACAACAACAGTGGGGCAGCGAGGGGCACAGAAAGGAAAGGGGGAGACAAGCAGACAAAACTGGCACCGGGGCCACAAGCGGAGGGCGATCTTACCTACAGGAGCAGCGGGCAGACAGCACAGGCGGAGCTGTGTGGTGGGGGAGCGACCTACCTGGCAAGGTCAAGGGTCGCTCTCCTCACCGTGCAGCGGCCGCCATTTATGGGGAGGTGGGAGGGAGGAGCAGCTGGGAGGCGGGAGGCAGGGGCAGCGAATGGGCAGTCAGGGGCGGGGCCGCAGCGGCGGGAATGGCGATAGGCAGCGAGGGGCACAGAAGGAAAAAACGGGGGAGAGCAGGCAAATCACGGGCACAACAACAGTGGGGCAGCGAGGGGCACAGAAAGGAAAAAACGGGGGAGAGCAGGCAAAACACGGGCACAACAACAGTGGGGCAGCGAGGGGCACAGAAAGGAAAAAACGGGGGAGAGCAGGCAAAACACGGGCACAACAACAGTGGGGCAGCGAGGGGCACAGAAAGGAAAAAACGGGGGAGAGCAGGCAAAACACGGGCACAACAACAGTGGGGCAGCGAGGGGCACAGAAGGAAAAAACGGGGGAGAGCAGGCAAAACACGGGCACAACAACAGTGGGGCAGCGAGGGGCACAGAAGGAAAAACGGGGGAGAGCAGGCAAAACACGGGCACAACAACAGTGGGGCAGCGAGGGGCACAGAAAGGAAAAAAACGGGGGAGAGCAGGCAAAACACGGGCACAACAACAGTGGGGCAGCGAGGGGCACAGAAAGGAAAAACGGGGGAGAGCAGGCAAAACACGGGCACAACAACAGTGGGGCAGCGAGGGGCACAGAAGGAAAAACGGGGGAGAGCAGGCAAATCACGGGCACAACAACAGTGGGGCAGCGAGGGGCACAGAAAGGAAAAAACGGGGGAGAGCAGGCAAAACACGGGCACAACAACAGTGGGGCAGCGAGGGGCACAGAAGGAAAAACGGGGGAGAGCAGGCAAATCACGGGCACAACAACAGTGGGGCAGCGAGGGGCACAGAAAGGAAAAAACGGGGGGAGAGCAGGCAAATCACGGGCACAACAACAGTGGGGCAGCGAGGGGCACAGAAAGGAAAAAAACGGGGGAGAGCAGGCAAAACACGGGCACAACAACAGTGGGGCAGCGAGGGGCACAGAAAGGAAAGGGGGAGACAAGCAGACAAAACTGGCACCGGGGCCACAAGCGGAGGGCGATCTTACCTACAGGAGCAGCGGGCAGACAGCACAGGCGGAGCTGTGTGGTGGGGGAGCGACCTACCTGGCAAGGTCAAGGGTCGCTCTCCTCACCGTGCAGCGGCCGCCATTTATGGGGAGGTGGGAGGGAGGAGCAGCTGGGAGGCGGGAGGCAGGGGCAGCGAATGGGCAGTCAGGGGGGCGGGGCCGCAGCGGCGGGAATGGCGATAGGCAGCGAGGGGCACAGAAGGAAAAAACGGGGGGAGAGCAGGCAAATCACGGGCACAACAACAGTGGGGCAGCGAGGGGCACAGAAAGGAAAGGGGGAGACAAGCAGACAAAACTGGCACCGGGGCCACAAGCGGAGGGCGATCTTACCTACAGGAGCAGCGGGCAGACAGCACAGGCGGAGCTGTGTGGTGGGGGAGCGACCTACCTGGCAAGGTCAAGGGTCGCTCTCCTCACCGTGCAGCGGCCGCCATTTATGGGGAGGTGGGAGGGAGGAGCAGCTGGGAGGCGGGAGGCAGGGGCAGCGAATGGGCAGTCAGGGGGCGGGGCCGCAGCGGCGGGAATGGCGATAGGCAGCGAGGGGCACAGAAGGAAAAAACGGGGGAGAGCAGGCAAATCACGGGCACAACAACAGTGGGGCAGCGAGGGGCACAGAAAGGAAAAAACGGGGGAGAGCAGGCAAAACACGGGCACAACAACAGTGGGGCAGCGAGGGGCACAGAAAGGAAAAAACGGGGGAGAGCAGGCAAAACACGGGCACAACAACAGTGGGGCAGCGAGGGGCACAGAAAGGAAAAACGGGGGAGAGCAGGCAAAACACGGGCACAACAACAGTGGGGCAGCGAGGGGCACAGAAGGAAAAAACGGGGGAGAGCAGGCAAAACACGGGCACAACAACAGTGGGGCAGCGAGGGGCACAGAAGGAAAAACGGGGGAGAGCAGGCAAAACACGGGCACAACAACAGTGGGGCAGCGAGGGGCACAGAAAGGAAAAAAACGGGGGAGAGCAGGCAAAACACGGGCACAACAACAGTGGGGCAGCGAGGGGCACAGAAAGGAAAAAACGGGGGGAGAGCAGGCAAAACACGGGCACAACAACAGTGGGGCAGCGAGGGGCACAGAAGGAAAAACGGGGGAGAGCAGGCAAATCACGGGCACAACAACAGTGGGGCAGCGAGGGGCACAGAAAGGAAAAAACGGGGGAGAGCAGGCAAAACACGGGCACAACAACAGTGGGGCAGCGAGGGGCACAGAAGGAAAACGGGGGAGAGCAGGCAAATCACGGGCACAACAACAGTGGGGCAGCGAGGGGCACAGAAAGGAAAAACGGGGGGAGAGCAGGCAAATCACGGGCACAACAACAGTGGGGCAGCGAGGGGCACAGAAAGGAAAAAAACGGGGGAGAGCAGGCAAAACACGGGCACAACAACAGTGGGGCAGCGAGGGGCACAGAAAGGAAAGGGGAGACAAGCAGACAAAACTGGCACCGGGGCCACAAGCGGAGGGCGATCTTACCTACAGGAGCAGCGGGCAGACAGCACAGGCGGAGCTGTGTGGTGGGGGAGCGACCTACCTGGCAAGGTCAAGGGTCGCTCCCCCACAGCTGTGCATTATGCCAACTAATGTGATGGGGTAAACTTTTGGTCAGTTGCCCTGAGGAGCAACTATGTAAGGCATCTTACTAGGAAATAGAGAGCAGTGTTTGATTAGATGCCCTAAGCATTCTCCTGTTATATTTGTCTGTGAGGAGTCTGCACTAATCTGATAGAGAATTCTAGCTGCAGATTCCTTATCTTTGAATATCCCTAGGCGTCTGACTCGATCCGGAAGATTTTGAAGCAGTACCCCTGCCTGCTTGTAGGTGGCGTCGTCTGTGCCGGAAGTGACGTGTGGGGTACCTATATAGGCACCACTTCGACGCGCTGACGTCAGTTCTTTCCTTTCCGCACCAAATAGCACTGATCTCAATTGAGCTTACCTCTCAGTTGCTTTTTGAGTAGTCTTTTTCGACTTTTTGTCGACTCTATTGAGATTTTATCTCCTCATGTGAGGATGTCACCAAAGAAACCGGCTAGTCCCGTTCGCATAGAAGGTCCCGGGACCATTCGTGGCGCCCCTCCAGGCATTCTTCGTCACACTCAGTCATCAGGGATGTCAGGAAAGTCCCACAAACACAAAAAGTCGAAGAAGTCCAAACTCTTTGACTTCCCCACATTTGTTGAAGTCATCGACGAGAAGAGGGAGCGGAGCGTCTGCACTCCAGGCCTTGCCAGTCTGCTGGGTCTGACCCGGTGTCTGCTCCGTGCTTCCCTGATTTTCCCTGAGCGACCCCCAACCCAGCTGAAGGAATTTTTTGAAACCATCCATCTCGTCTTTGGATGGCCAGGTTCCACGGGCTCACGAAGGGTCCCCTGCTGGAACCATGCCAGCTGGTTCGCCCTAGGCACCAGTTGGACCCATTGGATCTTTTGTTAGATCCAGAGCATAGCCGCTGGCAAGACAGAGACTTTCTTCAGCGTACCCTCTAGTGCCATGGCCCCGCGGATGCTCCTAGGCGTTGCATCCCCATCATCATTTCCGACTCCGACACGAAACTGGATGAGCGTCGTCTGACCGAGGACGTTCTTCCCAGGGCTGAGCTAGTACCTTATTTGATGGATAGGCATGGTGAGGAAGACATTTAGGAGAATAGACTCCTCCTAAACATCTCCCTCACCTGGTACCCTTATGGGGACTACCCAGTTGAGGAAGACAACTGGTATGAGGAACTGGAAGAGATCAGTGGGTTGGACACCTTACCGGACACTGGCCTGGTTTCCCCTCCTTTTGTGACTATGGAGGAGGGAGACTCTTTTGCAATGGTGGTACGCAGGGCAGCTGATGTCCTGGACCTTAACCTACCCTCAGTGGTTGTCAAGACTAACGCCTTGGCGGAGGTCCTTCAGCTACTCTCACTCAATGAAGCCCTTACGGATGTCCTACTTGGGGCCTGGGCCAAGCCCTGCACAGGGGCTTCTGTCGCCATTGCCCAGCTGCTGGTGATCACAATTTCCTTACCCAGCACCCTACCATGGAGCACCCTCCTTATACCACCTTCTTCCTGGACAAGCTGGTTCACCGGACATGTACCTCCTTCCTTCCAAAGGTTGTCACTCCCTTCCATGTAGGCCAGATCATTTTCCTGCCTACCTTCTTTGTTCTGCCTCATCCCTTCAAAGATGAGGAGAGACTGCACCATCTGGACCCAAAAATTTGCGTTATCGATCTACCTTGACCACACAAAAGAGACGCCGGTGGATGATCAACTGTTCGCGGGCTATGCTGGAGCCAAAGAAGGGAAGGCTGAGCAGGAGTTGACCATCTGATGATGGATCATCCTGTGCATTAAGGTCTGCTACACAGTGGCCAAGAAACAACCCCCTTGAGGGCTTGCAAGCTCACTCTAGCAGATACAAGGCAGCAACCACTGTGTTAGCGTGCGGCGTTCCTCTCCTGGACATCTGTCAGGCAGTGATGTGGGCATCACTACACCCGTTCACAGAACATTGCCGTCTGGACAGTTGGGTCCATTGTGACGGGCACTTCTTCCTCTCGGTCCTACAGGACTTTTTGGTTCAATCAAGTTCGCAGACACCCTCCGGGGAGGTATTACTTGGGTATCTATTTAGAGGCAAGGAATCAGCAGCTAGAAGTCTCCATCAGATGAACAAGCTACTTACCTTCAGTAATGCCTTATCTGGTAGTGACTCTGTCTAGCTGCAGATTCCTTACCGATCCTCCTTGCTCTGCAAACCGGTTCAGGTGTAATGATTACCTTTTTAGGTCCTTCAACATTTTGACACCAGTGGTCAGTTCTCATCATGGCTCTGTGCACCTGGTGTGTAAAGTTGCAAAAGTAACTGACGTCAGCATGCCACAGTGGTGCCTAAATAGGTATCGCAGACGTCACTCCCGGCGCAGATGACACCGACGCGTTGCCGAGCGACACCAACTACTTGCGTATAGGGGGACTGCTCGAAAAATTTCCGGATCTAGTCTGACACCTGGGGATATTCAAAGGTAAGGAATCTGCAGCCACATAGCGTCTCTACCAGATAAGGCCTTACCAAAGTAACATAACGTTTTTAAATGTGGAGTGTTCCACTGATGCATCTATTTGCAGCTAACCAGATGGATGTTTCTGTTGAAACTATGGTGCTGAGACCACTGGAACTACTGTCTGGTGTATGCCTTTACACCATTTCCAATCATTCACATGGTCTTGAGCAGATTCAGAAAACATCAAACAACAGTGATCGAAGTGGCTTTGATTGGCCCAAGAGCAGCTCTTGCATGGATGTCTGGTTTCTCAGGAAGGGTAGAGTGGGAAGGGTGCCTATCTTCCCATGTCTTCTTTCTCAGGGAGTGAGGTCAGATTGTAACATTTAGATATGAACAGCATACAGTTGCATGTTAGGTTTCTGAAAAGCTAAGGTTTGTTAGACATGTTCTCTCTGATGTCATGGTAAATAGTAGATGGAAGAGTGCCGGGCATGTTTACAAATGTAGGTGGTTTTGCTGTTAATGTGTGATTTTTTTATTTGAATGCAGTAGCAGAATAACACTTAAAGAAAAGTCAAGAACCTTAGAGAATAGAGTAAGAATCAGGTCTTTGAGAATTAGCTTATATGCTTGGAATAACCTACTGAACGTGTTTCTAAAGTGCTACGTGATTTTTTTCCAGTGTTTGACAACAAAAACGTATGTGGCAAGCATACTCATGGGCCAGTAATGTATTAATCATAGTTAATACTAATAGAGCTGTTTACAGTATGTTTTTGTTTATTGACCAACACTCAAGTTTTAGACTGTACAGTATTAAGGTGTTACACAACTGTTGAAGGTGATAAAGATGGCTTGGACCATTTATTCCACCCATTTCCATTTTTTTTAAAACCGTGTTTCTGTATTTTCTCTGAATCTGCCTTTATACTCACACTTAAATGGCAAGCTAACAGGCAAACATCTATGTACATGTTCTGTACTTTGCTGAAAATCTTTTTACCAGAATTTAAAGCACTAAAACATTCATAAATTTACATTTTAGAAATGCCTGTAGGACAAAGATATATGTCCCAAATCTTGATTTCCAGAAGAAAATCATGATTCTACATTAGTCAAACTGTTTACTTCATTTAACCATGAAGAAAAGTACATCAGATTTTTTTTTTTTACCTTTAGTGGTAACACATAACTTGCATATTTCAGAACTGTAGCTTTGATAAGATACAGTAAAAAAAATTGGTTGTACAAGTTCAATATTATAATCTTAATTATATTTTTCTTACAGGCAAAGCGCAGGAGGTAGAGGCTGAATTAATGCAATCACACCAAATAGAGGCAACCCATCTGCATAAAAGAATTGCTGGAAAAAATGAAGATTTGAAAAGAACAGTTACCAAATATGAGGAGATCTTGGAGGTATAAAAGTTAGTTTTTAAGGTTACTGGCTTTGCAATGAGTTGTTTCATGTTCAAAGTGCCATTTTTCTTCCAAGTTCGATGTGATCTGAATTTTTTAACAACCCCTCAAACTTGTATCTCATTGTACTATTGCAGGAGGGGATCTTTGTTCAAACTTCTGCTTGATCCAATTTGAACCTCTTAGCTTTTGGAGGACAATAACTGTCCAATTATAAGTGCCTATCAAAGGAAGTAGGCCAGGCCACTCCAGTGCTTGAGTGCTAAAATTATTCTTTTCCAAGTATATAAAGCCCCCTACAAGTGTCTGCCCAAGTGTAAGTTGAATTAGGTTTGTAAGAGGAGGAGGTTGCCTTCAAATGCTTGCTGCATCAATCATTTTTAGATCTCACTTACAGACAGCTTTCACCTGTATGTTGTTGAAGATCTGTTGTGGGCAATAGCAGCAAATAAGGCGGGCCTTGTGTCAGGCCATTGCTTACCATCGGTTGACTTTTCTGTCAGTCTGATTTGCTAGCCTCTTATTGGATGGCTTACATTCTTCTTGTGTGTCCCTTTCTTTGAGCACAGCCTCTTTACTACCCTTTTGATTGGATGATTTGTATCCTTCCGCCCCTGCAACAAGGGAATTACTTTTTTCTTTTTTTGTCAGTGCTCCATCGGAGGGTAAGTATTATTTACCTGCATCTCCACTCAAAGCCCTGCCCTATATGAGTAGCCAACGTCATGACCTCTGTCACACCAATCCAGTTTGGGTTTGGCGCTATGAAATTCCTCTTTAAAGGGAGTGAAGGAGGGATTCCGTAGGTCATCTTGATCCAAAAGTACTATTCTTCTGTCTAGTCGGTGCATCAGCTGCTCCACCACTGTCCATCAAAGTTTCTAGGTGCTATTGGCCCGGAACGGGAAGCCAAACCGGTGGATCGGGCCTCGCTAGGAGCTTCAAAAGAATGCGGCTATTTGGCTCTCTTCCAGCCCTGCCCCTGTTTTGGTTTTTTGTGTATCCTCACCCATGTGTGTATCTGAGGACTTTGACTATCTAATTTGATGATCATAACAGGTCACACCATTCCTACATGTTATTTTATGAATCCATCAAAATTTCGCTTTAAGCGAAAAGTATTAGGTAAAATGGCTGGTTTGTTGGTCCTAGTTCACAAAACAGATTTCTTTATTTGCTGTTTCATAAAAGATTTTCAGGGAAAGTTTGTGGAAACTGATTTCAGCGTGGGTTCTAAAAATAATCTTAGCTCAGTATATAAATACCCACCCCTTACAAAGCTTTGTCCACTGGTGAGTTTTAGTCTCTTTCAGCTTTAAGTGTTAGCCAGACACAGGCTTTTCAGTGAAAGAGCCTTCAACTAAGTTTCATGCAAGTAACTTACTATAGTACATCTTGTATAATTTTTGCCCATTACAAAAGAGCTAACATTTGAAGCCTGATAGCCTGCATGGACAGCAGCTTGGCTTAGTTGTAAACATAGAGTGAGCAGTACCACAATGACAAGAGAAGGGGATAGAGGGAAGTATGAGGTTTCAAACTCGGAGGAGATGGAAGGGAGGGCCTTTCATAACAATATGGAACCATACCCAAGAACAAAAGATTACGAGGGAGAATGAAGGATCCTCAAGATTCACCACAAACAGTCGGCTAGAAAAAGGTCCAAAGGGTGAAAGTTATTGTCTTATTGCCAAACCATGGGACATTGAAAACTGCCCAAGAAAGGACAGTCTAAAAGCCACAAAGCCAAACAGTACACAAGGGATTATAAAATACATGAATGGTGTGTAGAAAGCCTTTCAACCAGATAATTTCAGCAGAACTAGCAGCCATGGTAGGCTACCTAAAAGGGAAGGGAATAGAGGGTAATAAGAGGTTTCAAACTCGGAGTAGATGGAAGGGAGAACCTTTCCTAACAATATGCAACCATACCAAAGAACAAAAGATTACAAGGGAGAATGAAGGATCCTCAGGATGCACCACAAAACAGTCAGCTAGAAAAAGGTCCAAAGGGTGAAAGTTGTTGTATGTTGACACAGCGTGTGTACCTAGACAAAGGAACATTAATGCCTGACCTGAGAAGACCATATACTGCTAGCTTAAAGTCATTTTGACCAGGGACTAGAATGAAAATCTTTGTGGAGCAGGAGCAGCAGTACTGCAGAGCAACCTCAGGAGCGAGGCCTCTGCACCAAAGTGAGTGAAACGGGCCTAGAAGGCCACTCACTTCTTATTGTCTTATTGCCAAACCTTGGGACAGTGAAAACTTCCGAAGAAAGGACAGTCTAAAAGCCAAACAGTACACAAGGGAATATAAAATACATGAATGGTGTGTAGAAAGCCTTTCAACCAGATAATTTCAGCAGAACTAGCAGCCATTGTAGGCTACCTAAAAGGAGTCAACTGCAGATTGTATTCATGTGCATACAAAAGTTGGGTCATCAGGAGCATCATTCTTTCCAATGCTACTGCTTCTCTTGGTGTTTGTCTGCTTCCTTTGCCCTCCAAAGCTGGGTTTCTCACTCATAGAAGGGGAAACTCACAGACTGGAGTCATGATGGATGCCTATAAAGACTGTGGAGAATGCTTTCAACAGAGGTACTGAGCAAGTAGCTGCTGGCAGGCCTTTCTTGTCAAGATAGTCGAACATAGGCAAACACTTCTGGATACCCAAATAACCATGGCCCTAATATTGGACACTGTCCTGGTGAATCGGCATTGTAGACTGTCCGAGAGGAATTCCAGTAGAATTTCTTGCGTATTTCCTCAAAATGACTCCTTCAGAGGAGAAGTGCTGAGAAGGCAATTTCACCCTTTGGCAGAGGCCATTTTCCCAGTCCTCCCAAAATACTTCCTGCTGAAAGGAAATACCTGTAACTTCCAGAGGAAAAACAACCAAGCTGCTCTAGAAATCCCAGTGTGGTCTCCTATAGATAGTAGTGTTATGGGAATCATCCCAATCTCTGTATAAGTAGTCAGATTTCTTGGGAAGAGAGCTGAAGCAGATGACCCGAAGCGTCATCTGTGTGTCCAAATGAAGGTTTAAAAGGGGGCGAAGACTGAATATCTCTAGCCCTAACAGCAAGGAAAGACCAAAAAGGGGGGAAATAGTTGCAACCATGGGGTGGCTTAGTGATCTCAGGATGACTTGGTGATATCATTACAATCATGGTAAAATTAATCCATTTATTCCACAACTCACGAGTAGTAGAGAGGTTTTCCTCACCACTTACCTTTTTGCTAATAATATATGGTTACTGATACTTTGAAGCAAAGTGGTATGCTTCTTGTTATGTTACTTATAAATAAAAGCAGGGGGATAGCACTTGAAAAGGGGTCATGTAAGCACTAGCCACAGAATGCTATCGAGAGAGTCCTGTATGCAGCAGCAAAAACTTCATATGGTCTGGCATAGGTTCCCATATGCTTTGAGGGAGACCTACACTTGGGATACCACCGCAACCATGGCTTGTTTAGTCCAAAGATTTAGGGTTTGTCAAGCAACCCTACTGAAAAGGGCCCACAACCTAAAGTTTCAATGCCTTGGAAAGTAAATGCCATAACCAGCATAGGTTCTTATTAATATCGATGTGGGTGTTGACCCCACCCTGGGCCAACTCCCAGACCCCTTGAGCTCAGCTTATGGTTAATGGATGTCATCTTAGTACTTGCTGATTTATGATGTTGTGGCACCCTACCTGTAAAATGACCATGCTGCCAACCATCTCAATATTATGCCTCTCTTTACAAATAAATGAACGCAAAGTCCAAGGAGGGGAGATAGAATGATGAATATAGGGGACAGTGACCAAAGAGGATGGAGCAGCATTCACCCTGGACATGGTGTTTGAAAGGTTAGGACTGCTACCTGCCAATCGCAAATTCTTTGTTAAGCTTGTATTCTTCCTGATGTATAAACTGTAAAGCGCTCTGATACCCTCAGTGGTCATGTTCGCGCTATATAAAACTTTCAAAATAAATAAATACAAGTTAATCTATCACATGCTAGACAGGTATCCAACCCTACCACAAACCGAGAAATTGAATGAGGAGAGAAAACTAGAAACCCTAGGAGAATTGGGCTTAAAAGATATGTACCCAGTCAGTCTGGTGTTAGTCAGGAAGCAAGCTTTACTCGGCCATACTCCTCTTATGCTAGGGGGGTAGCAATATGGATAGCTCCGGGGGTGCCATTCTATCACACGTACAGAAAAGTGGAGGTAGAGGGGCGCTTAATACTCATGCAACATACATTAGATGGTAAGGCCGTAATCATTTTAAATACCTATGCTCCCATTACTGATGATAGCCATTTCTTTGCAAAGATGCAGGAGTTGCTTCAAAACAGCACTGACTCACCTGTACTCTGGGCGGTAGATTTCATTTGTGTCACAGATGGAAATAAAGATCAGCATCTACCTTGTAAATGAGTCCAGTTACATTAAGCATATGTTTATTTTATTTGGGTACAAGACATTAGGCATGAATTTGGAATTCTGAACCTATATTGGACTACCTTGGTGTAGATGTTTGTGATGTGGTTAATCCTAATCAAGTATACTTAAGCAATTTCTTGCAATAATGCTTTCCCAGTACAGCTGAAGCCACCTATCTAATGTGATTCTTGCAGAGACCTCTGGCAGTGGTTTAAGCTTCTTTTTACCTGGGATTATAGTTGTCAGTCATAGGAACCTAACTCATAACCTCTGAAATACACATGGCAGGGAGATCTCAGAAACAGTATTATTAAATATAAACATGAAGGTATGCCATTAATAAAAAAACAGTATATGCCACGTACAGAAACAGGACTATGCACCTTTAGGATTGACACTTTACAGTACAGAGCTAAGATAAAAATTAATTGAGACTGTACATTTGTGATTCAGCACAGTTCAAGTTCTGTCTAAAAAAAATGTCACATATTTATTTCTTGCTCTGTCAAAAAAAAAAATATTCAAAGAAAAAATGCCACTATTACACTATCCATAACGGACGGATTTCATTGCACACAAACTCTCACCTCACATTTAATTTTGAGCGACGAAGTGGAACATAATCGCCCACCAAAATTTTTGGAGGAGGAATGTTTGCTTACTTATGAAAAAAATTCCCATGATGGATAGTTATGATTCTAGGAACATTGCAGTTCTCTCTACAGCACTTCAAGAAGAGGAACTTTAAGAAAGTAATCTCTACATTATATCAACAAACCGTTTTAAGCAAAGTTAACTATTCAGTAGACGGCTCTTGAGCTTGAGGTTAGACATGGAGTCTGCAACAGCTGTAAACTCAATTTCAAGAAGCAGCAGATATTAGAAAGTGTTATATTCCTCAATAAGAGTTCCCATACGGGCCCACCCAATTTTGTCTTGATAAATGACGACTTTTTTTTTTTTATCAAAACAATGCCTAAAATGACACATCAGGAAATGGACTACTAAAAGCTACAGACATCAACGGACATGTTCTAAACTACTTAGTTTTGCATGTATAATATTCGGTTTTCCCTTCACAAAGACTGCTACAGCATAGGAAGAGTTTAGAAGAAAACCATTAAAACACCTGGTTACCATGAAAGTTAGAACCAATATTAGTTGTGATTAGGGCACATATCCATTTTTTCCTCTCTATATTCTGGTACATCAAGTCATGAAGGATTTTTTTTTTTACTTCCGTCATACGTGCGTTTCACCAACAGAAAGGGCAAGTTATAAACAAAATGCAGTTTGATATAGCTTGAAAAAGGATAAGAAATAATGTAATGTCGACATGTAAAATGCACAAGAATTCATCCAATTCTTCGACTCATCAGTTTGTACAAATGTTCTGTTTTAAGCTGGAGCTCTTGACTTTATGGTTATAAGACGTATTGTTGTAGACTGTATTTTTCTCAAAGTGCCAGAGATTTCCCAAGAATTTGTTCCTCAATCTTAGAACCCATTAGCTATTTCGGTGTTGCTGCTACTTTGGTTGTTTTCCTGTTGGCCGTTAGAGGGTCTAAAAGTGAAAGGCCCTGCAAGAGGCATTTCTCAGAATTCTGATTGGGAAAAATGAAGACAGTACAAATCCAGAATTGGGATTAAAGGGTTGAAATTGAACAGGTGTTGTGTATCCAGCGCTCGCTAGAAAGAAAGGTGGCGGCCTGTGATTGGAGTCGAAGGGGGCTGTTTGGGGAGACAAGGCAAATTGAGAACAAATAGTAGATTACAAATAGACTTCTGAAATGCCCAGCGAATAAAAAGCTGTTTTTGACTTCTGCAGAAATTAAATAGGTCCATGCCAGGGTTCGGAACTATCATAGTCTTTGGTCCTAATTTTGAGGTTGGTAGAGAGTGACTTTTTCTTCTGACTTACCCAACAAATGCTTTAACTTTGACAAAAATAAATCTGAGCAGAGTGGTCAAGTGTGATTCGAAGGTAGTGTGGGAGTACTCTGAGGTGTCTGGTGCAGAAATGAAGAGCGGGCTCTGGGTTTGCGGATAAACCCAATCGATCATCCAAAAGAACGGATTACTTGAATGTTTACTTCTGTGTGAAATTACATGATTTCATTGTGCTTATTATTTTACACAATTTTTTTGTGTAAATTATTTGCAATGTTTTATTGTTTGTTTCTAAAAGCTAAAGACGTGTGGTATCTTCACATTCCAGCACTTATAATGTGGAGTCTTTAGCTGTTTGTGTACATTTGGAAGCTAACAGTTAGTGCCAGTACTTCTGTCCTTACGGATACACTCCCCTGTTGTTCAGTAACTTAACTGGTAATAAATACTTAAAAGGTTGTGTTACTCCATGTTTTGAAACTTCCACAGGTACTTTGGGGTTTGGCATGGTTTGAAACATAGATTATGAAGAGGCATTATGCCTAACAATATAGAAGGTGTATGTGAGATGGGTGTGATTTAACTTGTAGTGGTTTATATTTTATCACATTGTGTTATTGAAGTAGTTGACTGAAAAATGTTTTTTTATGTGGTGTAACCCATCTAGCATATCTTTTTCTGAACACTCTTGTTGTGTATCCAGGCAATTAGGAGAATTTACACCATGCACATAAGACTTTATGAAAATCACTGCAGCTTTATCCTATTCATTGCTGATATGCATGACGTACCAATGATTTCTTTGTTTGCTGTGGTGTGACTTTTTCCCCTAGAAATATCAGACCTGATGGATTAGAGCCTTGGCTCATAAGTACTGTTTGTTTGGCCTTTTATATCTAAAATGCTGAAAGGCTTTTTGTGATCAGGGTGTTGGATTATTACTTGCATGTATCTGGCATGTGATTGATTGTGTTTCTAGATAGTAAACCTCATTTCTTATGAAGTTTGTTGTTTGCCTTTCATTATAAAATGGAACTGATTGTTTCTTTAGCACCCTGAACTGCGAAGGAGGTGTGTGTGTTATAATAACAGTTTGGTTTGTGTTTGATGCTGATTAGTAGTGCAGATCTTCGCATTTGCTGCTGATAAATTAACATGTTAAAGAACTATGTTTTATCATATATACTATTTTTTATCTATTGTGAAATTATTAACTCATCAAATGTCCTTGCGTTTTAAAAAAAATATATATTTATACTGACATTTTCAAAGTGCAATATCACAAGAAAAACAGATCGCGGTCGCGCATATGCATCGCGTATCTGAGTTAGTTATAGTTAAACAATCAAAGGAACATAAAATATAGTTAAGGCGACCTAAAGCAAAGTGAATCGCCGTACCAGTAGGACCTGGAGCAGCGGGCTAAGATAACGGTTTGCATGCAGAGAAATGCCATTTTGTTGTTTATAACCCATTATAAGTTCCCAAAACAATAGCAAAAAAAGAGATGGAAACTAAACTTACCATCCACCCCCCAGAGACTCGTTACAAAGGGAATGTCTGATCAGACAACCTTTGGGGTGGGAATTGTATACAGAAGCCTAGATGTCAAGGGCATTGATAATCCAGAAGAATGATATGGGAAGGGTTTAGGGTGTCCTGTGATGGTGTGGGTGTGGGAGGAGTGGGCGTGGGCTCGTGCTTAGGAAGCTAGTGTGGTCGTGTGTCATCCCTGATGAGAGACGTAAAGTATTGGAGGATCATGTCCCAGTAGGTCACCAGGGAATATTTCCGTAGACCTTGCTTCTGTTCTCTAAGGAGGGCTGTGCTCTCTGCTTGTGCCCATCGAATTACTTCTGCTCGCCATTGTGGAATCAGGAGAGGCGAAGCAGATTTCCATTTTATCGCTACTTCCGGCATGGCCAGGATTAGGGCAAGACCCGTGAACGAGTTGTGGGCTTTTTTGTTTTGGGACAGGGGAAAAGGTCGAGCAGGCAGTGGCACGCCATATCAAGTTGTTACTGGCCTGTGGCCCGAGAGATGTCCGACAATACTGTGTCCCAATTAGCTTGCAGTGCTCCACAAGCCCAGAACGTGTGGAGCTGATCCACTGAGTCTTACCCACAGTGGGGGTACCCATCCGCAGCAGAGGGTTATATGAGATGGACGGGTTTTGGGGTTAAGTGAGCCCTCTGTAGGGTCCAGCATTGTATATATTTAAAACTGACATTCCTGGGATCTTACTGGGGTATTATTCTTATGCCTCAATCCACTCCAAGTCATGTAACGGTTGCCCCATGGAGTCCTCCCATCTGGCCAGCAGATGTGTCAGTGCAGTAAGGTAACCAGGTAACTAGACACCTACTGTGTCCTACAGAGTTTAGTGCTTGCAGTAGTGGATCCTGGGCTGGTTCTGAGCCCCGGATGTCCCAGTATCGTTATAGTGTCACTTTGAGTGCCCCATAGCGCAGGAAAGCCTCGCTGTGTCAGCCGTAGAGTTCTTGGTAAGTCATTAGCGTCCCGTTAGCAAAGAGGTCCAATTCACTCGCATTTGTCAAGAGCTAAAGTGCAGCTTCAATTAAAAGTGTTTCTTTTAGGAATCAAAGCGCTTGTCATATTTGTGACACTCACCTGGAACTTAATCTAGCACACTGCAGGAAAGTTCTCTTGCCTCCATTTGCGTGCTTCATGGAAAGTTGTACTGCCCAAACCTTTGGTGAAAGTTTCTTGATAGTGAAGCTGAGGAAATATATTAGGTACAGTTTATGCAGACTTCTTGTTTCTTTAATAAAATAATTAGTTTTTTTTAAACATACAAATAAACAGACTTTAGAAACATTAAAAACTAGTTGGTTATGTGCATTACTGGAGTAGCAAATAAGTGGCCGAACTTCAGTGAGTGTTTAGCAATGTTAGGTCACAATGTAAGTACTTACTATGTAGACGACAACCATGCTAACAGGAAAATACAGTACAATTAGCCTAGTAACCCACCTGCTCACAGTGCATTCTCAAGACAAAATGCTACTACCATCGCCCCAAATAGTGATAAATTTGCAGGTGCAGTTTGGTCTTTATAGATTGGTTTAACTTTGGAGGTTCCATGTCATTCTCAGCTCTTTCTGCCACACCACTGTGCTGGGATATAAGCCATTACCCTATTCTTGTGTAATGTCAATGAGAACTTGTGAGTTGAGCCGTAAACTTCACCTGGACAGCACAGGATCATTCAAAATAACCATATTACCGCCCTGAAGCTTGAAGAGAATAGAAGTTTCCAGTATGGCCAATAGCTTACCACCAACATCCAACTAAAACGCTTGAATATTCTAGCATGCCAAAATAGAATACATGAATGTGCCAACATTACTCTTATACTTCGGACTGACTTTTTATATACAACAGAGTTAGCCTCCCTTGGCAAGTTCCTCAAATAATCATAGAGTCTCTATTGAAGGGAACTCCATCATGCCGCCCACTCGATGTCATAGCTGGCCAGTTCATGAGTAACCTGCTGTTATCTGTAGATCTCTTTGTTATATAGGTCATGATTTCAGTACATAGAAGGTCTTAATAGTGTCCTGGCCCACTGTATCATCATGCTTAGAGATTCTAATCCGATCTCACTGTCCCAAACCTTCAAGCTGAGCAACTTCACCTAGAGCCCTGTACATGGGGAGGGCGGGATATGCCTTAGTTGGTACCCCTTTCGAGCCAGGTGCCACAGTGGCTACGTTCCATATTTTGACTACCACTCTACAGCTTTCAGTTAATTCACACTTCTCTCTCCCCCCCCCCCCCCCATGCAAGTTACAGGTTGTTTTGCCCTTGGCAATCCTTTCAATCCTGACCGTGTGCTCTCCTATTGGCTGGGTCATTGACAGCCACTATTTGGGAAGTGCTATAGTAGCTACAAATATATGGGGAAAGGATAAGTGCCCCCCCTCAACTGATCTATAAAAGGTAGACAGTGCTAACCAGGGTGTCCCATCCCAGAGTAATCTTGATCTCAGTCCCAATCTTTTGAAAGACCACCTTGGAGACCGAGTAAGGAGTGTCCTATGGAACATATATACATTTTGGGAGCGATATCATCTTGAATATGTCTGCGATCCTATTTGCAAGCCAGGCAATTTCCTCCAGTGCTGGGCATCATTAGTGATGTTGTTGAGTGCAAGGTATTTTGTGCTTTCAAAAAACTTGCTTGAGTTCTAGTGATTGCCAGCCAAAGGTAGCAGAATCCATTCTCTCTAATTCTAAATTTGAATCGTCGCAAAGGTCCAGTATCCCAGTAACAGACTTAAGGTAGATTTGGTCCAGTTTCCAAGTGTCCTGCATGTTCTTGAAATCTGGTCATAGTGTACCCGGAGTCAGCTGTGTAAAGCAGGCCATCATCCATATTAAGCGAGTTACTGCTCTCATCCTTTGAGTCCTTCTGAAATCCCGCACCAGCCGATCAGCCCATATCCAACAGGCCAGAAGTTTGATGGACTGAGGGAATATCCTGGAGCAGAGTGAACAACTCTGTGCATCTCTGTGCTTGAATTTAGGTAGCAATTCTCCATTTACCCGTACAGATGCAGTGGGTGCCAGAGGCAGGAGTGTCACCCCAGGACTAGAATTTTAGCACAAACCTCAACCTCTGCAGAACCACAGGGAAAAATCACACTTCAGTCGATTCACATGGTTTTTCTGCATCAAAAGACAGAATGGTGGTGTCTCACAACATTTCCTACCCAAAACATGCATAGAATAAATGCAGTTAAAGAGCCTGTGCAGGTACAACGGGGTGGCATAAAGCCAGGCCAGTCTTCATAAATAAGGATATTAAACACTGAAAGGGGCCTTTTGGCCAGGTTTTTGGTCAGGATCTGTACTTCAATATTACGGAGTGAAATAGAATGATGAGCATTTTGCTGGATTTTTTTTCTCTTTGTGTATTAAGGTTGTAACAACATGTCATTGGCTTTCTGTAGCTTCATAATCTCGCTTGCCTTGTCATACATTTAAGCAATACCACCGTGATGTAGGTGAACTGTTTCTTGAATAAATCAGCTAGGAACTTCTTTAGTCCAGGAATTTTCCTAAACTGCAGATAGCTGATAGCATCAGTGACCTCCTCGATTGTGTGTTTTTGATCCATTCTATGCCTCTCTTTTTCTGTCACTTTTGGAAACCCCATGTCTCTGTGTAGGTCTACAATTGTGGCTCCATCTCGTCGTCCCACCTGTCTTTTGCAGTGTCTGCTTTATCCCTATTTAATCTGCTTTGACTTTCAGTCGTAAAATTCTTTGACTTTATCAGTCATTATATTCTTGTATTCCTCACATGTGCAAGCCCCAAACGCTATACCATTTGTGGGACAGAAGCATCCCTAAGAGTGCCTTTGTTGGTTCAGGGAAATATCCTCAAGCACTCTGACCTTCTCGTTCAGAATCCACTGTTTAAATTCCAATGTCTGATTGGACCAACCCTATGTTTTCCTGAACGTTGTGAGACAAGGCTTCCTTCCTGCAAACAATCAACAGTCTACTATTCTCTAGGTTTCTCTGCATGCAAATGTCTCATGTCATTGGACTCCTTTATATGCCTACCATTGTTCATTAGAAAGGGGAGTGGTCAGAGATACCCCTACACATATACTGAATTTTGGGATTGGGATCGGCATCTGTGTCGGGTATAAAAAGATAGTCTATCCTGGAGAAGGAGCAGTGTGCTCCAAACACAATAATAGGGGGTCAGATCCAAGAATTGTAACATTTTCCAGCACTTACATTGTGACATGTCTGCCAGGGTCCTTCATCGCATCATGGGTGAATGCAGTGAATCTTTTAGACTAGATTGGGGGCGTCTGGCAAGGTTTTGTTAGCCTCAATTCTGATTGTTTTATGCATTAATAATCTCGAACCCATCTTATTGGAACTGAGATAGGACATACCCCGACTGGTTCTAAACTCATTCACACCCTTTTGCACGGAAATTATGTGGGTTTAGTGGCTATAAGGCTAATGGCCTTAACAAATTTAATAAAAACTTTATAACCTGCTTGGATGGACAAGATCTGAGCATAAACTATTCAAAATCTTATGTCATGGTATTGGGGCCCAGGTCTACTAGGGCCCCTACCTTTTCTAACAATCATGTTTTTTGGAAGGTCCAGGCTTTCTCCCTACTTTGGGATCATCTTTGATAACAGTACGTCCTCCAGAAGGTCTTTTGTATTCCTACAATCTAATGTTTTTAACTTTGCCTCCAGATTGGGTTACACATCTCTATTACATATGGTTACATTATACAACACGTGTGCTGCATACAGTGCAGGTGTTTAGAACTTTGCTGTTTCCAGAGTTTTACAGTTCGGGGAAAACTGATTTTGTGGACCGTTACTAGCACTCCTGCAGAGGCATCTCCATTGTTCATGTTATGAAGAATTGTCTCTTTCCTAATTATAGGACAGAATTCAGTTCATATTGTGATTATCTGACTGGTCTAATCCTCGTCCTGACTGAAACAGACGGGTAACTGCTTCACTCAGGATTTCCTTCTTAATTATAATTGGATACGTTTTATAAAATGACTTTGACAAGAGCTGGCCAGACCCGCTCTTTGCTAATCCCAACACCATTACTAAATCAGGTAAAACAAAATTGGCTTGGAACACTTTTTAGCAAATAAAAAATTCTAATAGAGAGACTCTTGAATGCTACTGGAAAATCAATTAATGTTGAAAATACCTGGGACCGTTCCAGTTTAACTTGTTTTAGAATGGGTATTGTACAGTATTCCATTGCATATACAAAGGGTAGTTGGGCCTCTGACGTTTTAAAATGTCTATCCTTGGGACGCAAACTCCTCACAAACTTCCTTGCATTTTATGTTTTTTTGCTAATTTTATGTGTCACATAAAACTAGATTTCTTATCCCAGAATGTTTTTTCTAGTATAGACTTGATTTTCTTTGTCTGCCTTACTGGATAATCTTTTGGTGTGCATGTGTGTCAATAGCTTTCTGTCTGCTGCTATTCGGATCAGGAATAAGATGGACTCATGAAGTCTTAGATCTCATAAGATCCTATTTGTGCATCGGCTTGCTATACTGCAATAGCCATTTTTACTAATTTTATTTCTTTGTTGACTTTTATTGCATTTAGTTTGTTACCTGATTTTATGGTTTTTATATTGAATGAAGTATGAATTGATTGCTTGAAATAAGGGTATTGTCTATCAAGCTCATGTTTGGTTCCTCCATATGCTTCTGAGTCTGAACTCCTCGGCTAGTTGTGGAACCACTATGGATCCATGAATATCTGCAGCCCACCAAGCCGAGTTGTCAGATCTTAAGTATATGACCACGTTAAAGTCCCCCCGTCATATAGGTTGTGTATCGATTTTCACCCAGTATGGGGACCGTATCAAGTGCCCAGTCCTGCAAAAGTAAACTTGCTTAGTATTGATGGCCTGCTTTATACAGCTGACTCCTGGTACACCTTGCCCAGATTTCAAGAATATGCAGGGAACTTGGAAACTGGATTAATTGGGCCAAATCTACCTTAAATTAAGTCCGTACCTGGGGTACTGGACCTTTGCGATTGTTCAAATTTAAAATGAGAGAGAACGGATTCTGCTACCTTTGGCTGGTGATCACAAACAGTAACAAGTTTGCACCTTCCCCACTTAACATGGACTGCCACATGGCACCAATTATCGTCTGTCCAACTACTTGCAACTTCAAATATTCGTATTGAAAGCGACTTCACCCATATGTGAATTTGGCATGGGCTGGTAGTTTATACCTTCCGATTCCAAAGATTATCAAGTCAAGCTTTTGCCATTGTTGAAACTTTGAATCCACGCCTCACATTATTTTATTCGATAAGTCATTAGCATTCCATGTTATGAACTTTTTGTTCTTGACCTTAGTCGTCATAGCTATACATTCCTGCCTCACTATTCCCAGCCTTCTTGCACTGACATTTTGGTATTCGCCCCTACCTTTCAAGAAGGACACAGACTCCAGCAAGTTAGCCACCTAATCCCTGTCCCTATCTGCACATCCATACAGTTCACCCCTCGCTTCTATATGGTGGGCTTTGAAATGCCCACCACCCCATTATATGAAGTGCCCGTTGTCCCTAAATGGAAAACAAACATTTAAAATGTTGAGAATGGCCTTTTCTGCCATCCACTTCTTCCCCCGGCCCTCCAGTGATTCCCATCGTTTATTTAGTTTGAGAATGTTCTATGACTTCCCATAACCTATAATTCTGAGATTGGCAGAAATGCCTAGCTCACCTCTAGCAAGTTATTTTTTATATCAGGCTAGTATATGTGAAGGATCTCTTCGCAACCTTCCATTCGCCAGTACACAGATGCAGCAGTGTCGACTGCCTTGGAACGGGGGTGGTGGGGCGGATAAAAAAGAAAAATAAACTTCCCTGTGAACGCCGCTGCCACCTCTCCTCCGTCCTCAGTCTCCGCACTGGCAGTGCTGCCAGTGCAGAGACTGAGGACGGAGGAGAGGTGGCAGCGGCATTCACAGGGAAGTTTATTTTTCTTTTTTATCCGCCCCACCACCCCCGTTCCAAGGCAGCCGACACTGCTGCATCTGTCTACTGGCGAATGGAAGCACCCAGGCTACCAGACTCTCCCAGCCAATCACGAAGCTGCATGACAGCAGCGTCGTGATTGGTCTGAGCGGCCTGTTTGGCCGCTCAGGCAGGGTCTTGGAGCCTGGGCATGTTCTCCACCTGGCTGTGCAACACAGCCAGGTGGAGAACATGCTAAGTGCGCATGACGGTTTGGGCGGCCCAAGAGGGCCACCCAAACAGTCATGCGCAATTAGAGAGTGCAAACCACTCCTCCTTCCTCTGATGGCGGCAAGCCCAGCCCCACCCCAACCTGGCTTTGAGTCCGCACAGAAAAATAAAATGATAATGTCTTATTATTGTCATTTTCTTTTTCTTTTTTTTTTGCACTGCTCAAAGAGCAGAGGCGACACTCCGCGTAGGAGCCGCCACTGATATTCAGTCCAAGCTGTGAGGGGCAAGCATAGGGTTAAACTTTTCAGCAGTCTGAGCAGATCGCAAACCACAAACTCAAGTAGTCATAACCAGTCCAGCTCATTCAGGAAGGAGACAACAATAGCTGGAAGGCTGATGCCGCTGCCACCCTTGATTCCCCCTTTCCTTCTTCCCCACCTTATAGAATTTGCCCACTGTGCTGCTGCTAGCCTGCGAAGTGATTTGGTCTGATCCACGTGAAGGCAGAAAGAAGGCCAACCACGAGCTACCAACTGTGTATTCCACTGCATCCTGTTAACTCCTTCAAATCCCGTCAGCAGCACTGACCTCCTTATCCGCGCATAACCAAACTTCAGGAATATGCTTCCAAAAAGTCCAGGGTTGCCCCGAATGGAGCAGAATGGCAAAAAATATAAGAAGAGTCACATCCAGTCACATAGACCAGAAAAGAGGCAGGGGCTGGTCTACAGCAACAGTACATAATGGGGGTTCTGTTCTTGAGGACCCCAAGCTGCTCTGACTCCTCAGGGTGGTTCTCCAACCTTCTCTGTTGGTAATGGGCTTGTTCCTGGTGCAGTGCAACAGGTCACAATACGGGCGTGAGGATCAAATAAGGATCGCGTCAGTGCTTAATTTGTCATAAGATATCTGCCAGAGCCCAAGATATTTCTCAGTAGGCCGCAACAGGTTGCACCTCCCACTGTCTTTGCCAGTGCCTCCAAATGCTGGTACAAATGTTACCTACTAGCCATTACACTCCTACAAATTTGACAGTTTTGGCTATTCCATGTCCCTCAAAGCTGCAAGAATGGCTACAGTGTGCTGATATTTATTTATTTTTAATATATATTGAATTTTTAAACACTCTGAAGATGTAATTTGTTTAAAAATAAATAACACCACCAAATGGCAGGCTTGCTATCATAAAGAAACAAGTCCCGGGGTTGAGCATCGGCAAACACCGACAAAAATTAAGCACTGGATTCAGGATGACTGGCTCTCGCTCTTCAGGGCATTGGGGATCTGAGCCCATGTTGCCCCAGGCACACCAAATTCCAGGCTTTCAAGTTAGTGCACTTTTTGTGGAATTGTGCATATTACTGTGCCTATGCAGGTGGAGAAAACTCAGCATTTCATCTTTCCAATTTTTAAAAATGAGTACCGGGAGATATGATAATGGCTGCACCTTTCCTTCACAACATCAAAGCAAGTCCACAATCTGTTGTAGCAAGCAGTATAAAAAAAACAGTTATCATTATAAAGTTGTTTTTATCAATTCTCCTCTTGAACGACAATAGGGTTTACGTGCCTTTGCAAAGATGACGGGCCGGAGGCTGGGCAAGACGTACCATTTCCCCTTGAAGCTGCAGCCCAAGGAGTGAATTTCAGAGCATGATTGACTTCATGACCAACCATAAAAAGTCTGTATATCATCCAAACACCAGGACGCCAATATAAATAGAGCGAGTCCAATGCAGTTTGATGAGTGGAGTGTTTTTTTGTTTTTTTTGACAGGTTGGTTTTTCCCTAAAAAGTATGGCAACTCTCACCCACTACGGTGTCTTGCTTCATCAGTGGATCTCTCCCCACCCTGGTCCTCACTGAAGACCACGGTGGGCTCCAACTGGATCTCTTTGTGAGGTTGAGGTGTTTTGATTTGATGACCTTGTTGTTCATTGTGCCACTGCGTTCCCGATTAACAGAAAAGTTACTTTATACCTGCCAAACAGTAAGGTATAATGCAAGGGACCTGAATAACTAAAAATAATGACTCCACTCATCGCTCTACTCTTTCCATTTACTGTTGGCGCCTGGTATTTGTTGATGCACGTGTTACGACTGGGAGGTCATACCTTTAACATCCTGTTTAACTGATGACCCCTCACTTCCTGTTTGGTTGATGTAATCATTAAAAGCACACACTGCTCCAGTCTAGTTGTGACCTCCTGTGTGGGGTCTGGTTTGAACATTTCTGCCAAGGCTGATTTTGGTTTCTAATCCATCCCTCATCTTAACTCAAAATTGAAATCACAATATCTCCTGTCACCAGACAGGTGGGTAAGACTGCATCCTCAGTATGCGTAGGGGCTCTAACCGTGCAGCTTCTAGTCTTTTCTATGAAACGACACAAGATCTCAGCCCACAGTAGCCTGCTTCCGGGATGGGTTGTTTCTCTTCGGGAACGCCAGCCAAGGAATGTTCTTTTTTGAGAGGGCAAGTGGTTTGATGCAAGAGTGTCTTCATTCTAGGCATTAAGCACCACATATTATGACTAAAGGAAAGAGGCTTCGAAGTACAGTTTTTTACTTACAGACTAGTAGTTATTACTACGTCTTCCAAATAAATTATTATATGAACGATTGTCTACCTCGCTAACTAGTGAAATGAACACGCATTGGCTATGTCAGGCACTGAAAGTTTTTGTTAATTTGCGAATGTCATTCCATGTCCTATTTCAGGCTCGAGAGGAAGAAATGACAGTCAAGGTGGCTGAACTGCAGGCGCAGCTCGAAGAACTACAGACTGAATACGCACAGAAAGTGGCCGAGCAAGAGAAAAACCGCGTTGAAGGGGTGAGCTGGCATATCAGCTTGTTTTTGCTTTGTATAAATGAATAGATGTTCATGGTTATCTCCCTGTAGTTAACACATGTTTAGCTACAGATGTAATGAAAGATCTGGTGAAGGCTTTCTTAGAAAGCCATGCATTTTCTTGAAGACTGTCCAATTGTTGATCACCGAAGCAGTGTTTTCCTGACTGGTGGGTATCACTTGTATGCTTCCCTTGTGTTCTGCGTAATAGAACAAAGTAGGTTTGTTGCTTTGATGTGTGCTGCTCCCAGCTCCACTAACACTGCTGAGTAATTTACTGAGTTACTTTGCTAGACGCTGTAACTTCGTAACTGAGTCTGGTGGGAAGAGAATGCTGTTCAAAACTAAATTGAATACTTGTCTATGGAGTATAATGCGCACTACAAAATAAAGTTTCAGTTGCCATCAAATCCTATTTACAATCTCTTTAGATTTGTTCGTAATGTTAATGTTACAAGGGTGTGCATCATAGGAAGGTGTTTTATCCTGAGCATGGAACAGTAATTCTCAAAATGCTGCTAAGCAGCAAAGACTTGATTTTCCTATCCCTTTTATGGAAGAAGAATGGTGCCAAAAAGAGCAAGAAGGGAAAGTGAAGGAACACCATATTGTTCACCCCTCCAAGAAAGCAAACTAAGCGAGCTATCTGTGGATCCGCATCCTCTAGGCCATGTTTACCAGGCTGGATCCCAGTGCTAGAGGTGTTGAGAGTGGTTGATGGGTCTGTTTCTAGCTGTATGCCATGACTTATCAACTAAACGTGAATCAAATATTCACAATGAAATAAAAAGTTAGGACCAGTGTACCGACCATTCAGAATGTTAACCCCCTTACACTTATCTAGCTTCTGATCCTGATGTCCTGGCCTCTCGCAACATTTTGTACATATCCCTTCCCCCAACAATTTAGTAGTGAAAGATGGTAAAATGTAATATATGTTTATTTGCTAACATTTTTACAGAGTAGTAGCAGAAACGTTTGTAATTGTTATTGGTGAATAATTCCGAGTTAAATTCATGACACAGTTATACAATTACTTTTAAGTTTCCTGTGCATACAGATCTATCGACTCTGTGACATTAACACAGTTTAATAGAGTTGTCTCATGAAAGCAGGAGATTATATCCGCATTTTGAAAGTGATGTAATGGAAGTATATTCTGTAAAGACATATCCCCGTTGGTAGGCCATGTTTGGGTAATCCTCCTGTTGTATTACTGTTTTTTCCTTTCAAAAACGTGTGTTGAAAGATGAGCGACTTGCAATAAGAAAATCGATTTGTAAAAATATAGAACTAAAATGTTTTATTTTATTTTGTTGTAGATAACAACTGACGATCTTGAGGTAAGCACCAGTTTCGCTGTATAACCATGTCTCTAAAGAAGTGGAAAATGGAAACTTCTTTACCGCATATTTTCAACATCTGATAGTAAAATGAAGGCGATCGGCCGATCTCATTTACTTGTCTTTTTTGCAGACACAGCTGTCCGAGAAAACGACACTTCTTAACGAGGCTAAGTTGAAGGAGCAGGAGTTCAGGGAGCAGGTACGAGTGCTAGTTAAATAAAAGTAATAATGCGTATGGGCTCTTTCTCCTATGCTTTGTTTGATGAGTTGCCTTTTTTTCTTAGATTCACACGCTATCAGATCAGCTGAGAAAATATGAGAGGAACGTGTTTGTGTCACCACTCGGAATGCCGTACAGAGGTATGGCACCTTTACATTTCTTCTACTTGTAGTGTAAGATAGGCATAAATCGTATGTTTTAACACGTTTCAAACATTAGGGTGAAATAAAATAGCAGTTAGCAATAGCAGTCTTGTTTCCCAACACTTATTGCTTAGTTACTTCTCCAGCTCTGTATTTTAGTATTCACTACATTTTATTGGCGTGTAAAGCTAGTAAGAAAATATTCCTCCGATGGAGACTTCTATGTTGAGATTCCTTACCTTAGAATAATCCCTAGGTGTCAGACTGCATCCGGAATTTTGTTTGTGAGCTGTACCCCTGTGTGCCGCAAGGTGGTGTCGTTTTACTCCGCATGGCGTCGTCCGCGCCGGAAGTGGCATGCGCAGCGCCTATATAGGCGCCAACCCAGCGCGCTAACGTCAGTTAATTTCTTTCCGTGCCAGTCAGCGCAGACCTGGAGAGAGCTACACCCAGTAAATTTTTGACTGACCCTTTTCAACTTTTTGTCGAAGGTCTTTTTTGAGATCTTCTCCTGGTGTGGCAGGAAGTCAACTAGGAAGGCCGGCTTCAGGCCCTGCGATGCCTATCACCCACAGATGTAGATGACTGACCCACACTTTGTTTGCCTCTGGTGCCTCGAGCATGACCACGATGCGAAGACCTGCTTCGACTGCCGCTCCATGCACCCCAAGGCTTTGAGGGAGGGAGCATTCCCTCAAGCTAATTTCCACACGTCTGATGCCGCAACGATCTCGATCCCGGTTGAGAAAGTGGTCCTGGGATTGGTCGTGGAGCCCATGATCCTCATTACATTCAAAATAGTCTTCGGGTAAGTTCCACAAGAAAAAAAAAAGTAAAGTCGAAGAGGTCTTCAACTTCGCCCAGTCTGATGAAGTCATCCATCAAGACAAGGGAGCTTCATCATTCTAGGCTTGGTTCCGTGGTTGAGCCTGCACCTGGGCCATCTCCGTGCCACTCCGAGTTTCAGGGAGCCTCAGCGACCCTTTGCCGAACTTCATGAGTTCTATAAGACCATGCACCTCATATTTGAGCTGCCCGTTTCTGATGGCACGCCTTTGGGCCCTTTGGTATTTGGGAGGGGCCACCCTGGATCTCCGACGGTAGTTCAGTCCCTGGCTCCAGTCGGGCCCTCTGGATCCATGGATGGATCCGGAACGGCGCAGGTCGTACCACCTTGACCTTTCCTGGCGGCGGTCCCAATGCTGATGCTCCCGGAGCCCTCTGGCGGCGCCATCCCCATTCTGATTCCCAACAGAGCCGGAGGGGCGTCAACAGGCGCCTACTGGAGCCATGCATTCCAGGCCAGAGCCCGAGCCCTGTTCCTATGTGCTGGGACTCAGGGAAGATTGGGAGGGGGTAGCTGGACCCTGAAGAAAACCAGTTCCTAGACCCTAACATGGACTGGTGTGAAGAATTGGCGGACACCAGCGAACTGGACACTTCTCCAGATACTGGCATGGTCTCTCCTTCTGTCGTAGCTACAGAGAGGGAGCCTCTTTTGCTATGGTGTTAAGAACTGCAAAAACAACAATTGATGGACAGAATGCAGAACAATGTCATACATTCACCCCAGTACAGAGATCTGGGCCTAAATGCATCGTTTTTTTTGCTCACCATGCCATTCCAGTTTGAACCCAGCCATATGCAAATCAGTCTTGACCCTGTGCCCTATGGGAACAGTCCAGCCCGAACTGCCAGGCCAGGTCCTCCCTGGACTGGAAACAAGCATCTTAGGACCGGTTTCGGGGTTTCACCCCTCTTCAGCCAGGATAGCTTGACTCCAGCGGCATGGAGAGCACGGGACCCACGTCTGGGCATACCCGTCCCACTCGGGGTGACAAATGCAAAAACAATTGATGGACAGAATGCAGAACAATGTCATACATTCACCCCAGTACAGAGATCTGGGCCTAAACCCATCGTTTTTTTTGCTCACCATGCCATTCCAGTTTGAACCCAGCCATATGCAAATCAGTCTTGACCCTGTGCCGTATGGGAACAGTCCGCAAAACAGCAATGGGTTTGGCTCTAATCAGTAAGGCTGAGCCCTTTAAACAACAAAAACACCGGAAATGCCAATACTGATAATCTTTTCACCAAATTTTTACACGGCGCATGAATACTCATCAATGACGTCCGGAACTAATAAATAGTTTTTATTTTGAGAAAATATTTTTCATTTCTAAAATTCTCTTATTTTGTTAATCACATTTCAACAATTATATACAAAATCACAAAAGACACAACCGTAATTCTTAAATGAATATACACTTAGCAAAAAAATGCCACAAAATGGACTCACCTCACCATTCTTCCTCACAACAAATTCAAACAACCACAAGCAACATACCATACTAATTGCATACCACACTCACTCAAAACACACAACACACCACTGGTCAAATGCCACCTTTGTTACTTTCTCGGACCAAGGTGCCAAACAACAAACATTTTTTTTGCAAAACTATTTTCTGTGCATGACACAAAGTGCACAATCCTTCCAATTTTAACTAGACAAACTTGACAAAGATGCACAACAACTAGACACTTTACAAAATGTTTGTTTGGTAACCAAAATGCAAGGTCGACGCGTTTCGAACCCTCTTCATTATAGGCTTCTCCTCAGGACCAAACTGTACTGCAAGAAAACAAAACAAACAAAAGCTTACTTGTGGAAACATCTAAAAAAAACTGCGCACCCACCACTATGGCCAGCCCCAACGAGCGTTCTTACCATTTCTTTAATCACGAGATCTTCCAATCTCAGCTTGATATCTGATATGGATTGTTCTAAAACGACACCAAAAAAGGACATAAGTAAAACTGTGCCCAAAGATTAAAATACTGTCAAAGTGTCTTGTTTGTGTAGTCATAATGGAAAACGTACTGTCTCCAAACTAATTCGGTCGTATCAACAATTGAAGTACTGCACGGCTGATAAATGGCAAATTTCTTAATCCTGAACCAGGTGATTCAATTCATAAGCGCATCATGGTATTGTGAATCACTGCAAACAAGTGAGAAGACTCATGTTCAGACGTGGGATGGATTAAAGGTGGACAATTCCACATACACACAAGGAGTATTTTCAAGGAGTATTTTAGACCTCCATCACGCCTCCTTCCTTAAGCGAAACCTTTAAAGAAATGTCTAAACTGCCTTCAAAAAGGTCAGTAGTGCGCCTTAGTGAGCAACATGTTAAACTGCTGCGTCACCTATGAAGATTTAAACACTGCAATAATTGACGTACCTGATGTCCTCGCTTTTGTTGAATGCTCTTGTCCAAAATGGTTATGTTAAGTGCTTGTTTCCGGTCCACGGAGGACCTGGCCTGGCAGTTCGGTCTGGACTGTTCCCATGGGGCACAGGGTCAAGACTGATTTGCATATGGCTGGGTCCAAACTGGGGTGGCGTAGTGGGCAAAAGAACGATGGATTTAACCCAGATCTTTTGACTGGGGGAGAATGTTTGCATTGTCAGCATTCCGTCCATCATTTGTTTGCTGTAACACTTTTCGCCCTAAGTGGGATGGGTATACCCAGACGTGGGTCCCTTGCTCACTGTGCCACTGGATTCAAGCTAGCCTGGCTGAAGAAGGGTGACATAACCTGAAACCGATCCCAGGATGCTTGTTTCCGGTCCAGGGAGGACCTGACCTGGCAGTTCGGTCTGGACTGTTCCCATGGGGCACAGGGTCAAGACTGATTTGCATATGGCTGGGTCCAAACTGGGGTGGCGTAGTGGGCAAAAGAATGATGGATTTAACCCAGATCTTTTGACTGGGGGAGAATGTTTGCATTGTCAGCATTCCGTCCATCATTTGTTTGCTGTAACACTTCTCGCCCTAAGTGGGATGGCTATGCCCAGACGTGGGTCCCTTGCTCACTGTGCCACTGGATTCAAGCTAGCCTGGCTGAAGAAGGGTGACATACCCTGAAACCGGTCCCAGGATGCTTGTTTCCGGTCCAGGGAGGACCTGGCCTGGCAGTTCGGTCTGGACTGTTTCCATGGGGCCCAGGGTCAAGATTGATTTGCATATGGCTAGGTCCAAACTGGGGTGGTGTAGTGGGCAAAAGAACTATGGATTTAACACATATCTTTTGACTGGGGGAGAATGTTTGCATTGTCAGCATTCCGTCCATCATTTGTTTGCTGTAACACATGGTGTTAAGAACGGGGGCGGTGGTCCTGGACCTTAACCTACCCTCAGTGGCAGTCAAGACTAATGTCTTGACAGAGGTGCGTCAGCCGGGCGTGACCCCCTCAGAACTGCTTCTCCCATTTAATGAAGACCTCACAGACTTCCTGTTTGGGACTTGGTCCAAACCCTGCTGTGAACAGGACGATTGCCTATTGCCACTGCCCCGCCCCAGGGGGCCCCAATTTCCTCATGCAACACCCTACCCCAGGGAGCTTGATGGTCTAAGCTTCCATCTCCAGTGTAAATCATGGCGCATTCCCTACTGCTCCACTAGATAGTGAACCCAAGAGGCTTGATACCTTAGGAAAGAAAATGTTTTCTTCCACCAGCCTTGCACTGCAGTCCGTGAACACTGTGTGTCTTTTGAGCCATTACTCCCATGCACTGTGGGATTCGGTTGTGCAGGTGCTGTCCATGGTCCCAAAGGAGCCCCGGTCCTACTTTCCCATGCTGTTACAGACGGGAGAGATGCAGCCAAGTTCATGATCCGATGTGGTTTGGACTCAACTGACTAGCTGGGCATGGTTTCTTCGTCTGCCTTAAGGCCACATGGCCTCCTGCATCCTGCTTGTGACACATGCCTGCTGGCATATGCAGGATCTGCAGTGGGACCTGCAGTTCCAGTGGGCGCAGCATCAGGGTAATCTCTTCAACGTGGTCCAGATCTCAGAGGGAACTGCAAAAGATCTGCAGTGGTGATTAACGAACCGCAATTGGGTCAGCGGCAAACCCTTCTCCCTTCCCCAACCAAATCTAACAGTGGTGACAGATGCTTTACTCCTGGGATGGGGCAGCCATCTGGGAGCGGTGAAGATCAGAGGTATCTCATCTCCGGCTTAATCCAGACTCCACATAAACCTTTTGGAGCACCAGGTGATCCGATTGGCATTAAAAGCCTTTCTGCCCTCCATCAAGGGAAGGCTAGTGCAGGTGTTTAAGGATAACACCACTGCCACGTGGTACTGCAACAAACAGGATGGGGTGGGGTTGTGGGCCTTTTGTTAAGAGGCCCTGCATCTCTGGACATGGCTGGAACGTCCGGGCCTATTTCTTGTTGTTCAACATCTGAACACCATGGCGGATGAACTCAGCCGAAAATGCCTAGCGGATCATGAATGGCTTCTCCATCCGGAGGTGGTGCAGGTTCTCTTTCAGCATTGGGGAGAGCCTGGGTTAGATCGGTTTGCCACTGCCGAGAACGCACAATGTCAGCAGTTCTGTTGCACTGGACTTTCCAAGGCGGCTCTCACTCGGAGATGCTTTTTATCTCGAGTGGAGCTCAGGCCTCCTGTATGCCTTTCCACCCATACCACTCCTGCCCAGAGTTCTCAAGAACATCAGGAA
Source organism: Calotriton arnoldi (assembly GCA_963921515.1). Lineage (NCBI taxonomy): Eukaryota > Metazoa > Chordata > Amphibia > Caudata > Salamandridae > Calotriton > Calotriton arnoldi. The sequence continues at coordinate 2,037,224 of CAWUFW010001923.1, read as the reverse complement.
TGACCAGGCCTAAGTCATCCTTGAGGCTCCGGACGAAGTTTGGTATCACAAGCTGCTGAGCATGGCCATCGGTCCTCCAATCAGGCTGCTCCTTCGGGAGGATCTTCTGTCACAGAAACAGGGTAGGGTTCTCGACTTGAATGGTCAACCCTTCCACCTTCATGCGTGGAGATTGAGCAGCAGCAGTTAACACCTTTTGACCTTCCGCCTGAAGCCTGCAATGTTTTCTTTCAGACAGATATCCCTCCACCAAGACAGTATATGCCTGCTGTTGGGACAAGTTTGTGGCATGCGGTGTAGAGAGACTGGTTGATGCTCTTTCTGCTCCCCTCTCTCAGGTCCTTCTCTTTATCCTTTCTCTTGTACTGCAGGGTTCCACTGTGGGCACCTTAAAGGGCTATCTTGCTAAGACTGCAACCACTGCGTTAGCATGCGGAGTTCCGGTCCTGGACATCTACCAGGCAGCAATGTGGGCCTCTTTGCACATGTTTACAAAATACTACTGCCTGAACAGTCTGGTCTGTCAGGACAGGCATGTTGCCCGTTCGGTCCTGCAGGACATTTTAGTGTGAAACAGTTTCGCAGACCCATCTCCGGGGAGATGTTGCTCGGGTATCTATTTGGAGGTTAGTAATCCACTGCTAGAAGTCTCTATCAGATGAATAAGTTACTTACGTTCGGTAACGCCTTATCTGATAGAAACTCTTGTCTAGCCGCAGATTCCTTACCGACCTACCCATCCTCCCCGCTCTGCGACCATATTTCTAAGGACAGGGCTGTTTCCCTTTCAGGGCCATAGTTTTCCCCCCAGTGGTCTGTATACTTCGTGGCTCCACGCTCCTGGAATAGAAAGTCACAAAAAGAAACTGATGTCCGCGCGCTGGGGTAGAGCATATATAGGCACCGCTCATGTCACTTCTGGCACGGACAACGGCGACAAGGCCACGTGGAGCTGAACAACGCCACCTACAGGCTCACAGGGGTACTGCTCATGAAAAGATTTCCGGATCCAGTCTGATGCCTGGGGACTATTCTAAGGTAAGGAACCCGCGGCTAGATAGTCTCTACCAGATAAGGCATTACCGAAGGTAAGTAACTCATTCAGATAAACCAGCAAGACCACACCTCTCTTCCTCCTCACCCCACTGACTGCACAATTACAAATTCATGGTTGAATGACCTAGTCTGCCATTCTGATATATGGTTAAACGGGTATTGTCCATATGTGGGAGCATTCTCTGATACACAGTTTTACTTTCTTGCCCCATCTCACTAAGGTAGCTTATTTGACATTAATGTTGACCAGAGGTGCTGCCCTCTTTCTCGATCTACAGTGAATGTCATGAAACTATCCCAATACTATGCCCCCTGAGTCTTCAGGGAGCCTGTGTGCTATAGGTCTTCCTTCGCTTTCAAGGTTCCGTAACCTCACAACCTATCTCATTTCCACACAATATGTGTGATTGTGCCTGTACCTCCACATCTCCTCCTGCACCTATCAGATTTACTGGTGTAGAGGCGCTTCAGGGTTAGATGCCATCTTAGTACCACCTCGCTGGCCATCTCCATTGCATTTGTGATGCTTCTCCTAGTATTTCCTAATAGTGTGCCCCAATGTTTGTCTGTGACGGTCTTCCTTAATTCTTTCTGCTACCGACCATGAAAGCAAGTCTTCTTTCTTGGAGCACTTTATATATTCTGGAGATATGGTGTCCCTCCTCCAATACCTTTTGTAGAAACTTTTCAAAGGCAGTCAGTGGCGTATCGCTGCAGCCCTCACCTCCACTTGCAGTACCCAGTATCAGACTTCCGTGTATTTAAACCTTTCTGCCTTGCTGTGGCCATACTGTTCTTGGTTTGTTCAAATGATTTAATGGCCCTTTGTCGAATATGTCTCTTATCTTAGTGCACTTTTCCCAGTTTTGAAAGGCCTCCCTATCCAGACTGGGCACGACAGTGGGTTGCCCATCATAAGTGTAAATTGGTTCGGCATGGTGCCTTAGTCTAATCTTAGCCTCCACTGGATACCAGATTCTGAAAGTCACATTTGTAATGCCAGAGCAAAACATGTTCAGTGGTCTATCTTTTGAGCTAAGGCAGAGGACTACAGGGGTCGACCCGCTAGGGTGTGGTCCAGAAAACACCTGTGCTTGTTGGTTTCTGCCTTCGACTTTTCTAAAAGACATCTAAGGTAAGATGCTTGGTAGTACCATTACAGTTTTGGGGCTCCCAGACCCCTGTGACAATCTGGATAGTAACTCCCACTGGCTGGTACCCTCAACTTCTTTCTGCCCCCTATGAAATCCATGCATTTGGCTTTGCATCAGGCTCCACTCCACTGTGAAGGCAAAGGCAAGGTAATGGAACAGAAATAGCAACCTAGTCAACACTACCATCTTGATGGTTGCAGTGCGTCCAAGCTGAGAGAGGGCACGTTTGTGCTACCTCTTCATGTCCGTTGTAAGCTCTCTGATCAGTGGTGGAAGTTAGCTGTTTAGATTCTTGCTACAGACATGGATAGCCTAATACCCAGGTATTTGATCGAGGGCTGTGTTTCCCTGAAGGGGAAATGTGCTTGTACCCAGTTTAGTTCTTCCCTTGGGTTATTGATGCTGAAAATTCCAAACTTATGCACATTATTCTTAAGGCCAAAACATTTTTGAAGTGCTGCATTTCCCTCAGTGGTGATTGCAAAGACCCCTTAGAGTTGGCCAGGGAGCCCATTATGTCATTTACAAATAATGATACCTTGAATACGCTGATTCCCAATTTGACCCCTTCAATAGCCGGTGTGTCTTTTAACCTCTGTGCCAGCGGTTCTAGGTGCATGGCAATCAACAAATGAGACGATTGGCAGCCCTGTCTCAAGCTCCTCTTCAACATCACTATCGGACTCCTGAGTGTTTACCCACACTTGCTCATAGGGGCCATTGTAGCCATAAAGGCCATGGCTCTGAATCATGGGCTGACCCCCAAGACTTTGAGTACCTTGCTAAGATATGTCCTATTCACCCTGCCAAATGCCTTGTCCACATCTAATGGCACAAGAAGACCAACTTTTTTGTTTAGTTAACATGTCTCAAGTGTAGGGATCTTTTGCTGTGATCACTCACCTGTCTCCTGCTATACACCCGAATGATCAGGGTCAACCATCTGAGGCATTAGTTCGTTTAGACATAAGGCCAGAATTTCCATGACTATCTTCATGTTGACATTCAGCAATGAGATGGGGTGATGAGTACCGCATTACCTTGGGTCTTTGTCTGGCTTTGGAATACAATATTCTGACTTCCGAAGTTGTGCGTTCTGCGTGCAAAGTGGTTGAAGAGTCTTGTCTATGCCTAACTGAGCTCTGGCAGGTACATTCAGCAGAACACCACAGTGAAACTGCCCTGCTCTGGCCTCATTCCCTGCCTTGTAGTTTTTAGTGCTACGCAAACAAATGATGGACGGAATCCTGAATAAATCATACATTCACCCCCAGTCAAGAGATCTGGGTTAAATCCATCGTTCTTTTGCTCACCATGCCACCCCAGTTTAGACCCAGCCATATGCAAATCAGTCTTGACCCTGTGCCTCATGGGAACAGTCCAGACCGAACTGCCAAGCCAGGTCCTCTCTGGACCGGAAACAAGCATCCTGGGACCGGTTTCTGCCCTAAGTGAGATGGGTATGCCCAGACGTGGGTCCCTTGCTCACTGTGCCACTGGATTCAAGCTAGCCTGGCTGAAGAAGGGTGACATACCCTGAAACCGGTCCCAGGATGCTTGTTTCCGGTCCAGGGAGGACCTGGCCTGGCAGTTCGGTCTGGACTGTTCCCATGGGGCACAAGGTCAAGACTGATTTGCATATGGCTGGGTCCAAACTGGGTGGCGTAGTGGGCAAAAGAACGATGGATTTAACCCAGATCTTTGACTGGGGAGAATGTTTGCATTCTCAGCATTCCGTCCATCATTTGTTTGCTGTAACACTTTTCGCCCTAAGTGGGATGGGTATGCCCAGACGTGGGTCCCTTGCTCACTGTGCCACTGGATTCAAGCTAGCCTGGCTGAAGAAGGGTGACATACCCTGAAACCGGTCCCAGGATGCTTGTTTCCGATCCAGGGAGGACCTGGCCTGGCAGTTCGGTCTGGACTGTTCCCATGGGGCACAGGGTCAAGACTGATTTGCATATGGCTGGGTCCAAACTGGGGTGGCGTAGTGGGCAAAAGAACAATGGATTTAACCCAGATCTTTTGACTGGGGAGAATGTTTGCATTGTCAGCATTCCGTCCATCATTTGTTTGCTGTAACACTTTTCGCCCTAAGTGGGATGGGTATGCCCAGACGTGGGTCCCTTGCTCACTGTGCCACTGGATTCAAGCTAGCCTGGCTGAAGAAGGGTGACATACCCTGAAACCGGTCCCAGGATGCTTGTTTCCGGTCCAGGGAGGACCTGGCCTGGCAGTTCGGTCTGGACTGTTCCCATGGGGCACAGGGTCAAGACTGATTTGCATATGGCTGGGTCCAAACTGGGGTGGCGTAGTGGGCAAAAGAACGATGGATTTAACCCAGATCTTTTGACTGGGGGAGAATGTTTGCATTGTCAGCATTCCGTCCATCATTTGTTTGCTGTAACATTTGTAGTTTTTAGGGCCATAATAATTTCTTCAGGAATTTGTGCTAGTCTCCAGCTGGACCCCCCCATCCTCCAGTTTTATCTATGAGTAAAAACCTATCCACTAGATCTCAGGCATAGAGGTTCTGATAAAAACGTTTCGAATTCCACAATTTTTCTCTCCTCTTGTATCAACGTATACCTGCAAGTATATGATGATGCATTCAGACAAGAACTCGCCAATTTCAAGGGATTCTAGCATAGCATCAAACTAAAGGAAGAAGCTCTATCCATGGAGCAAAAGTGTGTAATATTCACTTTCAGCATGCAAGGAGATGAAAGTAGTCTTAGACAAGTGGTTTACTGAAGGGATAATTAAACCCATTGCTGCATCCCAGTGGCTATACCCTGTTGTTGCAGCCAAAAAGAAGACTGTAGAGATTAGGCTATGCATGGGCATGCACCAGTGAAACCTCAAGTACTAGTATTAAGTCAACCTCTTCCAAATATCCATGAAATGGTTAGTACACTTGAGGATGCTAAATTCTTTTCAACACTGGACTTCACAGCTGCTTACCGCCATTGTGTCTAATAAAAGGAGTATGAGACCTCACATCATTTATCATACCACAAAGAGCATTTTGATTTTGTGGCATACCCTTTGGCCTGAACTAAGCTTCTGCGATGTTCAAAACATCATGAACAATCGTTTTGAGGAGATAGATGGTGCCTGTGCCTTTCAGGATGATGTACTTATGTTTTCACGGATACAAAAGGAACATCTAACAACGTTGCATGAGATTCTGAGGAGAGTCCAGAAAAGCGTACTAATGTTAAAAAAGAAAAACGTAAGTTCTTGCAACCTTTTATCTGAAAGAAACACATAGTGATAGATTCCTTACCTTAGAATATCCCCAGGCATCAGACTGGATCCGGAAAGTTTTAGTCAGCAGTACCCCTGCGCGTCGGTAGGTGGCGTCGTGCGGCTCCGCGTCCGTCGTTGGCGTCGTGGTCGCCGAGATGACGTTGCGGGCGCTACTTAGACGCCGCCCACGCGTGCTGACGTCAGTTCTTATTTTTTCCGCGCCAGCAAGCGCAGATCCAGGAAGAGCAGGAACCCCCAGTCAATTTTTGACTGACTTTTTGAGGCTTTTTCTCTCTATTTTTTCATCGAGTCTTCGACTCCTGGTGCAGTTAGGATGCCCGGTTTTAAGTCCTGCGGGGATTGTCACTGCATGATGTCGGTGACGGACCCGCACCGTGTGTGTCTTTTCTGCCTGGGGCATGACCACGACCCCAAGTCGTGCTCCGACTGCCGGGCCATGGCGCCGAACACTTTGCGGGAGCAGTCCCGAAAGTTGCTGGAAGCCCGGCAGTCTGCGCCGCGCCGTTCCAAGTCCCGGTCCAGAGGGCGGTCGAGGGACCGTGCGCGAAGTCATTATCATCGATCTTCGGAATCCAAGTCTTCGCACTCGGGGTCAGGTAAGGCGAAGCACAAGAAGTCGAAGAAACGCCATCGTTCTCCGACTTGCCCTCGCCGGTCGCGCGACGCGGCTGAGGGTATGGGTTGTGCCACCCCCGCGGCTCCGGCGCAGTCCATGGAGTCGCTGCCCGACTACCCGCCCTTCCCGGGGTCGTCGGCGTCTCCGGCCCAGATACAGGTGTTCCTGTCGGCCATGGCTCACCTCTTTGGGCCGTCGGGTCCCGCCGGTGCGCCTTCGGGCCCCGCGGTCCCGCATGGGTGTCCTCGCGTTTCCTCGCCGGCGGCTCCGGCGCCGGCATCGCTGTCGGCTCCGGCCTCGGCGCCGCAGGACACCCTTGGATCCAGGCCTGGATCCCGGTCGACGCCGGTTGACCTTGTTACGCCTCCACCGACGTCGACTCCACCGGCACCGATCCTGACGCCGCCCGCACCTCGGGACGACGTCGACCTCAGTTTCAGCCCCGAAGTGGACACGGCGCCGAGCCGGCGTCGATCGATGCCGTTCTCGACCCTGCTTGGGGATTTCTATCCCCATGTCCCTGCTCCTTATTTTCGACCTGTTGAACAGCCTGAGGAGCAAGGAGAGGACTGGGAGGGGTCTGAGGACCCTCTCGCTGCAGCCTGCGAGTCTGAACAGGACTGGGCTGAGGAATTGGGGGACGCCAGTGGTCTGGATACCTCACCAGACCTTGGCATGCTGTCACCTCCTACCGTGGCTACGGAGGAGGGCGCCAATTATGCAGTGGTGTTGCGTAGGGCGGCCGAGGCCCTACACCTCGAGCTCCCTACTGTGGCCGTCAGGACTAACCTCCTGACAGAGGTGCTTCAGCCAGCAGCTACTTCTGCGGAGCCGCTGCTTCCTTTCAATGAAGCCCTCTCTGACGTTCTTTTGGGCACTTGGTCCTGGCCCACCACAGGGGCTCCTGTGGATAGGAACGTGGCCCAACGCCATCGCCCGGCTCCGGGTGACCCCATTTTCCTCTCCCAACACCCCACTCCAGAGAGCTTGGTTGTCCAAGCCTCTGCTTCCCCAACCGCCTTCCCTTCCGCACCACCCGATAGGGAATCCAAGAAGCTGGATCAGTTTGGGAAGAAGATTTTCTCTTCCACCAGCTTTGCACTGCGGTCCATGAACACCGCATGCATCTTGGGCCTTTATTCCCACTCTCTGTGGGATACGGTGGCGAACGTGCTGCCCCAGTGTCCGGAGGAGGCACGGGCCTGCTCTCGCCCAGGCTGTTGCAGAGGGGAGAGACGCAGCAAAGTTCATGATTCTTTGTGGCCTAGACACCGCCGACTCACTGGGCAGATCGATTGCAACGACGGTGGCGGTTCGCCGTCACGCCTGGTTGAGGACCACTGGATTTTCGGGGGATGTCCAAAACACCCTTATGGACATGCCCTTTGATGGCCGTCGCCTCTTCGGCGACAAAGCGGACAGCGCGTTGGAGAGGTTTAAGGACTCACGGGCTATGGCCAAGTGCTTGGGACTCTCGGCAGTCCGCCCTCCTCTGCCTTCCCCTTTTCGCTCCTTTTGTGGCACAGGAAGGGGCGCCCCGCAGCGTTCGCAACAGAGCCACAGGCCGGCGCAGCAATCATCCCAGCGCGGCCGCGGGTTCCGCCGTGGCGGACAAAGGGGCCAGCGGGCGGGTCACTCCACCACCCCGGCCACCACTGCCTCCAAACCTTCCTAGTCCGAACTTTCAGGCCCATCAAACGCCAGTGGGCGGCAGGCTCCGCCATCACCTCCCCCACTGGCGCACCATCACTTCGGACAGGTGGGTTTTAGAGATTCGTCCGGAGGGGCTACTCCCTCCCCTTCGAGACTACCCCCCCAGCCATGCCACCTCAATACCACCGCATGTCGGGGGATCACTTGGTGCTTCTTCAGCAGGAAGTTGCGACCCTCTTGGCCAAAGGGGCCATCGAGCGCTTTCCGACGCACGAAGTAGGTCGTGGTTGTTATTCCCACTACTTTGTGGTGCCCAAGAAGGACAAAGGCCTGCGTCCTATCTTAGACCTCCGGAACGTCAATCGCTTCCTCCGCAAAGAGAAGTTCAAGATGCTCACTCTAGCTCAGGTCTTGTCTGCTCTCGAGCCACAAGACTGGATGGTGGCGCTGGACTTGCAGGACGCCTATTTCCACATCCCCGTCCTGCGAGCCCACCGGCGTTACCTACGGTTCACGGTAGGCCACGAGCACTTTCAGTTCACCGTGCTCCCCTTTGGCCTTACCAGCGCCCCTCGGGTGTTCACTAAGGTGATGGCGGTGGTCGCAGCTCATCTGCGCAGATCAGGGGTCTCAGTCTTCCCCTATCTCGACGATTGGTTGTTGAAGGCGGGCTCGCCCCAGACAGTCGTCTCCCACCTACAGACTACGGCCGACCTCCTGCACTTGCTGGGGTTCTCCATCAACGTGCCGAAGTCACACCTGATTCCCTCCCAGAAGCTCCTCTTTATCGGAGCGGTTCTGGACACGGCGCAGTTTCGGGTCTATCCTCACGAACAGCGAGTCCGGGATATTCGGGCTCTGATTCCCATCTTTCAGCCCTTGTCCCGGGTTTCGGTCAGAGTGACTCTGAGGCTGCTGGGCCTCATGGCCTCCTGCATCCTGCTGGTCAATCATGCCAGATGGCATATGCGGGCTCTGCAGTGGGACCTGAAGTTCCAGTGGGCGCAGCATCAGGGGAACCTGTCCGATCACGTCCAGATCTCGGAGGGCACTGCACAACAGCTGCAGTGGTGGCTCACGAACCGGCATTGGGTCGACGGCAGATCCCTCTCCCTTCCCCAACCGAAGTTTACAGTGGTGACGGATGCGTCCCTCCTGGGATGGGGCGGCCACATGGGAGAGGCGGAGATCAGAGGCCTCTGGTCTCCGGCGGAGTCCCGGCTCCATATCAACATTTTGGAGCTACGGGCGATCAGGCTTGCACTAAAGGCATTCCTTCCCTCTGTCAAAGGGAGAGTAGTGCAGGTGTTCAGACAACACCACCGCCATGTGGTACTGCAACAAACAAGGCGGGGTGGGGTCGTGGACCCTCTGTCCGGAGGCTCTGCGTCTCTGGACATGGCTGGAACATCAGGGCATGTCTCTGGTGGTTCAACACCTGGCAGGTTCTCTGAACGCCAGGGTGGACGAACTCAGCCGCAGGTGCATGCTCGATCACGAATGGCGTCTTCACTCGGAGGTGGTGCAAGGTCTCTTTCAGCAGTGGGGAGAGCCTTGGTTAGATCTATTCGCCACTGAAGAGAACGCGCAATGTCATCAGTTCTGCGCGTTGGAATTTCCAAGGCGGCACTCGCTCGGCGACGCTTTTCGTCGCGAGTGGAGTTGCGGTCTGTTGTACGCCTATACCGCTTCTGCCCAGAGTGCTGAAGAAGATCAGCCGCGACCGGGCCCAAGTAATTCTTGTGGCTCCAGACTGGGCTCGAAGAGTATGGTATCCCGAGCTACTCAGTATGAGCATCGATCCTCCGATCAGACTGCCTCTTCGGGAGGATCTTCTGTCGCAGCAGCAGGGGACGGTCCTCCACCCGAACCTGTCCAGCCTCCACCTCTTTGCGTGGAGATTGAGTGGCGGCAGTTGATTCCCTTCGACTTGCCTCCTGAAGTTTGTGACGTTATTCTGGCAGCCAGGCGTCCCTCTACTAAAGTGGTATACTCCTGCAGGTGGAACAAATTTGTGGCATGGTGCACAGCAAAGGCTGTGGATCCCCTTTCTGCCCCTCTTTCTGAAGTACTACTGTTCCTTCTCTCTTTAGCCCAGCAGGGCTCTGCTCTGGGCACTATCAAGGGCTACCTTTCTCCTATTTCGGCCTTTCTCAGGCTCCCTGATCAGCCCTCTCTTTTCAAGTCCCCTGTTGTAAATAGATTTCTCAAAGGCATTACACACCTTTTTCCTCCTATTCCTTTTGTGATGCCCCAGTGGGACTTGAATCTGGTTCTGACATACTTGATGTGCGCTCCTTTTGAGCCCCTTCACAACTGTCCTCTTCGTCTTTTGACTTTAAAGACTGCCTTCCTGGTGGTCATCACTTCCGCCAGGCGGGTGAGTGAGCTCCAGGCTCTTTCTTGTAAGCCTCCTTTCCTTTCAGTCCATCCGGACAAGGTTGTGCTCAGGCCCCGTCCTTCCTTTTTGCCAAAAGTGGTTACGGCCTTTCACATTGGGCAGACTATTACCTTGCCCACCTTCTTTCCGCCTCCGCATCCTTCCAGAGAGGAAGAGCGGCTCCACCGTCTGGACCCAAAATGTGCGCTCTTTTTTTTATCTCAACCGCACACAGCAGTTCCGGGTGGACGGCCAGCTTTTTGTTGGATACGTTGGCACTAAGAAAGGTCGGGCGGTCCATAAGAGAACCATCTCCCGCTGGGTTGTCTTATGTATCAAAGCCTGTTACTCTTTGGCTAAAAAAGAACCTCCGGTGGGGCTGCGTGCTCATTCCACCACAGCTACTGCAGCCACTACTGATTTGGGACGTGGTGTCCCCCTGCAAGACATCTGTCAGGCAGCCACTTGGGCCTCGCTGCACACGTTTACCAAGCATTATTGCCTAGACAGCCAAGTCCGGAGAGAAGGCTTCTTTGGCCGTTCCGTTCTCCGTGACTTTCTGGTGTGATCTTAGTTCGCAGACCCACCACCGGGGTTGGTATTGCTGGGGTATCTATTCTAAGGTAAGGAATCTATCACTATGTGTTTCTTTCAGATGGACAAGTTACTTACCTTCGGTAACGATATATCTGTAAGAAACATTAGTAGTGATAGATTCCTTACCGCCCCACCCATCCTCCCCGTTCTGCGAACTGATTTCTAGGGTTAAGGTCATCCCTTTCAGGGCCCTAGTTTCAATGCACCAGTATTCAGTATCTTGCATGGCTCTGCGTTCCTGGCGCGGAAAGTCGTGTACAGAACTGACGTCAGCGCGCGTGGGCGGCGTCTAAGTAGCGCCCGCGACGTCATCTCGGCGACCACGACGACGGACGTGGAGCCGCACGACGCCACCTACCGACGCGCAGGGGTACTGCTGACGAAAACTTTCCGGATCCAGTCTGACGCCTGGGGAATATCCCCAGACGTCAGACTGGATCCGGAATCTATCACTACTAATGTTTTTTACAGAAATATCGTTACCGAAGGTAAGTAACTTGTCCGTTAAGTATCTTGGGCATGTCTTCAGCTTAACCGATGTAGTCCCAAAACCAAGCTTGATATCTGCAATCAAGTCACCACCATCCAGCAACAAAGAAGAAATGTCATTCTTCATGGGACTATGTGATTTCTGCTCAAGATTTGTGAAGAATTATGCAGATAAAGTAGAGCCTCAGAGACATTTGATAAAAGCAAATGCCGTCTTCATATGGGGGAAAGAATCTGAAAAAAGCTTGCTGATACTTATGGGTGAACTTTAAAATACTCTTGGTTTACAGTCATTTGATGGATCTCTGAATTCTATAATAACTTTTAATGCAAGTGAAATGGGACTGAGTGCTGTATTAAGCCAGGTTGGATCATAAGAAGAAAGACTAAAAATGTTTGCTTCTCGTAAATTGAGAGACTCTGAAACCAAATATTCCGTCATAGACGGCATGTGCGTGACAGTAGGCACATTTAAAATGTTTCAATGGGGCAGACCATTTCTTGATCAAAACAGACTACAAACCCCTAGTGAGTATTCTAGTTAAAGGGAATTCCGATATGGAAAATACACATATTTGTTTATCATAGAATACATTAATGGCAAATTTGATGATACAGCTGACGATGAATGGTGTAGTGAGGATGACAATATTTCTGTTGCATGTTTAACTGACACACCTGATGATGTGCGAACTGTGAGTCGCGAACAATGGATGTCAGCCATCCAAGCTGATCCTGATTATACCTTGGTAACTAGATTTATTATTGAGAGGTGGCCCAAATTAAAAATAGTTGATGTTAGCTTAAGGCTGTACTAGAAAATCAAAGATGAAACTATTGATGACTGAATAACCACAATAAATGGCACATTAGGTTCGAGGCATGTGAGCTGTAGATCGAATGCTTTGCATACTCCTGCCATCTGGTGTTGGGTCCGGATGTTTGCAAGTTGTTTTTGTTCGAAGAAGTCTTTCCAGTCACGGGGTAGGTGACTCCTCCTTTCGGTGATAGTGCGCATGGGCATCGATTCCATTGTTAGATTGTTTTTTTCCGCCATCGGGTTTGGACGGGTATTGCTTCGCTCCGCTTCGGAATCGATCCTCTGGTTCCCTCTTGGTGTGTGCTCTCTCTACCGCGACGGTATTGTTTTTGAACGCGGTTTCTCTTTCTTCGATTCGAACTTCAACAAAACTTCGACCGGAAGATCTGCGGGCGGCCTTCTGGCCTATCCGCGTCCGTTCGGCTCCTCGTCGATGGAACGGACTCCATGTAAATTCTGTCCCATTTGCCACCCGAAATATCCGCGTACGGACTCTCACCCGGTGTGTAATTTGTGCTTGTCCCCTGAGCACAAAGAGCAAGACTGACGCGTGCCGCTCTTTCAGGTCAAAGAAAACTCTCCGTGATTGCTGGGCTCGACGTCGAGAGATGCAGCGGTTGGATGTCACACCGGACCTCTTCGGCGAAGACTCCGAACAAGAAGAGGTATCAGCGGCAGAGGAAGAGATGGCTTCAGCTGCGTCTGACTCCGGATCAGACTTACAGATCGACCTCGAGGACGATGATGTGCAGCAGGGACAAGGGGACATGAGTACCGAAGACACCTTCTCCCCCCTTCCATCGCCCCTAAGAAATCTAAGGCTTCGGCACCACCTCCGTCTCAAGGCCAAGGTCGGCACCAAGAAGAGGTTTCCAATGCTCCGCCTCATGGCTCGGCACCAAAACCCTCTGAAAAGCCTTCCGGCTCAGGACCGAGTCGGCAAAAGCCCACTTCCGAGCCAAAATCTTCCAGCTCGAAATCCAAGATGGGTTCCAAACCGAAACCTTCAACACCGAAAACTAAGAAACATCCCTCGGAGTCGAAACCCTTGGCACCGAAAGGACATTCCGGCTCGACTCCGAAAACTTTGGTGCCGAAAAGCAAAGACTTGCCTATAACACAACCGGATCCAAACATAGACACTGTACCTCCTAAACTGGATCCAAAACAGCAAAAGCTGTACATTCACAATGACACAGGGCATATCCATGCTAAAACACTTCTAAGCACAAGCTTTCTGAGGATGATAGCCCATGCAAAACTCCTCTCAAGAAAAAAAGTGTAGGCACTAGTCCTTTCCATACACTTCCATTTCCTCCTCCTCCTCCCTCTCCACCACAACTTGATCCATTACAGATTACACCAAGTCAATCTCCTCTACCTCATCTTCACACAGGTGACACTGACGATGCACAATTACCAGATCCTTAGACGGACCACACAACTGATCCTACACAGACCCAGAACTTTATCCTGCCAGGCCATCTCCACTTGATGACAATCTGTCTTACCAACAGCTTATTGCCAGAGCAGCAGAATACCATGGAGTGGAGCTACATTTAAAAAACGATTTTTTTTTAAATTTGTTTATTGAACAGTTTGCATAAACAACAGCAGGACCTCACGCAGGAGGCCAATGTAGACATCAAGAATCAATAATAGGGCAAACATTGTTTATGCCCAAGGAGCAAAGTAACAATCCCCCAAAACTCCCCACCACCCTCCAACCCGAGATCCCCAAGGCACTGAGAACGAAAAATCATGACCCCAACAGAGCATCACATCACCTACAGCGGTATTACATCAAAGAGCAGTCCCAAGAGTAGACACAGCAAGAGCAGCATAGTACATCCTCTATTGTACAACAGGGTTTGTAAGAAGATGCACAGAGAGCGGAGCCCAAAAGTCTTTAGTGCGGGAAGTTTCAGGCAATTCCTCAGCATATGTCTCAAGTTGCTTTTTGCAGTATAGCAAGTCCCGGACCCACTTATGCAGAGTTGGGGTGAGTCTAGAGCCCCAGCACTGTGCCACCGCTCTTTTAACTAATAAGGTCGAGACCGCTACTAGTCTGCGATTGCAGGGCTTCAGACCCCTCACCCACCCCAGCAGGTAGACCTCAGGGGTACATTGCACAGCTTCCGATACCACCTTCGTAAGTAGGTTCGTAACCTTACTCCAGAAACTGTATATACCTTTGCAGTTCCATGCGAGATGCAAGAAGTCTGTATTCATCTGACCACAATGAACACAGCAGGAACTGTCACGCAAACCAAACCGCATCAATTGCATCGGGTGTAATATAGCTGGTGTAGGTATTTAAAGTGGATGATGCTGAGGTTACAATTCGCCGTTAGTCGGCCAGTGAGAGTGCAGCAAAACCTCCACATCTCCGGCGACAATGAGGTTCCCAGTAGTGCCACCCATTTGTTATATGAAGGGGAGTCCAGTTGTTCACTTTCCCGGAGAGATGTCGTATACAGTTTCGTGATCAGACCTGTGCGATCCGTGCCCGCTAACACCGCCTGCAGTGCTAACAATGGCTGGGGTTCCGCTGGGTAATCGGGGTAAATGGAACGTATAGCCTGCCTCACCCGCACGTATGTGAACCAGAGCATAAACCCTCGGTCCCTATCACCCTGTATATCCGAGAGTGATCTGAACTGGCCTTGTTTATAAAGATCCCCCAATTGAGTTATTCCCACAGCGTTCAACACTTTAATGGCAGCCGGCTCTTTAGCCGCAGAGATTCCCGGGTGCGCAGAGAGCGGTAACCTTGGGGCGTAGAGATACTGCAATTTTGCACGCGTCGCCAGCGTCTTCCACGCCCATGCCGTGCAAAGGGCAGGGTTGATTTCAGTTCTCGGTCCACCATCGCCACCAGACAGGGCAGTCGCAGCCAGGGCCATCGGGAGAACTGCGTCAGCTTCAATAGCTACATGCGGCTGGAATCGTTGTGGGTAGAACCAGTAATGTGCATACTGGGCCTGTGCACAAAGATAGTAGAGGCGCAAGTCCGGGGCTTCAAAGCCTCCCCTCTCAAACGGCAATACCAACACCTCCCAGCAACATCAGGCATTCTTGCCGCCCCACACGAAGGAGAGTAGTGCTGACTGGAGGGAGGAGAACAACGCAAGATTAAGGCGGATGGGGATATTAATGAACAAGTAAAGAAGTTTGGGCAAAATTGTCATTTTGACTACTGCGATGCGATCCGCTAAGGAGAGCGGGAGTTTGGCCCATCGCGTCGCTCGTTCCGTGATTTGGACCAGGGCCCGGCCATAATTTTCCGTGACAACTACCTCAGGATCCCTGTGAAGCCATACCCCCAGATACTTTACTGGGTCCGTTGACCATGTTAGTGGGAAGTCTAGCTCAGCGCGTCGCGCACCAGCCGTGAGGGGGAACACCGTCGATTTTGCCCAATTAATGCCGAGCCCTGAGAAGCGTTCGAATTTTATATATTCTCGAAGTAGTTCTGGGAGATATTTCGCAGGTTCCCGGACATACAGAAGCATGTCATCGGCGTACATCGAGACTACTAATGGGCGTTGTCTAAATCGTAGTGCTGCTGGTGCGTGACTTTGGCGGAGCTTGCAAGCCAGTGGCTCCAGAGCCAGCGCGAAGAGCATCGGCGATAGGGGGCAACCCTGCCGGGTGCCACGCCGAATAGGGAACGCAGTAGAGACCCAGCCATTGACCCGAACGCGCGCAGCCGGCGCCTCATATAGGAGGTGTATCCACTTCAAGAAAAAGGGAGGTAGCCCCATCCTGAGTAGGACAGTGAACATGAACTCCCACTGCAGGGAATCAAATGCTTTTGCTGCGTCGAGTAACAGCAACCGCTTGAAAATCGGCCTCAAAGTAATGTCGGGTGGAGAAGACTGTGCGCAAATTGTGCGCCGTAGAGCGGGCAGGGACAAATCCCGACTGATCAGGGAGGACCAGGTTAGGGATGAGAGGTTGAAGCCGACTGGAGATCATTTTTGCCAAAATTTTGGCATCAATATTTATAATGGAGAGTGGGCGGTAGGAATCGCACCGGTTAGCGGGCTTGTCAGGCTTAAGAAGCATAACCAGGAGGGCCTCTTTTAGCGAGGTGGGGAGAGTGCCACTGTCATATGCTTCCGCAAAGACATCTAAGAGCCTGGGTGCCAGATCATCAGCGTAAGCCTTCTAAAACTCACTGGGGAGTCCGTCCAGGCCCGCCGCCTTGCTTGTGGGCAGCGACATAATGGCCATTTTGACATCTTCTACGTCAAAGGGCTGAGTGAGGTATTCGTGTTGATTAAGAGAAAGCCAGCCTAATGCGACATCATCTAAGTAATCATTGATGTCGGAACCCGACACATGCCCCTGCTCTCCATAGAGGTTGGAGTAGAAGTCCAGCACCACCTCACTGATTGCAGGGGAGGTATAGTGCGCTGTTCCCCCAGAGTCCAGCATTTCCGTGATGTAGTCCTGAGTCCGCGGCGCAGCCAGTTTCTGAGCAAGCAAGTGGCTGGGGCGGCCCCCCTCCCCATAATAACGTGCAGTAAAGCGCTGTGACCTATGCGCTAGCTCCTGATCCGCTGTGTCGTTATATTCCGTTACCAACTCGCGAATGGAAGCCAGTATAGGTGAAGCTGGGTTTTGGGCATATTCGCGCTCTAAAGCGGAAATATCATCAGCCAGTTTATGCATCCGACGTCGTAGGTCTTTTAGAACCCCCGCCTGCGCTCCCATGCAGATACCCCTGAGAGTTACTTTAAATGCCTCCCACAGGGTCCCAGGGCTGTCCACTGAACTAGCGTTTTCTTTAAAACAAATCACTAATGGCCGCGCCCACTGTGCACCTGAACACCTGGTCCGTAAGTGAGGAGGGCTGAAAGCGCCATTGAAACGGGGGGCGCTCACACGTGGGAGCACGCATCTCTAACAGCACGGGGGAGTGGTCCGATAATGTTTTGGCCAGGTGGCGAACATCCACAACCCATGTACAAGCTATCTCGGAAAGGAGCCAATAGTCTAAACGGGACCATGCACCGAAGATATAAATGTGCTTTCACGAATTCCCGGGTGCCGAATTCGCCAGATATCCTGTATGGCCCCTGCATCTAAGAAACCCAGTAGCGCCACAGACGCCTGGCTATGTCGCGTCACCCCACTACCCTGTCTGTCGAGTTTTCCATCTAGACAGGCATTGAAGTTGCCGCCCCAGAGCAATTCAGCCGATGGAAATTTAGAGATGCGGCACCAAACATCTGCGAAAGAGGAGGGGTCGTCAACATTTGGGCCGTAGACGTTCACTAAAAGGACTCCCACGCCCCCCCCCCCGAGATGACCATGGACCAGCGCCACCCTGCCCTGTGTATCCGTTTCCGTGTGGAGCTTAGTGAAAGGGACCCCTCTTTTCACCAAGATCATCTCTCCCCGCGCGTAAGAGGAGTAACCCTCAGCCCGGCCCAGCGAGCGCCAATATTCTTCTCCGATTGCTGCGTAAGATGCGTCTCCTGCAAGAACGCCACATGAACGTCTAGTCTGTCTAACTGCGCTAGCACTGACCGTATCTTTTTAGGATTATTCAAGCCGCGCACGTTCCAGGTGAGAAACTTTGTTACTGCCCATGGACTTGCAGAGTCAGATGTATGTAGTAGTGTGAGAGAGAGTGCTAAAATCAGACCGAAGAGGTACAATAAAATTACCATTAAAAAAGTGCCCATTAACCCCCCACAGCCCCCCACCCACTTCAGAGACCCAAACTTGCTAAAGCCATCCCACACCGACATGAACAATCCCCAACATGGAGAACAACAGATGCAGAACTGTTTTTGGGGAGCACCCATGGGGGGAACACCAGAGTGCTACGAACCTCCTACATAGAAGGAGGTGGCTGAGCAGGTAAAGGTAATGTGCAGAGATTTACAAGCAAACGTCAATAAGCATTGCATCATCATGTTCAATCCTAAGAGCGGTACTGTCCCTACAAGGCAGCTGGACTAGGTGAGCGGGTAGTGCGATGTATGCGGGTAGCTTGATTAACCCCCGGGGGTGACACAGGGAGATCTACTGAACCCAGCCCCCTAAGTGGCCATCACTGGAGCTCGGGTAATCGGGAAGGCGTGGGGAAGGTGGGACAACCCTCCACCCACCCCAAAGCTTGTAGTATCAAATCCGGAGGGAGAGAAACGTGACGCTATTCGGGAATGGGAGACATAGCCCCCTAATGGACCAGAATCCGGGGCAGAGCCCACCATCCCCGTCAGAATCGGGACCTGCAACAAAGAAGAGTGAACATGTAGCATTCAAACAGCACACAAAAAGGCGGCCGGAAATAGTCAGCAAGGTGTGACTAGACAACAATGCGTGTGGAGAGACCAAACAAGACGAGACCAGACCGGTCATGTATACCAGCCAGTGTCACAGCTATAGAGCAAACCTATGGTCACCAACATTGACAGCCCCCGCCTCCACTGCCCCCCATCAACTGGTGTCGTACTGGATTCTCGCCTCCTACGTTTCAACTGTTTGGCGTGTTCAAAGGAGATACGATCAACCTGCAAAAGAGACATGTGACAATCCTGGCATTTCACAAATCTAAGAATGACAATCATAGAAAGCTGCATAACAGGCAGTAAGGCCATGAGACTGTTCCGCAATACTACTGTTCCTCTGTGTCTGATGGAGTCCGGGATTCGCGCCTACTCCTTTTCAAATATTTAGCATGTTCCAGGGCTGCCTTGGGGTTGGTAAAAAATGTTGAGTCTCCATCAGGGCCAATCCGCAGGCGGGCAGGATATAACATCGCGTAAGGTACCCCTTCGGACTGTAGGAACTTCTTGACAGCACCAAACTCCCTACGCGCAGCCTGAGCAGATACAGTAAAATCAGGGAAGAACGAGAGTGTGTTGACCTGGTGGACAATATTGCCCTTATCTCTAGCCATGCGCTATATTACATCCCGGTCCCTGTAATTTAAAAGTCGCGCTATGACCGGGCGGGGAGGGGCACCCGGGACTGGCCTCGCCGCAAGTGAGCGGTGGGCACTCTCAATGACAAACATGTTGGACAGCTGCTCAGTTCCAAAAATCTCCTTGATCAAAGTTTCCACGAAAATCTCCATTTTGCCCACGTTCGTGGATTCTGGCAGTCCCGTAATGCGAATATTGTTTCGCCGGGAGCGGGCTTCCTAGTCCTCATTCTTGGCTTGAATTAAGGATAGAACTTTCTCCATATTCAGCGTCTTCCCAGCGACATCACTCAGACCATCCTCCGTCGCAGAGACCCGCTGCTCGACCTCTCCCATGCGGGTGTTTTGCTTCTCAAGCTGCGCCGACATGTGATCTAGGCGGTGATTCACAGCCGCCATTGTGCCCTCTATAGATTGGAGGCTACGTTGCATGGCCAATAGCGTTGTCTCAATGGAAGGAGGCCCCCCATCCTGGGCATCCGCCTCTGAATCAGAGGCCGCCTTTTGCATGGTTTTTGTGGACTTGCGCGACTCAAACGTGAGGCGCGGTTGAGACCTGTCAGTCCTCCCCATGTTGTCCGAAACAATAGCCTGGCTATCCAATAGGTAAGGGAGAGGGAAAGGGCACCCCCCAGGCGTATACCACTCAGACCGCGGGACAGAGGTGGATACGGCCCTCGTAGTAATCAGCCCAGTGGAACCACCAGCGCGCAAATAGGAAGAGGCGCCAACCATCAGTCCACCTTGCAAGTATCAACGGGAGAACAACAGCGCCTCCACAGTGCGTGACTCCAACCGGGACGCCCCCAGGAGAAATGGCATATGGCGTAGGCCCCCTGCAGTAGACCCTCCAGCAGGCTCAGCTAAACACGGAGATAGAACCCTTCGTAGCTCCAAAAGCTCGATGCAGAACAGTGCACCAGGGACCGGCAGCATGAATAGTCCAGCAACCAGCAACGCAGAAAGGCCCCGGCCAGAGCAACTCCAGCCCAGCAGAGCAATCTCAGCAGCAGGCGCAGCACGCCTCGCCCCGGGCAGGCTTCTCGGGCACAGGGCACACGTTGTCAGCAGACCGCCTCACGGTGCACTGTATAAGAGGCGGTGTGTGCGCGTTTATCAGGGCACCTGACACAGAGGCGAGGGGGAGCCAGCAAGCTGTCAACAAATCGCCAGTCCACTCCACAAGACAGGGGGGGGAGCAGCCAGGCCAGCCACAGAGGCCCGGGGCCACCTCACCAGGAAGCAGTCACACAATAGACCGCAATGGAAGCAAGCGGCCTCGCACAGGTAAGGCCCTCCCGCGTGGACGGGCCCTCAGGTGGTATTCGGCCAATCCAATGCAGCTTAGCAGAAAGGTAGGTGGTCGTGTAAAGCGGGTGCCCACCAGCCCGCGCCGATCACACACCGCCGGCACCCGAGACCCCAGGTACGGCAAGGCAGTCGACTCAGCATCGCCGGGCGGCGTGGAGCCCGCAACCTCCGCTCCCCGTGCCCCCCGGCCACCAGCCCCAGCTCGCAGGCAGCGCCTCACACCAGGCCCGTACCCGCCTCCGCAGCCACCAGCCAGGGCAGAGACGCCCCCTACTCACCGCAGCCAGCGCCTTAGATGGGCAGGCCTCCTCTCGGTCCACACCGGCTCAACCAGGTCCGCAGGTGCCACCTCGCCGCAGGACTAGGCCGGAGCTCCGCGTCCGCAGCCGGGGATCGGCGCACCACCTCGCCGGCCTCAGCGTCGGGGCCACCGGGCAACGATCTCCGGGCAACGTGCCACGCACAGGCACAGCCCCGACAGCACAGGATATGAGCCCCCTGATCGCAGATCAGCCAGCAGCAGTAATCAGGGCCCGCCCTCAGGGTCTCGCGGCGGCCGCCATTTTACAGAGGCGCCACCAGAGCCGATCGTCGCCGCCGATCTGTCGTTGCGGCAATTGCCAGCAGCCCAGCCCGCTCCTGATATGCGCCAAAGAAGGTAGCTCAGCAGTGTATGCCAGAAAATTACTTAGATGCAGCTATTGTAGGCGGATACTAGACGGATTGGCGCTCAGCCGGGCAGAGCCTCACTAGAGTGCGGCCATCTGCCTAGCGCCCCGGAGTGGAGCTACATAAAGAGTCTTTAGAGGTAGATTTCCTCTTTGACACTCTAGGATCCCATAAGTCTAGTCTGACACTGCCTATGCTCAAGGGTATGTTAAGGCACACAGATGATATTTTTAAAGATCCTGTCCGTGCCAGAATCCTTACTCCTAGAGCAGATAAAAAATATAAATGTTCCCCACAGATCCTATTTTTATTAAGGGTCAGTTACCACTTGATTCTTTAGTGGTATCAAATGCTAGAAAGAGGGCTAACTCTCAAGCATCTGCGGATGCCCCTCCCCCAGATAAAGAATCGAAGCTTATCGATGCTTCCGGTAAATGGGTGGCTGCGCAAGCAGCTAACCAATGGCGTATCGCTAATACGCAGGGCTTACTAGCAAAATACGATAGAGCCCACTGGGACAAAATGGAACAATTACTTCGGTTTCTCCCAGAGGAGCATAGGGCAAAGGCTCAGGATTTAGGCCAGGAAGGCAAACTAATTTCTAATGCCTCTATCAGATGCGCTCTAGATGCAGCTGACATCGCAGCTAGAGAAGTAAATACTAGCATCTTACTACGACGACACGCATGGTTGCGGATATCAGGCTTCAAACCTGAAGTCCAGCAATCCATCCTGGCTATACCCTTTGATAAAAAAGCATCTCTTTGGCCCTGAAGTCGATCTAGCGCTCGAAAAAATGAAAAAGGACACCGATGTAGCAAAGTCGATGGGAGCGCTTCAATCTCCCTCCAATAGAGGTTCCTTTCGGCGCTCTTTTTTTAGGGGAGGGTCTAAGTCCACAGGCCAGGCCAACACTTCCTCCTACAAAGGCAATTCCCAATCCTCTTTTACAAGAGGATTTTTCAGAGGAGGTTTTAGAGGAAACAGTCCCAAGGGGTAGAGGTAAAAACAACACACCTCGCACTTCCCCTTCCTCAAGCAAACAGTGACTTCCCTCCGACTATTCCACACCTGTCGGAGGAAGACTTCAAGACTTTCTCCCCATTTGGAAATCAATAACAACAGACAAATGGCTGCTTAGAATTATCCAACATGGTTATTGCTTGGAGCTTATCAACAATCCTCCAAACATTCCTCCTCGATCTCACAAAATATCACCAGCCCACCAGCACTTGCTTCAACAAGAAGTGCAATCTTTATTACTCCAAGGGGCTGTAGTACCAGTCCCACTTCAATACCAAGGGTCAGGGGTTTATTCCCTTTACTTTCTCATTCCCAAAAGGACGACTCCTTGAGACCTATTCTAGATCTCAGAGAGTTAAACAAATACATATTGTCAGAACACTTTCACATGGTAACTCTTCAACAAGTACTTCCTCTCTTGCAACAGGGCGACTTTGTCTACTCTAGATCTAAAGGACGCCTACTTTCAAATTCCAATGCATCCCACTCATCGCAAATACCTCCGGTTTGTGATTGCAGGCAAACATTACCAGTTCAAGGTACTTCCATTTGGCGTCACTACAGCCCCCAGAGTGTTCACCAAATGTCTCGCAGTAGTAGCTGCTCATCTCAGAAGACAATGTATACATGTCTTCCCTTACCTGGATGACGGGCTGGTCAAAGTGGGCACTTACCAGAACTGTATTCTACACACTCCGACAACAGTGCACCTACTTCACCAGTTCGGTTTTACAATAAATGCACAAAAGTCTCACCTGTTCCCGGCACAAGTGCAATCTTATCTGGGAGCTTCCCTCAACACTCTCAAAGCTGTAGCCACTCTCAATGAAGCCAGAATTCACAATATTCAGGCCACACTATTACAATTCCAACCCAACAAATCATTACCAGAGAGAGTCTTCATGCAACTGCTGGGAATGATGGCATCCTGCATTGCAATCATACCTCATGCAAGGCTTCACATGCGTCCTCTGCAAGAATGTCTAGCGAGTCAGTGGAATCAGTCACAGGGTCTATTTACCGATCTAGTGTTGGTAGACGCCGCACTCATCGCTCTCTGCAGTGGTGGAAGCCTCAAAACTTTGCAAAAGGGCGGTCTTTCATAGACCCGATTCCACAGACTATACTGACAACAGACGCATCCTTAACAGGTTGGGGTGCCCATCTTCAACATTACACAGTACAGGGACTATGGTCAGACAATCACAAACTTCTCCACATCAACTACCTGGAACTTCTAGCGGTGTTCCTAGCACTCAAAGCTTTTCTCACCCAACTTGTAGGCAAGACTGTCTTAGTTCGCACAGACAACATAACAGCAATGTACTACCTACAGAAACAGGGAGGGACTCACTCTCTCCAACTGTCGCGCCTTGCACAAAGCATTTGGAATTGGGCAATTCACCACAAAATCTATCTCCTAGCAGAACACCTTCCAGGAATAGACAATCAGATTGCAGACCTGCTCAGCAGACACAGGCAGCAAGTACACGAGTGGGAACTTCACCCCCAAGTTCTTCTTCCCTACTTTCAAAAATGGGGTTTTCCACAGATAGGTCCGTTTGCCACAGTACACAACGCAAAATGCCCAAGCTTCGCATCCAGGTTCCCACACCCAGCATCCAAAGGCAATGCTCTATGGATGAATTGGTCAGGGATATTTGCTTACGCTTTTCCGCCTCTCCCACTAATTCAATTACTGGTTCGGAAGCTCAGACAAACGTCCTCACACTGATCTTAGTAGCCCCCACATGGGCTCGTCAACCTTGGTACACCACCCTGTTAGAACTCTCAGTGGTTCCACATCAAAAGCTACATCTCACACCTTGTCTCCTCACTCAGAGCCATGGAGAAATCAGACATCCAAATCCCAAAGAACTTAACCTAGCGATCTGGCTCCTGAAGGCATAGAGTTTGGTTATTTACAACTGCCACCAGACTGTATGAATATTCTGAAAGAGGCTAGAAGACCTACTACTGAAGCATGTTATGCAGCAAAATGGAAACGCTTTGTTGTCTATTGTAACAACAATATCAATCCACTTGAGGCTTCTGTACAGAACATCATTTGTTATCTGTTGAATTTACAGCAATGTGGACTAGCTTACACATCCATTCGTTTACATCTAGCAGCTGTAGCTGCATACCGGCAAAATAGACAACACTTATCTCTATTCAGAGTACCAGTGATTAAAGCCTTCATGGAAGGATTTAAAAGGGTGATACCACCAAGAATTCCCCCTGCTCCAGAGCGGAACTTAAACATAGTCCTTACAAGGCTATTGGGTCCACCTTTTGAACCAATGCACAAATGTCAGTTACAATTCCTATAATGTAAAGTTGCTTTCCTCATAGCGATAACTTCACTAGGGAGAGTTGGTGAACTTCAGGCATTTACTATACAAGAGCCTTTCTTTCAACTTCACAAAGATATAGTGGTTCTTCGCACCAATCCTAAATTTCTCCCTAAAGTAGTTTCTGCTTTTCATATCAATCAATCAATTGAGTTACCTGTGTTCTTTCCTCGACCTGATTCTGTAGCAGAACGAGCCCTACACACCCTTGATGTTCAACGTGCTATACTTTACTACATAGAAAGAACCAACGATTTTAGGAAAACAAAGCAACTGTTTGTTGCTTTTTCTCCACTTCACAATGGCAATCCTATATCCAAGTCAGGTATTGCAAGATGGATTGTAAAATGTATCCAAACATGTTATGTTAAAGCAAAGAGAACTTTGTTAGTACCCCCTAGAGCGCATTCTACTTGCAAAATACCTTAGCTGATATTTGTAAGGCAGCAACATGGCTTACACCGCACACATTCACCAAACACTATTTTGTAGATGTGTTAGCAAGACAACAGGCAAATGTAGGCCAAGCAGTACTTAAAACTCTATTTCAAACAACTGCAACTGCTACAGGTTAGCCTCCGCTTTGGGAGATTACTGCTATATAGTCTATGCAAAGCATGTGATCTACAGCTCACATGCCTCGAACGGATAATGTTACTTACCCAGTAAGCATCTGTTCTTGGCATGTAGAGCTGTAGATTCACATGCGCCCACCCACCTCCCCGGTCTCCTGTAGTAGTTGTAGTTCTTAATTCACATTCATACGCATGGACGTCTCTAGTCTACACATACTACTCCATTCTCACCCTCTGCGGGAAAACAATCTAACAATGGAGTCGATGCCCATGCGCACTATCACTGAAAGGAGGGGTCACCTACCTCGTGACTGGAAAGACTTCTTCGAACAAAAACAACTTGCAAACATCCACACCCAACACTAGTTGGCAGGAGTATACAAAGCATGTGAATATACAGCTCTACATGCCAAGAACAGATGCTTACTGGGTAAGTAACATTATCTAAGTGTAAGTGTTCAGGTCTGAGAAAAAGTGCCCTCACACACCCGAAGGATGTCATGCTTCATCATTTGGGCCTGCTCCTCGTCGTGCTGGCGCTGCAATGCCCGACGGGGACCCGCAAAGGGGCTCTTTAGCGGAGATCTTTTTGATGAAGCCGTTAGGTGCATGTGGGTGTGTGGAATTGGTAGTGTAGTGAGTGTGAAGTGGTGTCTAAAATAGGTTTATGGAGACCCTATTGCCTAAATTTTATTCCTAGGGTTCACTAACCTAACTAAAAACAAGGATCCCTAACCGGATACAATGGTCCTAAAGGGCATGTGTGGTGTAGAAGGTCGAAATGTTTCTTGCCTATGGTAGCCCCTAACGGGTCTTGTGGCAATTAATCAGGACCGATAGTTTCAGAGAATGTATCTAGACTCTTAAACTACCGCAATGCTGGTGCTAAAAGTAAGAGAATGAAATAGTTACCAGCTTTGCAAGCAAATACCAGGTCTGATTCACCTGGTATTCTGCGACCTCATGAAATGCAGGTCTGTGATGACGTGAGCGTTTACGCAGAGCGCGTCGTTACTCACGACAAAAGGCGGCGTGACAATTAGCCGTACTCCTACCCTGGCTCTGGTTCACGGGAATCAGAGCTGGGATAGGAGTACGGCTAGTTGCAACGCCGTCTTTTGTCGTGAATAACGACGCACTCTGCGTACACCCTCCCGTCATCACAGACCTGCATTTCACGGGGTCGCAGAATACCAGGTGAATCGGACCTGGTATTTGCTTGCAAAGCTGGCAACTATTGCATTCTCTTACTTTTAGCACCAGCATTGCGGTAGTGTAAGAGTCTAGATACATTCTCTGAAACTATCGGTCCTGATGAACTGCCACAAGACCCGTTAGGGGCTACCATAGGTAAGAAACATGTCGACCTTCTACACCACACATGCCCTTTATCACCATTGTGTCCGGTTAGGGATCCTTGTTTTTAGTTAGGTTAGTGAACCCTAGGAATAAAATTTAGGCAATAGGGTCTCCCTAAACCTATTTTAGAACACCACTTCGCACTCACACACTACCTATTCCACATACCCACACGCACCTAACGGCTTCATCAAAAAGATCTTCGCTAAAGAGCCCCTTCGCGGGTGCCCATCGGGCTTTGCAGCACCAGCCCGACGAGCAGGCCCAAATGATGAAGCATGACATCCTTCGGGGTGTGTGAGGCCACTTTTTCTCAGACCTGAACACTCACACTTGCACTTAGGAACTGTAGACCAATCAGTCATACTTAATTCGTGTTTGGGAGTACGTGTGCAGGACCTGCTTAAAAATAGCTCCCGGTTCCTCTCATTTGGAGAAGTAAGTAACATTATCCTTATACACATTTCCTTGAGACCACAACTCCTTGCATTTGCCCTTGAAGATGACTGAGAATGATCGGTGCTAAGAAAAGACTCGATACAAACTACTGGAGGCCCGCCATGGGCAAGGATGATGAGTTGTACATACACAATTGCCATGTTTGTGTCAATACAGACAAGGACCTCAAAGCACCTACAAGCCCACTTACACCCATAAGTTTGCCAGAAAGAGCTTGGCAGAAAATAGGAGTAGAAATGATTGGCCCAATGTACAACCAGCCATTATCCATCATGCAGGCAGTTGTCATGGTGGACTACTATAGTCAGTGGATTAATTTAAAATTCCTACAGAACCCACATCACATCAAGTGCTGGAATTTTTCCAGAGAAGATTTTCATAAGTAGTCGGTGACAATGATACTACGATTATTTCCCCTAACATAACACATTTTTAAAGCCTACTGCATCGCTTTACTACTGCCAAAGAAGGGGCATGAGGAACATGCACACTGTTTGATGAAAGAAACTATCCAATTTGCACTTAAAGAATCTTTGCCCTTGAAAACAAGATTATGGGCATATCGCACAACCCCACATAGCATACCTTTGCTATCACTTGGAGCTCGCTGGATGGTTACTTTTATACCTCTGGTTTGAATTTGGTGCAGTGTAAGCTTTCAGACGGAGCCGGTGCTGCTGTTGGTTGCTGAAATGGTTGGCGGTCAGAGCAGATGTTTAATCAACGTGTCCGCAGCCATTGCGGTCAAAGCCACACCCCCTACTACTCATACGTACATAGGGGATATTAAACCAATGTGAAACCTTACGTTTATGCACAGAAAAAGTGGTATTTCTTTACATATATTGAGACCACTGCATTAGTAACTCATTCTGTCCCGTGTGCTTTTTATTGTATATAGAGACATATGAAAAGAATATAGAAATATAAATATAGGCACTTTTAACTTATAAACTTGATCCAAATTTGTGAAGTAAACGTTTAAAAAAAAAAAAAAAAGATTCGTGGCAAATAAGGTATGCTCTAAAACAGCAATTGGTGTCTGTTGTGCAGTATTGATGTTGTGTGTTTTGTCACTTGAGTAATGAAACAAAGAGTTAGAACATCACATGTCTTGATTTAGAAGATGACACTCACAATTATCAATAAATTCAAAAGAAGTTCTATACAGTAATTCATATTTCTTGCGGAGAAAGGATTTTGAAAACGGAGCTTCACATGCAAATTGGTGGCCAAATCTGAACCAACTATTTTTTTGCAGAGTAAGGAAAGCAGGCAACACTGTACATAAAAGAAAGTCCTCCTAGGAAACATGTAAGTGGTGATTGCTATGTTTAATTTAGCAAGTTCCATTTCCATTAGCATTTGTACATCACGACCATAGCCTGTTCACTACTGATTCATAAATCCTACAAAAACGAGTAATCACCCTTTGAACAATACACTTGTGTCAAAATTAAAGCATTGGTTTGATGTTGCTTAACACGTATTATGCAGGACTTGTATTAAACCGTACACTGTATCCTTCTATAGGATAAAGGAATGCGTGTAATTTATATGTTTTTATCTGCCGAGTGCTAAACTTTCTGAGGTGGCAGACTGCATGCAGCTATTTTTTAACAGCAGTAACAGATAACTTGTGCTAGGTGTCATCTGAAAGAGACACGTTAGTGATAGATTCCTTACCTTAGAATATCCCCAGGCGTCAGGCTGGATCCGGAAAGTTTTGCGTAGCAGTACCCTTGCGCGTCGGTAGGCGGCGTCGTGCGGCTCCGCGTCCGTCGTCGGCGTCGTGATCGCCGGGATGACGTCGCGGGCAGTACTTAGGCGCCGCCCCTGCGCGCTGACGTCAGTTCTTCTTTTTCCGCGCCAGTAAGCGCAGATCCGGGAAGAGCAGTGCCCTGGTCAATTTTTGACCATACTTTTTGGTGATTTTTCACTGTGTTTTTCCAGCCTTCAGGTGTCGTAGGGATGCCCGGCTTCAAGCGATGCGGCGCCTGTGCGCGGATGATGTCCGTCACCGACCCGCATTGGGAGTGTCTCTTCTGCCTCGGCCGAGGCCACGACACCGAGTCTTGTCCCGAATGCCAGGCCCTCAACCCGAAGGCTTTGCGAGAGCGGTCTCGAAAGCTCCTCGAGGCCCGGCATTCGGCTCCGCGGAAGCCCCGGTCGCGTGAGAGGTCCAGGGGTCGCTCGCGGAGTGCACACCGGTCGTCGGCGTCGAAGTCTTCTTCGTCCGGTAAGTCTCGACACAAGAAGTCCAAGAAGCATCGTCGCTCTCGGACTTCGCCTCGCCGGTCTCGCGACTCGGCTGAGGCCCCTCCCGGCACCGTCCCCGCCCCCGCGGCCCCGGACTTGCCTGTGGAGTCGCCCCCGTCATACCCGCCCTTCCCGGGTTCGGGGGCGGATCCGGCCAAGGTACAGGAGTTCCTGTCGGCCATGGCCCGCCTCTTCGGGCCTTCAGGCCCCTCCGGTGCGCCTTCGGGCCCCGCGGGCCCTGATGGGGTTGCTCCGGCGTCGCCGGCGGCTCCGGCCCCGGCGTCGCCCGAGCCTCCAGCCTCGATCCCGGCTCCGGCTTCGGCCCCGGCCTCGATCCCGGCTCCACAACCCCCATCGACGCCGGTCGACCTCACGACACCTCCGCCGGCGCCGATGTCTCCGGTGCCGTTCTCGACGCCGCCCTGGGCTCCGGGCGGCGTCGTTCCCCAGTTCCTTCCGGCTCCGGACATGGACCCGGAGCGACGTCGCTCGACGCCGGCTCCGGCGCCGATGGGACCTTGGGTCCCAAATGTCCCTCCTCCTCCTTATTTTGAACCAGAGGAGGACCAGGAGGACTGGGAGGGGTCTGATGACCCTCTGACACGAAACTGTCAGTATGATGAGGACTGGACAGAGAGTCTAGGGGAGGCCAGTGGTCTGGATACTTCTCCTGACACTGGCATGCTGTCTCCTCCCGTGGCTACGGAGGAGGGGGCCAATTTTGGTACGGTGTTGCGTAGGGCTGCTGGGGCCTTACGTCTCCAGCTCCCTACTTTGACGGTCAAGACTAACATCTTGACAGAGGTGCTTCAGCCGGCAGCCTCCTCTGCGGAGACTGTGCTGCCGTTTAACGACGCCCTCACTGACGTTCTTTGGGCGCCTGGTCCAAGCCCAACACAGGGGCTCCTGTGGATCGGAACGTGTCACGACGCCATCGCCCCGCTCCGGGCGACCCCCTGTTTCTTTCTGTCCACCCCACTCCTGAGAGCTTGGTTGTCCAAGCCTCCGCTTCCCAAACCGCCTTCCCTACCGCTCCTCCGGATAGGGAATCCAAACGCCTGGATCAGTTTGGGAAGAAAGGTTTTTCTTCCTCCAGTGCTGGCTTGCGGTCCGTTAACACCGCTTGTCTTTTGGGCCGATATACCCACTCTCTGTGGGATTCGGTGGCGGATGTTTTGCCCCAGTGCCCTGAGGAGGTCCAGGCACTGCTTTCCCGCGCCATTGCGGAAGGAAGGGATGCGGCCAAATACACTATCCGTTGTGGCCTTGACACCGCCGACTCGCTGGGCAGGTCGATTGCAACGACGGTGGCGCTCCGACGCCACGCCTGGCTAAGAACCACTGGTTTTTCAGGGGATGTCCAGAATACTCTCATGGACATGCCCTTTGATGGAGTCGGTCTTTTTGGGTCCAAAGCAGACCATGCGTTGGAGCGCTTTAAGGACTCACGGGCTACTGCCAAGTCCCTGGGCCTTTCTGCTACACGCCCTCCGCTGCCTTCTGCTTTTCGCCCCTATCGTGGCCACGGTAGGGGCGCCCCTTCACGTCAGCAGCCCAGCCACCGGCCCGCGCAGCAGGCGTCTTCGCGTGGCCGAGGACGTGGATTCCGCCGTGGCGGATCGGGCAACCAGCGTGCGGGTCAGGCCACCACCTCCAACCCGTCCGCGGCCTCCAAGCCCTCCTAGTCCCTCCTTTCAGGTGCACGGCACGCCAGTAGGGGGCAGGGTCCGCCATCACCTTCCCCACTGGCGCACCATCACCTCGGACAGGTGGGTCTTGGACATTGTCCGAAGGGGCTACTCCCTCCCTTCGAGACCACCCCCCAGCCATGCCACCTCAATTCCACCGCATGTCAGGGGATCACTTGGTGCTTCTACAGAAGGAAGTCACGGCCCTCTTGACCAAGAGGGCCATCGAGCATGTTCCGACCCCAGAAGTAGGGCGTGGTTGCTACTCCCACTACTTTCTGGTGCCCAAAAGGGACAAGGAGGACATGCGTCCTATCTTGGACCTCCGGAACGTAAATCGCTTCCTCCGGAAGGAGAAGTTCAAGATGCTCACCCTAGCTCAGGTCTTGACTGCCCTCGACCCTGGAGACTGGTTGGTAGCGTTGGACTTGCAGGACGCGTATTTCCACATCCCCGTCCTGCCGGCCCACCGGCGTTACCTTCGGTTCACGGTAGGCCCCGAGCATTTTCAGTTCACCGTGCTCCCCTTTGGCCTTACCAGTGCCCCTCGGGTGTTCACGAAAGTGATGGCGGTGGTCGCAGCTCATCTGCGCCGGGCAGGGGTTTCAGTCTTCCCCTACCTCGACGACTGGCTGCTGAAGGCGGGCTCGTCCCAGGCAGTCGTCTCCCACCTCCAGACTACGGCCGAACTCCTGCACTCGCTGGGGTTCTCCATCAATGTGCCAAAGTCGCATCTAATTCCTTCTCCACAGCTCCTTTTCATCGGAGCAGTTCTGGACACGACGCAGTTTCGGGCCTATCCTCCCGAACGGCGAGTCCGGGATATTCAGGCTATGATTCCGATCTTTCGGCCTTTATCCTGGGTTTCGGTACGGATGACCCTGAGGCTGCTGGGCCTCATGGCCTCCTGCATCCTGCTGGTCAATCATGCCAGATGGCATATGCGGGCTCTGCAGTGGGACCTGAAGTTCCAGTGGGCGCAGCACCAGGGCAACCTGTCCGATCACGTCCAGATCTCGGAGGGGACTGCAAAACAGTTGCAGTGGTGGCTCTCGAACCGGCAATGGGTCATGGGCAGATCCCTCTCCCTTCCCCAGCCAGAGCATACAGTTGTGACGGACGCGTCCCTTCTGGGATGGGGCGGTCACATGGGAGAGGCGGAGATCAGAGGCCTCTGGTCTCCGGCGGAGTCCCGGCTCCATATCAACCTTCTGGAGCTCCGGGCGATCCGGCTTGCACTCAAGGCATTCCTTCCCTCTGTCAAAGGGAAGGTAGTGCAGGTGTTCACAGACAACACCACCGCCATGTGGTACTGCAACAAACAGGGCGGGGTGGGGTCTTGGACCCTTTGTCAGGAGGCTCTGCGCCTCTGGACATGGCTGGAACATCAGGGCATGTTCCTGATGGTTCAACACCTGGCAGGTTCTCTGAACGCCAGGGCGGACGAACTCAGCCGCAGATGCATGATGGATCACGAATGGCGTCTTCACTCGGAAGTGGCGCAAGGACTCTTTCTACAGTGGGGAGAGCCTTGGTTAGATCTATTCGCCACCGAAGAGAACGCGCAATGTCATCAGTTCTGCGCGTTGGAATTTCCAAGGCGGCACTCGCTCGGCGACGCTTTTCGTCGCGAGTGGAGTTGCGGTCTGTTGTACGCCTTTCCGCCTATACCACTTCTACCCAGAGTGTTGAAGAAGATTCGGCACGACCGGGCCCAAGTCATTCTTGTGGCTCCGGACTGGGCTCGAAGAGTTTGGTATCCCGAGCTACTCAATATGAGCATAGATCCCCCGATCCGTCTGCCTCTTCGGGAGGATCTTCTGTCGCAGCAGCAGGGGACGGTCCTCCACCCGAACCTGTCCAGTCTACACCTGCTTGCGTGGAGATTGAGCGGCGGCAGTTGATTCCTTTCGACTTGCCTCCCGAAGTTTGTGATGTGATTCTGGCAGCCAGGCGTCCCTCCACTAAGGTGGTATACGCCTGCAGGTGGAACAAATTTGTGGCATGGTGCACAGCAAAGGCTGTGGATCCCCTTTCTGCCCCTCTTTCTGAGGTCCTTCTGTTCCTTCTCTCTCTGGCCCAACAGGGTTCTGCCCTGGGTACCATCAAGGGTTATCTTTGTGCTATCTCGGCCTTCCTCAGGCTCCCTGATCAGCCCTCCCTTTTCAAGTCCCCTGTTGTTAACAGGTTCTTAAAAGGCATTACTCACCTCTTCCCTCCTGTTCCGTTTGTAATGCCTCAGTGGGACTTGAACTTGGTTCTTACCTTTTTAATGTGCGCTCCCTTTGAGCCTCTGCATAACTGTCCTCTTCGTCTTCTGACTCTAAAGGCAGCCTTTCTGGTGGCCATCACCTCCGCTCGGCGGGTGAGTGAGCTCCAGGCTCTTTCTTGCAAACCTCCCTTTCTGTCTGTTCATCCAGACAAGGTTGTTCTTCGGACGCGTCCGTCCTTCTTGCCAAAGGTGGTTACTGCTTTCCACATTGGGCAGACCATCACTTTGCCCACCTTCTTTCCGCCTCCGCATCCTTCCAGAGAGGAAGAGAGGCTCCACCGTCTGGACCCAAAACGTGCGCTCTCCTTCTATATCGACCGCACGAAACACTTCCGGGTGGATGACCAGCTCTTTGTTGGCTACGTGGGCGCCAAAAAGGTCGGGCGGTGCACAAGAGGACCATCTCCCGCTGGGTTACCTTGTGCATCAAGACCTGCTATTCTTTGGCTAAGAAGGAGCCTCCTGTTGGGCTGCGTGCCCATTCCACCAGGGCAACGGCTGCTACCACGGCCTTGGGCCGCGGTGTTCCGCTGCCGGTTATCTGTCAGGCAGCTACGTGGGCCTCGCTGCACACGTTTACTAAGCATTACTGCCTTGACAGTCAGGTCCGGAGGGACGGCTTCTTTGGCCGTTCTGTCCTCCAGGACTTCCTTGTCTGATCTTTGTTCGCAGACCCACCACCGGGGTTGGTATTGCTGGGGTATCTATTCTAAGGTAAGGAATCTATCACTAACGTGTCTCTTTCAGATGCACAAGTTACTAACTTGTGTAACGATATATCTGTAAGAGACAGTAGTTAGTGATAGATTCCTTACCGCCCCACCCATCCTCCCCGTTCTGCGAACTGATTTCTAGGGTTAAGGACATCCCTTTCAGGGCCCTAGTATTTTTCAGACACCTGTGTCAGCTTCTTGCATGGCTCTGCGTTCCTGGCGCGGAAAGTCGTGTACAGAACTGACGTCAGCGCGCAGGGGCGGCGCCTAAGTACTGCCCGCGACGTCATCCCGGCGATCACGACGCCGACGACGGACGCGGAGCCGCACGACGCCGCCTACCGACGCGCAAGGGTACTGCTACGCAAAACTTTCCGGATCCAGCCTGACGCCTGGGGATATTCTAAGGTAAGGAATCTATCACTAACTACTGTCTCTTACAGATATATCGTTACACAAGTTAGTAACTTGTGCATCATTACCACACACAAAATGATAGCTACATTACTCACTAAACTCAAGTTTGTGGTATTTTCTTAGGGTAGGCTGGAATTACATAATCTGCAATCAGGATCAAAAGAAGCATGTGTGGCTGTAGATGAACATGATGTACATACTCTTGCCATCTAGTGTTGGGCCCGGATGTGTGCAAGTTGTTTTTCTTCAAAGAAATCTTTCTAGTCACGAGGTTTGGTGCCTCCTCCTCTTGGAGATAATGCACATGGTCATCGACTCCATTGTTAGATTGGATTGTTAGATCTCTGTATATATATATCGCTTTGCTTCACATTCCATCCTCACCCGTCGTGCCGGAAATCAATCTAACAATGGAGAAACACCTTACACATATCTGAGCACTGGACGGAGTATGCAGAGAATGTGTATCTACAGCACCACATGCCACAAACAGATGCTTACAGGGTAACATTATATATATATATATAAATATATCTCCAAAGGTCACAGGGACGTTCTAGTTAGGCTCAGATATCACTCATACAAAACCAGTGAAATTCAGCAGTTCTAGTTACCTGACCTAACTAAAACTTACTCCACCGTAATGCACTGCTTATGACCTCACATATTACATCACTCATGACATGGTCCGTGACATCACTCATGACACCACGCACAGCTGTTAGGGACTGTAGGGGGAACCTTAAGGCCCCCGCGGTCTCTGACGGCTCCCCGCCTCCGGTGGGAGCCAGCATTGCTTTCACAGACAGGGAGCTGCTAAACATGCAGCTTCCTCTCTGTGAAAGCAATTCTGCTCCGCTTCCAGCAAGTGCGGGCATATTTAATGCTCTCACTTGCTCGAACCGGAGCGTTTGCTGTGGCTCCCGTCAAGACACAGCAAACAGCTATGTCCCGGGGGTGGGCACCCCGGGCCAAAGCAGGAGCCGGCCCTGGGGGGTGGTGGTCTCCATGGTCATCTATGGCTCCAGGAGGGGGCCGCGTGACCTCCCTCCAATCTTAGGTGGTGGTCCACGGGGCCGAGGGTCTGCAACGGACGCCCTCCATTATATTATTTGAGCCCAGTGGAGGTGGCAGTCCCCGGGGCAGCGGAGTGGGAGCGCGGGCGCCCCCTCATTTCTATGTTATTTGCCCCAGGGAGGTGGTGGTCCCCGGGGATGAGGGGGGGACATGTGGGCCCCCTGCACTTCTATAATTCATAACCCTGGGTAGGTGGCAGTCCCCGCAACACCAAGGGGGGCCGCTTGGCCCCTCTGCATTTCTATAATACACTGCCCCAGGGAAGTGGCTTTCCCCAGGCCTGCAAGGGCCGCGCGGGCCCCCAACCAACCCTCCCCTACCCCCCCCCCCCCTCTGCACACATTTCTATAGTTCATTGCCCCCGGCATGAGGCCTCCGGCGCACTAATTTAATAAATTGCCCCGGGGAGGAGGCGGTCCCCGGGGCTGCGGGGGGCTGTGTGGGCCCCTGCATCAGTTTACTATTGTTTGCCCCCGGGTGGTGGCGGTCCCCGGGGAGTAGGGGGTGCCACATGGGCACTCCGCGCATAATTATAAAACACTGCCCCCGGAATTAGGCCCACCTCGTGCTTCCTATAAAAGATGCGCTGGAGTTCGTGCATCTTTTTTTTCAATTTTGCTGCAGATCCACCCACTAATTCGCTGAAAAATTGAATTTAAAAAATGCTTTTAACCGCCGGCGGAGACCCTGTGGGACCCCTCCACCATATCTGAGGGGGGTTCAGGGTATTCCTACTCTGCCCCCTTTTCTTTATTTTTTACATTTTTTGATGGACTTGGCTTCAAGCCGAGTCCCAAGATGGCTGCAAACACTTCCTATTTGAAGTGTTGGCAGCCAATCAAATTTCAGTAGAATCCGCGAGTCCACTGCTAGGCTCCGCGTCCCCAGATATTTATATTTTTTAAACTTAAATATCTCTAAAACTACTGTAGGAAAGTGCCCATTTTTGCATGGTTACCCCCATTTTTTGCCAAACATCTGATGCAACCTGACTTGATGTGCCCTGGGCCCCTACCAATCAGGTTCCCACGGCCTGTGTTCTTTCCCAAAATTGTACCTTTGTACCCACAATTGGCACCTCTCTGGCCACAGGTAAGCCCCTTGTAAAATGTACCATGGGTATCATGGGCACTGTGACCCGGGAAAGCCTCTAAGGGCTGCAGCACCTATTGTGCCACCCTTAGAGGCCCTGTATGCCATGCCTGCAATGAGGCCTAGGTAAGTCACTCCTCTAGCAGGGTGCACTAGCCCTCAGGTGAGGGTACTAGCATGAGCCCTGTACCCCTACAGTTGTTGAGGAACACGTTTAACAATTGTAATTGCAATTGCATTTATATAGCGCTTACTACCCCTGATGAGGCTTTGAAGTGCTTTTTCGGCGAGTAGCACGCTACTCCGGAACCCAAAAAGCAATAGACATTGAACACTGGATAACTGCTGGTGGGTCATGATAGATTGACTACGTCTCCGAAAACGGGACGAAGAGTGTTTGGCGCTGTACACGGCCCATATAGGAGGCCAAGGCGTCTTG
This sequence comes from Calotriton arnoldi, assembly GCA_963921515.1. Taxonomy (NCBI): domain Eukaryota; kingdom Metazoa; phylum Chordata; class Amphibia; order Caudata; family Salamandridae; genus Calotriton; species Calotriton arnoldi. Next base: position 2,000,533 of record CAWUFW010001923.1, on the reverse strand, counting down.
GAATTTGGATTCCTGTGGCTATTTCTACGAAAGGTTTCTTGCAATTACAAAACTCTTAAGGAGTACTGCTTGAATATTACTAAAGAGAAGTGACTTGTGTATGTGAACCACAGGATCGTGGTAGGACTCAACTACTTGGACGAACGTTGCAAATATCTATAACAATAGTGAATGACTATATTATCTTCCATTTTATGCCAAGAAGAATTTTGTGTGTCGCAATGGCTCTGATCTCTTACCCTGACGAAGCCTTTGTAAGGTGAAACACGTTGACTGCGCTGCTTCGGAAATGCATAATAACGTGAAACAATTATATCAACACTCAAGACCCACGAGCATTTATCCAATGTTCAATGTCTATTGTTAAATGTGTTCCTCAACAAGTGTTTTCTGTTGCCTCTCTATTTTCTGTACAAAAACGTGTCTTATATATGGTCAATGTGCAGCTGACCTTTGAGGTGGGCAACGGGTCTCTCTGTCTATTGTGACTACATCAAGTGGTGCAGCTTTGAATTCCCTGGCTGCATTCCTTGTTGTTTAGTGTACCCCTACAGTGTCTAAGTCCATTCTTAATGCACTTTAACAAAAAGAACGAGAAGAGAGCTATGCTCTCGAGAAACCCCACAGTAACAGGGGTCAGTTAACTGTTCGTCTCCTGGATGGGGAAACCATTTGGTTTGTTAGAAGAACCCTCACCCACCAACCTAGTTGGTGGCATGCTTCATCATCGGGTTCCCACCTAGAAGGCCGAGGGCCTTTTAGGTGTGCTTCGACGCCTGTTTACAGCGGAGCTGTTTTTTTTTTTTTTTTTTAGGGTTGAGTGTCGTGATAGTGAGAGTTAAAACTACCTCCAGGGTACCTTACCGCCTTTGTAAGCTGTCCCTGGCTTTTGCTGCCCCCAGCAACTGGCTCCCACTGGTTCTGCCCCCACTTTGGGTGGGAGAATCAGTGGGAAAACCAAGCTAAGAGGAGAGGTGTGCCCACCTTTTCCAAACCCACCCCTCAGGTGGGGGAAGCGAGGTTAAGCACACTGGTCCCGACCTGCACACCCCCTTTTAAACGCCCCTAAATTTAGTATTTAGGGTCAATCCTGAACCTTGCCTCCTCAAATTGGAGGAAGAAAGAAAAAGGACTGAAGAGCCATGCTGACCCAGGAAGAAGAGGACACCTACTGCTTTGGCCCCAGCCCTACCGGCCTGTCCCACCTTTAACCTGCCTACAGCGAGAACCCCGGCGAGTCCAACAGCCAGCAACCCCCAGAGACCGGAGGACCTGCCCTGCACTCATCTAACAGGCTCTGTCTCCCATGAGCACTGGACTTGCTCAAGTCAAGAGTCACCCACAGAATCCGGATCCGGGTGGCTCCATGATTCTGCACCCGATGCCTATGGCCCGAGTTCGAGTGGCCCAACACCATGAGGAGGTCTCCCCAGCGATCCTGACCTGGGATCTGGTGATCCCCGACCTCCCCCAAGCTTCAAGACGACGCCTGCAGCCTCAACCTGAAGGGTACCCCCGACCGAGACCAGAACTGGTAAAGAAACCCCACGCCAAAAGACATCCCTGCACCCGATGCCCCAGTCCTTCGGTGGCCCCACAGACGTTGTCCAGGCATCCCCCAAGAACCCAACTTACCTCTGCAGCCAGTGGTCGCCTTCAGGAAGTCTCCCTGCCCAAGCCTGCAGCAACTTTGCCATTGTAAGTCACAGGGTCCCTGACGTCTTCTTGGCACCCTGCACCTGGCCGCCAGTGTGCCGCTGTTGGTGCAGCTCCTGTGCTGATTGTTGGCCCTTGCAGTGTGGACCTTAACCCCTGGAGCTCTGCTCCCACACCCTAGTGGTCTGCTCGTCGTAGGCAGACCCTAACCGAAGACCCCGTTAGCCCCATTGGCTAACATTGGGCCCCTGCACTCTGCACCCGGCTGCCCCAGTGCCACTGGTGGTGCAAATTGAGTGCCTACCTAGACCTTGGAGAATCTTGGTCCTAACTCCCAAAACTCCCAATCGTAAGACCAGTTCTTACCTTCAAAACCGATAACCCTTTTTCTCCCATAGGAACCAATGTTATGAGAGTTTGTTCCAAAAATGTTGTGTTGAACTGCTGTTGTATGGAAGAAAAGTAACTGTACCTTAAACCCTAAAAAGTCTTTCTTGCCTTGTATTGTGAGATCCCCCGGTGTGGTATCTAGGCATACCACCCGGAGTAGTCGATGTAATCTAAAAGTAATTTTAAAGAATTCCAAAAGTAATTTATTGTGTGATTTAAACTGCTTTTTGAACCAATACAAACCAGTAATGATTGCAAATCCATTCCCAATTGCATTTCTGTGTAAAGTCTTACAATTAAATGTACATTTTACCTACCTGTACCAAGTCCTGCTTGGTTCTAGATATAAAACATAAGTATACCTTTTTTATACTTACCCAATTGGTCTAGATTCTGTCTCTGAGTGTGTGTGTGTAATCAGTCCTTGATTGAGTGAATACAATAAATGCTTAACACACCCTCTGGATAAGCCTAACTGCCCGTCCACACTACCACAAAGAGAGCTGTAGTATTTACCTAATTTAGCCTCTGTTATACCTCTGATGACTCTCGGGACTCTGTGCACACTATACCTTACTTTGGTATAGTATATACAGAGCAAGCTTCCTACAACTACTGAATGGAGTTACACCAAATCACAAAAAGCACGCTTTCTGGACCAACATCTAGCTTTCTGTCAAATGTGGTGTAATTACGTTCAGCAGTTCGGGCTGCAGTCATGTTCAAAATCCCGATGGGAAAATGCATGGGGAAAATGTGTTTTGGGACCCCCCTTTTTTTTTCTTGGCCCCCCGCTTGACAGATCACCCTGAAACGTTCAACACAGCAGCTGAACCAAAAGGGGAAAAGTTTTGGAAATTTTGTGAAGATTCGTCAAGCGGTGCCAAAGTTATTGGCAAAACACTTTTCCTATGGAAACATGGTCCTAACTATAACTACCTACTGGCGACCACCAGTAGGTAATATATATATTCGAAATGCAAAAGTGAAGAATATGCGCAAAGCCGCTATGTTGCCATTTTCTGCATCTGCACAATTTTGGTGCTTCCTGGTAGTTCGGAGTGGCTCATCGGTGTCTGTCACTTGGAAAGTAGCAAAAAATCGAAAATTCATACCACCAGGTTTTACCTATACCTGCCAAATGCAAGTAAAACAGATTCTTCCTCAGAGGGTGACTTACTAACAGCAAAGAAGGGGCACTTATCATTCACCTAAAAAAAAAAAAACTGCAGGGGTTTTAGAATTACCATTAGTTATGACAGAAAGGAAGTAAAATCTCCTTGCAGAGGTTTTAAAGCCACCTTGATTGGTCACATATCCTATTCTGCTATGTAATAGTTACCATAGCCGATTGTTTATGACTGGGGAACAAGCAAACTCCACCCAGATGTAGACGATCATATTGTGTAGGGACAGTGACCAACACCTTCTAACCCAAGGTTTTTGACATCATGTCAAACACCTCAAAGTCTAGTAGTTGTAGCATCATCAGCAAAAAAATACATTTACAGGTTTTGTGAAGTGCTGTGCATCACCTTTTGGTTACCTTAGAACACTAAGATGATGACTCAGATACATTTTACGGGGAGAGGCGGAAGTTCTAGTCCAATCAGATGGATTGAGAACTGGGTCTAATATGTTTCAAATGCAACCCTTGTGCTGTGCGGAAGCAAGTCTAAATGTCTCAGATTTGAGAATGTTTCTGAACTGATTGACTCAGATATATGGCTTGGGTTTATGGCATTCAAACATCTGGTGCCTTGTACTCCCAAGTATCTCCATTCGTGTGTTATCCTCTAGAAGCATAATTGGTTAACCAAATTTGAAGCTAAAAGACTTTTTTTGGTTAGGGCAGAGTGTGGTGCCAGCTTCTGAAGATTTCCTGGGCCACTGCCCCGGTAGGCCTTAAAACGTCAAAGGGTCTCCACAGCATGCTACCAAATAGAAAGTCAAAAAATACAACATTATAGGATAGAAAGTCATTACTGTTGTAGGTCTTGCACCACAAGCTGCAAAGGTTGGTCTCCTAACTGTGTTTACTTGTCTTAAATGAAATGGCTGTCCTGGTCACAAACAGTTTGCTAGATCTCATAAGGTTCTTCGAGCAGCTTCTTTTGGGTGCAGAAGATACCGGGGATCATTAAGGTTTTCTGGGTTTGAAAGCAACAACTATAATGGGGGAAAAAGAAGAGTCCTCGTTACGAATGTTAAAGTGTGATGAATGCTTATTCTCTGTGTTTAGCCTCTCCAACCAGACAGTTATCGAGTAGTATTGTTGGTTTCATGGACAGCAGTCCTCAGTACTCCTGGCCAAAATAGCCACCTCAGATGTTAGCCAGCACCATTATATTTGTCGGTCATGTGGCAGAGAAGTTGCTAGAGACAAGCCACACCAACAGTCAATCTTCTTTGTTAAGCCTGCAATAGAAAACCCCATGAAATTGAACTATGATTCTCCAGTGGCACTAAACGCCTTCCTCATTACATTGCAGGAAAATGGATACAAAACGTAACACCACCTTTACTATGTTTGATGTAAACATGCACGAGAAGCACAGCAACCTTTTCTGGTCTAGAAAATACTTTTGTAGCATTCCTCAGACCCTCCTCCTTATATTTGGCAGTGTTATGAAGATCGTTCAGAACGATGAATCTTGGGGAAGACGCGTCTATTTGAAGAAAAGCGTAGTTCTCTACAGTAGGACCATTTGTAGTGTATAATGTATCTTCCCATAGACTCCTCAACACCCTCTAATCCCCCAGCTTCTGAGAAAGTTAATAATTATTTGATACATCTTTTACTAATTTTTGAGGTTAGCTATGTCCTTTACAGCTTGCCTTTGCATTCCATGGTAATCCGGCTGAAATGGCGTGCATAGTAAATTCCTGGACCCAGTGCTTCACTTCATTGTTGACAGTGGAGATCCATAGCTATGGCTGCCAGAATTGAAGTATTGTAGGAAGAAAAGAGCCAGACACAATATGAAATTTGGCAAGAGTTGAAAGCTGAGGAATCTGCTGCCCGATAGAGCACCAACCAGAACAAGCATTGGCATAGCCAATAGGTCTCGCTTTTGGGACCTTATAAGTATTTAGTTATGCAGCACAATATCCTTGGTGCAACAACATTAACTGTTGCATGGCTAAACACTTATAAGGTCCCAAAGGCGAGACCTATTGGCTATGCCAATGCTTGTTAAGTCTGGTTTGAAGGTGCAGTTGTCTGCAGGACCTACTGTTACACAAAATGGGCTGTGGCTCCACCCAAAGGAGTATTACTCTCTCACAAAATGCTATTATAGATTCAGTGTATTCTTTCAACTCGAAGGGCAAGCTTGCTTTGTTATGCATCAGGGATTATTTTACATCTCAAAATTACACTGCATCAACACACAAAAATATTTAACTCATAGGTGCACTGTATACTCAAAACAATCTATTTTTGTTTTGTTTTTCCATCATTGCAAGCATTTATAAATGTTACGGGCTGCCTTGCATTTTGAATCCTAACAACCAGCTTTATCAATACTTCATGGTCCAATCTGTGATTGACAACCTTGATGCGGAGCAACATTTGGTGCCCTGGAAGGGGCAGTACATCTTTTTTGGTTTTGCTGAGTTAACGTGGTGTAGAGCTAAGTAAAAATGCCTGATAACGAGGAATGCTAGACTTAAAACAAATACATAGGGAAGGACTCCCTTGGTAAAGTGTGACCAACAGGAGTGGCAACTTTCTTCAAAATTATTTGCAATGGTTATGAAACCCATTAAAATACTTTGTTCTTCGTGGTGAAAGCAAAGGCTTCAGAGTTAGAGCTGAACAGGGAAACATCAACGACACCTGCTGAGGAAGGTAGGGGGTCAGCAAATTTATCACAAAATCCTTCTTTTATTTTCAAAATATTTTTTGAAGAGTCATACACTTAGGACAGCATTTAAAATAAGAATTTAGTGCTCTCAATTCGACAGATGTGGGGACTGGAACCAAGGGAGATGTGTTTTGGCCAAGATCGCACAACTAAGTGGAGAAGCCAGAGATTAAACCCAAAGGTGTCTTGGATCCACTGTTTACAAGATTCCAGGACAACTACTGATCCTGGGAGAACTCCAGCTAATAAAATGATACTTGGGGAAAAAAGGTTTGGCAGTCTCATTTTGCTACATTCGTATTAAGAGGGCATCCGATGAATAAATTCAAACTACAGCTCAAAACAGCAACAGGCACATTAAACAAAAGCAGCTTCCTAGAAGGCCTATTGTTATTGACTTGGAGATGCAAAACCAAGTAATGAGAACTGTTTTACCCTACACTGGATGCCCCTTTTAGATTAAAAGTAACAACCCGCATTCTTAAACAGTTCACCAACGTTAACTGTTCTGGTCACACAGATTTTGCCTGACCAACAATCCCACACACATAACTGGCAATTTTATCTCTGGTGTTCCATTTTAATTTCAAAGTTTGAAAGTGCCATGGTTGATGAAAAGATCTGTTATACAGAGATCGCCTACCAAGTGTCTATAAACAGGTGATAAATCTTAGCGGTGCACATTTTTTCAACCTCTGAAAGATGAACAGCTGAAGTAACTCCACACTATTCCAGGTTGTGAGGTGCACGCTCCATACAGATCTCTGCAGCAATGCCAACCAAGGCTGAGCGAGCCACACAAAGGAAACTGTTCTTTCCTGCCTCGCAAAGATTAGCCCATAACAAGGTTTCAGCAGAGAAAGCTGCCTCCGAAATCAGATTATGGCGGGGTCTCTTAAAGGTACAGCAAACATTTCACACGAGTAATTCTGCCCCAGTGCCACCACCATGAAATGGCCTAACTTCTAGGCAATCAATAGTTTTCACATAAGGCAATCGTCCAGTAAGGTCTGGTGATTCTAGGAAAGTCGTCCATATGTCAGTCATACCCAGGGCCAACGAATTATGAGGCAATGTAGAACGAATATTGTGCAAAAGGGTTGATTAAACCATACTGTATCAAAAGGCACATTATACGGCGCAATGCAACACATTCAGTGGCACTATTTTGTGAGGTAAATACACATTAATACTGCCTGCACCAACTACAGCAATCAAAATATAAAATTAACCAATTAAAGAAAGAGTGCAGCGTCCTCTTGAAATCTGAATCTTGGTATCAATGTGGAAGGTGCCACAGAAGATGGAGCACAGAGGAAGGAAACCTAAACCAGTCCTATGCCGCAATAAATTGCATATAGGTGGGCAGCTGATTCAAAACATTAGCTGGCAATACTGAAAATGCTTTACCTTCGAAATGGACCAATCAAGTTTACCAGTTAACCTTTGCAAAGAGTCTGCCACTGAACAACACCCTCTGTGGTGTTTTCTAAGTAACTTCTGATCTTTTTTAAGCCAGAAGCAACCTTTTTCTTCACCTCTGCAAATGATGCAACATATGGTGGCTTGTCGGGCAAGTTTGGTAAATGCACTGGCTGCAGAATCAATGCCAATGACCAAGGTCTTACCTCACTTACTCTGTCGAGCACCTCTGAATCAACTATCCTATGGAAAACAGCACAGGGGAGCAAGTAACTTATGGCAGGGGCAGACAGGACAATGCCATAGTGCGACTCCCTTTCTCACTTTATTTGCTCTATTCACTAGGCACTTCCCCTTTGCTGGATGGCTGATCCTGGAGCCTACTTATTCGTTCAATGTACTACTTTGTGTTACTGGCATGTAACACGTATGTGTATGTTTGTTGATAAAAATCAATAAGAAATATATATATTTTTTTTAAATGGCAGCGACAGACACAGCTCTCAATGAAGACAGACTGCAGAGCTCTCCCTCAAGTTACGCAACTCTTTGTAAAGCCTTGGACATTAGAACGGTTCTTCAGTTTAGTTGAACCTGTTCCAAGTTTACTAGAAGAAAAAAAAAAAGACATTTAATAAAACTCCATCACAAATCAAGTAGGTATTTCGGGAGATGATATTTCTAAATCAGACTAGAAAGATATGAAACTGAACACTGCAACATCCGTCTCACATAGAAAACAGGACAAGTTAAGACTTAAATCTACGCTTGTGCATATGTGTTTTGTGTTAGAGGTGTGGTGGGAAAGAGGGTGAAAGCCTTTGTTTATCTTTTTGGCAAAGTACATTGTCGGATCAACAATCTTCATTCCGTAAACTGCTTTAGCGGTTGCTGTATCTCAAAGGCTGCTCTGCATTAGGGATAAAATTGGACAAAATGGGACAAATGCATCAAATTCCTAAAGGATTCTGAGCATGTACCCCGGCTGCAGTCATTCATTTCACTGGTATAAAGTCCTCTAGAAGGAAGGGAACCCCAGGACAGGGGAATGTGGGTCCCTTTCAACAAAATAATACAATACAGAGCTTTCATTGAGATGTGCAAAAGTGGAAATCTGTCAATTCTTCAGTTTTGCAACGTTGGTTGTGAAGTAAAGTGTTTCCATAGCACTGCACCTACTTTCTACAACAGCATTTGCACACTTTTCTATGAGCAGGACTCCAAACTAAACAAGAGAGGAGCGGGGGCGAGCGAGCGCGGCAGCCTGCTGAGCTGACCAGACGCTCAGTGCGTTATGGCCTTTGCCTGCGATTACCCGCACGGCCGGCATGTGTTTCCACTATCGCGCCCGCGTCTGGGCACGATAATTGGAAACAGATGTCTGCCGTGCGGGTAACCGCAGGGAAAAGGCCATGACGCACGAGCGTCTGGTCAGCTTTCAGAAGCCCCTTACTTAAAGTCTCGCAGAGCAGCGCTTGCGCGCTACTCGAGGCTCGACCTAAAAAGTATTGCATTCATTTCAATACCGAAAGCTTTTCTTCATTGAAAAGCTTATATTCCATACCAAAGGTATGCAGACAGAGCCTGTATCTCATTCCTGTGCCTGTTACGTTTGTTGAGGATCACATATAACAGTAAGTATTTTCCAGGGCGTTCTAGATCCATAGTAACAGGTTAGGCCACACCGACAATGGGGCAACGTTCGGTAATCGACCTTAGACAAACGTTGTTTCTGGAGAGTACTCCATTGCGTTCAAAGAGAGCAATCCTTTCTGGATGTCAAATATAAATATCTTTCTTTAAAAAATATTTAAACATATAAATGTCATTTTTAACAAGACACGTGGCAGTTGCAACCAAAAAGAGGCGCACGATCCTTTAAATAAATTTAAAAAGAATTCAGCAGTGACGATCTCTCAATAAAGACAAATGATTTGCGAAAATCGAGTTGCCACTTAAAGGAGGGCATAAAAGGGCCATACATTTAGTTGCAAAGGCGTGTCAGTTTAATGGTGCGTTAGACTTCCTTTTCACAAATATATAGGTCAACGTGAATAGGTAGTGAAATGTCGTTTATAGACAGTGCATGCTCCATCAAAATAGGCTTTTTGTCCACCTAAATTACCAGAAACGACCACTTTTGAGTGAGAAAGAGCTAGGCCTCAGTCCTTTCACAACTCATGCTGGTTTGTTTTAAAGACAAGCCTAGGGGACCATGTTCTAGGAACATAGATGGACACTGTGCTATGAGCCTTCTCCCTTCAAATAAGATAACTGGTGACTAATCACTGTAAATATGTGAGATCAGTCGGATAGTTTCAGCCTGACAATCTGATAGGTGTGCTCTGTCTGTCTGGGTATTAGTTCGTCCCATCACAAAAACTTCTTCACCGGTTTGTGACATTCAGAAAAGTTATTGATTGTGCCGTAGTGGAGAGGCTAGTAAGAAACAAATCCTCAAAGCGCAGGGAGCAGACTCACTGCACATCAGGGACATATTGTTAAATATATTTTAGAAGCAAACACCCACTTTCGTTTTGGTATGGCAGCTTGCTCTGCATATTTCTTTGCTGAAAGTACTTTGGCGTGGCAAAAATTCCTTGATTTATAGAACATCCTTTCATACACTGATGGAACCTCAGGACATCTTCAGTATGAAAGCGTTACAAAAATCCCTCACTTTCAAGTCAGGAAAAAGGGAAATACAATATCTTCATGTTAAAATAATTATCAGTTGGTTTTCCAAAGTAGTTGCCTGATATTTGGCAGTTGCCTTTGTAAACGCAGCAGATACTTCCAGAACAAAAACACCTAAAAGGCATCTGGTCATCTGAGCTCATTCAGGGCTCATTGTTCATCTGAGCTCATTCAGGGCTCATTGTTCATCTAAACTCATTCAAGGCTCATTGTTCATCTGAACTCATTCAAGGTTAACTAGGGGGCTGCAGAACCCCCTGCCCCCATAGTTCCAGTACCACTGTATCTGTAAACTCACAAGAACACTAAAATACGGTTAAATATTGCATACCCACTATTTATAAACTCGTGGTAGGGAACAAGCCATGCCATTCTGTCAGGGAGCATACATAATGGCAAAATATGCCAAAAAATCCCCATTTATTTTGTTTAGCATGTAACTCTTGAAAGCCATATTTGTACTCTATTTCTTTCGACTAGTTTTAATATCCATGTGGACAGTACATTACCAGGTTTTCTGACTTACCTTCTGTAAACTGAGTTTTAGGTGGGCCTCCAGATTCAATGATTAATGGCGCACCGGAGCCTGGAGGTAATATGGTGAACCATCCTTTTTTTCTCCCCGACTCTCTAGGACATACCCTGCTACCCCTTTACTAGGCTTACGATTCAAGGGATGGTACCTCGTAGTAATTCAGTAAATTGAGGGATGAGCTGGAAGGAACAAGATGCACAAAATACATTGTATATCCTTATGAAAACACTTCCACCGATAAGTTTATGCTTAATATATGTGCAATTCTTGAAAGATCGCATTATGTTCTTTTATTCTTTTTAACATTACTTCTAGAGTTTTCTGCCAGTGTCCTCCCTTAGTTGTTGGAGAATAGGGTGCTGTCGTTGACAACTCAAGAGAATGATAAAACACAGGAATTCATAGGATGCACTGAACATCTCTGAACTCTTTCCATGAATGAAAAGGTAGCTTGTGCGAAAAGGGTCTGACTGGCTGCATCTTGGCATAGTGTTAAATGAAGTGTATCTTAACGTGCTTTGCAGTAGTACTTTTTGGATCTGTTCCAAAACAGGTAATGCTAAAATGCTTACAGACGTCCAGGCTATAGATGTCTCCATGGAGGTATTCTGACATGGACTTAAATTCCTTGTCATCAGGTAATAATTGGCACAATATGTGTTGCCAGCAAGGGAGTTGATGCTCGTCTGCAGCATGCCTTCAAGGCAGTTTCAAGCAAGGGATGAACAGCACTACCTCTGTCTTTGTTTAAGCCTGGTGTTGAATTCAGGAAGAAAACTCAGCAGGAACGTCTTAAAAGCCAAAGGGCAGGAGCAGCGAAATGTATACAGCATGTTCATTTAATAAAAAAATAAAAAAGACCCAAGCCTCGCATTCCAAAAGGATTTTATCATGTTGGAAGCTTGTCAAAATACTTCTGGAAACCATCCTATTGATTGGCTTCATTAGGGTAGCGCAGTGAGAGACAGTTATTACAGAGAACATTCCTATGCGTTGCAGCACGCTTGTATGTGAGGAGGAATAGTGCAAAGGAAACCAACCCCCTGACTTCTCTTAAATAAGTGAAAACACTAGGACAAAGTCAAAAAGCCTTTCCTTACACTGTCAGACTATTCTTCTTGAGTCTCTCATGAATAAAAAAACATCTATGAGAATCGCATACCTACTTCTTCAAATGGTATTTTTACTATTTGTGAATCAGCCCCATTAATTTGAGAGAAAGACAAATAATACATTTCTCTCAAATCTACTGTTATTCTCTTCCTCGTCTATACCTGGTTTAGAAAATTGATATTAATGTTCCAAACTCAAGCCTTTTTCGCCTCAGTGTGCATTAATGAGAGTAATGGGCATTCTAAATGCAAATTGCGTTGTTTAGTTGGATCCTTAATCTGTGATTTTGTAAACATTTTAATATGATAGAGACTTCTAGCCTCATATTCCTTACCTTAGAATTTCCCCTGGCGTCAGACTGGCTCTGCTGTTAGGTGGCATCCTTCAGCTCCTTGTGCATTCTTCCGCGCCGGAAGTGACGTCCGTGGTACCTATACAGGTGCCTCCCAGGCACGCTGGCGTCGGCTCTTTGCTTTCTGCACCAGCCAGCGCTGATCTGGAAAAGTGCTACCCCTCAGTCACTTTCTGACTGGATTTTTTTGACATGTTCCGATTTCTTTGGAGGTTTTCTCCTCCTGGTGTGGTAGGGATGTCCTCCAAGAAGGTCAGCACCAAGCCTGTTACTGACCGATGTTGGTGATGGACCCGCATCTTGTATGCCTATGGTGCCTCGAGTGCGACCATGACCCAAAGTCGTGCTCCGACTGCAGCACCATGAATCCCATGAATGGAGCGATCCCTCAAGCTCATGGCGGCTTGCCGTGCGACGCCGCAACGTTCGAGGTCCAGTTTGAGGGGAAGGGAGCGGTTGCAGAGTCAGAGATGCTCATCGCACTCCAAGTCGTCCAGACACTCGGGTAAGTCCTGTCACAAGAAAAAGAAGGCGTTAAAGAGACCTTCCACTTTTCCTCATCCGTCAGCCGATGAGACAAAGGAGCGTCGACATTCTAGGCATGGCTCCACAGTAGAGCCTGCAGCAGGGTCGACTCTACGTCTCTCTGATTTCCCAGGAGCGACCCCCGCCCAACTGAAGGAGTTTTATGAGGCCATGGGCCTCATATTTGTGTGGCCCTACCCCTCTGTCGCACCTTTGGGCCCGAGGGGTTCGAAGGGGTCCCAATCTGGTTCAACACCAGCGGCTCCAGCCCCAGTTGAGCCCCATGGATCCATTCCCGGATCCGGACATGCGCCAGTTGTACCAACTTGACCTTCCCCGATGCTCCCAGCAGCACCATCCCCATTCTGATCCTCAATTCTGATATGGAGCCGGAAGGGTGTCGCCCAACACCGTATCCGGCGCCGACAGGAACCTTGCCTCCTAGTTTGGAGCCTGAACCCTATTCCCTTGGGTTAGGACTCGGGGAGGACTGGGAGGGGTCGCTGGACCCTGAGGAATACCAGCCATAGGAAGAGAACCATAACATGGACTGGTGTGAGGAACTGGGTGAAGCCAGTGTACTGGATACTTCTCCAGATACTGGTATGCTTTCTCCCTCTACTGTGGCTAAGGAGGGACCCTCTTATGCAATGGTGGTGAGGAGGGCGGCTGAGGTCTTGGATCTTCAGTGGCAGTCAAGAGTAACGTCTTGATGGAGGTGCTGCAACCGGGTGTCTCCCCCTCAGAACTGCTACTCCTGTTCAACAAAGCCCTCACTGACATCTTTTTGAGAACTTTGTCCAAACTCAACACAGGGGCTCCTGTGAATAGGACGATTGCCCACTACCATCGCACCAGGGAACCCAGATTTCCTCACCCAACACCCTACCACAGAGAGCTTGGTGGTACAAGCATCAACGACCCACGTAAATCCTGGCACATTTCTATATCCTCCACCCCCCCGCCCTCAGCCTCCCCCCGTATAGAGAATACAAGAGGCTGGACTCTTTGGGGGAGAAGATGTTTTCTTCTGCCGGCATGGCATTTCGGTCCGTGAACACGGCATGCCTTTTGGGCCGCTACTCCCACTCTCTTTGGAACATGGTTTTCCAGGTGCTGCCAATGGTCCCTTAGGAGTCCCAGGCCATGCTCTCCCAAGCTGTTGCTGATGGGAGCGATGCAGCGAGGTTCACTATTCAGTGTGGACTTGGCACGACCGGCTCACTGGACAGAGTGGTTTCATCGGCGGTTTCGGGGGACGTTCAATCTTCTATTATACATGCACTTTGATGGCACACCCAGGCAGCTGCAACCTCCATACCCTCCTAATCTGCAATCTTTCCAACATGAGCACACACTTGGCAGCAGGATTCGCTGTCACCGGCCTCACCGACAGTTCATAACATCGGACAGGTGGGTTTTGCAAATTGTCCGAAGGGGCTACTCCCTCCCCTTCCCTTCGTGACAGCCACTCCCTCTATGTCACCATCTTAAGACCGACCAACTGACTGACGGAGGATCATCTGTGCCTTCTATTCCAGAAAGTCATGGCTCTCTTGGCCAAGGGTGCAATAGAGAGGGTGCGGATGCCTGAAGTGGGTCGTGGTTGTTATTCCCACTACTTCCTCGTTCCCAAGAAGGACGGAAGCCTTCGTCCTATCCTAGACCTACGACCCCTCACCTATTTCCTCAAGAAGGAGAACTTCAAAATACTAACATTAGCACAAGTCCTTTCTGCTCTGGACCCAGAAGACTGGATGGTAGCGTTGGACATGCAGGACGCATATTTCTTCATTCCCATCCTGCCTGGCCACCGACTTTACCTGCGGTTCACAGTAGGCCATGAGCATTTTCAGTTCACTGTGCTGCCTTTTGGCCTTACCAGCACCCCTCGGGTGTTCACCAAGGTGATGGCGATGGTTGCAGTTTATCTGCGGAGATCAGGGGTGCCAGTCTTCCCCTATCTCGATGACTGGCTGTTGAAGGTGGGCTCGCCCCATGATGTCGTCTCCCACCTCCAGACTACGGCAGACCTTCTGCATTTGCTGGGGTTCACTATCAACTTGCCGAAGTCGCACCTTTCTCCCTCTCAGATTCTCCCTTTTTTAATCGGAGCTGTTCTGGACACAGAGCCGTTTCGGGCTTATCCTTCAGAGCAGCGAGTCAAGGATATTCAGGCTATGAAACCGATGTTTCAGCCTCTATCCTGGATTACGTGAGACAGATCTTAAGGCTGTTGGGACTCATCTCCTCCTGCATCCTGTTGGTAACTCATGACAGATGGCATATGCGGGCTCTGGAGTGGGGCCTGAATTTTCAATGGGCACTGCATCAGGGGAATCTCTCTGACATGGTCCAGATCTCAGAGGGAACTACGAAAGATCTGCAGTGGTGGCTCATGAATTGCGATTGGATCAGAGGCAGACCCCTTTCCCTTCCCCAACCAGATCTCACAGTAATGACAGGTGTCACTTCTGGGATGGGGTGGCCATCTGGGTGAAGTGGAGATCAGAGGACTTTGGTCTTCGGCAGAATCCGTACTCCACATAAACCTGCTAGAGCTCCGTGCGATCCGACTAGCATTGAAAGCCTTTCTACCCTCCATCAAGGGAAGGCTAGTGCAGGTGTTCACGGACAACACCACTGCCATGTGGTACTGCAACAAACCGGGCGGTGGGGTTGTGGACCCTTTGTCAAGAGGCCCTGCATCTCTGGACATGGCTGGAACATCGGGGCATATCCTAGTGGTTCAACACCTTGCAGGCTCTCTGAATACCAGGGTGGACGAAGTCAGCCGTCAAAGCCTAGTGGATCACGAATCGCATCTCCATCCGGAGGTGGCACAAGGTCTCTTTCAACAGTGGGGAGAGCCTTGGTTAGGTCTGTTCTCCTCCACCGAGAACGCACGATGTCAGCAGTTTTGTGCACTGGAGATTCAAAGGCAGCTCTCGCTCTGAGACGCTTTTCATCTCGATTAGGGCACATGCCTCCTGTACGCCTTTCCACCCATACCACTTCTGCCCAGAGTGCTCAAGAAGATCAAGAACCGCCAGGCCCAAGTCATCCTGGTGACTCCGGATTGGGCACGGAGAGTCTGGTATCCCGAGCGACTGAGCATGACCATCGATCCTCCAATCAGGCTCCAGTTTCGGGAAGATCTTCTGTCGCAGCAACAGGGGATGGTTCTCCACCTGAATCTGTCCAGTCTTCGCCTTCTTGCATGGAGATTGAGCGGCGGCAGTTGACAAATTTCGACCTTCCTCCCGAAGTCTGCAATGTAATCTAAGCAGCCAGGCATCCCTCCAAGAAGACGGTATATGCCTGCCTTTGGAAAACATTTGTAGCATGGTGTGCAGAAAAAGCCATTGACCCCCTTTCTGCCCCCCTTTCTAAAGTTCGAATTTTCATTCTTTCCCTGACCCAGCAGGGCTCTGCTCTGCGCACTCGTAAGAGCTGTTTTTCTGCAATTTTACAGTTAACCTGACCAACCCTCCCCTTTCAAATCCTCTATTGTACATAGGTTTCTGAAGGGTCTTGTTCATCTTTTTCCTCCTTCATCATCTATCATGCCTCATTGGGACCTTAATCTGGTCTTAACACTCTTGATGTGTGCTCCTTTTGAGCATCTCCATAACTGTGTTGTCAGTCTCCTTACAATTAAAACAGCCTTCTTTGTGGCTGTTACATCTGCCTGAAGAGTGAGTGAGCTGCAGGCCTTTTAATCCAAGCTGCCTTACTTTTCAGTCTATCCTGACAAACTGGTGCTTTACACGAGGGCCTCCTTACTCCCAAAAGTGGTCCCTCCCTTTCATGTAGCCAATTCATCACAATGCCTACTTTTTACGCTTCTCCACACCCCTCTAAAGAAGAGGAGCGACTCCACTGTCTGGACCCAAAAAGAACATTCTCATCCTATCTTTCGTTCTGAGTGGATGACCAACTCTTTGTGGAGTATGTTGGTGCGGACTAAGGTCGGGCTGTGCAGAAGCAGACCATCTCCAGATGGGTCATGCTTTGCATTAAAATCTGCTTCGCATTGGCCAGGAAGCAACCTCCTGAAGGCTTGTGACCTCATTCCACCAGAGCTGAAGCTACGACCACAGCGTTAGCCCGTAGTGTTTTGGTCCTGGATATCTGCCAGGCAGCAACGTGGGTTTCCCTGCACACGTTAACCAAACATTACTGCTTGGACAGTCAGGTCCGTCCTGCAGGACTTCCATGTTTGAAATTGGTCCGCGTACCCACTTCCAGGAATGGTATTGTTTGAGTATCAATTCTAAGGTAAGGAGTCTACAGCTAGAAGTCTATCAGATGAGCAAGTTCCTTACCTTCTGTAATGCCTTATCTGGTAGAGACTTTATCTAGATGTAGATTCCTTACCTACCCACCCATACTCCCCGCTCTGGGAATGGATTTCTAAGGACAGGGTTTTCCCTTTTCAGGGCCCTAGTTTTCCACACCAGTGGTTAGTGTTCTTCGTGGCTTTGCGCTTCTGGCATGGAAAGTCGTGAAAAGAAACTGGCGGCAGCGCACTTGGATGATGCTTGTATAGGTGCCGTGGACGTCACTTCCGGCATGGACGACGCCGACGATGCATGCAGAGCGGAACAATCCCATCTAGCGGCGCACAGGGATACTGCTCTCTCAAAATCTTCTGGATCGTGTCTGACGCCTAGTGAAATTCTAAGGTAAGGAATCTGCGGTTAGATAGAATGTCTACCAGATAAGGCATTACCGAAGGTAAGTAATTTGTTCAACTGTGATATACCGACACAGGTTTATTTTCTTTACCTATGTTACTGATTTGTGTTGGTTAAACGCGTGCTTCCCCACTTCTTTATGATGGACACATTGAGAAACATATTGAGAAACACTCTAGCATATTAGGAGAGGCCTAGGCCAATTGGGGACCACAGAGGCATACAGGGTCCAACTGCTGCCACAAAACATCTTGGTATATCGTTCACCACCATATATAGTGGAGTGCACCCTGGCATATTGTGTAGCACCCTGCTGTCACTAGCAGCACATAGACATACTGAGCACCACACCTATCCTAGTAGCTCTTTCTTAGCATACTCAGCAGTACAATTATTTTATTTGCAGTACTGTATTATTATTGACAGCATTCTGAACTATTGTAGGAGCATATTTGTTCATAAGTGTGTATACATATATGTATGTATTTATGTATATGCCAAGAGTGGGCAACATGAAATCTATAATTATGGTTAGGTCAGAATTTCCTTTGAAAAGGCATATTTTGTTTTCCTAATACTTTTGATGACGTTTGCCAAATCTCCAAGAAACAGTCCAAAAAAAGTTCATCCGATTTCAGTTGTGCATGGCAAGTTCTCTTCAGATCTGTCAAAGGAAGGGACAAAAAGGAGAGCCAAAAAATTTACTTTTCCCATTTTAACTCCTGTAGGAATCTGCGCTCTTCAATGCAGAAAAAAATCTCTGAACTGAATCACACTGCATGAAACTAAATTTCCACTTTTCTTGGCTTGGTGTTAAACCGTTCAGTTGTTGGCTACCAAGTACTGAAAAATAGGAGCCATAAGGGAGCAAGGGGGAATCATCCTCTTATTCTTTGCCTCAAGTGGAGGGGGTGAGATGGACCATGCCCCCCCCCTTAGTCCTAGTACTAGTTCCTCTGACCTTGGGGAGGTCCGATAAAGGCCCAGCAGGCTGTGTGGGTTTGCAAACTCAAACTGGGGCACACCTACTCCCCTCACCCTGTAAAAAGAGGTTGGATTCTGGTTGGCTACCCAAAAGACACACATCAGGGGTTGGCTGTCTGCAGTTGATTGGGCGCACAGCCTGGTTGCAGTCCGAACCTTACTGCTAACCGCTGCTGTGGTCCATGTGCAGCAAGTTAAGATATGCTTTCTTAGAAGCTGAATGTAGTGTACTCCACTCTACGCTATTCCAATTTACGCCACTCAACTTTGTGCCACTCGATTCTACACTATTCCACTCTGCCATTCCGCACCACTATTCTGCACCACCCCATTCTATGCTGCGCCACTCTACGCTGTTCCACTCTATGCCACTCCATTCTACTCTAGTGTACGCCACTCAACGCCACATTACTGTACTTACTCCACTCTATGCTATTCCATTCTACACTGTTCAATTCTATGCTGCTCTAGTCTATGCTCTCCACTGTACGACACGCCACTCTAATACTACATTCCACTCTCCGTACGACACACCACTCCACTCTATGCCAATCCACTCTGTGCCACTCCACTCTGTGCCAATCCACTCTGTGCCACTCCACTCTGTGCCACTCCACTCTGTGCCACTCCACTCTGTGCCACTCCACTCTGTGCCACTCCACTCTAAGCCACTCCACTCTAAGCCACTCCACTCTAAGCCACTCCACTCTAAGCCACTCCACATTAAGCCACTCCACTCTATGCCACTCGTCTCTGTACTACTCCATTATACCCTATTCCACTCTATGCCACTCCACGCCACTGTACGCCATTCCACTCTGCTCAGCTGTATGCCAGTCCACGCCACTCTACGCTATTCCACTCTAAACCACTTGTCTCTACGCTATTCCATTCTACGCCACTCGACTCTCCATTATTCCACTCTATGCCACTCCACATTACTGTACGCACTCCACTCTATGCCACTCCACTCTACACCATTCAACTCTGTGACACTCCGCTCTGCACCCCTCCACTGTAACACACTGTACGACACCCCACTCTGACACAGCACCCCACTCTGACACTCTGAAGATACACCACTCCACGCTACTCTACTCTGACATACCGCTCCACTTTACGCCACTGCACTCTACGCCAGTCCACCCTCCACTCTACAGCTTTCCACTCTACGCTATTCCACTCTACGCCACTTCACTTCACACCACTTTACTACACTCTACACTGTTCTATTCTGCGCCATTCCACTCTGTGCTATTCCACTCTACACCACTCGACTGTACAACACTTCACTGTACATTATTGCATTCTGACACTCCACTCTATGCTTTACCACTGGACACCACTCCATTCTACTCTACGCCACTCCACTCCACTCTACGCCACTCTACTCTACGCCACTCTACTGTGCACAACTGCACTCTGTGCCCCTGGACTCCATACCACTGCACTATACTCTGCACCACTGCTCTATACTCTGCACCACTGCTCCATACTCTGCACCACTGCTCTCTACTGCACTTTGTACCACTGCACTCTGCGCTGCACACTACTCTGTACACTACTGCACTCTACTCTACTTCTAACTCATATTTTATCGTCTGCAAGTTGCTAATTAATTGCCTTCCGGTGGCCCTCTCAGGTGAGTAAATTGCTGTTGTATGCTGGAACTTGTGGTGTTTCTCAGCACGAGTACTTTAGTTTTACAGCTTTTATTCTTTCAAGATGGCGTTCAGATGTGACACACTTTTGTCATAAATACAGAATGCTGGCGATCTGGTTGTTTTTTAGAACTCTGTGCTGAAGCGTCAGTTGGTCACTAGTGAGTTAACTGACAAACTGATGCTGTGTTTGAGGTACCTGTTTGTGTCTGCATTTAAGAATGTTTTACTGACATGGCTGAGAAGGCTATTAGAGAACTCATAGAAAATGTTCCTCATTTTAGTTTTCTAGAGCACAAACTATAAATCCTATGACAGAACGAATCCCCTCATTTTGTTAGTTTCTGAAGGTACTGCTATCCATTTTTAAGCTTTGAATCCATCAAGATGGTGTTCAGGTGTGCCACATTTTGTAATAAAGAATGTTAGCGCACTAGTTGTTCATTAGAACACCAGGACAAAGCTACAGCTGAACATTGGGGAACCATCTGAAAAGCTGTGCTGTTCATTAGGAATATATAATGGGTAACCATGCAATATGATTGTGTATTGCCATCAAGGGCTTATGGTGACATCATAAATGGTGAGGCTGAAAATCTCCCTAGGAAAATTGATCACCATGCTATGAGTTCTCTCAACAACAGCACTGCTCACTGTCTATTTAGAATGGTAATTACTTTGTTACCCCAGCAAGTTCATTGTCTCCCATAAAACAAGTCTGAGCTTTTCTCATGGCTTGGGTGAAACTCCCTCTCTTGGCAACAGAGGCAGTCTCTTAGCACAAACATTATCACTAGCAGCACAAGCCTAGCATTGACTATATCCTCTATCTGGAAGTCCATTCTACACCACAAGAATGAGTGTCCCATTTTTCTCTTTGTTACGCTGTGCCTCATGTGCTGATCATTGGCAAGAACTAGAACATATCTAATTCGAACTGTTAGACCTAATGTATCCCTCACTCAAGCAACCACAATCATGTATATTCAAGCACTTTGTGAAAATACTAAACACTCAAACACAAACCGATTACACTCAGCAGTCACTTACTACCAATTCCTTGGCAATACTTAAAACTTGCCCTCCCCCAACCAGCTTTTCCTATTAATCTGTGTTCAACAGTTTGTTCCTTGCCAGTCACTATTAACGCCTTCTGATGATGCAGGCCATCCTCCGTTTCTTCAATCAAGTCAACCAGAAAAGGTGTGGCACAGCGGCCAGGGCGGCTGACTCTGGAACACGGGGGCTCACAGTTTGATCCCCGGTGCCGGCGGCAGGTTAGCCCAGCACCATGTGACTCTGGGCAATAGCTTGCTTAATCTTCCCGACGGCCCCCAGCGCCTGGACACCCTCGGGTAATTGTTCGCGCTTTACAAATACTGGTATATAAGAAGCTGTGTCTGGTAGGCAACTACTACATTGTGAGGGCCCTTGAAATACAGCACAATGAAAGTAAAAATCACGAATCCCTCAACACCAGCAGTGAAATCCTTAGTGTAATTCCGTCCCTGTGCCTGCATCTGAATTGCTTAAGCTGCAGGCTTTGGATCCCTCCTAACTGTAAACAGCAGATTCTAAAGATAGAAAGTATGAAGTTTAATCATTCTATAACAAGCTGCGTCTTCTCTCTCCATATCTGTATAATTCTTTTTAATACCCTAGATTAGATCCACCAATTCCTTCCTCTGAGCCACTTGAGACAAGGCTGCTGCTAGGCCCAAATTACTAGCATCCTTGACAATGATAGTTTCTGACATACATTTAACCCTTTTAATGTTGGTGACAAGACAAATGCTGTTTTTCATTCTTTTAAGGGCTTTTATTTAACACATGGCACTCAACAGGGAAGTATTGGATGCCAATCACAAATAAAGTAGATTGCAGGCTACAGTCCGAAAATTTCAGATTATTTGCAACTTCGTGTTGCTTCACTTTTTATTCTTCTTATAACAGTTTGGGTGGCCTGAGCACTGTCGCTCACACCTTGTCCTAGATTGGTACTTATTTACAAAAGATCACTTTCTGTAGGCTCCATATGTGGTAATCAACGAGGGGGAAGAGCATTCACACCTATGCTCTCCAAGGTCGTGAGGTAAGTCCAAATGCAATAAATAATCTTTGCAAACACACTAAATGAGACTCCAGGTATAATTCTCAGTCCATCAAAGGCAAGTCTACTTTATTCCAGTGTTCTCATTTATCAAGCAAATATGCGTCTTACCAAAGCTAGCTAATTAGCTTAATTCTGTCTACACTTTCAGAACCGTTTGTATTGGCTCTTTTTAGCTGTCCTCTAGGCTGTTCTTTAGACACAGCTTTTGTGTAGAGTGATGCTCCTCAGAGCAGAGTATTTCTATTTTGGAGTACCCACAAGAGAGGCACAAAGAGGTGTGAGTTTTCTGAACCTTGCTATCAACAGCCACACTGATCAGTGAACAGTGATCAAGAAAGTGACAAACTGCTGTCTTCACCTAAAGAAACCTTCCCCTTCAGAACCGCAATGACTGCAGTCCCATACTCCACCACTTCCATCTATCAAATTGCAGTGCTCCATCCAGCTTCAGGAATATCAGCAATATACTTACTCTGTGTGGGGAAGCAGCTTCATCTCCATTATGGAGGAGAGGTTGTTTTCCAACTGGAACAGGAGAGGGGCTTCCAAAATGGAATCTGTAGGCCTTCATTACTCTGGCTCACTCATGGACAAAATGCATGTACCACACATGCCACATACATACACACTCATAACATGCACTTGGGATTTTGGCACTAGGATCTGTGGAAGCGCGTAGAAGCGTAACTTTACGCCAGTGAGCCAGTAACATAGATAACAATGTGTGATCACAACTATAGAGTCACAAACATGCTACGTTGGTGTGCCCTGTTAAGTCACAGGACATGTCCAGTCCCTCAGTCATGTCAAAAGACAGGCCTAGGCCTCTGCGCACACACTAGATTAGAGTGCGGCTACGGCCAAACTAAAAAAAACAGGTCAGCAGATACTTGCGCTTGGGCACTCAGCGCAGGGGAACACAACAGTGCACCATGCAGGGACTGTCCAATCATAACCCATATTAGGACCCATTTCATTAGATTTGACATAACACGAATGGTTAGATGACAACTGCTTGGTAGAGGTCACATTCACTTGACCTGGAGAAGTCACTGGTTTAACATCACCACATGAGTTTTTAATTTTAGGGCCAATTTTGTTAATGAGATACAAATGAGATACAATGTTCCCTGCTATTTTCCTAATGTGAATCTTTGTATTTTAGATATTAATAAATAAATCCTACTCGGAAGGTCTCCTTGACAGGATTGGGAGCCTGCAGTGGTTACTGAAGACCTTTGAAACTAGTGGAGCATAAGTGCCTGTCTCCTATCCCACCGGTGGGGAGAAGCTAGCAAATCTGTATAACTTCAGAGGGGCTTTCTCTACAATAATACTTGGAACAAATGCTGTCCTTGGTGCATCTAAAATGAATTGATTATTTAAGGTCACTTATAAAATATTCCAGTACCTGCACAGTATGTTGCACAAGCCTGACTCCCCCAGGGTACTGTGATATTATCTTTTGCAAGAACATGTTGGGAGTATGATGTCACAACCTCTCAGAGGATTATATTAAGAACAATAGTTATTGCGCATATATCTCCAACTTGTATTACACTGATTGTAGCCCGCAAACACCGCTTGAGGTCACAGAAGGAACAGACCAGCTCAGACCCTTAAAAGTCGAGTATGTTGGCTTGATAATCATTAACAGTAATGCATTTTGTTTGACGAGACTAGGAGCCAGATGTACGAAGATTAGGAATAGTGATTTCATAATTCCGATGTCCTGCAAATCGCAATTAGGAAATCGCTATTCCTAATGTATGAAATACTTATGAGTTTATTAGTGATTCCTAGTGGGTCACAAATAAAGCTACCTCATGCATATTAATGAGGTAGGTCGCAATTTGCGACCCGCTAGGATACACTGCCATCACAGAGATGGTTGCCTGCTGGGGTCACCAGACCACCATGTCTTTGATTGCTTTTAAATAAAGTAATTTTTTTTTTTAATGCAGTCCGTTTTTCTTAAATGAAAACAGGATGCATTTAAAAAGAAAAAAATAAAGTGTTTAAGTTTCATTTTTTAAGAGTAGGCAGTGTTCCGTGGGACCACTATCTGCTCTTAAAAATATTTTTTCAACATTCTCTAGGGGAAAGGGGTATAGGGTCCCCTTCCCATTTGCAAATGGGTTACCACAACTTTTAAAATGATGGTAAACTACTACTTTTTGGCAACCGGAATTTGGTCGCAAAACAGTAATACATACCATTCAGATTCGGTATTTTGAAGGGACCACCAAAACACGCTCCTTCCAAATACAGAATCAAAAATGCAAATTGTGATTTAGTAACAAGTAACTAAATTGCATTTTGTACATCTGAAAAAGCATTTTTCCGGTTGCAAACGGCCCGATTCACAGTTATTTTGACATGCCAGAAGGTATGGAAGAGTATGCATATGGTAGGTTTATGGCATAATTTTGGAACAACACTGAGAAACACTGGTTCCCTCCTCTTTCAAATCAGAGCAGGTTATGGTTGGGGCATAAGTTCCTTTTGAAGATGCAAGTGTGACTTGTGATGCAGAGACCGGTTACTGCTTGACTTGTTAGATGTTTATAGGTGATATAAATGATTTCTAACATGACCCTAGCATGATTGGCAACCAGTTGAGGCTGTTGATCATGGGAGAGAAGCGGGGTCTCTTTTCATGAGTTCTCTTATCAACCTTTCTGCCCTGTTTTGTCCATTCTGGATGTGGTCAATTTGATATTTAGAGAGAGAGGTCTAACAATTCAGAGGCCTTGTGAATACCATCTAATTAGAGTTAACTGGTATGATTTCACATGTATAGTAATATCTTAAGATAAGGAAGGAATTTCGCCTCAGTAAACTTTAGACATATGGAAAAAAATAAAAAAAAGAACATGTTTCAATTGAAGGACTTCATGTGCGCTTAAATATCAGCAGTGATTTCAATATATACTTTTGATGTGGCGGGGAAGTGACTGGATTGTTTGACAGTAAAAAGTGGTATTTAGTCTGCGCAGGTTATATTCTGTATCATGAACCATTTTTTAATAAGATTTGTGAAGAGATTTTATCTGAATAAACTTCAATGTAGAGGAAGATGTGAGGCGTTTTATTTTGCTGTTGTGATGCCAGACTGCAAAGAACCAAAGAATCATGCATCACTTAGTTGAGAGCAGTGTTTTTCTGTTGTTTTTCATCTTTTTCCCCATTACTGCCAAAATCTTAAATGGGTCAAGCAAGGTGAATAAAATGCAGAGTATGTAAATCCTGTTGGCATATGCAGGGTCCTCTGGCCATGAGAACAGCCTTCCAATGGTATGCTCCCAATAGACTGTTGAATTCGTCCTCCTTTAGGAAAGTGTTTACACCAAGATTTCGGAAAGCATTTTTGGTAGCTGCAGCCAAGCTGTGGTATACGTTACCCCCCCCCCCCCTGCATTGCTAGTATCACTTCCTACACTGTTTTTTGCAAGAAACTTAAAACTTGGCTTTTCTCCCTTTTGTGATGGATGGTCAGGTTTTTTCCTATCCCTTTACAGCTTCTTCCTTTATCGCTAGTGCTTTGACACCCAACGCGCTCTACAAATCACAAATATTAAAACAAGACTTCTTTGACCTCTTATGGTTCTTTCATGCATGTCTATTTTGTTTGCACTTATCATTCTTTATGTCCAGATCAAATGACTGTCCAGCCAAATTATAAACATTTGTGTTCTCCCCTTTTTTCCTCAGAAGGGCGTCATCGCCAAACTGATGTGTCTGCTTTTGGAGAACCTACGGAATTTGAATATTTAAGGAAGGTGATGTTCGAATACATGATGGGCAAGGAGACCAAGGTATGTTTCTTCATCTCAGACACACATTATGCGCTATACAATTTGTAACCCCTTTTACCTTTGTTTTGCTGGTGTTAACACAGTGATGGCTAAGTAATTTTTCTTTCTTCAAAACAAACCACACTGCTAGGGCTTTTGGAAGTATAGATGAAAATTCTATAATGGAAAAGCAAGTGACCTCTTTCTAGTGCTTTTAAAAAGAATCCCTGAATTTGAATTTGTCATTCTAAGCTTTATTATTATCAATTTATCCATCTTTTGCACTGCCCACGTGCACTTAGATCAGTTGTTTCACAGCACCAGAGCAAAAAGGAGTGGTAAACAGGAATGCTTGTAAGGCAGACAAACATTATGCATAACTGATGATAAATGTTTGTGTTGCGTCTAAAAGGCAATGAGGACATTTTGGTGAACAGATTTTTCCTTTCTTTCTGAACCTAAAAAGTTCTAGAAATTCTAAAAGGCGTAGGTGATGTTGGAAGTTCTGTGGTGTCTAGGTGGAAAGTTCAGTGATCCTAGGTTGGCAGTGTTCAAGTCTACACAGATTTCCTAGTATTATCCACATTTTAAACAGCAGTTGGTGTACTTTCAGAGTTGCCATGGTAGGGTTGTATGTTTACAGGTTGAAAGGTTTGGTGGCTGCTACTTTATATAGTTTGAAGCTTGCTGGTCAAGTAGTGAGGTAAACCACCAGTGTAGAGGAGAATTACATAGTCCTGCCTGTAGATAATAATTTATCTAACTAAGAATTCATTCAGATGAAATGATATGAATACATTTAGGTCCCAAAAATGGAGGAAGCCATAATTTCAGTGTTACCAGTTTGACCTGATCCTTGAAAAACAAATCGTCAACAATCCCAATTTCTGGGTTTTAAGGATGTTGAGACGGATGGGGTTAAAGTCCTAAGAAGTCAGTTTATTGAACAGACAGAATGACTGGCACGGCGGCACTCTGAAAAATACAGTTGTATTGCCATTTACAAGTTTGTTTCTTGCTTCTCAGCTTTGGCATGACTTCAGACACTCGGTGACTGGTAGTGTTGGTGAAGTAATACTGGTGACGCCTGATGCCCTACGAAGCGTGGTGTGAACAACATGCTGAATCTCATCAGCACACATTCGCTATAAGATAGAAGCCCTCAATAACTTCTGAAATGTGTTGCGCAAGAAGCCCCCTGAGCATCTGGCTTAAGAAGTTGACTTCAGAAGAAGACGTCCGAAGAATAATTCTCTAGAGTAGAAAGATTTCAAATGCTCCCAAGCAATCTCTGGAACACTGAGCTAATATTTAAGCCTGCTTAGGCTTCCTGTTCTGCAGTAATCAAGTTTTCAAGCTATGTCATAAATTTCAATTGCCTCACCTTAGCAAATATCATTTATTTTCCTTTTGTTATGTCAGAATTCAGTGCTCAATTAATGTCAATTCATCCTCTTTCCTACCTCAAGGAATAGTTCCTCCGCTTTACACAATAGTTTTGGCTCGCCTTTTGGACATTTAATTCTTTCTTTAATGATGCATGTAATGTTGGTTACATCTACATAGGTTGAACTGGAAGTTGATTGATGTATCATTGTGCTATACACCAGCTCCCTGACTGTTCATAAAATCTGTGGGCTAAATATCAAGGTGTGCTAGTGAAGCACATTCACATATAGGAATGATTACAAAGAAATATTAGACCAGTATGAGCCTTATTATTGGTTCATTGATTATAGCCACCTAGTAACCTCTCCCAAATGATGACCGTCATCAAGTTAAGTTTGTGCAGAAATGGTGATTTTCATAGTATCAGAGGTCATGAAACTATATTTCACTAAAGACACGGAGGGGAATATTGCTTGTACGCATAGTTTATTACTGGCTTTACCATGCAGGAATTAATTGGGAATTTCGCCAGTGAGGAGCAAGAGCAGAAATAGAATTCAATTTTTTTTTTCTTTTGTCAAAATGTATTTATTGAAATTTTGTAACAAAGTACAAACAGTGTATAGCGCATACAGCACACAATACGTTTCGTGGAGATCAGTGGGCATGAATGCCGGTCTTCAAGTAGCGAAGATAAGCACAGTTTCTGTTTATCTTGGCAGTGTTGCCCCTTAGCATGCTATCTCGGAGGGTGACACATCATAAGTAAAAATAGGAGAGTATACTCAGTAGCTCTCCGGAGCCACCAAGTCCAATCCGCCATATAGCGCCTGTTTACGTAAACAACAACGTGCGATGTGCGACTGGCATCTAGTAGACCCATAATGAAGGTCGTCTGTCAGCAGTGCCTAGATTACTCCAGGGTATGTAATGTAGGTCTAGAAGAGCAGCGAAAAACCAAAGAAAAAGAAACAAAGGTAGCTAAACAAGAAGGTAGAAAAAATACAACGTTTTAACTATGGTGGTACCCAGGGAGGCAGTGGAGCTGTATTGGTGGTTGTAGAGGGAGGAGGAGGCCAGTCCAAGGCGGGAGCGCCCTATGACCAGCGCAGGATGCCATATCGCCGAGGCCATCGCGTCTGTGATGTTTGTCTTTGGGTGGATAGAGGAAGCCTAAATCAGGAAGAGATGGAGAGCTCTCAACCTGGGGCTACAGGCAAACAAGGGGAAACCCTCTGAGAGGTAGCTGACCAGGGGAGTCCAGATGTAATCAAAGCCCTTTCGTGACTCTTCAGCTATATCCGTCAGTCGGTCCATTGCTAGGGCCTTCCATAATCGAGCGTGCCGTTGGGTGAGCGAGGGGGCCTCAGGTTTCTTCCATGCCCCTGCTATGGCCATCTTCGCGGCTCCCAAGCAGAGCCAGAGAATAGATCTATCTGCATGTGTTTGGTATTTGAGCAGGGGTTCGCGGAGCCCCAGTAGCACATGGTCTATGGAATCCCCGATTGGGTAGCCTAGAATCACTTTAATTTGAGAGAGGATTTCCTTCCAAAAGGTTTTAATAACCGGGCAGTCCCACCAGATATGTTTAAAATCTCCCAGCAGACCGCAGCCCCGCCAGCACCGATCAGAAGTGCCCGGGAAGATAGTGTGGAGTTTGTGTGGGTGGAGGTACCAGTCATAAAGCATTTTGTAGTGGGCTTCTCTGAGGTGCATGGATCTGTTAAATTTCGCTATGTCTCTATACAGGGATTCCCATTGCTTGTCTGAAGGTGGTGTCTGGAGCCTATCTCCCCAGACTTCCCTATGTCGTTGGTTACGTTGCGGTGCTAGTATGAGCAGGAGATTATAGAGAAAGGAGATACAACCTTTGCTCGTAGTGCCCGTTTGTACAAATTTCTCTATCGGAAGGTATGCTCCGGTGGCTGCTTGCCGGATCTGCGGCTGCTGGATCCAGTGGATTAGTTGAGTGTAATGGTATCGCTCAGTGGGTGGGAGGTGGAAATGGTTCATGCAGTCGTGAAAGGAGCGTAATTTAGTGTCCTGAAAGACGTCCGAGATCATGAGACAACCCCCTTTGTACCATAAGTCAAAAGGTCCCTCTTGAACGGCTGGTGGAAAGTCCTGAGAGAAGTGTATGGGGGTATAGGGGGAAGGGAAGGTAGTCAGCGGTAGAGTTTTAGTTACTGTGTCCCATACTTGGAGGGTGGTGGATGTGGGTACGCTTAGATAAGCGTTGAGAGGTCTATCAGCTTTGCGGTGCCATGCTAGGTCCCAGATCGTCCTACCCGTCACCTGTCTGTCAATGTGGAGCCACAACTTGTCTGATTCATGTAGGGACCATTCGCTCAGAACCCTTAGTTGGGCCGCCCTGTAGTAGGCGAGGAAGTCCGGTAGGGCTAGGCCCCTCTTCAGACGTGGTCTGGTTAATAGGTGATAGGGGAGTCGTGCGCGCTTCCGTTGCCAAATGAATTTGAGCATCAAGGTTTTCAATTCAGGGGGGGCGTGGCCAAGCCGAGCTGCAATATGGCCGCTTAGACGAGGGGCTCTGCCGGCCGAGCATAAAATCCTGCAACTATCCTGCCCTGAACCACGCATACTGTTGCTGAAACGCCGGGACTGTGTCCCTCACACTAAGCGACGCACAAAAATCTGCCTACGGACGTCCGAATCGCCTCCTGCGACCTGTTCTGCCCCTGGGGAAAGGGACCGTAACGGAGGCTGCGGAGGGCGGAGCGCGGCCTAGCGAGCGACCGGCCCTGAGCAGACCTGGGACTCGCCCGACATCCGAGCCCATGACCCGCCGGCGCGACACCCAACAGACTCCGCTGAAGGAAACGCGGGGATATCAGCGGGGGTGTCCGGCGCTGTGCGGCAGAGACAGACGGCTCTCCGGGACCCGCGCTGACAAAGAGGCCTGCGGCGGGGGGGAACCGGAGACTGTGGCGGACTACAGCACTGACCGCGAACAGCGGGAGCGGGTGTGAGGGGACGGCGGCCTCCCGTAACGAGAGCCGACCCGCTCGAAGCGCAGTAAGAGGTCCGAAAGCACTATACCTGCAAACGGCATCAGACTGTTGGCGCACGGAGGCGGAGATCGCGGAGGGGCACTGACAGCATGGGCGCCCGCGGCTCGACACAAAATGGCGGACGAGGCCGGTGATCTCCCGGCTGACGCCAATAACCTCGAAAACGGCCAGAGTGTGCCCCCGCCGCTCTTACACTGAACCGCCTCTCCCCGAAGCCAAACTGGGAACATACACCTGAGCCGAACTGGGGGGCTTACACACAAGTTCATGTGGTCCGACTGACTCGGATGGCTGCACTTACCTGCTAAGCGCCCCTGCCCGCCTTCATGGACATAAATAGGGAGAGAGTGCAAAGCCTAGGAGACACAAATCATAAGCCACGTCTGCGCCTGCAACACCATACTTCTCTCGACGCAAATGGTGCCGCCGCAACGCAGATCCACAATGGGGAAAAGCGATAACAAGCAGCCCAAGCTTACCTTTGACAGGCGAAACACCCGCAATGAGGAAAGTGATGGAATATCGCAAATGATGGTCCCGGAGACGCAGATGGAGCCCGATCAAGATGACGACGTGAAAACAATGCTCCGTGAAGTAAGAGGCTGCCTGAAAGATATTGACGCCAAAATAGACTCGCTCGCTGTGCGTATGGATCAGGTCTCCCGCAAAGTAGACAAACATGACGCGCAATTGACGACGCTGGAACAAAGAGTCTCTGACACGGACGACCGGCAGGCGGAAACACAAAATCACCTATTGCGGATGGACAGGGTCCTAGAGGTCATCAAGGCGCGCAACGAGGACCTTGAAGCCGGCTCAAGGAGGAACAATGTATGAATAACGGGGGTGCCGGAGTCCACAAATATCCCCAATATGGAGAAATATGTGGAGAGCATGATGCAGGACCTGTTCGGGACTGACCTTTCACCGTTGTTCCTGATAGAGCGGGCCCACTGTACCTTAGGGCCCCGGCCCCCACCGGGAGCCCCCTCGAGACCAATATTAGCCCGCTTCCTTAACTATAGGGACCGAGATACAGTCCTACGCCTGGCGCGAGAGCGCGGAGAGCTACAATATCAGCACAACAACATCTCCTTGTACCCTGACTTCACGCAGGCGGTCCAGGCTGCAAGGCGAGAGTATGTACCGGCCAAGAAGCTGCTGCAAAAGGCAGGTCTTAAATATGCCATGCTATATCCCGCCAAGCTGCGTGTTCAGGCAAATGGGAAACCCATCTTTTTTACAGAGGCCAGTGCCGCATTAAAGTATGCAAAACAACAGTCAAGACATCGAGACCGGCCGCAGGATACGGATACCCAGGCACAGAACCAGCTAAGTGACAATGACTGAGGCTACTATCATGCCATGGCTTTCAAACTGTAACTGCCTTGCCTTTACCTTTTCCTTATATTATCGGCTCAAAATACGAACGGCTACTTTAGGTTAGCCGCAGATAGGTGTGAGAATTCTTAGATTAGTGGTTCCAGAAGCTCGGCCACCCGGTCGCGTTATGCCCGGGGAGTATGCCAGCAACCACACGCCCCTTTGGGATAATTCCCTAGCGTACCTCATTCGCAATGCTAATATTGGGGGGGTATACTGTTTTTATGCTCAACCTGATTGGGGGGGTTGGAGTGGGTGGTGGGTGGGGGGGATTGTTGCAAGTTGTTAGGAGCCCATTGCAAAGTGCTTTATTATTCAATATCACGCGATTTCTTGACAGGCATGACGCACACTTCCTCAGAGGCATATTACTACACTGGGGACTATTATGTATTGTGCTGACACCTCTCATAACAAAGGGTACGCATTCCTCCATGTCCCTATGTCAAGTTTAATTTGCCTAACATGGAACGTGCGTGGTCTCAATGACCACAGAAAGACACGACTGATCCAGTCCCATCTTTTGCGGCACTCGGCCGCGATATGTCTCCTACAGGAGACGCACCTTACCACATCTACATGTACCAGACTGAGGTCTCACAGGTGGAGCGAAATCTTTACCTCATGCTACTCCAACTACTCTCGCGGAGTGGCGACGTTAATTAAAAAAGGCACCCCATGAAAGACCCAGAAAGTAGTCAGTGACACAGAGGGGCGATATGTATTAGTGTTGGGAACACTATTTCACCGGCAGGTCCTAATAGCTAATAGCTAATGTATACGGGCCAAATGTGGATGACCCCACCTTCTACCAAAAACTCTGGCATGCCATTCAATCCCTGGGAGATGCAGCGCTGCTATGGGGAGGGGACTTCAACACGGTCATGTCCATCGAGAGGGACAGAGTAGGAGCCTCCCGCACACACCACCCGCTAGCAGCGGCATTTTTAAAACAACTGATGGACGACTACGGCCTGGTGGACACATGGCGCAGCCTCCACCCCCAGGACCGGGAGGGTACGTGCATAACATATCACCGCAACGCCTGGTCGAGGCTAGACTTCTGGCTCACCTCACCAGACCTGCACTCCTGGGTCTCGGACGCCTCACACCACGCTCGCACGTTATCAGACCACTCCCAGTTACCCTGACATTACAGACACCCCAGCCATATAGACAGCCCTTTACCTGGCGCCTCCCCCCGAACGCGCTGTTGGACACAGCTTTTAAAGAGGAAATACGCACGCATATTACGGAATACTTTGAAAATAATACAGGATCAGTCGACTCGGTTGGAACATTGTGGGAGGCCTTTAAGGTGGTTGTTCGGGGACACTGTATAGCGGGGCAAAACAGGGTGCTTAGAGACATTAGAGGCAGCCTAACGCGCCTAGAATTGGAGTTACACCAGCTTGAAACACAATACTATACAACACCATCGGCGGGACTACTGGGGCAGATTCGCGGGAATTTGACGGCGTTTCAGGAAGAGGCGGACAGGGAGGTGAAATTCTTACACAAATACGCAATTGCAAGGAAATATGGGGAAGGCGACAGGCCGGGTAGAACACTTGCGCATCTCCTGAGACCGCCTCGGGGAACTACCTTCATTTCCACGCTCGCCACCACTAGTGATGAACTAGTACACACTCCCCCTGATATTTTAAACACCATGCGGGAGTTCTACTCCAAACTGTACAGATCGCAAGCGGCGCCCACGTCCCCCGCTCTAGAGGATTACTTTGAATCTATAGGGCTGGTATGGTTCAACAATCAATACCGAGAATATCTTGACACACCATTTACAGTGGAGGATGTGCGACACGTGATTGGGGGGATGAAGGCAGACAAAGCGCCTGGGGCAGATGGCCTAACTGCGCAATTTTACAAAGAATACGCTGAGGAACTTGCCCCCCGCCTACTGGACGTATATGGGGAAGCACTGGAGAGCGGACTTCTCCCCGAATCGATGAGAGAGGCGATTATTATCGCCCTCCTTAAGCCAGATAAAGACCCACAGTGTTGTGACTCCTATCGTCCTCTTTAGTTGATAAACTTGGACGCAAAAATATTTGCAAAATTTTTTGGCTACCAGACTCCAGCCCCTTCTCCCGACAACGGTGCTGGCAGATCAGTCCGGCTTCGTGCCGGGCAGAGCCACCTCGCACAACCTCCGGACTTTGTTCGGAATGCTACATTACCTGGCGCCCACTGTACCTGCTGCCGCCGCACTACTAGATGCCTCGAAGGCGTTTGATTCATTCGAGTGGGGGTTCCTCTTTCCACTGCTCAATAGAATCGGCCTCAGCCCTACCTTTATAAAAATGATTCAACTCCTTTACACAAAACCCACAGCGCGCCTGCGTATAAACGGATTAATATCGGAGCCGTTCGACATAACACGCGGCACTCGGCAGGGGTGCCCTTTGTCACCCCTGCTGTTCACGATCGCTACCGAGCCTCTGGCTGCGCGCCTCCGACAACATCACGCCAATAGGGGCATCGGATTCACTACTTACCGTATCTATGTGTGCGGATGATATCACGCTGTTCATGGTGCGCCCCGAAGAAAACCTGGGCCCCTTGATACGAGAGGTGATCCGATATGGCGGCCTTTCAGGTGTACATATAAACTGGAGTAAATCGGTGATATTTCCCCTCACGTCAGAAACACAGCAATTCGACAATGAATATTCGATGAGATGGGCCTCGGAACCGGTCCAATACCTGGGGGTGTGGCTGTCCTCTGACATGCAGGAACTCTGGTCTGCCAACTATGGGAAAACTGTGGCGTGGATTGAAGAGAGAATCAAACGGTGGAAGACACTTCCATTGTCACTAGCGGGCCGCATAGCAATTACGAAAATGATCATATTGCCCAAGTTACTATACCTTTTTGTAAATTTGCCGCTCCCACTTCCAATGCACTTCCTCAGAAAGCTACGGTCATTGATGATTGAACTGGTATGGGCTGGAGGCCAACCCCGTATCGCATGGGAAGTGCTGACGCTGCCGCAGGAGCAGAGTGGGATGCAGCCCCGGATCTAGCCTTATATGCTTACAGTGCGCAAGCACAATTTCTGCACTTCTGGGCACACCCTATACAATATCAACCACATGTAGCGATTGAAATAGACCGCGTAGCTCCCTTGCCAACCTCTACAGCCCTCTTTCAGCCATACAAACGACCGCGAGGGGAGATAGATACCCCGCAAGTATTGCGATGGGCATGGGAGGGAATTCGCAAACGGGCTAAATTAGAGATACTATACACGCCTTCTGTACCGCTTTTCAATAACCCCATGTTTCCCCCGCTGTTGGAGAAAAAAGCCCAAGAACGCGCCAGCGTCCACAACTTAACAACAGATGGCGACCTTTACCCTAACGACACATTCATAACGCTCCCACAAATGTGCTCCACAGGGGAACCCACGGCATTCGACACACTACTGTATTATCAGCTCTGCGCGTCCTGTAGGAGCAGATTCCCCACATTCCCGGCACCCCCACCCACACTACCGGCGCTAGACAATGTACTGGCGGTAAGTTCGGGACGGAAACTCATAACAAGCATTTATAAACACACGCAAAAAACCTCCCCAATAACTACACCTCCATCCCGGGTCGCTTGGGATGCAGATTTAGATGTCCCCCTTACTGACATACAATGGAAACTCAGTTGCCAACAGCTGGAACGCCTATCACCCAATTATCGCCTCCGGCTTATACACTTTAAATATTTGCACCGGCTCTATCGCACCCCCCTACACCTGCACAAAATGGGATTGCGGGAGGACGATTGCTGCTGGAGATGCGGCGCCCCTCTTGCTACTTTTATACACTTGGCCTGGTATTGTAGGCCCATAGCACAGTTTTGGCGGGAGATCTACGGGCACATTAGACACATAACTGGCCAGGACATTCCCATTACGCCGCTCACGTCCCTGCTGGGGGTGTTGGAAACGGTGCCTCCCAAATTACGCAAGCTGCCCTCCCTGCTCCTCTTAATGGCGAAACGGCAAGTGGCATTGCACTGGGGTGCAGAGCGACCCCCTTTGGTAAAGGACTGGATTGTGCAAACCACGTACTGTAGCCGGCAACTTTCCACATATTGGGAGCTACAGCCACTCAGAACCCGACCCAAGGACATTTGGGCACCATACATCACCTGGTTGAATTCTAGAAATATAGATGTGTAATGTAATGTTTGCATGCCAATTGTCCATCACACGTTCGCCTTGTACCGGATTCTTGCGAAGCCGGTGAGATGTGAAATGCCGAGATGCCCGCTGATCTCTTTGGGTTCACTGATGTTAATTGTCGTCCAGAAGCCTTTGGAGGCCTAGTCTTGAGAAAAGATAATGAAGTATGCCTGGTCGACTCAATTCTTGTCATACAGCACTGCAATGTGGATGTTTCCTGGTTTGTTGTTTGTCGTTTTATGATGAAAATGCAAATAAAAACCAATTTTAAAAAAAGGTTTTCAATTCAGGGAAGAGGGCTTTGTCCGGCAGGATGGGGAGGCCCTGGAAGAGGTATAGGAGACGGGCCAGGACATTCATTTTAATTGCGTTGATCCTGCCGATCCATGAGATGTAGGCGGTGCTCCATTTTTTACAGTCAGCTCTTAAGCGTTGCAAAAGGGGAGGGAAATTGGCCTTGTAGAGGTCAGTGAGCTTGGGAGTAATTTGAATCCCTAGATAAGTGATGGCTTTACGTGCCCATCGGAAGGGAGATGTTTCCTCCAGAGTCTTTTGCGTGGCGGGAGGCAGGGTGAGATTCAGGATATGTGATTTAGTTAGATTGACTATGAAGCCGGATACCGTTTCAAATTGTTCTAGTTCCTGGTTAATAGCAGGGAGGGAGGTGGCCGGGTTAGTAACTGGTAAAAGAATGTCATCTGCAAATAAGGCGATCTTATGGTCGTCCGTCCCAAAACGGATTCCCGTGATTGTTTGATTAGCACGAATCCGGGCTGCTAGGGGTTCAATACTTAGGGCGAAGAGGAGCGGGGAAAGGGGGCATCCCTGTCTAGTTCCTCTCGCTAAGTTAAAAAAGTTTGAGGCTACCCCATTTACCACTACTCGAGACCTAGGGGCACTAAAGTTCGCATGGACCATTGCAATAAAGGCGTCACAGAAACCGAATCGTCGCAGAGAGAGCTCCAGGAAGTTCCAGTCAACGCGATCAAAAGCTTTCTCTGCGTCGAGCGATAGTAGGACGGCAGGAATCTTCTTCTTTTGGGATTTGTCAATTAGATGAAAAATGCGTCTAAGATTGTCATGTGTCTGCCGCCCCTTGATGAACCCTGATTGGTCTGGATGGATAAGGTCAGGGAGATACGTCTCGAGCCAGGTAGCTAGAATCTTGTAGTACAGTTTGGCGTCTAGGTTAAGCAGGGCAATGGGGCGATAGGATGAACACCGCTGGGGGTCCTTTCCGGGTTTCGGGATGATAGAAATTAGAGCTTCGCCCATAGACGAAGTCACGGCCTGCTGGCTTGCGATGTCATTGTAGAGGGTGGTCAGGTGAGGCCCAGGTCTGCAGCGAAAGTACAATAGAATTGGGCGGTGAAGCCGTCAGGCCCTGGCGCTTTGTGGCGTTTTAAGGAGTCTATGGCTGCCTGCACCTCCTCCAGGGTAATACGACCAACAAGCTTTTCAGTGGCAGAGCTGGGGCAGGGTAAGGGGAGTTAAGTATTGCGATTGCCTGGATTCGCTATGGGCGTCAGCTCGATATAGTTGTTGATAAAAGTCGTGGAATGCCTGAGCCTTCTCTTCCTCATTAGTGTGGGTTATACCATGGTCGTCTAGGATCTGTTTTACGTATTCTTTCTCTTGTTTGACCCGTAATTGTTTGGCTAGTAGGGAGCCCACTTTATCTTTCCCTTCATAACCTCTGTCCTGGAGCCTCAGGATTGTTTTTTCTGCCCTGTTCGTGTAGACTGCATTAAGTTTCCCTTTGACGGC
The DNA here is from genome assembly GCA_963921515.1 of Calotriton arnoldi. Lineage (NCBI taxonomy): Eukaryota > Metazoa > Chordata > Amphibia > Caudata > Salamandridae > Calotriton > Calotriton arnoldi. The sequence goes on along the minus strand of CAWUFW010001923.1, from coordinate 1,962,949 downwards.
CGTGACCTTCCTCAGGGAAGGGGCTAAGGGTGAGATCTTGTGTTGCCCTTCTGCCACCACCAACTCTTTTTCCATGTCTATGCGGTATTTGGTTTGGAGTCTCTTGAGAGAGGAGGCAAGAGAGATGCAGTGTCCCCTAACATGCGCTTTAAACGTGTCCCAGTTATTCGCTAAGGATGTATCGGTTGGATCATTAAGGAGAAAGAAGTCTTTAATCGCTTTACGAAGGTCATCTCGGTGGAGACGGTCTCTGCATAAGAACTCTGGGAAGTACCATCTCGTGAGTTTAGAGCGTGGGGCTGGCCAATTCAAAAGGCAGGTCAGAGGGGCGTGATCGGAGATAGCGATAGGGAGGATGGCAGAAGCCGTGACCGCATGAGTGAGCGATTGGCTGATAAAAATGTGGTCAATGCGGGAATATGTTTTGTGGACATGAGAGAAGAAGGAGAAGTCCTTCTCGGTCGGATGGAGGTGGCGCCAGATGTCTGTCAGCCCTGATTGTTGCAGTGTTTGTTTGAGTGGAGTGGGAAATGTGCCTCCCCCGGAGCGTTGTAAATGGGAGGAGTCCAGAAGGGGGTCCCAGATGAGGTTGAAGTCCCCCATGAGGATGAGGTCCCCTACTGCAAAACCCAGTAAGGTATCTAAAAAGGAGGTGAGAAAGTCAGCTTGCCCCGTATTGGGCGCATATACAGAAGCTATTGTGCAAGGCCTGCCCATCAGCGACCCCTTAACCATGATAAATCTGCCCTCTTTGTCCTTCTGTGTGGCCTCGTGGACAAAATGAGCGGAGGAGTGGAATATTAGGGCGGCCCCATTCTGTTTCTTAATATTGGTGGTTTGGTAGATCTGGGGATAGCGCTTTTGCCTAAGTCTGCATTCTTCCCCCCGCTTTATGTGGGTCTCCTGAATGGCCACAACCCACGGTCCCTGATCTCCTATATATTTCCAGAACTTGTGTCGTTTGTTAGGGGAGTTGAGGCCCCTAACGTTCCAAGATAAGAGCTTAATCCCCATCTTCCCAGTGAGAGATAGTCCTGCTGATATCGGAGCCTCCCCTCATCTCCCCCACGTCTCCCCCACCACATCCCTCCATGGGTAGAACACCTAAAAGAAAAAAAACAGAATCAATACAAAAAAGAGAACGAACAACAGTCTTCGTAATCTTCGAAGTCCGCATTGTCGAAGGTCCTCAGGGGTAGGACCAGTCCTGCACCAAGCAGTCCGCTAAGTATAATAGATGACCCTCTGATCGGTATCGTGTAAGCTGGGAAAAGTTCGAGGGGTCGCCAGTGGTCCATCGTGCGGCCTGGTATGAGTCCTGCAGTAGGCCTCCTGTTGAGGAGGTGTGAGAGTCCATTCCGCCTTTGGGGGACGGGGTGCCTTCGGCAAGTGTAGTAGGGCAGAATGCAGAGGGTGGTCATGGAGTCTTTTTGCCAGTGGTCGGAACCATCTGCCAGACCTCATTGGTCTCCTTGCTTCTCGTTCGTCCCCCGGCGGTGCCCGGAGGGGTCGGGCTCCCCCGGGTTGAAGTGTTGGCGAGGCCAAGCAGTCTCGCGGCGCCCTCCACCTCAGTGAAGTGGTATTGTTTATCATCGAGAGTAAAGGCGATTCCAAAGGGGTACGTCCACCTATATCGAATCTGTTTGTCTCGCAGAGCGGTGGTGACAAGACGAAACTGCTGGCGGCGCAGCAGCGTAGCCGGGGCGAGATCCTGAAACAAAGTGCATGAAACTCCCTGGTAGTCAATGGTGTCCCGCCCTCGGGCTTTGCGGAGCACCAGCTCTTTTGTTTTGAAGGAGGCAAATTTGGCTAGGATGTCTCGCGGACGTTGATGTTTCCCTCGCGGGGTCGGGCCCACTCTGTGAACACGGTCCAGTTGAATCGGCGGGCCATTGCTGCCTATAATGGCGGTGAAGAGGGCAACGATATATTGCTCCAGGTCAGTTCCTTCTCGTCCTTCCTCCAGGCCGCGCACTCTAAAGTTCTCCCGCCGGGAGCGCTTCTCTAGGTCCTCGCATTTGAGGAGTGCAGAGTTCAATTGTGCTGTGAGGGCTTCGGCGCCGTCTTCAAGCGGTTGGTGTCGATCCTCAAGAGTCTTGACATTTGGCCTCCAAGTCTAGGGTGCGGGTCCCCACGGAGTCCACGTCAGCATGGAGATCGCAGATTTTGGAGGCCATATCAGACTTGAAGGCGTCGAGAGAGGCATTGATGTCTGCTTTAATATCGTCTCGGAGTTCTTTTTTGAAGTCCCTGAGCGTGGCCAGGAGTTCATCGCGGGATAGCGCCATCGTCCCCTCTGTCTGGGTGTGCTCACTGTTCGGTCCGTTACCCTTGCCACAGTTGCCAAAGTAACCCGAGACCTCGTTGGACTGTGTCCTCTTGGGCGGCATATGGGCGATTCATAGGGCCGGGCCACCCTTTGGCGTGTCAGCACACTCCCCTCACCCACGGTCGTGATGTCCGGGCTCGTGGTGCAGTGAGTAAGTCATGGGATCTAAGGGTCCTCTCCGCAGTCAGGTGGGCCCCCCGCTGCTCCCAGGAGGCGTCTCGCGGGAGCTCGTGGGCTACTACGAGGCCCCAAGTAGCCTCAGAAGCATGGAGTGTAAGGGCTCAGGCGGCCATCTTAGGGTCAGGCAGGGAGGACAGGCGGGCTTGATTTCTAGTGTCACTCATGATTGCAAGGTCCCAGCCAGTAATCCTGTTGTGCAAGGGTCCCCTCCGAGCAGCGAAGTTAGCAGTGAGAGGCTGGAGGCACTTCTAAGCAAACTGGGGTCCCCTGGGCCCTCCGGGAGTCTGCGCGCTCTCTCACCTCAGGGTACCGTGGTTGTCGAGTCGGCATGGAGGGACGTCGTCGCCGGATGCGAGGTGCTGACAGGGGGCCGTGTGCAGGGCCCCGCTGGCACTTGGATCTGTTGAGGTGCGGTGTCCGTTTCAGTGGGCTCTTGGGGTAGGGGTTCCTGCGTCACGTCGCCTGCCGTGTGGAAGCCACTGCCACGCACCGTTTGTATCACCGCTCGTTGTTAATGCGGGACCCCCAGCCGATGGTCAGTCGTCCCAGCCGCAGTCCGTGAGGCCCGGAGAGTGCTCTCCCGCTGCCGGACTCACCCCGGTGCTGAGAAATGGCCAGTTGCGCCGGGAACTCTCTAACGGCAGGACCCGGCCGCCATATTGCGCTATTGGCCGTGCTCCGCCGCGGTAGGGAAAGCGGGGCTAGATCTCCTCATGGTAACCGCCAGGCCTTGAAAACAGTGACCGAGTGGTCACCCGTCATTCCTGGCGTCGTTGCGGTGTCGTAGGTGGGCTGGTTACGCCGATGGAGGTCTCAACGCAGACGCCGGTGCAGGAGCCGAGCAGGATCACGTCCTCGCAGCCATGACTGCTGGACACGCCCCCTAGAATTCTATTTTTAGAATGTGACAGCAAAATTATTCCACATTGTCTTAACATTTTATACCCTTAACTCTTTCTGACACATAATATCTGATAATCAAGGGAAAAATGTTTGTTATGTTAAATCCCTCATGTCTGATGCTTCACGGTGCTCTACTTCTATGAAATATACTTGTTATTGTTGCACAAGCCTTTATTTTGGTCGATGTCCCGCTGAATCCAAAGAAAGGTTTCTACTTATATTTTGATCATTTATAGGCGTATTCACACTTTTCTGAATACTTAAATTGTGTCACAAAAACATATCAGCATTGTCTTGTAAAATAAAAAATAAAGTGTTTTTTATTTTTCATCCCATTCTCTTTTCACTCTCATGTCTTATTCCTAAAACATTGTAAAGTAAAGCTGTCTACAATTGGCTCTTCCCTAAAGCATTTTGGCCAAATAGCTTTTCTTAAAGGGACTACTTTTTTCACAACTAAAATGAGAAATTAATCATTAGATCATGTATCAAGGATTTTCTAACAAACAAATTTATTTCTTAAGCCGGTACGTCTAAGTTTTTCTTTTATTCTCAAGTTGTACTGTATTTTATGATAGCAGGCCCTTATAAACAAGCATTGGCATAGCCAATAGGTCTCGCCTTTGGGTCCATATAAGAGTTTAGCCAGAGCTATTGGCTTTGCCAATGTCTTTAATCTATGTTGTAGAGCAGTGTGGCTGCTGTGCAGCACATTGAAAAGTTATAATAAAAAAGTGTTATAAGCATTTTGTTACCTTATATATAACGAAGACATTATGTAAAACTGAACGAACCTATTAAAAAAGAATTAACATAATAAATGTCTTCTAGTTTTTTTGTCCTTGCAATGCTGGCAACTTCTTCCTGCCTGTTCTAATGCTTCTTTGTTATAGCTTTTCATTTTTTATTATGGGGGACATAAACAACAGGAGGGTGGAGGTTGGGAAATAGGACCTGAATTACAACCCGAGCAGCGGACAGACATTAGGTGAGAATCAACAGATGCCAGATTCCGAGGGCAGACTGAGGTGGTGCTGAATGATGCGGAGGTGGTGGTGTGCTGGTGAGGAGGTGATGCTCAGTTGATGCTGAGCAGTACTGAGGTGGTGCAAAGGGATGCTGTGGTGCTGAGTTGTGCTGAGGTGGTGGTGCTGCACTGGTGCTCAGGTGGTGCTGAGTGATGCTGAGTTGGTGCTGTGGTGATGCTGCGCTGATGCTGAAGTGGTGCTGCATTGTTACTGAATTGCTGTTGAGATGGGGCTGCACTGGTGCTGAGGTGGGGCTCCACTGGTGGTGGTGCACTGATGCAGAGGTGGTGCTATGATGATGCTGAGATCGAGCTGTGCTGATGTTGAGGTGATACTGCGCTGGTGCTGAGCTGGTGCCTAGGTGGTGCTGCGCTGAGGTGGTTCTGCACTGATGCGGAGTTGGTGCTGCACTGGCGGTGGTGCACTGATGAGGAGATAATGCTGTGCTGATGTTGAGATGGTGCTGTGCTGATGCTGTGGTGGTGCTGAGTGATACAGAGGTGGTGCAGAGTGATGTTGAGGTGGTGCTGAGTCATGCTGAGGTGGTGGTGATGTGCTGGTGCTCAGGCGGGGCTGAGCTGGTCCTCAGATGGTGCTAAGTGATGCTGAGTTGGTGCAGTTGTGAGGTGTTGCTGCATTGATGCTGAGGTGGTGCTGCACTGATGCTGAAGTGGTGCTGCGTTGGTGCTGTATTGCAGTTGAGGTAGAGCTGTGCTGATGTTGAGATGGTGCTGCACTGGTTCTGAGGGGGGTACTGCCCTGGTGTTGAGGTGGTTCTGAGCTGATTCTCAGTTGGTGCTGCACTGGTGCACTGATGCAGAGGTGGCGCTGTACTGATGCTGAAATTGTGCTGTGGTGGTGCTCAGGTGGTTCGATGCTGATGTGGTGCTTCATTGATGCTGAGGTGATGCTGCACTGATGCTATGCTGGTGCTGAGGTGGTGCTGCACTGGTGCTGAGTGATACTGAGGTGGTGCTGACGTGGTGGTGTGCTTGTGCGGAGGTGGTGCTCAGGTGGTGCTGAGTGATATTGAGGTGATGCTTTGGTGGTGCTCAGGTGCGCTGTGCTGGTACTCCGGTGGTACTGAGTGATGCTGTGCTGGTGCTGAGGTGATGCTGCACTGATACTGAGATGGTGCTGAGCTAATGCTGAAGTGGTGCTACATTGGTGCGGAGTTACTGCTGAGGTGGTGCTGTGCTGGTGCTGAGGTTGTGCTGTGGTGATGCTGTGGTAGGGCTGCACTGGTGCTGAGTTGGTGCAGAACTGGTGGTGGTGCATTGATGCAGAGGTGGTGCTGTGCTGATGCTGAGGTGGTGCTGTGGTGGTTTTGAGTGATGCTGAGGCGATGCTGTGCTGGTGCTTAGGTGATGCTGAGTAATGCTGTGGTGGTGCTGAGTGATGCTGTGCTGGTGATGAGTCATGCTGTGGTGGTGCTGAGGTGGTGGTGCTGCGTTATTGCTCAGGTGGTGCTGAGCTGGTGCTGAGCGATGCTTAATTGGAGCTGTGCTGAGGTGGTGCTGTGCTGATGCTGAAGTGGTGCTTCTTAGTGCTGAGTTGCTGCTGAGGTGGGCAGCACTGGCTTTGAGGTGTGGCTGAGCTGGTGGTAGTGTTGAGCTGGTACTGGTGCTGAGTGATGCTGGACTGGTACTGTGCTGAGGTGATAATGTGCTGATTCTGAGGTGGCGCTGTGCTGATGTTGAAGTGGTGCAGCATTAGTGCTGAGTTGCTGCTAAGGGGGGGCTGCGCTGGTGCTGAAGTGGGGCTGCGCTGGTGGTGGTGCACTAATGCGGAGATGGGGGTGTGCTGATGCTGAGATGGTGCTGTGCTGATGTTGAGGTGATGCTGCACTGACCGTATAGAGTGGCTTCATTTCCAGGTGCTATTTAATTTCTGAAGATGAAAGTGGACACAGATGACCCAATCGCTTATGTTGTGTTTTAAAGAACAGTGGTAATACACATTGACAATTTTCGTTAAAAGAAAACGTTTACACCAAGCCCCCCTCCTCTTACACACACACCACACACACAAACACACACGCACACACACTGTGTGTAGAGTCCAGAAATCCTTCATATCGCTGCTTTGCGCACCATGCTCTGCTCTCTGGTAAACAAATATGTTTTTGTTCAGAAATAAATGCATGTACAAACCTCGCAGGAAAATGGCACTCACGAAATACAAAGCAGATGAGAATCAGAGCTGTGCCAGTCATCAAAGAGAGCGGGGCAGGCATCTATTTTCTAGGGTCTTGTACAATGTGGATTGCTGATATAGAGGCAGCACCTGCAGTGCCACACTTCATTCACATGCCCTACAAAGACAGAACTCATTGTTTAATGTGCTGTTGCCCAATGTACTTGTAAAAACACTTTCAACTTCGGATTTCAATCACTTCTGTATGTGAGCAAAGGGCATTGGTTCAGGTCTGTCTATAAAATAAAATGCCAACTGCTTTCATGTGATTAAAAGTTCTGCATAACACCAGGCTCTCCTTTGAGCACAGCAGAAATAAACACACAGCAGCAAGTTGTGACTGATGAGAAAAATAGTGACGGCTTGTGGCTGTGTAAAGAGCCATCTGGACTGGTCTGTTTGTCTGCTAGATGTATGGGTTGCTGGCTGTGTTTTACTTGTATGTATGTCTGTATGTGTGTGTGTGTGTGTGTGTGTGTGTGTGTGTGTGTGTGTGTGTGTACACATGTTACAGCACTGTTGTCCCTACTCCCATGTTTGGGGCACCACCAACCCTGGCACCCTCTGGAGGCCTCATGGGCACATTAAACAGCTGCTCAAAGACATATACTGAATATTCTCCTGTACAGAAGAAATGCAGACTTTTGGTGAAAGCAGGGACAATTTTGCTGCAATACAAGTAATTATCTTTTGGCAGAAAGGAAAGGTGAATACTTGTTTAAAATATCCCCAGAATACAGTCACATATCTCCTCCTTAATCGAAGGTTAGTTAGCATCCCTGGGGGAGTGGGGGAGCAACATAAGAGCTAAGCAAGCGAAGAACCACACCTGCACGCGTACTCTAGAGCCTGGATAAGTGAAGCGTCTATGGTTGGGCACCTGTAGCACACGATCTTCCTCCCATTAGAAGCCTTGCGCCTCCAATAAGCTAGCCCCGGTCACCAACCGTCTACCAGCCCGTTGATGCTGTTGCTGTACGCAGGCATTAGTTGGGCTACCCGCTCCCTGTGTCAGCACATTGTGCAGTTGGTTTGGCTGTGACGCAGTAGACCCCGTCTGCCTTCCCGCTGATCTGGCACTGAGGACAGGGATTTCAACCGCTCGCGCCGGGGGTGAGTGTACAGCGTTTCCGCCCCCATCCCAGCAAGTGGCGGATTCTAGGGAGGGTGCGCGTCTTCTACCGTGCCAGCCGCCACATCATAAGAATCGCTTGAGTCCCGGCGCGTGGCCGCTCCTCCCCGCCTCAAGCCCCGCCCACGGAATCCCTGCTGCCGGGCGTGTGAGCGCCTGCACCCGTGGGAGCGGCTATGGAGGAAGAAGACGAGTTGATGGAAGAGATGATGCTGGCCATGGCAGACATCCCTGTGAGTACCGCGGCACCTTGGGGAGGGAGGGTTGGGTGCGCCTGGCATGGGTAGGAACTCAAACGTTTTTCGTGCCAAATTAGCCCTCAGCCTTCTTACAACCATTTGTCCCTCCCCCATAACTGCCTGTGATCTGCGGCATTGTGGACTGTGCCCTCAGGGTCAGCCCTGCCTCCTCCCCAGTATTCCGCAGGATATGGTTTTCTTTCTGCCCTGGGGGAGGATTTTGAGCAGCGATAAGCGGTGGGAGATAAGCCTGTCAATTCCTTAGTTATCGGGTTGAAAACTGTACGCGATGTGCATATTGCGCTTTGGCAAAACCTGGTAACTTCGAAATCACGGAAAATAAACTCTTGGTCCCCTTGCTGCCGGAAGTTCTATCAGTTGTGGTCTCTGTGCACGTGTCCGCCTACAGAAAAAAACAAGAAAATAATTAAACCCAGATGGCCCCTGCGCGCGCTGTAAGAATGCGGCCGCGAAAGTGAAAGCAACTACAGGGAAGAGAGGAGCGGGGGCGAGCGAGCGCGGCAGCCTGCTGAGCTGACCACACGCTCGTGCACCATGGCCTTTTGCTTGCGCGTAACCGCACGGAAAAGGCCATGACGCACGAGCGTGTGGTCAGCTTTTCAAACCCCCTAACATAAAGTCTTGCCAGAGCAGCGCTTGCGCGCTACTCGAGGCTCGACCTAAAAATACAGTTGGTGCTCTTTCTTGCATGCATGTGTTTTAACTTAGTGTTTTACCCATATATCCCTAAATAAATGGGGCATCCATGAAGTAAACATAAGCAGCCTACTCATAGTATACTTTTAAATATGAGGAATGTAATACCTTAGTTGGCATTGAAGAGCTAGCTGGCATTCTGTTGAGTTTAGGAAGATATTATCACTTTGTGACTGATGAAAAGAGCAAGATACATATGAGGCAGCCTTAAAAAGAAAGGAAAAATTAGCTGCGCTCATGGGGAGAGTCACATGTACTCTGATGCTAATATGCTAACTTTACACTGAGGAAGCATTTTTGTAATACTTTATTTTGGGGAAAAATTAGTGACATTGTACATTCGTCAATAAAAACACAACTTCCTTAAGTATTTGAGTATCAAGACATGATATATCGGTATGTATATCATGTGTGGCTGTAGATTCACCTGCTGTGCGTAATCCTGCCGTCTAATGTTGGGGCCGGATGTGTACATGTTGTTTTTCTTCGAAGAAGTCTTTTAAGTCATGAGGTACTTTGATTCTTTCTCTTGGAGGTAATGCGCATGGTCATCAACTCTATTGTTAGATTGTTTTTCTTCCGCCGTCAGGTTCGGACATGTGCTCCTGTGCTTTGGGGCGACACCGTTGCGGTGCTCTCTTCGGTTCACACGGTTTCCTCTGTCGGTATTGTACTTTGGTCGTGTCTCCCTTACTTTCCGTCTCTGGTCGACGTTTGATTACTTTGCTCGAACGGGACCGGGTCGACAGCTTCCCCTCCTGGTCCTCGCCCTTTGGGGCCTACTCCCGTCTCTCTATTGTGTTTCTCCACCATGCCTCGACGGTGATGGAAAGGACACCATTCTGGTACTGTTATCACTGCCATGTGAAATATCCTCAGACTGATCTCCATCAGATCTGCAATCTGTGCCTGTCGCTCGAACACAATGAGGCTGCCTGCAACGCTTTGCCACTTCTTCCACTCCAAAAAGACTCTTCGTGACCTGTCGACTCAAGATGTTAAATAGGGGCGACGATGACACCCCGGGCCTCTTCGGTCCCGAGGACATGAAGGGGAACATCATACACAACCATCGGCTGCAGATGAAGAAGTTCTGCCTGCGACATGGAAATTGAGGACCTTATGCCAGCCCAGCAGTCCGTGAGCACGGCACTCTCCCTCTCTACACCGCAGTCAACTGGAGCAGCCTTCAGCCAAAAAGCCTCGGCCACTCTGGAGCACCAGAGGCAGACTTTCAAGCCACCACTGCCTTCGGGCCAGTGTCGGCACGGATAAACCAGTATGGACACCCCACTCCGTTCCAGCTCAGCGCTGAAGAAGCCTTTGAGACCTACCGCTCCGGCGCCGGCTACTCCGACACTGGCACCAAGCCGATCCTCGGCAACGGCTTCATCTGCCTCAATGCCGACCAGAACCTCGGCACCAAACCCAAAGGTACCCTCGGAGCCGAAGACGTCGACCAGCAAGTCCAGCACCGTTGAGCCGATTCTCCATAAGCTGCAGGAGGAGCTTGACTCGAGGCAGAAACATCCGGTCATCCACCCCACATGGGCCGCATCCTTGCCCGTCTTGAGGGCCCTGCTGCTCCACCCTCGAAATGTCCGCTGTCCTTCAAGGAGGCCTTGGACATTTTGATTCTGACAAAACAATGCAAGAAAGCAGAAAAGGATACCAGCCCCTTACCAGATGCAGAACCATCCCCTCGCCCTATTCCTTAGCCTTCCCCCTCCCAGCCTTCTTCTCCAGGGGACCCTCTTGACATCACACCTCAGGGGTCTCGACACTCTGACACGGGTGGGCATGTGGGGGTGATGACACTTTCGATACTCTTCCACAGGGTGACCCATGGGACTCCTACGATGTTGACCCACCAGGGGAAACCGATCCCAACCTTTACCCTGCCCGCCCCTCTCCTCCAGACAACTCCACATCCTGTCAGGAACTCATTGGTATGGCAGTCATCTTTCATAAGTGGGAACTCCACAATGAGCCCCTAGTCCTCTGCAAGACCTTCAAGTGGATCCCCCCTGAGTCAAGGAAGACAGTCACCCACGCACTCATCACCAGCAGACTGGACTATGGAAATGCACTCTACGCCGGCATCAACAAGTCCCTACTCCGCAAACTCCAGACAATACAGAACACCGCCGCCAGACTCGTCCTCTGCATCCCCCGACACGAACACATCAGCCAACTCCTACGAAGTCTCCACTGGCTCCCTGTGGAGAAAAGAGTCACTTTCAAAATCCTCACTCACGCCTACAAATGCCTATACAACAACGGACCCAAATACCTCAACGACAGAATCAACTTCCATGTACCCAAAAGAAACCTCCGATCTTCCAACCTCGCACTGGCCGAAACCCCGCACATCCACAGAGCAGGCGGAAGATCCTTCTCTCACATTGCAGCCAAGACCTGGAACGAGTTACCGGCAGACATCAGACGCGCCCCCTCCCTGAACACCTTCAGGAAGACCCTCAAGACCTGGCTCTTCGGCTAAACAGATCTGCGGACCCCCCCTCAGCGCCTTGAGACCCTCACGGGTGAGTAGCGCGCTTACAATTCCCTGATTGATTGATTGACTTCCTCTTTGAAACCCTCTCCTCCACTCACTGCTCCACTCAGTACCTCATCATGCTTAAAGGCATGCTACGTCACACTCCTGACATTTTCAAATTCCCTTTCTGAGCTAGGGTTATAAAACCTAGGGTGGATAAAAAATATAAATCCTCCCCTTCTGACCCCATCTCTGTTCGTGAACAGCTCCCACCGACTCTCTGGTGTTCACTACTGCCCGTAAGTGAGCAAATTCCCAGGACCGTGCGGATTCCCCGCCACCATAAATGGAAAGTAAACGCGTAGTTTCAGCAGTAAAAAGTGTGGCAGCGCAAGTTACGAACTAATGGCTTATAGCTAATTCTGTCGGCTTTCTGGCAATGTGATTGTGCCTATTGGAACGAGATGATGGAGCTCCTCCAATATCTCCCAGAGGAGCACAGGAAAAGGGGGCAAGAAATAGTTTCTGAGGGCAGGCAGATATCGAATACCTCTATTCGCTGTGCCCGAGATGCAGCAGACATCGCTGCCAGGGGGGTAAATTCTAGTGTCCTGCTACGCAAACACACCTGGCTCCATATTTCTGGCTTCAAGCCGGAAGTTCAGCAGAACCTGTTGAGCATGCCTTTTGATGGTCAGCATCTCTTTGGTCCACAAGTGGATCAAATCTTAGAAAATATATATTTTTTTAAAGATATAAAAACAGCCAAGGCGATGGGGGCACTTCAAATACCCCATCCACACGGCTCCTTTCGACACCATGCCTTGGAGGCTCAAAGACCACCCCCCTTGAGAGCCTCCATGTCCAATCAGCGCAGCCAGGGCCAGCAAGGCTCCCCAGGGGTTATTTTGGAGGGTCCTGTAGAGGTAATATTTCTAGAGACTGGGCAAGTGTTACCCCGAAACCGGTCCCAGGATGCTTGTTTCCGGTCCAGGGAAGACCTGGCTTGGCAGTTCGTGCTGGACTGTTCCTGTAAGGAACAGGGTCAATACTGATTTGCATATGGCTGGGTCTGAACTGGGGTGACGAAGTGAGCTAAAGAACGATGATGGATTCAACCCAGATCTGTGACTGGGGTTGAGTGTCTGAAAAGTTTCAGCGCTCCGTCCATCATCTCCTTGTCTTTTCTTTGTTCGCCCTAAGTTGGCAGGGTATGCCCACATGTGGGGCCCTTGCTCACTTTGCCAATGGATTCAAGCTAGCCTGGCTGATGAGGGGTGTTACCATGAAACTGGTCCCAAGATGCTTGTTTCCGGTCCAGGGAAGACCTGGCGTGGTAGTTCGGGCTGGACTGTTCCCATAAGGAACAGTGTCAAGACTGATTTGCAAATGGCTGGGTCTGAACTGGGGTGGCGAAGTGAGATAAAGAACGATGATGGATTCAACCCAGATCTTTGACTGGGGGTGAGTGTCTGAAAAGTTTCAGCGCTCCGTCCATCATCTTTTGTTTGCTTTGTTCTCCCCAAAAGGAGCTTCAGCCACTAACAAAACCTGAAATGCCTCTTCTCCGCCCAACCACACAACACCAGTTGGATGGCGCCTACCAGGCTTCCTTCCCACATGGCAAACCGTCACCTCAGACCAATGTGTGTTGGATATTATCCAACATGGTTATTGTCTGGAGCTCACTGCCATGCCTCCCACCATTCCACATCGCAAACACAGGCGCTAACTAGCACACCTAAGGCAACTCAGGGAGGAGGTCAAAGCCCTCCTACTCGAAGAGGCCATAGATCCCATCCCCCACCATCAGCAAGCACAGGACTATACTCTCTGTACTTCCTGATACCCAAAAAAGACGAGTCCCTCAAGCCCATTCTAGACATCAGTCCGACAAACGAATACATCCTGTCAGAGCACTTCCATATGGTCACTGTTAGACCCGTCATCCTTAGGGCGGTCTTCCCCCCAACTTTTTGCCTCCCATTTTTGCTGTATCTTTTTGTTGACCTTAAGACTGTGAGCTCTTTACCACTGCTAACCAGTGCTAAAGCTCATGTGCATCTCCCCTAAACATGTTGACATTGGTGTATACCTGATTGGCATATCTAGGCCAGTAAGTCCCTTGTAAAGTGCTATACCATCTACCCAGGGCCTATAATCTAAATGCTACTAGTGGGCCTGCAGCACAGGTTGTGCCACTCTCACAAGTAGCCTTTCAAACCTGTCTCAGGACTGCCATTGCAGGGCCTGTGTGTGCACCCCAACTTGGCATTTAAAACCACTTGCCAAACCTTAAACTCTCCTTTTATTACACATATGTCAGCCCTAAGGTAGGCCCTAAGTGACCCTAAAGGCAGGGTGCTGTGTAACTAAAAGGCAGGACATATACTTTTAAGTTTTACATGTCCTTGCAGTGACAAACAGCTACATTCGTTTTTCACTGTTGTGAGGCCTACTCTTTCCATAGGCTAGCATTGAGGATTCCTTAGAATCCTTTTAAGCTGTAATTCCTGATTGGAAAGGAGTAGCTACTTCATGTTTGATATCTTTGGAATGGTGGTGTTGAATCCTCTTTAGTTGTAAAGTTGGATTTGAAATTACCATTTTAGAAATGCCACTTTTAGAAAGCCACAGAAAAAAGGTGCCGCATTTTGCGGCCCCAGCTGCTGCACTGCTTTGAGGAAACAAAGTATTCCATGTAAACCAAGCTTTCACTGTAAACCAAGTAATCCATGCTAAACCAGTCAATTTATCAGATTAGTTATCATAATCTCTGTATTTATGTAGAATCAATCCGGAGACAGGTAGATTGCACTGAATACTTTTATTCATGTATTTTCAAAGCGCTTTCTGTTGCCAATCCAGGCTTTAACATGAGCGTGTGCAGTCAATCATATTTTACAACAAGACTTTCGGTATAACCCAATGCATTTCGAACCTATCTGGTTCTTCGTCAGGGGTCACTGTAAAAAATTAGAAAGATACGCTTAGCCAACCACTCGGCTTAATGTCTCAAGAAACAAAAAACAAGATAATCATAACCCATAACCCAACCAAGAGTCACCTCCCTTAACCACCCTCACAATCACCCCAACAGTTCAACAGTATGAAACTCCATGAAACCAAAACCTACTCTCATATCCTGCACCTAATTAATACCTAGAAACTCGTGTTGCCCCATAAACTACCCCTTATCCATACAAAACTGAAATTAAAACCCTCATCCATCACAGAAACCAACTTAACTTCTGTTTACCTTTTGAAAGCCAAAACCGGCATTGTGATCTCTTCATGCCTCCACTCATGTTCAAAAATCAATCCCAATGCTCACTCCTCCCACCTTTTTAACCGCTCCCTCAGGTGAGCTCAATAAAACCATGTGACTACCTGACTCAAATTAGAACAAACTTTTAAAAAAAAAACAACAAACACTACTACAAATCCCATAATGCATTACCCCTGCTGTGCATGATCCGAACCTAGTTCACCCTAAACAATAAAAAGCTGAATAAATAACACTATGTGCATGAGAAAATAAACCTAAATAATCAACAGTACATAAAAAACGTGCTATATAAACATAACATTGCCAGAGATTAATGAAAACAGTGAAATTGTCTATAATGGTCCAGAAAATAATAACGCCCGTTAAGTGGTTGAATGCACCATCCTTCTTAATCAGAGTGATAAATTATTCATTGGTTCAGTCCATGTAAGATCTTATGGATGTTCCGCTGTCTCCAGAGTGATGCTCACTTTCATAAATAAACCTTTACTTCTCCGTGAAACAATGGGGTGCAAACACAAGTTGGACGATAGTTGCGAAGCAAATGTAAATAGAATAGCGAATGCACTCTTTCCCTTATCTTATTAGAAAGTTGGCATTTCTCTGCTCTTAGATTTGCTCTGTGTGCCTGCAGCCTGCCTCCAATACACATCTGGGCTGAGTGACAGCTACACTTTGTGCTTACTTTCTAAACAGCCCAAACATAGGAAGGGCTGAGTGTGACAGGGAATACATCTGCATTCTGATAGTCTTCCTGGGCAGGGAGAGGTAGAAGTGGTTTACACTTACATTTGAATAGGTTGTGTCCTGCCCTCAAACAAAGGGCTGATTTACCCCCTATCGGTAGTGTGGAGCCATGGCTGGGTTGCAAGATGAGGTTTCCCTTAGATAGACCTCTTCGCAACAGCAGAAAACGCCAAATGCCCAAACATCGCCTCCAGTCACAGTCCAGCGGCAATGCACTATGAATGAGCTGGTCAGAGATATTTGCCTAAGCTTTTCTGCCCCCCCCCCCCCCTTTCCATTTGTGGTTCGGAGGCTTGGGCAGATGTCCGTCACTCTCATTCTGGTGGTACCCACATGGGCGCGCCAGCCTTGGTTCACGACTCAGCTTGAACTCTATGGTCCAGCACAAGAGACTCCCCAACAAGCAGGACCTTCTTACGCAGAACCATGGAGAAATCAGGCACACAGATCCCTCAATCTTGTGATCTGGCCCCTGAGGTCATAGAATTTTGGTAACTTAATCTTCTACCTGAATGCATGAGCATTCTCAAGGAAGAGTGCAAACTTACCACCCATGCGTTCTATGCTGCCAAGTGGAAAAGATTTGTCTGCTATTGTCACTTTAAAGATCTAGACCCTTTTAAAGCCACAGTGCAAGACACTGTCTGCTTCTCACTCCACTTACAGGTTTCTGGCCTAGCCTTCACCTCTGTATGATTGTACTTGGCCACTTTGGCTGCCTACCTTCAGAACAGACAACAGATCCCTCTCTCCAGGATACCGGTCATTAACGCTTTCATGGAGGGGCTCAAAAGAGTTATTTCTCCCCAGGTAACACCAACACCCTCATGGAATCTCAACGTTGTACTCACATGACTCATGGGTCCTCCATTTGAGCCCCTCCATTCCTGCCCCTTTCAGTTCCTATCTTGGAAGGTGGCATTCCTAGTTCCTATCACCTCACTCAGGCGTTTCAGTGAGTTTCAGGCATTAACTTTGGAAGAGCCTTTGTTTCACGTACATAGAGATAGGGTTGTCCTCCTCACTAACCACAAATTCCTCCCTAAGGTTGTCTCTCATTTCCACCTTAATCAGTCCATTGAGTTACCTGTTTTTTTCCTGCAAGCTGATTCAGTTGCGGAACAGACTCTCCATACTTTGGATGTAAAACGAGCCCTAGGTTGACAGAACTAAGCTATTTAGAAAAACACAACAACTTTTTGTCGCTTTCTCCAAACCCAACAAAGGGAAGGCTCTATCCAAGTCAGGCATTGCCAGATGGATAGTTAAATGCATCCAGACATGTTATGCTAAAGATGAAAGGACTCTACCCACTCCTTCTAGAGCACACTCCACTCAAAAGGAAGGAGCCTATACGGCCTTCCTGGGGAATATCCCTAAAGCTGATATATGCAACGCAGCTCCCTGTCCACACCACACACTTTCACAAAACACTACTGTATGGATGTTCTAGCCTGCCAACAAACTAATGTGGGTCAGGCAGTTCTCCGTACACTATTTCAATCTTCTGCAACACCCACAGGCTAACCACCACTTTTTTGGGAGGACTGCTTTAGAGTCTATGCACAGAATGTATATCTACAGCCATACATGCCTCCACCTGAAAATTTTGCTTACCCTGTAAGCATTTGTTCGTGTCATGTAGTGCTGTAGATTTACATGCCCTCCTTCCCTGATGCCTGTGGTCGTTGCAGAATCTTACTATTTCTTTTTTCCACTTATGCATGAACATCTCTCTATATATCACTTCGCTTCACATTCCATCCTCACCCGCCATGCGAGAAAACAATCTAACAATGGAGTCGATGACCATGCGCATTATCTCCGAGAGAAGATGTCACAATACCTCGGGACTCCAAAGACTTCTGCGAAGAAGAAAAAAACCTGCACACATCCAAGCCCAATTCTAGATGCCAGGAGTATGCACAGCATGCGACTTTACAGCACTATGTCACGAACAGATGCTTACAGGGTAAGTAACATTTTCCATATATATAGTGCAGGCCTTCAATAAACGATTTATCAAACATTCTGAAAAGAAGGGCACCATACTGAAAGGTCCATTTGTATCAGTGTGCCTTATGGTGCCAGTGTCTGGGGAATGTGAGATTAGTACGGGGCAGTCATGAAAAAGCTGCGTACATGGGGAGAGTTGAAAGTACTTGAATGCTAAAACAAGTGTTAACTGTACTTTGCCATATTGAGGGTGTCAGTAACTTCAGTATGCCTTTAGCTGGTACGTTGAAGCACGATTCAGTGTTTGCCATTTTGTGATGGATATGAATCGATAAGACATTCTGTTTAATAATGAGTAGCAATGATAATAGGGGAATCATAACCTTATTGGAATTACCAAGATTCTAAAAGTGTTACTAGGACTACCCAGAATGATCCAAGAGTTATGTTATAAAGGATTCCATGCAAAAGAAGCTTAATGTATGCAGCCACTTTGACTGTATTAGTGTTTTTTTTAACCTGCATGTTCAAACCTGTAGTTCGAATCATCAAAAATAATGGAAACAAATATCAAGGTGCTCTCCAGTATAGATTTTGAAAATGTTATAATGTATGTGAAGTATGTATCTGCAAATAAAACACCTATCACAAATGAATAAATAAGTTGCAGACTGGAAAATAAATCCTACTCACTAAAGTCAAAGAAATAACAGGAAAAATACTATTAAGTCAAAAAAACAAGAAAAATCAATTTTATTGAGTCCTTTGAGCTAATGACTGTCCAGTTTTCTATACCAGTAACTTCCTCTTTAAGAAAGTACTTTTTCTTTAGATGTGTTCCTGTCTTCAAGTCTTTTCAATATTTGAAATTGCACTTGGCTTATGTTATGGTGATATTTGTCAAAATGTGCTGACATTGTGGGTTTTGGTTGTGGGTTCTCTCCTTACTTTTGTTTTCATACAAATGGGTTTTCATTTTTCATTAAGTCTTGTCTACATACAACATCCCACATTGGCATAGAAGCTTGTGTATGCAACTAGTGGAGATGCAAGTGGAAAATTGATAAATATACTTCTTTTTGCTCTACAGATGGGTCACTGTGTCACCAGCAATTACATTGTTATAATGTCCACAGTTGTAATAACAAAACCTTCCATTTTGGAATTGTCAAGAGACTAATTTTGTTAGATGTAGAGTTGCAACACACCTTGTTTTTGGTATATTTATTTTGTTGTTGTGCAAACATAGGAGTTTTTTCAAATATACCTTTAAAATCTGGTTCAGAATTCAAAATCGTTCAGTGGTGTAAGATAGGTTTTCTCAAATTAATGCTTTGTGTACTGTATTTTGATATGATACTCCTCTTTCATTTCAAGGTGTTGGTTTCTCCATCAATAAAGAATCTTGTATTTTTCAGCAGGCCCTCTTCTTTAATATTTCATTAGTATCGCCTCTATTTTGAATTTATTGCACTTTGATATTACCCTGTTCCTTTTATTCACTTTGACTAGATACTGTTCTTTTAGTTTTCAAAAGGTTGAATATGGTAGGTATTCTTTAAGAGGTAATGGATGAAAACTAGTGTAGCACTATAAATTTAATTATTTTCTGTCTGTAGGTTAAATGTACAGGGTAGTTTTGTTTTATTCTGTTTCTATGGATATTTGAACATCTAGGAATGTTTTGGTCCTCTCTTTTATGTCATATATGAAATGTATAGGATCATTCTTCAATTGTAGTTCACTGGTGTCAGGGCCTTGAATCCTCGGAATCGTACGTTGCTCTATATGGTCCACCTCCTGATAGCCCCAAGGTCTGAGTAAAACAACAGACTTAATGGAGTGATCAAGCGGGGGAAGGGAAGGATGGGAACAGCGGGGAGGGAGACCTGCAACGAGAGCAATAAGGTTGAGAATACAATACATTCACCAATAAGCACAAGAACACCTCTTTAACACATTTGTCTGTTAACAATACCTGCAAAGAAAAATAATTCGGATTCCTTAGACAGATATTCCTTGAGGAATAAAGCCACTATGACCTATTAACGGAATAATATAGTTAATAACTGTTCTCATTAACGATACTCCGTTGTAGTGAAACATATAATAGGCGTTACATACCAATGGTGTCATATAGCGGCGATAACAGGGGTGCAGAGCGGCCTTCAGGAATTGCTCGAACAACCCCTGCTGTGGGATACATAAATAAACAAAGCAAGACAACAGCAAGGTTATATTGGTGCATACGGGTTGGCTAACCCAAAGGAAACTTCATTCACATGACTCCATAGTGCAGACTCCAATCCTTCTTGGGGTCTTACGTGAAACAATTAACCATAAAGTTGCACACACAGGTAGGAATGGTTTCCAAGATCCACTCAGCATACCACCTTTATAACGCAAACAATTGACAGTTGAAAAGTTAGGCACTGTCATTTAGGGAAATTGAATAACCAATACTCCTTGGGAAAACAATGTTTAGTTCATCTGTGGGGCAACTCGAATTACTGCGCCAGCGTGCTGCCGATTATTAATGCTCTCTCGGCAAGCGCTGGGAGGCCTTCTGGTAGCCATGCGCTGGGAGGCCTTCTGGTAGCCATGCGCTTTACAAATGCCAATTCATTCATTCATTCATTCAATAGCTGGCATTCCAACTCTCCAACACGAGAGAACTACTGGATGTCCTGAACAGTACGGGCAGCCGCGTACCAACGCGCTATGCCTCGATTCAAAGTAAGTGTCAGCGGTATAGCCACAGGTTACCGCTAAGTAGGCCAATAAACGATAGGTGAATTCAAAATCGCTGCTCGATTAACCCCGCAAGAGCCATTTCAACGGCTCAACCAACGGGGCTAAACAGCAGTCGGGACCCGCTTCGGCAAAGCTGGGTTAACTGCGGATGAGCTCAGAGTCAGGAATTAAAGGGAAAAAGATTTTATGGTGCAATTCGCACCCTTACCGGACCTCCTCTCGTCCTCTTAGATGCTCTGAACCTGGAATCAACGGCACCCGACCGGTGCCCCGGAAGCGTTTACATCCCCTCGTTCCTTGAACGGAGTTACGTCACCAAAACGTCCCATACCCATTGAATCATGGGAGTTGTGGTTCTTCCGGGTTACAGCCGTCAGAGGCAAGCTTAGCTCGTCTCTACAGTGTTCTCCGGGGGCCGCCGCGATGTGACGCGACAACTGGTTTGATTTGGAAGACTTTCTTTATTGTCTCTTGACTTCAGGAAGAAATCTATATATCCAAAGTGTGTGATAATTGCTTTGTTCCATATTTCATCAATGGTCAGTTTCAAATTTTGTCATGGATATGTTTGCGTAGCTGTGAGCGGTTCAATTGGCTCCGTGGCTGTTCAACTTGATGGAAGAAAAAATGGATCTTTCAAGGAAAAGTAACTGTGATACAGTGTGAATTGTAAGATGACGTTGCCAGTTTCTAATTTATTATTAAAATGACCCTTGCTTCTATTGCTTGAAATTGATAGGTACAATGATTTTACATCAGTGGTGCACAGAATTATGTTTGTTTCCTCCCTTATGCTGATTTCTTTGATTTTTCCTAGAAAATCTAGAGTATCTAAGAAATATGTTGCACCTTATTACACGATGTAGCTGTAGAAAATAATTTAGTTTTATATGGGTTCATGAATTGAACCTGTGCCTGCTACTATTAAACTAAAAGTAGATAATGTATAGCCAGAGATTGACGCAATCCAGTTTTTATCTATCTTGGGCAACCTATAGATAATTGGTCTTATCAGATTGAGCTGTCAGATATTGCTTTGTGCTTTCACTGATTTGTCCATTTGTGCAATGATCTTCTGTTACTTTTGTGTAAGTCTATTGTCTATTGTAAACTCTTGTCCCTGATGTATGTTTAGTGTAAATAGGTATTTGCATCTTATATATGTTCTGCAGCATTGTATCTTTTATAGATTCACATGCTTGAATCTTCCCTGTCGTCATGGTGGGAGTCCCACAGTAACAGTAGAAATAGTAGTACTGAATACATTACATAGACCTCCATAGAGAGAAAATTCAATTGAGCACTCTATCAACCTCATTTTATAACTTCCAAAATTCAGCCAATCACAGCAGAGACCTCAGAGTAACCCTCTCCACAGAGCCACCACACCTCAGATTTCTTACCGCACGTCGTGTGATTGGGAGTCTCTCTGAGCTCTGCTCAGTGACAGTTGGCTTTTTCAACTTTTGACCTCCAGCTTCCAGCTCAAGGTATTCCTTTCTGTGACTTTCACAATGCCAGATAAATAAGGGTTGTTTAGGCCCTGTAAAACTTATGGGAAATCTAGACTTTTCTCAGAAGATCCCCACAAGCAATGTCTCTATTGCCTCTACCCTGACCATAAACCCAGGGAATGCAAATACTGCCGAACCTTCTCGGCCAAGACCCTCAAGGATAGGAAAGGAAGACTGCTCCTCTGGCTCCAGAAGAAAAAAGCTGTTTCTGAATCTGGCTCTGACACTGAGGAAAAACCCCATTCTTCCTCCAGGAAAAGGAAAGAAGGGGACTCCAAGAGATCTAAATCACAGGAGCAGGAAAAATCTGAGGAGAAACGCCACAGAAAACAGGTAGAAGGGACTTTAAAATCATCTTCTGCTCCAGTCTCTGCTTCTCTGACTCCTGAGAGAGATCTTCCTTCTCATCCGTCGACGGCGTCGTCGACGAGAGCTATCACTGTCGGTAGACCTGAGGTGATTTCTTCGCCGTCGACGGCTTCTACAGCGACGGCGACAAAGTAGACAGCTGCTGCATCGACGGGCCCGCAGTTGACTTTGACTAGGGCGTCATCGTCGGCGAGACCATCTCCGTCGACGAGATCTGCATTGACGAGTCTTCCTCCGCCGCCGAAAATGTCTTCGTCTACTACCACTTCGTCGATGATGCTGTCCTCCTTTCCGGTATCAGCGTTGACACTGTCGACAGGCCCGTCGACGGAAGAAAAAATCCATTTGGGACCTTCAAAGATACAGGATTTTTCAAAAATATATCCATTGCCTCCAGCACGTTTGCTTGACTTTCAGGAGTCTGAAGATGATAGCATGTTTGGCCCTGCGTATAGTCCTTCTCAACTAAAAGTTAAGTGTCAGGACTCTGATGATGAGGACTTGGAGGACATTAACCCTTCCTCTTACCTTGCAGGAGAGTATTCGTTCACAGATAAGGCTACTGTACAACAGCCAGAATCTTTTCAAGAGCGTTATCCCTATGACGAAGAAGATCCTCGTCATTTTAGGGAACCATCTATTAACGTTCCAGTATCGTTGGTAACAGACTTGCGTCGCATGTTAAGTGATTACTACAGACGCTTCCCGAGGCGAATGCTCCGCAACATCCTCTGCCTCCTCAACATGCTCCTTTAGAGCACGCAGGACAAGTAACACCTAGGCCCATAAGGGAAAAGGTTTTGCCTCCTCCTATTGTTATTCCTGACGATACCCAAAATGTGGACCAACAACAAGTAGAGGAAGGAGAGATACACACTGATGTTGACACCCAGGACGAATGGGATGATTACATAGTTCCCACGCCGTCCTCTCCTATCCCTCCTCCAGCAGACTCTCCCCCTGCTGACATCGGGAGCTTTCATGACCTACTTGAACGTGCCTCGAAGCGCTTTGATCTACCTATGCCAGTTAAACAAACTGAGTGTTTCTTGTATGACTTTAAGCCAGGCACTCGATGATCCATTAGGGCAGCTTCTATCCCAGTGGTAATTCTGAAACTGGACAAGAAGTACAAAGCCCCTGATAATTCACCCACATTCCTCATCGGTCATCCTAGACCGGATTCTGTAATCATGCAGGCCGCACAAAGAAGAGCTAAAAACCCGGCATCTCAGTGTTCTGCACCTCCGGATAAAGAAGGTCACCGGCTGGACAACATCGGGAAAAGGTTTTCCGCTCTGGCGGCTACTTCTATAAGAGCCTCCAACGCTATGGCCATTCTGGGAAGATACGACCGACAGATGTGGTCGGACATCTCTTCACTTTTAGAATATCTTCCTGAAGATAAGAAAAAGGAAGCAAAGGATATCTTAGAAGGAGAAAGGGCTTCCACTGAAATTATAGAGATTACTAAGGATATCTCCTCTACTTCGTTTCGTCAAATGGCAGGAGCAGCGGTGCTGAGGCGTCAGGGGTGGCTGAAGGCGACTAGCTTCCGTCCTGAGGTTCAGGCTAAGGTGCTAGATATGCCTTTTGATGGTGAATGTTTATTTGGCAATCATATAGATGAAGCCCTTCAGTCTATAAAGAAGGACACAGACTGCTAAATCCTTGGCAACGCTACAACAACGTCGTTTCCAGTCCTTTCGGGGCAGAGTTCGAGGGCAGTATGCACCCAGACCGCAGTTCCAACAGCAGTTTCAACTTTACCCTCAAAGCACCTATCAGGCGTACAATCAACCTTTCAGGTCCAGCACTGCATCGTCCTATTCACGGCCCACTGGTCGTAAAAGGCAGCAATCTGCCGGAAGATTGCAGGATTCGAACAAGAGGCAATGAGTTTCTCCAGGCCCCTGCCACTACAGTCCCACAACAATTCAAACCAACCTGCTCAAACGTCTTACAAAAATGGATGTCCATCTCATCGGACAAATGGGTTTTGGATGTCTTCCGTTACAGTCACACCCTAGAGTTTGTACAGTATCCTCCAACTACCCCTCCTCCGAAGGTACCACATCGTCATCTACCAGATCTCAAGAGGGAAATAAAAACTCTTCTTTCCAAGCGCGCCATAGAAAAGGTACCCTTACATCAGCACAATCAGGGGTTTTATTCCCATTTCTTCTTAATCAAAAAGAAGACAGGGAAATGGAGGCAGGTCTTGGACCTCCGGTTACTGAACAAATTAATCAAAAAACAATCTTTCAAGATGTTGTCTCAGCAGGAAATCCTTCTTCTTATGGAAAAAGGAGATTATCTGTCATCTCTCGATGCTTATTTTCACATCCCCATTCATCCTAAGCATCGAAGATATCTCAGGTTCGAAGTGGCGGGGTGCCATTATCAGTTCAGAGTGCTTCCCTTCGGTTTGAAGTCCGCCCCCAGGGTCTTCACCAAATGCATGGCTCCGATAGCTGCCTTTCTGAGACGTTCAGGTCACCAGGTATTCCCCTACCTGGACGATTGGTTAATAAAAGCTCCTTCGTTTCAGGCAGCCAGGAACTCTACTCAAACTTGCCGGAATCTTTTCCAGTCTCTGGGTCTTCACCTCAATCTAGAAAAGTCTTCTCTCATTCCTTCCAACTCTCTGACTTTCCTAGGAGCTCGCATTGATGCAAATCTCAGCAAGGCCTTTCCGACTCCCGAAAGGGTCTAGCGTCTCCAGGAGATGACACGCCTCCTATCATCAAAAAGGTCAGTTTCTGTCAGAAAGTACAAATCTATGCTGGGGATGATGTCCTCATGCATTCAACAAATTCCCAATTGCTGACTTCGTATGCGCCCACTGCAGGAGCAATTGGACACTCAATGGGTTCAATCCAAGGGGTCATTCAACGACATGATCCAAATCTCGACGACTATGAAAGCTGCAATGTCTTGGTGGAGGACCAAGGAAAACCTTACTCAGGGTCTGTCTTTCATTCACTCAACTCCTCAGTTTGTGATGACGTCGGATGCGTCCATGGAGGATTGGGGAGCTCACCTTCAGGAGCTACAGGTGCACGGGAAATGGTCCAAACAGGAATTGAACTGTCACATAAACCTTCTAGAGTTAAGAGCGGTGTTCTTGGGCCTGAAAGCTTTCTTGCCTCGGATTCGGGGATCTCCAGTTCTAGTCCGGACTGACAACACCACCATCATGTTCTATCTCCAGAAACAGGGTGGCACGAGATCTCAGGCTCTCTCTCTTCAAGCACAGAAGATTTGGGAATGGCTTCTCCTCAATCAAATTTCACTTTGGGTGGAGCATGTGCCAGGAGTCCACAATCAGTGGGCCGACTCTCTCAGCAGGGTGTCCAAACAGTGCCACGAATGGAAGCTCAATGACCAGATGTTGCAGATGATCTTTTGGTCTTGGTGCTCCCCAACATTAGATCTGTTCACTACGTACCTCAACAAAAAGTGCACCTTTTACGCAAGCAGGACTCCTCAGCCAGGATCGTGGAGAGGCGCTTTTCTGCTCTCCTGGACAGGAAAATTTGCCTACGCCTTCCCCCCCGGTTCCTCTCATTCCACGAGTTCTCCAAAAAATGAAACAGGAGCCGTGCCGCATCATTCTCATCGCTCCCGGGTGGGCAAGGCAATTTTGGTTCACAGAGCTACTTCGCCTATCAGAGTGCACTCTTATTCTCTTTCCTCCAAGGGAGGATCTTCTTTACATGGACAAGGGGCAAGTGATTCATCCTCAAATTCCCTCTCTTCACTTGTCGGCTTGGCTCCTCACTTCATTTAATTTGGGAATTTGAACATACCCAATGATTGCAAAGCAATTTTACAAAATTCTCGAGCTCCTTCCACGCTCAAATGTTACTCTGCAAAATGGAAAAGGTTCTGTGTGTGGTGCAGCGCTCATTCTTTACATCCACTTTCATCCACACCGGAACAAGTATTTCCCTATCTCTTGCACCTAGCCAAGGCAGGACTCTTGCATTCTTCCATTAAGATCCACCTTACTGCGATTTCTAGATACAGACGACGTCTAGATCAATCTTCGTTGTGGTCTCATAGACTTATTAAGGAATTTCTGAAAGGCCTCTTCAGGACCTACCCACCGGTAAAATACCCTACAGTGCTGTGGCAATTAAATACGGTCCTGCCGCAACTAATGCGTTCCCCATTTGAACCTATACACAAATGAGACTTAAAATTTCTCTTTTGGAAGGTGGTCTTTCTCTTGGCCATTACGTCAGCCAGATGTATCGGCGAAATCCAGGCATTCACTATAAAGGAACTGTTTCTTCAATTTCTAGCAGACAGGGTTATTCTACGTACGAATCCTTCTTTCATACCAAAAGTACCATCATCTTATCACCTCAAAGAGCCTATAATTCTGCCTACATTTTTTCCAAATCTGTCCTCGGTGGCGGAAAAATCTCTCCATTCTCTGGACATCAAACGCTGTTTGAAATTTTATCTACAAAGGACAAGATCCTTTCGTAAGTCTTCTCAACTGCTGGTTTCTTACTCTGCACCCAGGAAGGGACTCGCCCCAACTAGGGCCAGTATTGCTCGTTGGGTCCCTTCAACTATTGTCTTCTTCCATGAGAAGGCTGGACATCCATTGCCTGCAAGGGTGCAGGCCCATTCGATGAGAAAAGTTGCAACTTCTTCAGCCCTGCTTGCGGGGTCTTCTCTCCCTGACATATGCAGGGCAGCAACGTGGGCGAGGACGCACACGTTCACAAAGCATTACTGCCTGGATGGTTGGCGGAAGGCAGATATAGCCGTGGGACAAGCGGCTCTTCGTCATCTCTTTGCCTAAGGTAGGAGGCTTGTAGCCATCCTGATTTCTTTATTTACTTATTTTGTTTATTCTTCTATATCTATTTGATTGTTATTTCTACTTGCATTAAGAGAATTCTGGTTATATATATTTTTTTCTTTGGTACTGTCATGGTGGGATTGTTCGCCTTCATTGTTACTTCTATTTAGCAATATACTGCTCTTTATACGGATTCAAGCATGTGATTCTATAAAAGATACAATGAAGGAGAAAAAACAAGTTACTTACCTGTACACTGTGGTTCTCCAGTATTGATATATTTTATAGATTCACATGCGACCCACCCTCCTCCCTGGTTAGGCTCACCATTCTACCTCTGAGTTATATATATATATTTGCACACTTGTGCTCGAAATCTGAGGTGTGGTGGCTCTGTGGAGAGGGTTACTCTGAGGTCTCTGCTGTGATTGGCTGAATTTTGGATGTTATAAAATGAGGTTGATAAGAGTGCTCAATTGCATTTTCTCTCTACGGAGGTATTTGTAATGTATTCAGTACTAGTATTTCTACTGTTACCGCGGGACTCCCACCATGACGACGGGAAAGATTCAAGCATGTGAATCTATAAAAGGTATCAATACTGGAGAACCACAGTGTACAGGTAAGAAACTTGTTTTTTCCAATACATTCTTCTAGTATTCCCTATCCATAATCACGAAGGCTCCACTTTGTCCACTAGATTAGCATAATTACTTGTTTATTGGCTATTCTTTTTAGGATCCCCTTTTCTTTCTGAATTCAATAATATTGTTTACTGCTTTTAACACAGTTTAATTGTTCTTATTTTGAACTAGATTTTTTATTATGTCTAGTGCTTATGACTTGAAATGAAGATTTGGGTTCAAATGCCGTTCTTTCCAAGATATTATTGATATATTTATTACGATGCTGTGCTCTGGCTTCCTAAAATCCTTTTCCTCTTCCCCTCTGGGTCTTTGGTTTTCTGCTGCGATGATTAATAAAAAAGCTGGGTCCTTTGATGTGCTGGGACTTACCTCCTTGTCTGTTATGTTTGTTTCTGTTATATGTTTTACTTTTTTTTTTTTTTTTAAATATTACATATTTTTGCTCTTGTCCTCATCTGAAGAAGTTCTGACCTCATTTGTTGAATCATTTCGCCCTTTTCTGTTGTCTTTTTTTATTGCATTGGCTTCTGCCCATATAAAAACCATCCATTGTATAATCCATAGCGTCTTGCATAAATGTACTTGTTTTATGTCCATACCCTTGTATAGTTGTCAAGTTTTTTTATTGGTTTCATCTAATATTTTCTGCCATCCATCTTGTCAGCGATCTGTTGAGTATATTAAAAAAAACTCTAAAAAAAGGTGCTTTTAGCCCGTCCATTACTTACCATTTGTTGGCATCATTGTCACTCTTTTTTACTGCCTTCTAATTTGACAGCGCGTCTCGGGCGTCACTTCCTGTGTCACTTCCATTTCTTTGTTTGTCGCATGGACCAAGTACAGATTGAGTAATCTAAATTAGTGTCTGTCCGTGCTCGCACTGTGATTGAGGTACTAGTTCTTTTTTCTTTTCTTTTCTATACCGCAACTCTGCCCTCTACTGGTCGAATCTGATTATTTTAAACCAAATATTTTAAAGACAAATAGTGACTCTATTTGGGTTTTCAATGCTTTCTTTGCCTTGTTGTACAGATGTGTGCATGCTGTGCAGCCTCAGTTGAAAGTTTTAAAAAAGTACTTTAAAACGTCCAGAATTGACCACGTCACAGCACTTTGAATATTTTTTTAGCCAGGCTAAATGAAAATTGCCGACATCAATAGATCTTGCATAGGCGAGCCCTATTGATTTCGCCAATGTTTGTTGATTACTGCTACCTCTCTTTCCAGATCATCTATCACCTTGGTTAACTCCTCTATTATTAATAAAATTAAGTCCAAAAAGCTTTTTTGTTTAAGATTGAGTAGCTCAGTTCCACAATTTTTTAACATTTTGTTTGCATAGTGTTGGTTTCAAAGCGTTTCTTAATCCGCCTTGGATGTGTTTTGCCTTCTCATTAGATACTGTAGTTGTGTGAAGGCTAAGCTTGACGCTCTGTTTTTGATGTTATTTTTCTAATAACTTTTTGAAGTATGTGCTGTGACAAAAGGGGACCAGAGAATCACAACTTGTACAATTATGTTTTTTGATTAGCAAATCTATTTAAATATTCTTGCTTGAAGATGAATTGAAATAATTATTGCTTAAGGAAGAATATTTAATCATATGCTAATTAAAAGACATTACTCTTCTAGTTGACAAATACAAGTTATCAAATGATTTTGAGAACAAAAACTAAAAACTGTATTCACACTCTAAAATACTGTTGATAGTATTTCTTCTTTGTTTTTAAAATGTTGATTGCAGCTGCCATTAAAAAAGACAGACGGGAATGTGGCTAATGTTGCAGGGGAGTAAGACATGCTTCTCTCCTATCGACCTGACTGAATGCTTGTCCACAGGAGTTCTCGATAACAGGTGACACCTGTGCATGATAGACTCCTGAGTTATGTTACCTGGATTTTTAAAGCTCGACTTATCACCCGAGAGGTATCCAGGCGTTGCAGTCCCCTATATATTGAAAACCGCTGGAAGTGATATCTGAGCTAGAAGTGATATCTGTTTCTTAAACCAGTTTACTGCAGTGAGATACATGAAGACTTATATCATGCATGAACCTCCTACCATCCTTTGTTGCATCCAAAGCAAAAACTTAGTAAATGGATTTCCTCCACTTATCCCATGCTAACTTCTCCCTGCACTAATTTTTCTCTGATAAGGAGGTTGTTGGCTGCTGTTGAATGGGGTGCTTACTGGTAGGGCTAGTTCTATATGCACCAAACCTGTGGCAGGAAGGTGTGGTATGGCAGACTATCCAAGTCCTAGTCAGATTTCCAACGGGCCACTTATTATGTGAGGGAATTGAAACTTAACATTAGATGGCCAAATCGATAGAAAAGGGCTTGGTAGTAGGAGTACAGTGGTTATGTTCGACAAAGGCAAAGGATGGTTGTTTGAAGTGGGAGTTGTGACCACTTGGAGATTTCTCTATCCAGATAAGAAAGATCACTCCCATTATTCTACGTTCACAAGTCCTATGCCAGTATAGACATCATACTGGTGGATCACACCGCAGCATGAGCACTACAGGGATTGGACTGTGGGACAATTATGCTGTGGATCACATACAGATGCTTTGTGCTTTGCAGTGGGAAGCAGCTGGTTGTAACCAAGACTTTGCATGGCACCTAAACAACAGTCGTCTTAAAGATACAGTCTCCCGACAAGCAATCCTTATACAAATAAGCAAGTCTTCCTACTTTATGATAGGGGAGAATGCAACTTGGAAATAGTTTAGCATGCCCTGAAATGAGTATAAAGGCAAACCTGGGTTGTAGAAACAGCCCAGCTCAAAAGGATTTGAAAAGAGACTCCGGCCTTCCTCCAGAGTTAACCATAGGAACTAGAAAGGCATCATTAAGAGACCCTTTCACAGAACACATTTTGCAGGGTTGTAGTTATCGGCGGGATTGGAACATGTGTTGTCAAACGGGTAAAGACAGGACTTGGCTGCGTTTATTTTCAGCCCTGACAGGGCAGCGAATTCCCCCAGAATGTGTTCCACCTCTCCTGGGATTGAATGCACTCCTTAAGGTATAGGAGGAAATCATCTGCATATAGAGCAATGGTGTGCGTGCCATCTCCCAAAGGCATGGACCCTGGCTGTAAAGCTGAGCAGAGTGGCTGTGTTTGAGGTAGTGGCTGGGCGGAGTTCCACAAGTGCGGTTTCGTGGGCCTGCACCTTGTCTGTTAGCTTGCAGTGATCCACGTGCAATAATGTAAAGTCTGTGGCGACCTTGTCTATTTTCGCTTCTAGGGATGTGCCAAGCTTCTCTACTGCGTTCAGGACCATGTCCATTTTTGTGGCTACTGTCTGGTGCAGGGAATCTGCGTTCTGGGCTGTGTGTGCCTGAGGTGGTTAGTCTATCTGGGTCCAAGCGGGTCGCCGATTGCGGGGTATTGGATCGTAGACGACCCATGGCCAGTTGTTGAGCTGAAGGCATAAGTCTACTGAGTCTTGGGCCACTGGTGCAGAAAGAGTAGAGTGGGAGCCAATGCATTGAGAATGGCGCGGGTACACAGCCTGTGGCCCCGTCTCTCTGGTCTTAAGGGGAAGCCTTGGTGTGTGAGCTTGTCTCTTGGGGAATCCAGGAGGCCAACTCCCGGTCTCTTCAGTCCTGTCCTCTGTGCTGAACTCTAGGACATCGAGCAGTTCAGCGCAAGTTATGACCTCCAGCCCAGGTAAGCTGTGGTTCATCATGCTTTCACCCTCCACCCGAAACCGGGCACCCACCAAGAGGGGGGAGGCCTTCATGCAATGTCGCACTTGCTCTCAGATCAACATCAACACCGATGTCCCATCTCATCAGCCCTCCTTCTTCTTTTGTTCTTCTTTTGCTTTTCGCGCCCTCTGTCACCCCGGTAGCACAGTCGTGCCTGGGGAGTTCAGTTTATACCCTCGTCAAATGGGAGTGCTGCGCTTCCGGTGGCAGGAACGATTCCTCCAATGGTCGCGCATAATTTGGCAATGCCGCTGTTGGACTTGGCCCTTTTTGCAGGGTCATCCCTGAACTTTTTGTCCTCCACCTGTATTGTTTCTGACCTGTTTTTGTTGGTTTTATGACTCTGGGCACTTTACCACTGCTGAACAGTGCTAAAGTGCATATGCTCTCTTTATAAAATGTTGTTATGGATTAGTGATTCCATGATTGGATTATTTGATTTACTTGTCAGACCCTAGTACAGTGCACCGTGTGTGCCCAGGGCTTGTAAATCAAATGCTGCTGGTGGGCTTGCAGCACTGGTTGTGCCACCCACAGAAGCAGCTTGTAAACTATACCCCAGGCCTGCCATTGCAGAGCCTGTGTGCAGTCTGGGACTGCCATGTCGACTTGGCAAGTGCCCCCACTTGCCAGTCCCCAAACCTTCCCTTTTCTACATGTTAGTCACCCCTAAGGTAGGCCCTAGTGCAGGGTGCATTGTATGTGAACGGTAGGACATGCCCTGATGTGTGTGGCATGTCCTGATAGTGAATTACAGCCAATTTCGTTTTTTCACTATTGCAAGGCTACCTGCTCCCATAGGCCAGAATGGGCAGTTTGATTATAACACCTTATAATCCTAACTGACCCAGGGAACAAGGTAGAAATTCGAGTTTGGTATGCCTAAACTCAGAATGTTAAAATACATCTTTTAGTGTGGGTGATTTTTACATTCTGTGTTTGAAAATACTACTTTTAGAAAGTAGGTATTTTCTTGCCTAACCATCCAGCTTGCCTCTGCTAGGTTGTGTATTGCATGTCTGGGTTGTGAGTGACAGGAGGGCTTGGGCTCCAGCAGTCTGATGGGTCAGGGCTGGGCTGAATAGGACCTTGGCTGAATAGAGAGTAGGGGGCGGGGATTTCCTTTCACTCCCCTGAGCCCTCATAGAATAGAGAGTAGGGGGAGGAGATTTCCTTTCAGCTACCTGTGCCAGGTCTGCTTTCAACAATGCTGTCTCCACCTCCTGCCAGGAAGCTGCACAGAACTGGTTTTGGCTAGGTACAGGCACTCTCTGCCTTCAGAGGACAAAGGATTTGCTAGTATAAATATTGGGGCCCAGACCCCAAGACTTTAGATCACTTCTGGGAATCAAGACGAACCTTTGCTGAGGAGAAGATCCAGGAAACTGAAGGAGGAGACTGCCCCTGTGCTGTTGGGGTTGGCCTGCAGTGGTTACTTTATTGCCAAAGAAAGGAACTTTGTGTGTACTTTCATCATCTTGAAGAAGATCTCCAAGGGCTTGAAGATTGAGCTTGCCTCCTGCCTGAAGTCTCAGGGATACAAGACTTCACCCACCAGCTCTCCTGAATTCCCTTGCTGGGAATTCTGCCTGCAAAGAGGTGCCTGCTGTTGTGTTGGGCCCTTTTGAAGACTGCGTGTCGCTGGGAGCTGGAAGCGCGACGCAACAAGGAGAAGCGTGTCGCCGCCGCAGCAGTTGCCGTCGCATTGCCGAAGAAGCGTGCCGCCGCAGCTGTTTGCCGTCGTATCACCGACGAAGCGTGTCGCATCACCGGAGAAACGTGTCGCCGCCGCAGAGGTCGCCGTCGCATCACCGGAAAAGCGTGTCGCAGGGCCTGTCGCGGCTCAGAAGTTCACTGAGTCGCCGTCGGGCGTGCACGCATCGCATCTACGTTGTCGCACCGTAACCAAGACGCCATTTTGTCGCATCGCACCGGATCGTCATCGCATAGAGGCGCCATCTTGTCGCATCGCACCAGATCACAGTAAGAAACCGACGCATCAACTCCCCACACAGTAAGGAATCGAGCCTCAACTCCCCTGCGCAGCAGTAAGGAAACGACGCATCCACTCCCCTGAGTGTAAGGAACCGACGCATCACCTTCCCTGCGACCCTTTTGTTTTGCGTTACGCATCCCAGGTAAAGTGTCGCATTTACCATCTACATTGAACTAAGCTATTTCTACCATTTTAAAGACTCATTTTGATTACAGTATTGTGGATTTTTGTCGTTTGACCTTGTGTAAAGTCTAGTAAAGATTACTTATTTTTCTAAACTGGTGTAGGGTCCATTTGTAGTGTTTTCACTGTATTACTGTATGTGTTCACAAATGCTTTACACACTGCCTCTGAGATAAGCCTGTCTGCTCGTGCCAAGCTACCAAGGGGGTGAGCAGGGGTTATTTAGGAGTGTAGCCCCTTACCCTGACTAGACGCAAGGGTCCCTATTTGGACAAAGGTGCAAACCATTGCCAACTAGAGACCCCCAAATCTAACAGCCGCCATGGGGTGTAAACCGGCAATGTAGGAGCCCACTGCCACCAAGGGGAACTCTGGTGGGTTTAGCTGTCTAGGGATTGTTACGTGGTCTCGTTGGCCCAGCAAGGGCAGAAGCAACCGGGGCAAAGGGAGCTGGGCAGGCCTCACTCTCGCGCATGCACTCCTCCAGGCTTGGGCCCGATTTGACCCCCTGGCCACCTTCAGCGCGTTCCTCTCGCCTCTCCGTCCCTACCTCTGGTCTGAGCAGTTACAAGGGACTCCCTGCCGAGCCGCGAGGGATCGCGTTGCCTCCGATCCCCGTCCGGTCACAGAAAACGCTTCGGAGGGTGGGGATTGCATCGCCGTTCTCTCTTCAGGAGAGGCCTACCATGCCTCTGAATCACCTCCTCCTCCGGATATCGCACCGCACCACCGCAGCGCGGCTGACAGTCTCGGGCGCTCCAAGACTGACTCGGCAGCTTCTCCACAGCAGCAGGAGGCGCCGCCGTGCCGATCTCCCCTTCGCCTGGGTTCACTCGCAGCCGCTGGCTCAGTATGCCGGTGCGGAAGACCAGGGCGGCCTCGTATCGGCAGCGCACCACCAGCCGTCCGGAGCCTCCACCGCAACGCAGCCCGCGACACTTCCTCCGCATTCGTTGGACCGCAGCTCCCCCACTCCGTCTTCTCGGCACCAGCTAGGTCCGCAGCACGTAGGGGTTGCTTCACTTGCCGGCTGTGTATGGATGATTCCCCCTTTCAGGGATTTTTGCAGGATAATAAGGGCAGGCAGCGGATCATTACTAAATTGCGTCTTCCATCTTGGCCACGCCCCCCCAGAGTGAGTCTCTCTGTTAACGTGCACGCCACAGTCTTACATGTCTGTCAGTTTTTACAGGCTATTTGCAGGTAGTTTCCTACCTCCCCCACTGTAGGTTTACTTCTGTCAGGGACATGAGTAAATGCGCATTTGTGGTGGCAATCTTTCACTGCAGTCAAAAAACATATGGAGGCACAGCGGAAAAATTGTCTCCACAGGGAAAAATATTTTCTCCTTAGAGAAATAGAAAAGTATCAACATGCATATCAACGTCAATGGTTCTTGTTCTGTTACATATACATGTGCTTTAATAAATATTTTAATGAGTACTCTAAGAAAGCAGTGACTATTGCTATTTCCCATTTGTACTCCTGCGTTCTTTTGTGTATTCTTAATTAATCAGAAATGTACTTGAAACATAGGCTGAAATGTGTAAATTTACTTTTACCCACCTCTCATGTGAATCATGCGCTGTGTGAGGAACAGTGTCTGCTGTGAACAGATGATTTCCTGCCAGGCTCTTTATTTTTGGTTTTCTTTGCAAGTTTCAGCCCTTCTGGTGAAGTGTTATTCATTCTTATAATAGATTGATGATTCTCATATTCTCTAGTTCCCTTTTTCCCCTGTCTTGGCTGCTGCTTCCAGGTTGAATGATTTTGTAGCATATTTTCTTTTCAGACTGGTTTTGACTGCTTTGGGAGTTTATTCCATGTTCCATCTGGTTTCATAAAACAGCCAGTACATTTAGGATAGCTTCTTAAATAAACAAGAGACCATTTTTAATGAAATGTGTGATCTCTACACCGGCCGCTATATTTTTTGTTCTTCTTTTTCCTTTCAAATTTACAATTAAATTTACCCGATTAAATATTATTTTTGGGCTTCTCTGTGGAGTAAAAGAATTTGAGAGAATTGTGAGTAATTGATGAAGAATTTAAACTTTGGGAACAAATAATTAAAATCTACTTTGTCTGTTTTACACAAGCCTTCAGATATGGTTTTTCCAGTAATTGCATTCACTCCTTTGCACTTCTCCATGTTGTGATAAAATCCTGAAGTGAGGATTTACAGTGGCCCTACTATAAATTATATTTAACTTTTGTTTATATTCACTTTGCCAATCTAGTCTTTCTGATTTGGGTAAATGAAAGTAGTTATTTGAAATATAGACCTGGAGTATGAATATAGAGTATTACTCAGTAGAGGAGGATATGATATGCCGCAGCAGAATATCTGTAGAAAGTACTGCACATTGAAAATTGATTTAATAGTTTTCTTTAAGATACTGCCCCATTTTGTGAACACAATATATATCGCCCCAGACTTATACTTTTGACATGATGTATCCTTTGTCAGGAAACGTTTGGTAGATTCATGATAAAATGTGTAACATTCCTTAATGCATCCATGCACTGACAAAGAAGTGCCACTGTAGGAGAGTAGGATCTGCTTCACATGGGTACCCCCACTTTTTGCTGATGCTTCACTGTTTTTCGACCTTAGTCTGGCTGGGGCCCTGCTAATCAGAACCCCAGCCTAGCTGCTTCCTCTCTAAAATGGTTTCCATGTGCCTTAGGCACATCACTGATTGGAATCTGGAGTGCCCTTATAAGTCCCTAGTATATGGTATACTATGTACCAAGGGCATAGGTACCTCAGAGGCCTACCAGGGGCTGCAGCATGTATTATGCCACCCCTGGAAGGCCATCCAAACTGACACCACAGGTCTGCTACTGCAGCCTGGGTAAGGTGGTGCATGCACCCCTTACTGTGATATAGGTTACCTATATCACTAAATACATACACACATATAAACCTATAAGTCACTCCTATGGCAGGCCTTATCAATCCTGAAGGCAGAGTGCGTGGTTCCTATGTGAGAGGGTGCCCCTGCATGAGCAGGGCCCCTCTGCAGCGTTCGGAGACCCTTCTCTGATGCTGTTTGTAGTGCAGCCTGACCATATACTCTTAAGCGCATTATAACCTCGCGTTAAATGCTAACTTTGGAATGGCTGCACCTAAACATGTCGTGTTTGGTGTCAAACATCTTGGAATACTACCCCCCGCCAATTCTGGCGGCGGGGGTAGCATTCCACCCTTCTAGAGGGAGAGACATGTTAACCCTGGCCTGGCCGGTAACTTCTTTCTAAAGCCCTGGCATCACAAAATGGATGCTGCTGCCACAGACACGAGTCTGGCCTCCTGCTGCTGGACGAAACTCCGGCAGGGGAGGCCTGGACAATAGGTTTCCTGTCCCAGGGAGGTGTGACCACCTCCCCAGACAGGATAATGTGTATTGGGGCTGGGCGGGAGCACTTTCGGGTGCTTTGAAGTCCTGCACTGGGGCACACTTGGTGTCCCTGTGCATACCCCAGTTCAAACCGGATCAGGGGCTTGCAGCCCCTGCTTTGGCGTGAACTGAACAAAGGGAAAGGGGTGTAGCCACCCCTCTGCCCTGACCCACCCATAGGTGGGGCCACAGAGTAGTCCAACCCCTAAACTTAGTATAAGTATAGGAACCAAGTCCTTAGGACTTTAGATTATCCCTGGACGAAACTCTGAAACAGAATCCTTGACCTTCGACGCTCTACTCAAGACTAGAGGACAGAAGAATCTCCCTTGGGGTCAAGGAGTGACTCCCCTGCTTGGCAGGCACCAAAGAAGCAATTGTCCGGTCTGCATCGCCTAAGCTCCCGTCGGACGCCGAAGTCTTTGCATCACCAGAGGTGGATTTCCAGACTTCCCCAAGGCTGCCCTGAGTCCCCAGCAAAGCTGAGGCCCGTAGCTGTCGTGGGTAACGTGGAACCGTGACCCCTGGACACCGCACGCATTTGCTAGTGCATCCTCTTCTGGGTCTCCCACGAAGTCGTGCTTTGGGCTCCGAGTAGCCCTAGCCTCCAGCACCAACTGCACCGAAGATCACTGGCCTCCACTCCACGAGTGTCCTGTGAGCCAGCTCCACGTGCGACGTCTCGAGGCTCCTTCGTGGTCGCTAGCCCGTTGGCT
Organism: Calotriton arnoldi; assembly: GCA_963921515.1. Classification (NCBI taxonomy): domain Eukaryota; kingdom Metazoa; phylum Chordata; class Amphibia; order Caudata; family Salamandridae; genus Calotriton; species Calotriton arnoldi. Next base: position 1,925,608 of record CAWUFW010001923.1, on the reverse strand, counting down.
AGTAGCCCTTCACGAAGGCCAATCCTTTTCTTCTTGGGCTCCCTGGTTGCTCCAGGCTTGCCCTCACTTACCCTTGCTGGGTGAGTTCCTCAGACCTTGCTGGTCTGCATCATCGACGTTCTTCACTTTCATCGAGACTTGCCGTTGCCAAGGCTTGTTGGGTCCAATCCGGTCGCCGACACCTCAGCACTCGACAGACATCGTGTACCAGCCCGAATCCTGCTCCTGGTCGCCGACAACGCCTCCTGGACCTCGTGGCTGAAGAGTCAAGACGACTGTCAACCTACCTGAAGCACTCGACATCGGTGGGCATCCGCTCATCGCCTTCCTGGTCACTGGCTAGTGACCCAGACTCTGTCCCCTCTGCTTTCAGGTTCTTCAGATCTCCGATCCACTCTTGGATCCACCCGGACACTTTCCACTTGGTCGCCAGCAGCACTTTGCAGCAGATCGCCATTCAAATCGACGACGAAACCCGACCCCGAAAGGCACCTATGCACCCGGCTTCCCTGGGTGAGGTAACACGAGTACTCCGGTGCTCCCGTGGGTAGAGACTCTAGAACGACCTAGTTCTCAAAGGGTTTGCTCCAAGTCCTCCTTTAAGTGTCCCTTTTCTTTAATTTCCTGATCGCGACTTTCTCCATAGAAGTTAACGGCGTATCGCGGTTGTGTATTTACACTGCACGCGTCCCCCGTGGGTCCCCTGTGTCACTACCTTGGGTGGTTCCTTGTGGTCCAAGCACTTCTAGAGGCTCTAGGCCTAGTGTCTAGTTCAGTCGTGGTTCTTATACCACTTTATTGGTATATGGTTTGGTACGCCCCTAGGGCCCAAACGTGTATTTGTGCTATTACTGTGTTTAAATAACTTATAACTTGTGTACTTCGAACTCTAGCCTCATAAAGAGACTAGAGGGGTGTGTTTAGCAATAAATACATATATTTTGAATATATACCTGGTGTGTTGCTCTTTCATTTGGTCACTCAAGAGATTATAGACTGGTAAAACAAGCTGCTTTACATTCCTTCAAGACTTAGCCTGAAGGCTGCTCTCCATAGCTACCACTAGGATAGCTTTCAATAAGGTTGTCTTTAACCTATCTCCAATAAGGGGTTGTTTGGACTGGTGCAAGGTGCCCACTATAATTAGTGGACAGCATATGCCAGGCCAACTTCTCACAGCCACCATTGTCCTAGTTTTCCGCAATCCCCACCCGCCACTTGCCCAGTTACTTTGTTCACTGCACCACGGAAACAGTGGTTGAGAATTTGAAGAAGATGAGATGATCTTGGGCTCTGTGGTTACCTATTGTTCCCACAACAAAGGCTCGTTTTCTTCTTCTGCCTTTGCTGCCTCTCTCAGTTCCATAATTCGCTCCCATCTCTCTGCCTCTGTCTATTCATTATGTTTCCTGCATCTGCCCTAATAAGCACCCCCGTCCTGTGTCACCTTCTGCCCTCTATGGTGTTAGTGCCCAGTTTCACTCTTCCCTGCCCAGGTAATGTTGGTTAAGCCGGTGTCCTTTTTGCATCTTCTGCCTGTGGTGCTTAGCCACTGTCCCCTTCATTCTTCTTACCCAGAAACTGTGTCCCTTTCTGCTGCCTCCCACCCTCCGTAATGTCTTATATGCCCACCTCCATAGTTCTTTGCCCATTTGCCTTTTATATCTACCATAGGTGTTAAACATTACCTAACTCTACTTCTACCCTTAATATCCCTTCCCAGAATGTCTGTTCTTAAAATAGTCTAACATAAGTCCATTGGGAAGTCGCCATCTACTCTGCGTTACTTCTCCTCAAAAATGAAATGTGTTTTTTATGGCAATCACTGCAAAAACATGTTTTGTTAACACCGGAAAAACACAGTGTGCGTCTGTTTTGGGGGTAAGGCACCTGAATAAACCCTGACAGGCACTGATTTAAAAAAGTTTGGAAAACACCACTGAAGTTATCAAAAAATAAACATTGTAAACAGGACAGACTAATTATGCTTTAGTAAATCTGGCATCAGTTTAACTAGATAGCTGTAAACCTAATTGAGGTTGGTTGGAAAAGCTGTTGTCTGTCTCCCAGTGAAACAAATGTTATTGTAATTCAAGGTCTTTTTACTGCCCTAAGCACACTGTAGCAACAAAACGTCTTGATGGATACTTCTAACCATAGATTCCTCACCATGTGAATATCCCGAAGTGTCAGGCTGGATTAGGAAACTTAAAAAGCAGTGCTCCTGTGGGCCGGTCGGTGGTGCTATATGACTCCGCGCTGACTCCCTTCCACTACAGAAGTGACAAAATCTGTCCCAATATAATTGACATCCATGCGCGCTGAAGTTAGCTCCTTTCTTTCCACACCTTCAGACATGGAACCAGAGCTCAACTCCTCCTCTTTTTCATTCCTTGAAGAAATTTTTCCTATGATTTTTACTCTTAAATGTTTCCAGTGTGCAAGGGAATATGTCACCCCATAAGACTACAGGTTTAAACATTGTAGGGACTGTCGCATACAGATGTCTGTGACTGATCCCCATTAGGTGTGCCTCTTGTGTTTAAGTTTGGCGCCTTACTTCATGGTCTGCGCCCAGATGAATCTGTAAGCCATCTGAGAATGGAAAGCAAAGCTCTGCATGGCAAGAATCCATGCAGGCCCTATTCTCGGTTGAAGTTGAGAGTGCGGACCCACTCCCACTCCTGAAGGCATTCCTGCAGCAGATTTTATTCATGGTAGAAATCTTCAAGAAGAAACACAAGGCCAAGCGGGACTCTGACCCTTCCTGCTGCTCCTGTTCTCCAGAAAAGGCATGAAGGCCCAACAGTGCCTTCAGGTCTCACTCTTATTCCAACAAGGAGCCCATTCCAATTTTGGTCCCAATGGACCCTGAGTTTCCAGGTCCGTCAAGGACGTCGCAGCAGGTCGAAATCTTTAGAGAGGCCATGCTGTGCATCTTTGGCACCCTTCTGGCTCTTTAATGCACTGTTATAAGCACACAGCCATCTGTTAGGAGACGGCAGGGCATCATATCCGACATATGGGTTCTTAATAGTGTCCAGCATGTCTACACCCTGCCATTCCTTTTCGAGCCGCCGTACCTACCACCTACATCAGAGCAGCTTTCGAGAATCTCACTGTTTTGTGCCTGGAGTTGCTGGCCTTTTTTGGCCAAAGGAGCCAGTGGGGTCTGGATGTTATTCCTAGTACTTCCTTGTGCCAAAGAAGGAAATACCCTCTACGCCTTCCTGAAAAAGGGCAAATTCAGGATGTTAACGCTGACCCATGGCTTTGCGTGACCAGCCTCCTGCATTCTACTCGTTGACAATGCCAGATGGCACTTGTGAGCCTGCAGTGGGATCTGAATTCTCCATACGCCAAGCACAATGGGAACCTCTCCAATTCCAGCCAGGTGTCGGAGAAGACTGTAAAAGTGGTGGCTGCTCAAATGCAAATGCAATTGGACCGTCGGCAGACCCCTATCCTATCCCCACCCAGAGTTGATGTATGACTGCTGGGTTGGAGTGGCCATGGAAGAGAGTTGTATATTATCGGGCTCTGGTCCCTAGCAGCTTGTGCACGCAGGAGTTTCCTAGAATGCCCTTCTGCATAGAGAGGAGCATAGGATTTCTGTTCACCTTCCCCAATTCCTGTCCTGCCTCGAGTTCTGAAAAACATCAGGATGACAAGCCCAAGTCATTTAATGGCTCTGAATTGTGCCAAGAGAGTGTTGTTCCCAGAACGTCTGGGCCTGAACATCTGTCCTCCAATCAGACTGCCTGTGATGATCTTCTCTCTCAGGAGCGTGGCAGGGTCTAGCACCCAGGCCTGTGCAACCTGCATCTCCATGCATGGAAATTGAACAGTGGCAGTTGATCTCGTTTGCTCTCCCTCTCAAAATCATTGGTGTACTCCTGGCAGCCAGGCACCCTTCCACAAAATCAGTCTATCCCGGGTACTGGGATAAGTTTATGGCTTGGTACTGCACCTATCAGATGGATGTGTTGCAGGCCAAGCCATCAGATGTCTTGTTGTTGGTTTTGTCTTTGGTCCAGGAAATACTTGCAATGTCCACTGTTTAAAGGTTGCCCGTCAGCCCTCTCTGCCTCTTTACGGTTGCCAGACCAACCATCCTTATTCAAATCACCTGTTGTGATGCATTTGCTTAAAAGTTTGCAACATATCTTTCCACCAAAGCCCTTTGTGATGCCACACTGAGACTTAAATGTGATTCTTGCTTCCCCTCATGTATACCCCTTTTGAGCCAATGCACAGATGTCCGTTGTGCCCCTTGACCTTAAAAACGGTCAATCTAGCTACAATAACATAAGCACGCCGTGTGAGTGAACTTCAGGCCCTCTTGCTCTAGCCACCTCTACCACCTTTTTTTCCAGACAGTGTTAAGAGCTAAAGCTGTGTTCTTGCCGAAATTACTGACGCCTTTTCATGTTGGCAACTCATATCTGAAAGAAACACGTTAGTGATAGATTCCTTACCCTAGAATATCCCCAGGCGTCAGACTGGATCAGGAAAGTTTTCATCAGCAGTACCCCTGTGCGTCAGAAGGTGGCGTCGTGCGGCTCCGCGTCCGTCGTTGGCGTCGTGGTCGCCGAGACGACGTCGCGGCAGCTACTTAGACGGACTGTCATCGCATGATGTCGGTGACGGACCCGCAATGCGTGTCTCTTGACTGCCTGGGGCGCGACCACGGTCCCAAGTCATGCCCCGACTGCCGGGCCATGGCGCCGAAGACTTTGCGGGAGCGGTCCCGAAAGTTTCTTGAAGTTCGGCAGTCTGCTCCGCTCAAGGTCCCAGTCACGTGGGAGGTCGAGGGACCGGTCGCGGAGCCACCACCATCGTTCGTCAGGATCGAAGTCTTCGCACTCGGGGTCAGGTAAGACGAAGCGTCCCAAGAAGTCGAAGAAGCGCCATTGCTCTCCGACTTCCCCTCGCCCGACGCGGCTGAGGGTGCGGGTGGTGCCTCCCCCGCGGCTCCGGCGGAGCCTACGCAGTCGCCGTCGGCCTACCCGCCCTTCCCAGGTCCGTCGGCGACTCCGGCCCAGCTGCAGGAATTTCTGCCAGCCATGGCTCGCCTCTTTGGGCCGTCGAGCCCCGCCGGTGTGCCTTCGGGCCCCGCGGGTCCGACTGGGGGTCCTTGCCCTTTACTGTCGGCGGCTCCGGCCCCAGCATCGCTGTCGGCCCCCGTGCCGCAGGACCCCCATGGATCCAGGCCTGGATCCCGGTCGACGCTGGTTGACCTTGTGACACCTCCACCGATATCGACCCCTCCGGCACCACTTCCGACGTCGGCTGTCCCACCGGACGACGTCGTCCCCGGTTTCAGCCCCGAAGTGGACACCGCGCCGGAACGTCGTCACACGACGCCGATTCCGACGCCGATGGGACCTTTCTATCCCTATGTCCATCCTCCTTATTTTCGGCCTTTTCATCAGCCTTCGGAGGAAGGGGAGGACTGGGAGGGGTCTGAGGACCCTCTCACAGCACAGTGTGAGTTACACCCGGACTGGGCAGAGGAGCTGGGGGATGCCAGTGGTCTTGATACCTCTCCTGACCTTGGCATGCTCACTCCTCCTACCGTGGCTACGGAGGAGGGTGCAAGTTACGCAGTGGTGTTGCGTAGGGCGGCCGAGGCCCTCCACCTCGAGCTCCCTACAGTGGCCGTCAGGACTAACCTCCTGACAGAAGTGCTTCAGCCGGCGGCTACCTCTGTGGAGCCACTGCTGCCTTTTTAATGATGCACTTTCCGACGTTCTTTTGGGCACTTGGTCCAGGCCCACCACAGGGGCTCCTGTGGATAGGAACGTGGCCCGACGCCATCGCCCGGCCCGGGCGACCCCCTTTTCCTCTCCCAACACCCCACCCCTGAGAGCTTGATTGTCCAAGCCTCTGCGTCCCCGAGCGCATTCCCTTCCGCACCACCGGACAAGGAATCCAAGAAACTGGAGCAATTTGGTAAGAAAATGTTTTCTTACGTCAGTTCAGGGCTGCGGACTGTGAACACCGCATGCCTCTTGGCCGTTATTCCCACTCTGTGTGGGATACGGTGGCGCAAGTGCTGCCTCAGTGTCCGGAGGAGGCCCGGACAGTGCTCTCTCAGGCTATTGCTGAAGGGAGAGATGCAGCTAAGTTCACGATTAGATGTGGCCTTGACACCGCCAACTCGCTGGGCAGGGCGATTTCCATGACAGTGGCGCTTCGTCGCCACGCCTGGCTGAGGACTACTGGTTTCTCTGGGGATGTCCAGAACACCCTGATGGATATGGCCTTTGATGGCATTCGCCTTTTTGGCACAAAAGCAGATAGTGCGTTGGAGCGCTTTAAGAACTCGCGGGCTACGGCCAAGTCCCTGGGCCTGTCCGCCCCGCGCCCTCCTCCGCCTTCTGCTTTTCGCTCCTTTTGTGGCCATGGAAGGGGCGCCCCGACACTTTCGTTTCAGAGCCACAGGCCTGCGCAGCAACAGTCTCCGCGCGGACATGGGACCCGCCGAGGCGGGTCAAGGGGCCAGCGGGCGGGTCAGTCCACCTCCACCCCGGCCACCACTGCCGCCAAACCTTCCTAGTCCGGTTTTTCAGGCCCACCAAACGCCAGTGGACGGCAGGATTCGCCATCACCTCCCCCACTGGCGCACCATCACTTCGGACAGGTGGGTTTTACAAATAGTCCGAAGGGGCTACTCCCTCCCCTTCGAGACTACCCCTCCAGCCATGCCACCCCAGTACCACCGCATGTCGGGGATCACTTGGCACTTCTTCAACAGGAAGTCGCGGCCCTCTTGGCCAAGGGGGCCATCGAGCACGTTCCTGCGCCAGAAGTAGGACGTGGTTGTTATTCCCACTACTTTCTGGTGCCCAAGAAGGACAAGGGCCTGCGTACTATCTTGGACCTCAGGGACGTCAATCGCTTCCTCCGGAAGGAGAAGTTCAAGATGTTAACTCTGGCTCAGGTTCTGTCTGCCCTCGACCCTGGAGACTGGATGGTAGCGTTGGACCTGCAGGACGCATATTTCCACATTCCCGTCCTGCCGGCCCACCGCCGCTACCTGCGGTTTACGGTAGGCCATGAGCACTTTCAGTTTACCGTGCTCCCCTTTGGCCTTACCAGCGCCCCTCGGGTGTTCACCAAAGTGATGGCGGTGGTCGCAGCTCATCTGCGCAGATCAGGGGTTCCAGTCTTCCCCTATCTCGACGACTGGCTGTTGAAGGCGGGCTCGTCCTGGACAGTCGTCTCCCACCTCCAGACTACGGCCGGCCTCCTGCATTTGCTGGGGTTCTCCATCAATGTGCCGAAGTCGCACCTGATTCCCTCTCAGAAGCTCCTCTTCATCGGACCGGTTCTGGATACAACGCACTTTCGGGTCTATCCTCCCGAACGGCGAATCCAGGTTATTTAGCCTATGATTCCGATCTTTCAGCCTCTATCCTGGGTTTCGGTCAGGATGACCCTGAGGCTGCTGGGCCTCATGGCCTCCTGCATCCTGCTGGTCACTCATGGCATATGCGGGCTCTGCAGTGGGACCTGAAGTTCCAGTGGGCGCAGCATCAGGGGAACCTGTCCGAATACGTCCAGATCTCGGAGGGCACTGCACAACAGCTGCAGTGGTGGCTCACGAACCGGCATTGGGTCAATGGCAGATCCCTCTCCCTTCCCCAACCAGAGCACACAGTGGTGACGGATGCGTCCCTCCTGGGATGGGGTGGCCACATGGGAGAGGCGGAGATCAGAGGCCTCTGGTCTCCGGCAGAGTCCAGGCTCCATATCAACCTTCTGGAGCTTCGGGCGATCTGACTTGCACTGAAGGCATTCCTTCCCTCTGTCAAGGGGAGAGTAGTGCAGGTGTTCACGGACAACACCACCGCCATGTGGTACTGCAACAAACAAGGCGGGATGGGGTTGTGGACCCTATGTCAGGAGGCTCTGCGCATCTGGACATGGCTGGAACATCAGGGCATTTCCCTGGTGGTTCAACACCTGGCAGGTTCACTGAACGCCAGGGCAGACGAACTCAGCCGCAGGTGCATGATGGATCACGAATGGCGTCTTCACTCGGACGTGGCGCAAGGTCTCTTTCAACAGTGGGGAGAGCCTTGGTTAGATCTATTTGCCACCGAAGAGAACGCGCAATGTCAGCAGTTCTGCACGTTGAAATTTCCAAGGCGGCACTCGCTCTGCGACGCTTTTCGTCGCGAGTGGAGTTGCGGTCTGTTTTACGCCTTTCCGCCTATACCACTTCTGCCCAGAGTGCTGAAGAAGATCAGGCGCGACCGGGCCCAAGTCATTCTTCTGGCTCCGGACTGGGCTCGAAGAGTTTGGTATCCCGAGTTACTCAGTATGACAATCGATCCCCCGATCCGACTGCCTCTTCGGGAGGTTCTTCTGTCGCAGCAGCAGGGGACGGTCCTCCACCCGAACCTGTCCAGTCTCCACCTCTTTGCGTGGAGATTGAGCGGCGGCAGTTGATTCCTTTCGACTTGCCTCCTGAAGTCTGTGATGTCATTCTGGCAGCCAGGCGTCCCTCCACTAAGTTGGTATACGCCTGCAGGTGGAACAAGTTTGTGGCATGGTGCACAGCAAAGGCTCTGGATCCCCTTTCTGCCTCTCTTTCTGAGGTTCTACTGTTCCTTCTTTCTTTGGCCCAGCAGGGCTCTGTTCTGGGCACTATCAAGGGCTACCTTTCTGCTATTTCGGCCTTTCTTAGGCTCCCTGATCAGCCCTCTCTTTTCAAGTCCCCTGTTGTTAACAGATTCCTCAAAGGCATTACTCACCTTTTCCCTCCTATTCCCTTCGTAATGCCACAGTGGGACTTGAACCTGGTTCTCACATACTTAATGTGCGCTCCTTTTGAGCCTCTTCACAACTGTCCTCTTTGTCTGTTAACTCTGAAGATTGCTTTCCTGGTTGACATCACCTCTGCTAGGAGAGTGAGTGAGCTCCAGGCTCTTTCGTGCAAACCTCCTTTTCTGTCTGTCCATCCGGACAAGGTTGTCCTCAGGACACGTCCATCCTTTCTGCCGAAGGTTGTTACTGCCTTTCACATCGGGCAGACCATCACTTTTCCCACCTTCTTTCCGCCTCCGCATCCTTCCAGAGAGGAAGAGAGGCTCCACCGTCTGGAGCCAAAACGTGCACTCTCATTTTACCTGAGTCGCACACAACAGTTCCGGGTGGATGACCAGCTCTTTGTTGGCTACGTTGGCGCCAAGAAAGGTCGGGCCGTACACAAGCGGACTATCTCCAGATGGGTCGTCTTGTGTATTAAAGCCTGTTATTCTCTGGCAAAGAAGGAGCCTCCGTTGGGGCTACGCGCCCATTCTGCCAGGGCGATGGCGGCCACTACGGCGTTGGGACGTGGTGTTCCCCTACAAGACATCTGTCAGGCAGCTACGTGGGCCTCGCTGCACACTTTTACTAAGCACTATTGCCTGTACAGCCAAGTCCGGAGAGACGGCTTCTTTGGCCGTTCTGTTCTCCGGGACTTCCTGGTGTGATCTTGGTTCGCAGACCCACCTCCGGGGTTGGTATTGCTGGGGTATCTATTCTAAGGTAAGGAATCTATCACTAACGTGTTTCTTTCAGATGCACAAGTTACTTACCTTCGGTAACGATATATCTGTAAGAAACATTAGTTAGTGACAGATTCCTTACCGCCCCACCCATCCTCCCCGTTCTGCGAACTGATTTCTAGGGTTAAGGTCATCCCTTTCAGGGCCCTAGTTTCAATGCACCAGTGGTCAGTATCTTGCATGGCTCAGCGTTCCTGGCGCGGAAAGTCGTGTACAGAACTGACGTCAGTGCGCGAGGGCGACCTGACGTCATCTCGGCGACCACGACGCCAACGACGAACGCGGAGCCGCACAACGCCACCTTCCGACGCGCAGGGGTACTGCTGACGGAAACTTTCCGGATCCAGTCTGATGCCTGGGGGTATTCTAAGGTAAGGAATCTATCACTAACTAATGTTTCTTACAGATATATCGTTACCGAAGGTAAGTAACTTGTTCTACTCTTCCAATCTTCTTTGCTCTGCCTCATCCCTCTAAAGAGGAGGAGAGACTCCATTGGTTAAGCCCAAAGAGAGTGCTGAGTTTTTAAGTTCGACTGGACGATCAGATCCTTGTGGTGGTCTCTGGGGCAAACAAGGGCAAGGCGGTGCATAAGCTGACCACCTCATGATGGCTAGTCCTCTGTATTAAAGTCTGCAATGCATTGGCTAAGAAATAGCCAATGCATTCCACCAGAGCTAAGGCTTCTGCCATTACAATGGCATGCGGAGTGCCTGTCCTGGATATCTGCCAGGCAGCTAAGTGGGCATCAGTGCAAACTCTCACGAAGCACTATTACCTTAACAGCCAAGTCTGTCAGGATAGCCTTTTTGCCCGCTCGGTCCTGCAGGAGTTTTTTAGTCTGAGCCATTCTACAGATCCACCCACCATCTTGGAAGTATTGCTTTGGTATCTATTCACAAGGTGAGGAATCTGCTGTTAGAAGTATCCATCAGAACAAGGTACTTACCTTCGGTAATGCTCTTTCTGGTGGATACTCTATCTAACCACAGATTCCTCACTGCCATCATACCTTTCTGTTCTGTGGAATGGTATCCTTTTCCATCTAAAAGGGCCTCCTGTGATATTCACAAGCTGATGAATCTGCCTCTAGATTGACTATCCACCTGAAAGAGCATTAAGGAAGGTAATAGCTTGTTCTTCTGTTTATTTGGGAGAGTTGAGGGGTGGGGGATTATACTTTAGTGGGGGAAAGGTGAAGGGAGATCATGCTACAGATTCTGTAGGCTATCTGATTTCTCTATAATCTCAATTCTCATTTGTCCACATCATGTACAATGAAAATACATCAATGCATTTTGATAGATCTCAATGTTTTAGTGAAAAAAACATTATATGATTATGGAAATCAAACGTTCCTTGCAATCGTTTTGCTTTTTGGGGTGTTTGACATTCCTAACTCTTTTCATACAATTCAGCAATACAAGATCATGTGTTATTTTGTAGCAGTAATGGTTTGTGAGGGGGCAGATTAAAATAAACTTGACAGAGAAATAATTAATTCCTCCAATCATAGAGCCTATGTGGAAAGAACATCATGGAAATTCTGCAGATCAAAAATGTTTTTTGAACACAGAATAAATTTGCCTACCTTTGTACCAGCAAATCCTGCACATTAATATAGAAAAATACTACTCTTATACTTCCAGTCGTGTCCCTCTACTCTAAAAAAAAAAACAACAAAAAAAACCTGGCTGATTGCTGCTGCTGTTGGTGCGCTGCAGAGAGAGAGGAATTTGTGCTGAAGCACTTCTGGAGGAGGAGGTGGGGCTTGTAAGTGGGGTGCAGATGACTACGATTGGAGGCGTGAGAGACCCTGCACCCCGTCTCCCGACTCCTGCCTATCAGGGGAGAGGGAGAAGGAGAGGGTGACAACCTCCTTCAGGGGTTGATCGCAGCGTGGTGTAGCGCCACTGTCTACCCACTGCAGACTGACGGCCACCATGAGCCACGCCGGAGCCGCCGGGAGGCCGAGCGCTGCTCCACGCCCCGTGTTCTCCCTGATGTCATGGGAGACGCTGCAGCCGCCTTCTCTCTTTTCTGTTACTGGCTGCCTACGTCTGCCTGGAGGGTCCGGCAAAGGTGCCGAGGCAGCAGAGTTAAAAAATAAAAAAAAAAGACTTCAGTTCACCTATCACCATCACTGCCTGTTGGGGGCCTCAGTGGAGAGAAACAGCGGCCAAGGATAAGCACGGTAAGCCCTTGGCTTTGGCTGGTAGACAGCTCGACCCCCAACCTCCTCCACCACTATCTAAACTGGCTTAAGCGGTCCGACAGCAAGGCATAAGCAGCTGCAGGTAGCGAGGTGGCAGCTTAGGGGCTGTCACCGGAGGCTAGAGCTGGGGGTAAGCGGAGATGGTCTGACCAGGATTAGGCCTGGTCTGTAAGTCCCCTGGGAGCTCCCACACACCTGCCTTCAACCGAGAGCCGACAAATGGGTTCACCACACCATTATTCTACAATACTGCCATCTTCAACTGTAACTACCTCGAATTACCTTGAATATCCTCTCATACAGCGCCTGGGGACTACAGCCAACCGAGTTCTTGCCTACTGCAGGAAGCAGACTCCAAGCAGCATGCTCGTGTCCTTCCAATCTGTCCTGACTAAGCTCCACAGGACAAGACTAGGACAGTAAGGCAGCGCTACCACCGTTTGTTATGCCACGCTTGCTCAACCCAACTCAACCTACTCAAGTAAGGACCCATGCAAAGCTCTGGGACTATGCCCAAAAGACAAATCTTACCTAGGAAAAAGGGAAGCACCCTCTCAGCCGACCACTCTTCACTTTATCAGCCACCGCTCCTCAGGAGACTGAGCTCAGTGCCCCCCTCTCTCACCACGCCAGGAGACTAAGAGGCTCAGCCACTGTCGCAGGGGTTGATTAGCAAATACTTCAGCAAGGTTCCACCTCAGGGGAAGCAGTCACCGCTCTCACTAGTCCCTCTGGACTTACTGCCGCTAGATAAGTACTTAAATGCTACAAACACTATAAACAGAGACTCGCCTTCAGCTGGGCCAACACTTCATAGGTCTCGTTTCTGCCCAAAACTACACCAGGAGGACCATGGCAGCACAGAGATCTCTACATTCCTCCACCTTTTCCCTGACCACAAAGTGACACTGACCCAGGTAACTGCAACTGAAAGCCCAGAAATTAAGGGAGACAACCATCCTCCCTGCTCGGATGGGCCTTGGGCCGCTGACATCTTGCTGAGCATCCAAAACTCATGTGTGGAAACAGTAACTTCCCAGGTGTATTCAAGTGCAAGTGCAACCGATTATCCGCCAATGTCCCAGAAGACACCATTGGGCATTCAGCTGGGAAGAAACACACCCGAGACCAATCTTACTCAGACGCCCACAAAGAAGACCAGGAGGGAAAGCTTATCAGACCAGGAGCTAGGCAATCTATCCGACCGCTTTCTAGCCATGCTGGAAGCCCAGATCAAAGCATCACTGGCACGAACACTGGCACTTCAAAGAGAGCTCCAAAACAGTTCCATCAGCCCAATTCAGGCAGGGGGACACACATCTCCTCCACCAGGCCTGAGCCCCTCCTCAGTTTCACTGGCCTCCTTACACATCAAAGCAAACACAAGGAGAAGATGGACGGAACGCTAAAACTTTTCAGACACTCACCCACAGTCACAGATCTGGGTTGAATCCATCATTGTTCTTTATCTCACTATGCCACCCCAGTTCAGACCCAGCCATACGCAAATCAGCCTTGACCCTGTTCCTCATGGGAACAGTCAAGACCGAAATGCCAAGCCAGGTCTTCCCTGGATCGGAAACAAGCATCCTGGGACGGGTTTTGGGGTAACACCCCTCATCAGCCAGGCTAGCTTGAATCCAGTGGGAAAGTGAGCAAGGGCCCCACGTCTGGGCATACCCTGCCAACTTAGGGCGAACAAAGCAAACACAAGGAGATGATGGACGGAGCGCTGAAAGTTTTCAGACACTCACCCCCAGTCACAGATCTGGGTTGAATCCATCATCGTTCTTTATCTCACTTCGCCACTCCAGTTCAGACCCAGCCATATGCAAATCAGTCTTGACCCTGTTCCTCATGGAAACAGTCCAGCCCGAACTGCCAAGCCAGGTCTTCTCTGGATATGCCCCAGAGTATGCCCATATGTGGGTCCCTTGCTCACTTTGCCACTGGATTCAAGCTAGCCTGACTGATGAGGGGTGTTTCCCCTTAAACCGGTCCCAGGATGCTTGTTTCCGGTCCAGGGAAGACCTGGCTTGGCAGTTCGGGCTGGACTGTTCCCAGGAATATTTAAATGTGCCTCGGAGAACTGGGCAAAGGTGTTAACCCCACTCTTCAACCAAGCTTTCCCTACTGTGCAAATTCCAGACTCATGGAGGGGCTCCGACCTATGCCCGATTTTCAAGAAAGGAGATCCGACAATTCCATCTAACTATCAACTGATAGCCCTCCTAGACCTAGAAGCCAAAGCCTATGCCCGCTCTCTTCTCAAACAGTTGGAGAACTGGGTTGTGGAAAACCACATTTTGCCTTTTTTTCAAACAGAGTTGCTGCCACTTAAACAATTGACAACATCACTGCACTTGCCATTCTGAGTCACCTAGCAGCCCAAAAAAAGTCAGCCTCCACTCTTTAGCTGATTTATTGACTACAATGCCTCATTCGACAAGGTGGACTGCAACACACTTTGGAGAAAACTAAAGACGTGGGGGGTAACTCAGTAAATGCTTGGGGCCATCATCTCTCTGTACTCAAATACTTGGGTCCGTGTGAGAACAGGCCACCACACTGTAACCTCTAAAATCACAACTGATGGTGGCCTGATGCAGGGTTGCGTCCTTGCTCCTCTCCTCTCCTCTCTTCAATTAATACACAGCTGACCTGGGCAAATTTCTGGAGAGCAGTAGCCTGATACCTCCACAACTAGGCCACTCAAATCTGCACATCTTACAGTACATTGACGATATCGTTATAATGGACCATACCAAAGTCTGGGTCCAGAAGGCTCTGAGCAAACTCCAGGAATGCAATGAAGCGAATTTCCTCACGATCAACCAGAACAATACTAAAGTCTTGATTTTTTGCGATTACAAAAGAAAGAAACTTCTAACATGGCGCATGGGGGCCGCAACCATCAAAACAACCACGAAGTATAAATACCTGGGGGTATGGTTAAGCGAGACCTCCAGATCATCGGCCCCCTTAGTCGCCTTTAAAAAGAAAGTAGGAGCCATCACATACAGCGTTACCTGTCTCAATAAGAACTTAAACAGCGCCTCTGCTGCACCTATATTGAAGGTCATGAAGGCCTCCCTCCTCCTGGCACTACACTACGGACAACAGGCTTTTCCTTTGACCTGCGCCCCCAGCCTAGAACACGCTCAATGCACGACCTACAAAAGAGTATTCCAACTGCCCAGAAACATCTGGAGGGCCAGACTGTGCTTGGAACTGGGCCTCTCAAGACAAATCCTCACGTGTGAGGTTGATACCCTGAAATTCTATACAAGGGTTCTAAAAACCCCAGCAAACTCATTTAAAGCTCGCCTGACAGAGACATTTGAGAGTCCTGGGAACCCCTGGCATCGACAAGTTCAAAAAGCAGTTAGTTGCCTGCCTACAAATTGAAGGCTCAGCGTTAAACTCAGATGCTATCCCTGATACAGCCTGGAAAAGGGTTATCAACAGGCAGCTGCAGTCAACTTCACACCTGCTGTACATTCGCTCCTTAAAGCCCTCCCGCATCCTGTCTCCCCTGAACAATTCTTAGCTATCAGGGAAGCCACAACCATACTTCTCAGAAGCCATAAATATAAGGGCCCGTAGGGACATCTTATTAATGCCTCTGTTAGGCCTACCAGTGGCCGACTTCAATCCATGGGCCCATCTGGGCAAGTAGGGGGCCTGCAGACTATAAGAAAAAAATCATGGTTACACCTTCGTGCTGCTGTTCTACGCATGATGCCCCCAGGAGGTCTCTCTTGAAACCAATTTACCTAAAGAAGGAAGTTTGTTCTTGCCTGGAGGCTTCATTGCTGTTCTTCTCCCACACTGATACAAAAACCCTATCGAGGTGCAGCAAATTGGGCAAGGAGCTCTCTGACCTACTTCGCCTCCGTCCTGTAGATTCCCAGTCTGTTACCCTCTCTCAGAAACTGATAACAGACTATTACATGGCGAGACCCAGAAACAGGAACTGACACGGCATGGGTCTCCCCAGTTAAGCACAACACATTGAGAGGGAAAGCGGAACCCACTGCCAACTTCCCACCACTCTTGTTCCCAGTATGTATCTTGCACAGGCCCAGCATGACATATTCTTAACCCCCACTTAAAGCCCTTCTGGGGCATCAATATCTGCACTTCGCACTTTAATTGGTCTTTACCTACCTCCCCACAATCATTGCTCAGGACGTTGGGTTTTTAGTCACCTATAGCAAGAATGTAAACATGGCTTCCTTTTATTATTAATATACAACAATGTGGACCAACCCAGTAAGGGATCCAAAGAAGAAGAATGACCCAGTTATTCACAGGAATGTTAAGAAACCATTTGTTTTTTTAAAAGAACCCTCACCCACCAACCTAGTTTGTGGCATGCTTCATCATAGGGTTCCCAGCTGGGCTGCCGAGTGCAGCCCAGCTGTGCTGCGATGCCTGAACTACAGCGGAGCGGGTTTCTTGTGAGTGAGTGTGTGAAAACGACAAGTGCAGATCAAAAGTACCTCCAGAGTATCCAATGGTTAATTTTTATTCTTGAGTCTATAGGGCAAGGTTAAAAATGAAGTCTGGATATGTATGAAGATAAAATTGGTCTTCCTTATCCCAATTTATATGGTCTACATGTTTCAGCCTCAACAAAGTGGTACTGAGGCTTTCGTCAGGACTGAATCAAAGTGCAAGAAAGAGAAGTGAGCACACACGCTAAGGTGTGCAGTGATAAAGTGACACTACCGTACTTACGGTTACCACTGTCATTGAACTAATCTAAAACAATAAAACACAACATAAACAAACAGTTCTCATGTACAGTTTTAAATACGGACAGTGGGGAGGGGTGTGCTGGTGGGAATGCAGACACCCGCTATGAAGGGTGAAGTTGTGCTTGTGGTTCAACATTCGAGTGAGGTAATTTAAAACAAGTGACAGGATCCACTTTACACCCATACACACGGGCAGGCAATTGTACACAGGGAATGCTATGTCTCGCAAAGAATCGTGTACTGAGGCATGCCAGCGAGTAGAGTGATGTATACACGTGAAGTGGGCTAGGGCCTAAAATAGGTCTAGCTGGTATGTAGGTGCAAGAGGGTTGAGTCCTACAAATAGCGTAACTTGACTAAAATAGTAAAGAAAGCTGCGCCATGATACTATAAACAAATTACTCTGTGCCAAAATACTACAAAATTCCGGTTTAATGCATTATGCTAGCATTGATTGTAGACAACGTGAAACAAATGGCAAAAAATGGAGAGGGGTAAGGCTTACGAGAGCTACACGTATTAAGTAGCTTAAATGATCCCGGAGGGGGGCGGACTCCTGTAGTCACACACTACGGGACGAAAAAAATGGAAATGGGTCAGCCCTCAGGACAATGGTAGAGAGGAGCTAAGATTTTGGCCATAATGGAAGTCAGAGGCAAGACTTACTTCGTCAAGGATGTCCAACCTCTGATACCTACAGCGGTCCTCCACGGGATCCCGGTGATATCGTATGCTGGCGGCATTTGCGCGTTTGTAGTGCGAGCACCGAAAGCCGGTGGGCATAGCCATGCCCATCGCATATGGTCACGTCAGCAGCATGACAGCAAACGACGCTCGCTCTCTCTGGAACGCTCGTCTGATTCAAAGAGTGGCCAGCGGAAGTGAGGATAAGTTGCCTAACTTCATGGCGATTTATGAAATGACTATGTTGCACGATAGGGGGTGTTTATCCACGAAGAGGCTCAGTGTGGAATTACCGTTAGTTACGGTCAAACAATACTGAAAAGGGAAAACAGGATCAAAGTTGAGAATAATATTGACAGCAATATTAGGCAATTTAGAAGAGGATGGTGTCTTCATGGTGGACACGTACTGGCACAGGTGTAATTTAAAGACACAGGGTCAACAATTCAAAAGGTGGTTTGTTTGTGTATATATACGGTCGAGCCTCTGACATACATACCAGACCAACATAGTGGTTTAGAAGGTCAGAAGCAACACCAATATATCTTTGAGGTTACGGCACGGAGGGAAGTGCGATAGTGGCCTCAGGGGTACCAGAAGGTCAGCTGATTCAGGCTCGCAGTTAAAAAACTGGGAACGCGTTAGGAGCACAGGAAGGTGTCATGTAGGTTTTACCAAGGCCTGTTTAGAGATTATTAATTGCATTCCAGGGTATATTATCATTAAGGCCTATCCTGTTAGTGGCCAGGCGATATACCCAACGTTGTTCCTTTTCGCAAAGGCGATTCTGGAGGTTCGGGATGTTAGTCTCCATTTGTTCAATGATCACCCACCTGAGGTCGTTGGTGGTGTAACCAGTTTCAAGGAAATGGTCTGTCATCTTGGTGGTACTTCGCTTACATCTGATGTTGCTCCGATGTACGCAAATGCGAGTTTTGATCTTGTGTGTCGTCATGCCGACATATCGGAGACCACAGGGACAGGTTATCAGGTAAATAACGTTACAAGAATTACAGTTGGTATGTTTGGTTATCTGCCACGTCTTTCCAGATTTAGGGTTTTAACTGGTTGGGTGAGATGACACATGCTGCAGTTCCCACAAGGAAAATGGCCCATCACATTGGGAGGGCCCCCGCATTCAAGACTGTGCGGGTGGGAGGTACCTGTATGTGAGGGCGGGTGGATACTAAGCTGTCCTTGAGGATGTGTGCTTTCTTATAGGAAAACATCGGCTTTTCCCAATTCAGTTTCCCAGTTTCTAGGATCCGCCAATGCTTCTGTATAGTTTTCGACACCTGGTTGGAGATGGTGTTGTACGTTGTCACACATGTGAGTGGTGTGGGGGCCCGTACTATTGTTTCCAGCAGGCTTTCTCTGTTCTGATTTCTGGTACATTTATTTGCCATGCGGATAACTTTTTCAGGGTATCCGCGTTCTCTCAGTTTTGATGTAAGAGAATTGGCCTGTTTGTAATCTGTGATGTTACTGCAGTTCCTGCGGAGTCTAAGATATTGTCCGAATGGTAAATTTTCACGTAATGGCCTTGGGTGAAAACTATCGAATCAGAGAAGTGAGTTCCTGGCTGTAGGTTTGAAGTGCGTCTTGGTAGTCAGTTTTCCATTTTCAGCCGTGATGTCCAAATCCAGGAATGTGATTGTTTTCTTGTCCGCTGTATGAGTGAACTTTAGGTTCCCATCCAGCTCATTAATGCAGGTGAAAAAGGTCTGTATGGTTTGCTCTAATCCCTCCCAGACCATGAAGATGTCATCTGTATACCTTTATTAAAATATGATGTTATCTTTATAGGGCATTTCGGGATTCAGGATGTGCTTTTTTTCGAAATCAAAGACATACAAACCGGCTACACTCGGGGCAAAAGTACTGCCCATCGAGGTCCCGTACGTTTGTAAAAAAGGTCACCTTCAAATTCAAAAAAATTATCTTTGAGGGCAAGACTGGCACATTGTAGGATAAACGTCTTGGGTGTGTTGTTGTAATCCCATGTAGTGGCTTCTAGAGGTGTTTTATTATTATACAATCCTATCTCCATATTTCGACAATAGTGGTGCTTCTTTATCTTTTTTTTTTTTTTTAAACCGTTTTATTGTAAAATTGTTATGGTTTTAACTAACTAAAACAATAAATTATTTGATTGATTGATACTCTTATTTTTGCAAGCCATTCCCCAGACTTCTTTTTCATCAACTGCCCACATGACCTACCTACATCAGCCTATTCTGTTGCCAGAAGTAAAACAATCAGTTCATATGGGCCGTATTTAAATGGCTTTAAAAAAAAGAGCTGTTCACTTTGTTTTACTTAACATAGTTTCTGGTCTTCAAGAAAGCTATTTGCCATTTCCTGAATCTGTATTACACAAACACATTTCCAATAAAAAAGAAGTAAAAGTCATACCTGTCCACGCTGTCAGCCCGCTTTTGTTTGATAGTCATTATGGGGTCTTAAGAGTAGAAAGCATTTTGCATGTATGTAATCCAAGCATCATTCTGGATAGGTATTAAAAACTCAACACAACATTCGTCAGGCGAGATGTGATATCATGCACTAGTCTTCATCTGCCTTCTTTCTTGCAGCATGCCATGTGCTTAAATAGGGTGATTCATGTATCACTGTAGCCTGACCTCATGTCTACAG
This sequence comes from Calotriton arnoldi, assembly GCA_963921515.1. Classification (NCBI taxonomy): domain Eukaryota; kingdom Metazoa; phylum Chordata; class Amphibia; order Caudata; family Salamandridae; genus Calotriton; species Calotriton arnoldi. The sequence continues at coordinate 1,905,728 of CAWUFW010001923.1, read as the reverse complement.
ATGTCCTCCTCGACACTGTTCACGAGCACTGCTTTCTTTTCTGTTTTAGACGATGGCAAAGGTAATAACCACGGTGTTGAGATTCCCACCTGACCAAACGCAGAAGATCTTGGAGAGGGAGGAAGCTCGACCACTGGTAAGACTTCTGTGGCACTAAAATAAAAGCAACACAATCCTTGCTGTCTCATCCATCAGATTTCATCACATTTAAGCTGGTCATCTACTTTGGTTTTGGATTTGCCTACTTGGCTGGGGTGTGTTGAGTTTTGTCCTTGTGCATATTTTCCCTATATTTTGATGTATACAGATAGACACATAGAGGGTGACTGCAGGAAAAATCACCAGCCAGTTGAGTTCCAACTCTGAAGGGTTTTTATGTGCAATCAGTGTGTTTTCACCTTGAGCCCTTTCCCACACTCCAAGCGCGCATTGTGGGTAAGAATTGCCACAAATATATATGTATGATATGTGGAGGGGTTAATCTCGGTATAAATGGGCCTTCATTATTTTCTTAATATGATGCGTGCAGATATCACAGTATGCCTGCAATAAAATGATATCACTGCCTTCTTGTAACAGCCCATTACAGGCAAGTAGTGACACGTGCCACAAGTATGTTACCCTCTGCTTTAACCGCAGACTTCCTCCTTCCTCTGCGACCTCACCCTAGATGAATCCCTTCGTCGCGTATCGATTTGCAGTGAGCCAACTGTGCATGCTGGCTCTGGCCTAGCGCCGCACCTCTCAACGAGAGGGGGATCTGCTGTAAGAGAGGAGACGTGCACGCCGTCCCACCTACCTTCCATTCTGCAGTTTCCAGTATTAGGAGAGGCCACGCATGCCGGTGCCATGCAGAACAAGCATTGGCATAGCCAATAGGTCTCGCTTTTGGGACCTTATAAGTATTTAGTTATGCAGCACAATATCCTTAGTGCAACAACACCAACTGTTGCATGGCTAAACACTTATAAGGTCCCAAAGGCGAGACCTATTGGCTATGCCAATGCTTGTTTTCTTTACTCTAGCTCAACTGCTGTTCAAAATGTAAAACAAAATTGACAAAGCCAATAGATTATGCATAGGTCAAAACCAGTAGGCTTTGCCAATGCTTCTTTTCAACAGTATAGCTCATTAAAAGAAGCACAGAATCCCTGTATGTTGTAACACAATCTGAACCACAGCATTTAAAAAAAATCTGATTTGCATAAAACTGATCTTAATATCTTTGTGTAAAAATAATCAACTACTTTTTGGTGTTTTTTAATTTTGCGTAGATTCTTCTTTATTTTTGAGGACTACAATTAACATGAAAGAGCAAGACACCAAGGATTTAAGTGATTTGTCTGAAGCCTGATAGCATGAACATGTATTTTAAGGGGAAAAGCACCTTCTGCCATACATTATAAAGATATTGAAAGTCGCCTCTGAATTCCATGACTTTAACAAGCAACTCCGCCTTCGAACTGTTCCTGTATATGATCATTGCAGCTCCTAAGAAACTTGCAATATATTTATGATGTACGGCAGGGAGTGCTTCACCCCAAATATTCTAGTACATTTCAGAAAAACACATTTATGTCCTATTCAAAACTAAACGTGGTCGCAAAGAAAAAATGATGAGGGTTGTAGGTTGAACATGCAAGAGTAGATTATGTTAAAGTCCCCCAAGATGCCAGATATGTGCAGTAGAAGTCTTCAAAGGATTGAATGCTTGTCCTCTTTGGTACTACTGCGTGGCTTTGTTTTGGTGGATGGATGACTGCTTCTCTGCTGTTCTTTAAATTGCCAGCCTGCCGTCGAAGAGTTTTTACAGGACGACTGAGAGCTTAACTATTATCCATGAAGCCCGGATTATAGTTGGCTGCAGTAAAGTTCTATTGTGGTGATTCCTTTGACATACGAGCACCAGCAACAACCAGTTTGCAATTGTGGTGACTTCAGTGGCATTCGAGCACCTCTGTTATCCAGCCTGCGAGGTATTCTTGGGAAAAGCCAGATTTACATTTCCTTCCTGAACTGTAGATGGTCTTGTACATTTCTTTTCTTGGTTGGAAAGTTCCATAGTTTTGGTGCCTGTATTGAGAACTCTGTTCCACCATTGATCTTTTTCCTATAGGCAAGGAAGTAGAGTCCAGGGCAAGCCTTGAGAGTCCTGTTCTGGGGGCACTGGTGGAATTGTGTCCTTAGGTACAGCTTCTTTGGCTAAATGGAAGGTGCAGAGTGACATAAAGGCAGGGCATCTGGTTATTGGCAGCCAGTGTAGGTCTATCAGCCCTGTACCGTGGGTTCCTTTGGGTGCAGTTGTAATGCCATTCGTGCTGTAATGATTCCGATCATCTGTAATTTTCATAGCAGGAAGCAGAGAGCTCCTAGGTACATTCCATTTGTGTGAAATACCTGTGGTAATATGAATGTGGGAATGGCCTGCCGTTTCTGATGGTATCCCAGGTGAAGGAAGATACTCTTTGGTGTCTGCACTGTTTAAAAATTACTCCTTGTGGATGCATTGACACGTGAAGTCAGCAAGAGGCATAAGTCAAGTCCATGGTCACCTGCTGATGCTAGTATCAACACTTAAAGATTTAATAAAACCCATTTCACAGAACTTATCATAAAAAAATAACTTAACTGAATTATGCCATAAAAACGAAAACTTGAGAACAAGTAGAGCTACACTTGTGAATAAAAGAAATAACAGTGTAGTAAAACATTGAGTGAATGCAAAGAGAAGTAACACCAGTAGATGGCGCAAAATAACCAAAATAGCCTAAATGTTTAAAAACAATGATGACGTGCTAGTGAAAAGGAGAATGTAAACGAGTTAATTAAATATACGTTTATTCCAGAGCACAAAAACCCTTAAAAGCACACCATTTATAAAATACAATCAAATTTAAACCAAATACAGTAAACAGAACACAATGCATCGACTATTCGTATAAATAGATCTAAGACAACATCTAATAATTGAAGACGGGGTGGACCAGACACACACTGCGTTTCCCTTGCGGGAGCGAGCAGGGGCACCGTCTGTTTGCAAGTTAATTACAAACAGATGTTGCCAAAGCTCGCTCCCGCGAGGGAATCGCCAAACGTGCACGCATTGCCATTGAAAGCAATGCAATGCGTGCACGTTTTTGGCCTAAAAAGCGAATCGATTCCAAGAGGTCTCCTCCTACGTAGGCGAGACCTAAATAAAAAGAACAGCAAAATTCCTGGCCTCTTTTCCATGACACGAAACAAGTGCAATTGTCCAGTGAGTTGGACACACACTGCAGAAACACAGGCCACAAGTCTAAATCCCGGCAAGGCAGACTCAGTTTTACACTTTTCGGCGATCTGTAACTTGAGTTCCGTTAAATTGAAAAACGCATGTTTTTAACAACGCTTAGAAACGGTAATGGGGTTTTGTGAAACGCTATATGGAAACAAATTAATATTATTACTAAAGAACTGCACAAGGCCCTCAGTAATGACAAAGTTCAAATGAAGGGGACTTATACCCCCAATTGTACTTTTTAAAACATATTGATAGACACCTTGGCTATTCATGTCCTTAAAAAGGCACTGTTTTCAGCATAATGCCTAAATATGATTATGGGACTGCTTGGTGGCTTGCAGTAAGTATTCTTACTGTACTCAGATGGGGTAAACTAGAGAGCTTCGGGGGATGCATTATGAGTGTTTTCATTTTGCCTCGAGGGCAGTGTTTACGTTGGCTTGGAAAATGCCTTTTTTTATTGGCCAAAGATAGGAATGACTATCTAAAGAAAAATTATAAAACGGTAGACTGCAAAAAGTTGCCACTTTATGATAATGTAAAGTAGCTGAGTTTTTGTTTTAAAAATTAAAGTGCCTGAAATGACAGACTTTGCAGTAGAAGAGCATTTGGTAATGCTAAATCTCCCTCACAAAATGCATATCCCAAGATTATTTCTCAGGCAGAGATTGTAGTTGTCCTGTGCTGGACTACTTTGTGGTGCCGCACTTCACAGGAAAACACAAATGTGATAGGTGGAAAGTCCTTGGCTGTAACTTTACTATTTTTGTCACTCAAGAAGCCACTGAATTAGTTTTAGTTTTCACAGGGTATAAAGGCAATATGCATTCATCAATTTATAAAGAGCAATATGTCAGATATTTGATAACTCCATACACACACGCTGGAAGTGCACAAGTGAAAATATTGTCTCGCATACCGTGACTGGTTATTTTCTTTTGCTGATCTAGTCTGCCATAATCTGTTTTGATATCTCCAGCAGAGCTTGTTGACTTGTTTCTCCAATACCACGTCTCCAGCAATCTGTCCATGGGCTATTCTGGTCTCTTCTGTATATTACTTTTTACTAACACAGACCAAATAAAGTTTTATGTTTTGAAGTTCACTGATTTAGAGAAACAGCAAGAAACACCATTAACCTTTACAATAAGCAGTTCTAATATTAAATGTCAATTTATACAATTTTTGGGGACCTAAATTGTCACTGAGATAACCTACATGATAAGGATTCGACTGTCCTTATGGACCTTTTAACCAGTGTAGGCTTGGCACAGCTGATTGAAGGTTCTACTCATAGAGCTGGACACCTGCTGGACGCTGTTTTCTCTGACTGTCCACCTCTGAAATTTAAAGGTACCCTGCAACTACTGTGGTCAGACCATGCAGCAGTCATGCTAACTCTCACACTGCCTTCCACTGTTAATAATAGGCCGTCATTTATTAAAAGCCACAGGCGCTTCCAATGGCACCGCCTGGACAAAAATGAGTTCAATTCTCAACTAAGGCTGAGCAGACCTCTCTTATCTCTAGACCCAGAGAGAGCAGCTCTAGAATATCACGATTGGATTGGGTCGGCAGTTCTAGAAACAGTTCCTCAACAAACTGGGAAAATTTCCAGGACAGCACCCACCGAACCCTGGTTCTCAGAAGAGCTAAGACTTCTTAAAAGGCATTGCCGCAGGCAAGAAAGGCGCTTGAGACTTCATTATGATTTAAAGGAAAAAGAGCGCTATAGGGAATTATCCCAGTACAAAGGAACGATCCATACAGCAAAAATTAAGTACTTTTCAGAAAAAATCGAAAATGCCAAGAATAATTCTAAAGAACTGTTTGCCACAGTCCAAAAACTCAGCCAATTGCAAGTTCACAAAGATAATACACCGGATCAAGCCTTCAGCGACACCTTGGCTTCCACCTTTTGCAGTAAGGTTCGCTGTATCTACGATAAATTTACGCTGGTTCCAACTCATGACGCAGGAAGTCTGGATCCCTATGTTCCTAAGAACTCCAGTAGCCCTGACTCTGCGTCTCTCTCCGAGTTTCCACCTATTAACGCATGAGCAGGTACCAAAACTTCTTTCTGTCGCCAAATCTGGCTCACTGTTGGACCCATGTCCTAAGATTATTCTGTCTGCGATTGAGCCAATAGCCGGCCATCTCACAGAGGTATTTAACCTTGTTCTTAAAACTGGCATTTTCCCTAAAAAATGGAAAAAGACCTCAATTCTACCGCTATTAAAAAAAAAAACAATTTGGATAAAGCAGACCCAGGCAATTATCGTCCCATTGCCCGCCTGCCGCTACCAGCAAAAATTCTTGAAAAATACGTAAAACAAGAATTAACTTCTTTTATCCTTAACAATGACATTCTGGATCCATCTCAATACGATTTCCGAAGTGGACATAGCACCAAGCTCGCACTGATCACGGCGTCTGAAGAAATCAGGCGCTCTGTAGATAAGGGAGGCATGGCGGCACTGATCCTGCTGGATCTTTCGGCAGCGTTCGATACGGTGGACCATGGCCTCCTACTACATCGCCTTCAAGAAATAGGCATTGCTGGTGCCGCCTTATCATTGTTCAATTCTTTCCTCTCGGACCGGGAACAATTTGTGGAGATGGATGGCCTCAGCTCTCAGAGCTTCAATCTTCCGTGTGGGGTTCCACAGGGCTCGTCTTTAAGCCCAACTCTTTTTAATCTTTATGTGGTCCCCCTGGCCAGGCTTATCAAATCCTATGGATTTGCTATGGTGTCATACGCTGATGACACCCAGATTATAGTATCCATCTCAGATGACTCCCGAAACACAGTCCATAACTTTCACGCCTGTATGGGACATGTGAGTAGATGGATGTCAGAGAACTGTCTTAAGTTGAACTCAAATAAGACGGAGGTTCTCCTTTTTGGCAGAGACGTCTCTCTCTGGTCTTCCGACTGGTGGCCTACGGAACTAGGCCCTCTCCCCACACCAGTCGTCAAGGCAAAAAACCTGGGTGTCATCTTTGACACCACCCTGTCTTTTTCCCACCATGTGAAGGCAATTACCTCAGGTGCCTGCTATTCTCTGAAGGTCCTGAGGAAAATTTTCCCTTTTATACCACTGGACCTGCAGAAAACAGTGGTTTCGGCCTTAGTTCTATCAAGGCTGGACTATTGCAACGGCCTTTTGATTGGAATTAACAAAGCCCTCCTGGTTAAACTGCAGGTTATACAGAATTCGGCCGCCCGTCTGCTTTTTAGATTACCAAAATAGTCTTCTGCAAAGGTGGCCCTCAATACCCTACACTGGCTTCCAGTGGAAAAACGGGTCAACTTTAAGGCACTTTGCATTGCCTTTAGGGCATTGCACAACCAGGGCCCTGCATATCTGATTGACCACTTTCGCTGGTATACACCAACCAGAATGCTGCGGTCCTCTTCACATATGTTGGTGGAGGTCCCGAAAGCAAGACTTTCTAACTGGGGTGGCAAAAGCTTTTTAAATATCACTACCAGATTGTGGAATCAGCTGCCATTCACACTTAAAAACTCCCCTGACCTGATCTCTTTTAGGAAGGGTCTAAATACCTGGCTCTTTAAGGCATAACTTTAGTACATTTCTATTCTCACTTTAATTATTCAGCACTTTAACCTCTTGGCTGCAGGATGTTGGTCGACAAGCGCCTAGACGCCTTAGGGTATTAGTTGCTCTATAAAAATAAATAAATCTGTCAGGAGTACATTTTCGGTATAAAACAAAATATGAATTTGATGCAAAACATAACAATTGATTCCGTTCTTTGGCCAGACGACCTAAACTATTGAAATGACTAAAACAACAGAGTCTGGCATTTTGGTTGGAAAGTGAAATTCACGTTCTATTTGAAATGTACGAATAGACACCGCTGCAGCTGTAGGACTGTTGTGTAACACTGGGCACAGAAAGTAAGATATGTGAAGAATAATCTGAAATAAACAAAAATTATAACCTCTTGCTTTCGACCTTCTAGGATGTGCTTTGGCTGTTTACCCCAGTATGTTGCCGCCTTACCAACCTTCATTACACTTCAGTCCGCTCACTCCTGTATGAAGCTGCTGCAGGTTATCTGCGGATCTTGAGTCTCAGAGGAGCACTCTGTAACTCGGCACATTCCATTTATTTCTAGTCACTATTTTTCTTGCTGTTTCATCAACTCCCTTCCAGTGCACTGTGCAGAACTCCCAAGGAGCCCTTACGTAAGCTTGAAGACCAGCTTCATGGCTCCTTCTGACAGACGACAACATAAAATGCCTGCCAGACAGCATGAAGAGTTAAACTCTCCTGGGAGTCTTCTGAAAGAGAATGGCTTCCAAACCATCAACTTAAGAACATAAAACACAACTACTAAGCGGTTCACTAACTACTTGTTTGTCCTCTGTCATTATCTTTCCTGGAATTGTAGCTACTTTGATGTTTACTAACCCTTTGATGTGCTGTCTGCAGTGGATAAATACAGTTAAAAAGCAGCTCCTGGGATTAGCTTGGACTACTCCACGCCCTGCTTAAGAGCGCGCTTAGATGGAGGGTCTGCCTGCATAAAGAGAATGATGGCCGGCCACAGAAGAAGAGAGAAATGCCATTTTTCATTGGTTTGGCCTAATGTGTAAAATATGTGGTTAAAAACTGGCAGGTTCTTAGTTACATTAACACAACAAACCAATCTGAAAATGTCTTGTAAATTGATTATTTTCTCTTGTGTTGAAATTTTATACTTGCTCTTGCACTGCATATTACCTCATTTTTATGTAACCTGCAAAAGAGTGAGAGCATAGGAGTAATGTAAAGTACGCTTGGAGGCTATTCTGGCTTAGCAAAAGGTGTAAACAACATTAGAACATCTAGCTTCGTTATCAAAGGGAGATTTGAGGGTAAGTATATAGTTAGATTACATCATTTTACTCAGTGCCTATTTGTGCTTGCTAGGTAGAGACCAGATAACTGATATCAGCTCAAACAGCGTGCCAGCAGATTCCACCCCTTTCCAATACACTGCCCCCCCCCATACCTTTGTAGGGTTTTTGCATTGTCAATGTTCGCCAGTTTCATGGCCCCTTAGTGCTTTGGCCTACAGACGTCTGTGCCTTCTGTTGGTTGACTGCCCATGGAAGGTCATCCATGGTGGCTGTATCTGGACAAACCATATCCAATAGTGTGAGAGTGAATGTATGTTGGGTTTTCCTTGCATGAATATGATTGAATATAAAGGCATTTGTATAGCGCACAGCTACTCAGTCAAGTGTCCCGGCGCATCAAAAGGCCCCATCTGTGTTCTGAACTGGACAATTTTCCTGGCTTAATAATAGATCAAAGAAATCTGCAATGTGTCGGCCTGAGATATGGAAATATTTCAAAGGGCCAAAGAGCTGCAGAGGAAAGAAATATAGTGTATGTCAGAAATCTTGTGCAAGGTAAGTAACTTCCTGCTTTGTGGAGGTCTTTGCCTTTGGCGACACTAGATTTTAAAATGCAATACTGCACACCTTTATGCATACAGGGAGTAGCACTTGGGGTTGTTTGGACTGCTTGAGCTTTAGTTGACATATTTTGGAAATGATGGAATCAGTTGTCTGGCCTCTCCCATCAGGCAGTTTTCAGATCTGTTTGTAGTTGGAAATAGTCTGCATTTACCTATGTAGACAAGTAACTAGTCACCTTAAACCAGCCAGTAAAATGGCATGCTTCTACAGCCGTAGATATGCCCAGCTCCTTTTCTATTAAAGACTTTTATTGAGGACATGTTAAATGCCAATATATGTCACTGTTACCTAAGGTACTTTGGTCCCGTTATGAAAAGAAAGGGCTCTACATAATCAAATGGAGAAAGTCCTCTCGCCTCGGCTAAAGAATTAACAGTGGACCAGCTTACTGGAAATGTACATGTAACAAGAAATATAAATGCACTAATTCCATGAGCCTCGTGTTTATTTATCTGTGGTAATTAAGTACCTTAGTGGCAATCATATTCTCATTAATTTTGTGCACTAAGCTGTTTTCTTCCTGGCTTTGTAGTTCACCCCACCTCGCAGTGGTATCTTCTGAATATGCCATCAGTCTGTGCTTAGGTAGCATGTGGGTGAGTGAAGATTAATACATACTGCATGTTTTGGCATGTTATTAATCTTTTGATTTTACTCATTTCTTCTTGCACCATTGCATCATTTTCATTTGCTAAATTATGCTTCATACTGCAATCTTGTTTAATTTATAATGTGAATGTATTTTGTTTTCTTGCAATAAACCTATGGGATTCCATTCAATATTATGGGAAGCTAAATTAAAAAAGAAAATCACTTACTTGATTTGAATTGGTGTTTGGCCCATACCATAAATGTGACTGCTGATGAACAGCATCTTATTGGTTGTCTATGTCCATACGTCACTTTAGTTGTTTGTTTGATAGTAGTAGTTACGCAACCTGAATGAACTAGCCATTGGACTGAGCAATACCTTGGCAAGAAGGCTCGGTATTTCATCATATTTTGATGGCAAGGGATATTATTTTTCATTTTGGAGCATCTGCTCCACAAGTCAGTGTACTTTTACAATACCAAGGCATTGCTGCATTCAGCGGAGAAATAGCATGGTTATAGTTTACACAGTGCTTAAAAGCTATTTGTGATGGTGAAGAAACTACAATGACCCTAAAGACATTCAATCAGTAAAGCATTTATTGTGAAATTATTTGCTATATTTTTAAAACTAACTGGAAAATACATGCACAAACTAGTAAATAATAGGTTACTTTGCAGTAAAGAACTATGCATCTGTTATTTGAAGAACCCCACACTGCAAGGTTGCAATCTCAGATATACATTTATATTTGTATTGCCTATTCATTTTCTCTTGATATTGTTACAATAAGTTATAACATTTAAAAGCCTTTAAAACAAACATCCCAACTCTAGCAGAGTAGTGATGGCTGTACCTTTGGCTCCAAGTTCCTCACATGCTGCACTCTTAATGGTTGGAACACGAGAATCGTATATGGTGCTTAGGGCATGTCCGAGCAGCTGTACCCTGTGTATCTGATAGAGACTACTAGCCGCAGATTCCTTAACGTAGAATATCCCCAGGCGTGAGACTGAACCCGGAAAACTTTCTTTGTCTCAGCATCTCTGCGCGCCGGTGGGCGGCACCACGCGACTCCGCCCTGACGTACTCCGCGGGCGTGACGTCAGCGAGGTCACATAAGCCCCACCCCGGCGCGCTGACATCAGTTTCCTTCTTTTCCGCGTGCCACGCGGATCCGGATCGTGTCCCTGGCCTGTTTTCATGCCTTCCTCTTTTCTTCAACGCTTTGCGTTTCCCTTGAGAACAGTGTGCGAATGCCTTCTGGCTTCAAGACGTGCTCATCATGCGCGCGCCAGATGTCGGCGACGGACCCCCACCCCATTTGTATGTGGTGTTTGGGGGAGCACCATGACTCCACAGACTGCGAGGCTTGTCAGCAGATGAAACCGAAGTCCCGGCGGAAGCGCCGGATGAAACTCCTTTCGGCCCGCATGTCCAGGTCGGCGTCCTCATCGCGTCCGTCCCCCGCGGAAGGGGCCAAGAACTTCCGCCTCCGACATCGTCCTTCCCCGAGGCTGCAGGGGCGTCGCTCGCCCGTTGGTTAGTGTCACAGCTTGTCCCCGAGGCCCGGTCCCCGCCCTATGGGGGGCGCGGGTTCTCCGGAGGTCGTGCGGCCTCGTACGTCGTCGCCTTACCCGCCGTTTCCTGGCGCGGGGGCGTCCAGAGTCCAAATGGAGGCCTATGCTGCGGCCCTGCAGGCCTCCTTGGCTCCTCCTCCTCTTCCTGGGACGTCCACTGACCCCCTGCCTCGTGCGGGGCCTTCTGCGGAGTCGCCGGTGGCTCCGGCGCCGACAAGTTCGGCTTCAGGTCTTGGAGGTGTGGTGTCGTCAGTGTGCGGCCCTACGGGGTTCCCTCCTTCGGCCCACGGCGCCTCTGCCTCGCCGCAAACCCCCGTGGGGGTCCCTGTGGTGTCGCGGGAGGTTGCCGGGACTCGTGGCTTGTCCCCGAGTCCTACTCGGTCCTCTGGGCAGGCTGCGGCCTTGTCCGAGGCCGAGCTGACGCCGCTCAGCCACCGGCGGCTGGCGGCGCTGCAGGGGCTGGCTAAGGGCCGGGGCGTGTCCCCGGGCCCTCCTCGTCTCTCCACGCAGGCGGCTGCCTCGTCGGAGGTCATGTCGGCGCCTTTTCTGCGCCGTTCTTTAGCCACCCCGGCTCCGTCCCCGCCCCGTTCTCCCGCGGCGCGGGTGGTGGTGGAGGTCGTCGCTGCGTCCCCTTTGGCGCCGGTCGACGTCGTGCCGGCGCCAGTGGTGGACCCCACGGCGCCGTGCCGACGTCGACTCCTCTTCGGAGGCCCCCTCTTCTCCGGAGGTCAGGCAACTGTTTGTCTCTTCTTCCCCGGAGACGGGGCGCCGCGTAGTGGCTTTCTCCCCGGCGACTTCCAAGGAGGGCTCTTCGCCATCCCCGCGCCCACAGTCTTCCCCTGAGGCGACTCAGGTTCCCCACTCCTCTGTCAGCCCTCCCCCTTTCCGGGCTTGGCCGTTTCTTCCTCCGCTTGGGCTGGGGGACGGCCGGCTTAGTGTGCAGCCGTCGCCCACGGAGGAGTTGCTCTCCCCACCGCGTTGCCCTACGGAGGCGAGTGCTGCTTTCGCCCGGGCTGTTTCCACGGCCGCTGGGATTTTGCGCATGGACGACCCAGCTGCACATTTCCCTGCGGACCACTTGCTTGAGGTTCTCCACCAGGGTTCTGGTGGACGGGAGCTGCTTCTTCCCTTCTAAACTTCGCTCCACAATTCTCTCTTGGGGGCCTGGGGGCGTCCTGCCACGGGGGACCCTGTGCCCCAGTCGCTCCTGCACCACCACCGTCCTGCTCCGCATGATCCTGTCTGTCTTTCCTTCCATCCTTCTACTCAGGGCCCTCTTCTGCAAACGGCCTTTCCTTCCTTGCCCTCCCTTTTGGCCCCTCCATCACGGGAGGCCAGGTGGCTGGATTCCTGGGGGCGTAGCATCTTCACTTCCTCCAGTGCTGGCTTGTGGGTGCTCAACACGCTTTGTGTGTTAGCTAGAGCCACTTCCAGTTTGTGGGATTCCGTGGAGTCCCTTCTGTCTTGTGCCTCTCAGGAGGGTGCCTCGGTTGATCTGCGGCACCATGTGTTGGATGGCCGGGAGCTGGCCGCGTTTATTCTTCGCTCGGCTCTTGATGTCTCTGAGGCTCTTGGTCGTGCTATGGCTAGTTCCGTGGCCCTCCGTCGCCATGCATGGTTACGGGATAGTGTTTTCCCTGAGAATGTTAAAGGGCGTCTGGTTGACCTTCCTTTTGATGGCACTCTTTTGTTTCACGCCCCTGCGGATTTTGCCATTCGGCGGTTCCTTGCGGGGCTTCGTCCTCCTCCTCCTCCCCCCCCAGTGAACCTGGACGTCGGTCCTCTGGTGTGTTCGGGGAGGTGTTCTCCCGTTGTTTTTTCTGGAGCTTCATGCTCAGTAACCCGGTTGTGTGCTCTATGTGGTTGGTGCCCCTTCAGGGTCCTTCGTTTGGCCCTTCGGTTCTGTTGGCTGCTGGTCCGGCCCTCTGTTTTGACTTGTGATTTTGGCTGTTGGTAAAACCGTGTTGGTCCTCACATTGGGCCTTCTTTGTATTTTTTGTTGACTGCTGCTACGCTGTCTGCGGTTTTGTCCGCAGGTCTTTCTGGTTGCCCTCTGCTGCGGAAATTTTTTCCTAAGAGGTGTTCCCATGTCTTTTGGGAAGTAACATGCCCTATGTGGGGTACTTGTAGCTATTATATAGCTCTGTCATGGGCTGGGACGGTGCGGTTTCGGGTTCCATGCCCTCCACGGCGTCACGGTATACCGCAGGTGCGGTCTCTTTACCTATTCTCTTGGCGCAGTTTGCGCGGCGCCCGCTTGCCCTTCTCCGGGTTCGCTTCATCGCTACACCAGCCTGGCGTGCTGTCCTCGGCGTTGTGTTGTGGCGCTTCCTCCCTTCTGTCCGGCATTTTGGCCTGGTCCTCTGTCTGGTGTTCCAGGGGGGACTAGCTTTTCTTGGCTTTCTGTGTTCTGGTTGCCCGCTTGGCCGTCCTCCGGGTCTCTCTCTCTCTCTTTCTCTTCTGCCTCGTCCCACTTCTTGGTGGGTCGGTGTGTGTCTCTGGCCCGGCTCTTGGCCTTCTCTGGCCTCTGCCTTCGGCTGGCGCCTGGTTTGTTCTGGGTGCACGGCTCCTTGGTGCGGTCTCCTGCTGGCTGCGCATGCCTGCTTGATCTGGTCCGCCGATGTGGCCCTTGGTGTGTTGCCTTGTGCCCCTGTCTCTTGTCCTACTGGGGCTTTGCGCACCTGTGCCTTTTCCCTTACGCCTGCGGTTCTTGGCTGTGGAGCCGTTTCTGCCTTCTCCGCTGCCTTGAGGCTGATGGCTGTCCCCCGTCGCTGGGTGTCTGTGTGTTTTCCTCCGGCGGGCTCTGCCTCTGGTTCTATCTCTTCTCCCTGGCGTTGGGATGGTTCTTTTCATCCTGGGTGCTCCTCTGCGGCTGATCGTCCCTCGGAGGTTTTCTAAGCAGTTGTTCCTTGGATGGGCTTGGGGTCTCCTGGTCTTCCCTTCGCCTTGTCCTTGCTTCCTTCTGCTTGGTGGGGACTGGGCCGCCCTTCTGTCCCCGTGACGCATCCCCTGCTGGGGCTCTGTGTTTCTTTCTACTGGGGACGTTCTCTCGCAGGCCCTCCTCCCCTCTGGGTATGGCTAGGGTATCTATTCTACGTTAAGGAATCTGCGGCTAGTAGTCTCTATCAGATGTACAAGTTACTTACCTTCGGTCACGATGTATCTGGTAGAGATGATTCTAGCCGCAGATTCCTTCACGACCCGCCCTTCCTCCCCGTTCTGCGAGGACCTTCAGCTTGGTTTTCTGCACTCGCCTCCCTTCGGGTGGCTTGTTTTCTGTGGTGCCCTCTCGCTTCCTCCCAGACAGCATGCCTCGTTTTGCTTGATTATTCCACCCCCTTTCTTTCTCATGCAGGGTGGTTGGTATCTGTGTGCCTCTGCCTCCCTCCGCCTGGTTTCTCTCCGGCGTAGGGGCCTACTTTCGTTCTTCTCCTTTTACTTGCTAGGGGTTTCTGCTCCCTTCGCAGTCCTCTAAGTTGGGGGTTCTTTTGCCTGTCCCTCGGCCTTTCGCTCCTTTCAGGGGTTCCGGCCCTCCTTCATGGTGTAGTCTGGGGGTGGATTGCTGTTACTCCTCTGTTCCGGGCTTGTGCCCTTCTCTGTTATGGCTTGTGCTTGCAGGCTCTCTCTCTCTTCTGCTATGACGTTGTCCACATGCTTTCTGCCTCCAGGGTGGATGTGGCCTTGGCTTGCATGGTTGTTCCTCAGCGCGGTGTTCTGCTCTCTCCCTGCTATGGCTTCACTGCTATGGTTTCTTGGTACCTTAGTGCTTGGCACTTTTCCAAGTGGTGCTGTTCCTCACCTTTGGTTTTTCTCTCTTTTGTTTGCTGCTTTTTCGCACACTGTTCCCATACTCTACACAGTTTTGTTTGTGATGGCTCCGCGTTGTGGCGCGGAAACGTTCTCCGAAGAAAATTGATGTCAGCGCGCCGGGGTGGGGCTTATGTGACCTCGCTGACGTCACGCCCGCGGAGTACGTCAGGGCAGAGTCGCGTGGTGCCGCCCCCCGGCGCGCAGAGATGCTGGGACAAAGAAAGTTTTCCGGGTCCAGTCTCACGCCTGGGGATATTCTACGTTAAGGAATCTGCGTCTAGAATCGTCTCTACCAGATACATCGTTACCGAAGGTAAGTAACTTGTACTTTAATGTGTACACAATCACACTGTCACCCTTTTAGCTTTAAAGTGCTTGTGGGAGGCAAGGGACAAAAGCCCCACATTTCACTGACGCAGTTTGTAATTGAACCATGGCCATTACAGATTAACCTCATATATGTTCACCTACTTGTCGCTTGGACTTAAGTAACACCAAGCTGGTAGGTGCTCTTCAGTCCACACTTGCTCTTCCCAAGGCTGTATTACATTAGATTGTCACACCTTACACATGACTATTTCATCAATAATTCCCCCAGTCCTCCGCATCTTAAAAAAGATTGTGTATCAAAGCCAGAATCCAATTCAAAATATGATGAGTGGCAATCCATCAAAATGAACCGCCCCATCTGGTGAAGGCACTTTGTTGGGCAGAGAAAGAGGCCTGAAATGCAGGCACTGCTTGTCTGGCCTGATAGATCTGATCTAACTGGACATGCCCATTCATGTCTC
The DNA here is from genome assembly GCA_963921515.1 of Calotriton arnoldi. Taxonomy (NCBI): domain Eukaryota; kingdom Metazoa; phylum Chordata; class Amphibia; order Caudata; family Salamandridae; genus Calotriton; species Calotriton arnoldi. The sequence goes on along the minus strand of CAWUFW010001923.1, from coordinate 1,890,178 downwards.
GGGGTTATCCTGTGGTTATTCACAGTCATCTGTGACTCGTAGTGTGCTGCCACGCTCCCCAATACACCGTGCAGCAAGCGTCTTCTATAGACCTGTTTAACCCTTGCGTCTAAGTGATCCCTGTGTTTGAGTTACCAGTGCTGAAAAGATTGATTCCAGTTCATCCTGACGGAGACTAAAAAAGTCCCAAGTTAGCATGGGTCTAAGCATTCCAGTACAGCCGTTTGACAAAAGAATGTGTATTGCTCACTGAGCAAGCCATGGGACTGGACCACTCACCCTTCAGCAAAAACTACACTCCTGTTGCCAAGCTAGATCTCTCCACTCAGTGCTGGCCCCATGACGAAATATACAGCGGTTCTCAAAGCCTTAAACTGGCGAGTCTCTCTCACCACCCAGAGTGCCACACATTGGCACTCAGTGCCTTCTTGAATAAAAGGTCATGACAAACACATAACATTTCAGAAAGCATCAAAGACATGGCTCTGCCCATGATCTTATAAACACAAGAAGCAGGGTGGCTTACATAAACTGTAAGTATGCGCAGCTGCGATTGTCTCACACTCCCCGCCAAACTTCATATGTATGCGGTGTGCTGCACCATGTATGGAACATATCTTTGAACCTCTCGCACCTCTACCATGATCTCCCACATAGATCATACTGGAACAAACAAACACCCTTCCAACCACACGCCTGCAGTAGAGTGCCCAAAAACCAATGGCAATGAGAGTGCTTGGCGGACTTGTCAGGGGTATAAAGTGATATACAGATGCTCCAGTACAAGAAGTAGAGAGGTACACAAGTGCATGTTGCTCTTGCTAAGCAGTATGCTTTTTCACTCTTGTGTATGTCGATTTCTACAGAATTGGACCTTCCTAACATGCAGGTGTCTTTGTACTCAAGGAGGACCTACTGTCCAGGGAACCAACCTGATGCAAGAGCTCCACATTAGGCTTTTGCTTGCCCATCTACCAGGATACATCTAGAGCAGAGTTGTCCTGTGTTGGTCCAAGAGGGCTGGATCCACGCCAGATTTTCCGGATGTCTGCTTAAAATAAGTGTTCGAGGCATATGAACTGCAGATCGACACACTGTGCATAGATCGCCATCTGGTGTTGGGTCCGGATGTTTGCACTTGTTTTTGTCTTGGAAAAGTCTTTGGAAGTCACGAGATAGGTGACTCCTCCTTTGGATGATAGTGCGCATGGGCATCGGCTCCGTCTTCAGATTGTTTTTTTCCGCCATCGGGCTCGGATGTGTTTCTCGCGCTCCAGTTCGGTACCGTTACCGATCCCACTTTCGACGCGCAATACTTCACCCTTTTCTCCGGTATTGTTTCGATCGCGATCCCTAGTCGTCGCGCATCTCTCCAACTTCGAAGTCCTCGATTCCGGTCGTCCACAAAGGCCTTCGGGCCTACCTGGGCCTTTACATCTGGCTCATGGAAAGGACTCCCTTTAAGAAATGTCCTCAATGTGGGTCGAAGTTTCCCCACACAGATCTTCATGAGGTGTGTAACCTCTGCCTCTCACCGGAGCACGAGGCCAGAGACTGTCCAGCTTGTGCCTCTTTCCGCTCCAAGAAAACCATTCGGGATTGTCGAGCTCGAAGAACAATGGCTCGCTCGTCGGCATCTATTCCCGATGACATCTTCCAGGAGGGCGTTGATGTACCAGAACAGGAGCCGGTCGAAGAAGGCCTCGTCAGCGCCTCCGAAGCCGATGACTCCGTCGAAGAAATCACTCCTGGGCAGCGGGTCGTAAGTAGTGACGTTGACCCCGACCCCCTCCCCCCACCACCCAAAAAGGCTTCAGTCACACCTTCACCTTCGGGCCCAGGTGCACACCGAGACAGTACTCCTCATGCCCCACCTCCGGGCCCGGCAAAGAAGTCAACATCTAAGCCTTCAGGCAACTCGGGCTCGAGTCAGCCTCCAGTCGATACCGAAACCCAGTCCTCGGCACCGAAAAAGAAACCGTCCTCCGCCGTGCCGACCACTGCCTCCGCATCCAAGCACTCGGCACCGAAACACCCCACGACTCCGAAAAAACCATCGGAACCGAGCAAGAAGCCGCTCCCAAAGAGTACAGACTCTCAACCTTCGGAGCCGAAAAAACCTTCGGAACCGAAAAAACAACCGGTTCCACAGGCTCCTGCAGAGACTATAACACCTCGCGGTTCGAGGCCTAAAGAGCACAAGACAGTTCTGGAGTCGGTGCCGCGCAAGCCTTCGGAACCGACAAAATCGGTGCCGAAAGACCAGCCTCCACCAGAAGAGCTTTTTAAAGAAGATCATACCCAAAAAACTCTTCTAAAAGACCCAAACACTGGTCAACTGACTCTCAGTTCTAAAACACGGAACACGTCTCCATCGGCTCCACCACCTAAAAAGAGAGACATTGCAACATCTCCTCTCAGGATCCCTTCTCCACCTCCTCCTCCACCACATCGCTCTCCTACACCATCTCCTCCACCAGTGGACGATGATGACACCTCTGATGACACGGGGGTGCAAACGATGAGCCACTAGGGGATCCTAGTCCACCTTCTACCCCAGACCCCTGGGACGATTACAACACACCAGATGTCCCTAATATTCCACAAGATGACATCTACCCCTCTAGACCTTCCCCTCCAGAGGACACTATGGGTTTCAACCAGCTCGTTCACAGAGCTGCACAATACCACGGGGTTGACTTACACACAGACCCTGTGGAAGACGATTTTTTAATGGACACTTTTGATACTTCACAAAAGTCCACCTCTATCCTACCTATGCTAAAAGGCGTCATCAAACATGCACCTGAGGTGTTTAAAGATCCCGTTAGGGCTAGGGTTATTAACCCCAGGATAGAGAAAAAATACAAAGCTGCCCCAGCAGACCCAGTATACATTAAAGGACACATACCGTTGGATTCCTTAGTAGTCTCCAACGCTAGGAAGAGGGCTAACTCTCAGACGTCAGGGGACGCTCCACCTCCCGACAAAGAGTCCAAACTCTTGGACGCCTCTGGTAAACGCACAGCGTCACAAGCAGCTAACATATGGCGTATCGCCAACACTCAAGCTTTGTTAGCTAGGTATGATAGGGCACACTACCACGAACTAGAGACCCTATTGCAGCACCTTCCAGACCAATACAAAACCAAGGCCAATGACCTCATACAGGAGGGTAAGCTCATTACTAACACCTCCATTCGTTGCGCTCTAGACGTGGCAGACACCGCCTCCCGAGCCATCAACACAAGTGTTCTTCTGCGTAGACATGCTTGGCTACGCATTTCAGGTTTTAAACCTGAAGTACAAACTTGTATCCTTAACCAGCCATTTGATCAACACCTATTCGGACCTACCGTGGATTCATCTCTAGAAAAGATGAAGAAAGACACTGACACGGCTAAATCAATGGGAGCCTTGCAATCGCAAGCTCCCATTCCTTTCGTCGCTCCTCTTACAAGGGCACCTCCAGAGGCTACTCCTCTGACAACCCATCCACCTCTTATAAGGCCCCCACCCAGACCACATTCACCAGAGGTTATCAAAGAGGAGGCTACAGAGGCAATAATAACAAAGGTAGAGGCAAGACCAACAATACCCGCTCTGCCTCCACCCCTACCCAATGACTTCCCTCCCCTCGGACCATTCCACTCCGGTCGGGGGAAGATTGCTACAGTTCCTTCCTGTCTGGAACAACATCACCACAGACAGGTGGGTGAGAAAAATCGTTCAATCAGGTTGCTGTCTAGAACTCACCTCTACCCCCCCAAACATACCACCCAGACAGCGTCCAATGTCACCAGAACATTTATCACTGCTAAAGCAGGAGGTCATCTCCCTCCTACAAAAACATGCAATAGAACCAGTACCCCTGCATCATCAAAACACAGGAGTTTACTCCCTGTACTTTCTGATTCCAAAGAAGGACGGCTTTCTGAGACCTATCCTAGACCGCAGACCCCTAAACCTGTACATACACTCAGACCATTTTCACATGGTCACACTTCAACAAGTCCTTCCTCTTCTCTCACAAGGCGACTTCCTTGCCACTCTAGATCTCAAAGACGCCTACTTTCATATTCCCATTCACATCTCTCACAGGAAATTTCTCAGGTTTGTAGTGGACGGTCAGCACTACCAATTCAAAGTTCTCCCTTTCGGAGTCACCACAGCACCCAGAGTATTCACCAAGTGTCTGGCGGTAGTTGCAGCTCACCTAAGAAGACAGCACATTCATGTCTTCCCATACTTGGACGACTGGCTCATAAAAGCCAACTCATACAATCAGTGTGTACATCACACTCACGCCACAATCCAGCTGCTCCACGACTTGGGGTTTACAGTAAACCACGCAAACTCTCACCTACAACCGTCCACATACAACAATACCTCGGTGCCACAATAAACACCTCAAAAGCACTTGCATATCCCAACCCAGCCAGGATAGCAAGCATACAAAGCCTCATAACCAAATTTCAGCTGCAACACTCTCTTCCAGCTCGAGTGTTCATGCAGCTCATAGGGATGATGGCATCTTGCATATTCATAGTACCTCACGCAAGACTCCAGATGCGTCCTCTGCAAGAGTGCTTAGCAAGTCAGTGGAACCAAGCTCAAGGTCAGCTGACAGATCTGGTGTTGGTGGACGGCCGCACGCATCGCTCTCTGCAGTGGTGGAACACCCAAAACCTTTCCAAGGGGCGACCGTTCATAGAGCCAGTTCCACAGATTGTACTAACAGCGGACGCATCGCTCTCCGGCTGGGGAGCTCATCTATTACATCACACCATACAGGGCAGGTGGACACCTCAACAAAAGTTACTCCACATCAATCACCTGGAGTTACTAGCCATATTCCTCGCCTTAAAGTCTTTCCAGCAACAAATATCAGGCAAAGCTGTCCTAGTCCGGACCGACAACATCACAGCAATGTACTACATACAGAAACAAGGCGGGACACACTCCCTACAGCTTTCGCAGCTAGCACAAAGCATATGGAGATGGGCTATTCCTCAACATTTTTCTCCTAGCACAACATGTTCCCGGAGTCCAGAACAACATAGCAAATCTGTTAAGTCGTCAAACGCAACAGATTCACGAGTGGGAACTTCATCCACAAGTCCTTCAACCGTTCTTCCACATGTGGGGGCAGCCACAGATAGATCTCTTCGCCACACACCAAAACGCCAAATGCCCAAGCTTCGCCGCCAGATATCCACACCCATTGTCCAAAGGCAATGCGATATGGATGAATTGGTCAGGCAGATTTGCGTACGCTTTTCCGCCTCTCCCACTCATTCCACTAGTGGTGCGCAAACTGCAGCAACACTCACTCACTCTCATCCTAGTTGCTCCAACATGGGCCAGACAACCGTGGTACACCACATACTGGAACTATCTGTAGTTCCCCACGAAAAACTACACCTCTCCCCACGCCTCTTAACCCAGAACCATGGAGAGATCAGACACCCGGACCCAGCACAGCTCAACCTAGCAATCTGGCTCCTGAGGTCTTAGAGTTTGGTTACCTTAACCTTCCCCCTGACTGTATGAACGTTATCAAAGAGGCTTGACGCCCCACCACTAGAGCCTGCTATGCAGCCAAGTGGAAAAGATTTGTAATATACTGTAACAAAAACAACATCAATCCTTTAGATGTGTCTATTCAACACATCATAGGTTATCTACTCCATCTCCAAAAGTGTAACTTAGCATACACATCTATTAGGTTACACCTCGCCGCCATAGCAGCCTACTTACAAAATAGACAACACGTGTCGCTATTCAGGGTACCTGCCATCAAAGCTTTTATGGAAGGCCTCAAAAGAATAATTCCTCCCAGGGTACCACCCTCACCTGTATGGAATTTAAACATTGTTCTCACAAGACTAATGGGTCCTCCATTTGAACCTCTGCACAAAGGCGAGCTACAATTTCTAACATGGAAAGTCGCTTTCCTGGTAGCCATTACTTCCCTTAGAAGAGTCAGTGAGCTACAAGCACTAACTATTCAAGAACCCTTTTTACAACTACATCACAGCAAAGTAGTTCTCAGAACCAATCCAAAATTCCTCCCTAAGGTTATTTCTCCCCTTCATCTCAATCAGTCTGTGGAATTGCCAGTATTCTTCTCGCACCACAAACAGTCGCAGAAAGAGCTCTTCATACTCTCGATGTTAAAAGAGCACTCCTTTATTGCATTGAAAGAACAAACCATTTTCGCAAAACAAAACAACTTTTGGTGGTGTCTCTTACCTGACTTCGACGAAGAGGAATTCGATTCACCGGAGCAATGCTCGGACCTTCCTCTTGACCGAGACCTGGACCAGGATCGAGACCAACGAGGCAACCGCCGTAGTGTCAGATGCCGGGCCGCAATCAGCTTTAGGGACCGCTCCCTCAAAGCCTAACATTATGGACATGCCCTTTGATGACTCCCGTCTCTTCGGAGACAAAGCAGATGCTGCTCTTGAGCGTTTCAAGGACTCGCGGGCCACGGCCAAGTCCTTGGGCCTCACCACAACATCACGCCCCGTATCTGCTTTTCGCTCCTTTCATGGCTACGGAAGGGGCAAGCAACCGCGCCAACCCTATTCCAGCCAGAGGGCGCCGCAAGCTCAGCAGCCTCTGCGGGGCCGTGGACGCGGTTCACCCCGACCCCATGGGTCGGGAGGCCAGATGTCGAGCCAAGCTACGATCCCCTCCTCCACCGCAAAACCTTCCTAGTCCGATCCCCCAGGATCATTTACGACCAGTCGGTGGCAGAATACGCCATCATCTCCACCACTGGCGAAACATCACCTCAGACAGGTGGGTATTGCAAATAGTCCGAAGGGGCTACTCCCTCCCCTTTGAGACTACCCCTCCATCTATTCCTCCAGTGTACGATTGGCTGACGGAGGATCACCTTGCTCTGCTCCGCGAGGAAGTCAAGACTCTCTTGGCCAAGGAAGCTAAAGAGAGGGTTCCCGGGCCAGAAATAGGCTGTGGTTGTTATTCCCGCTATTTTCTGGTCCCAACGAAGGACAGAGGCCTTCGTCCTATCCTCAACCTCAGAGCCCTCAACTACTTGCTCAAAAAGGAGAAGTTCAAGATATTCACCCTAGCTCAGGTCCTGTCTGCCCTGGACCCGGGAGACTAGATTGTAGCGCTGGACTTGCAGGATGCCTATTTTCTCATCCCCTTCCTGGCTGCCCATCGTCGCTACCTGCAGTTTACGGTAGGCCACGAGCACTTTCAATTTGAGGTGCTTCCCTTCTGCCTCACCAGTTCCCCTCGGGTGTTCACAAAGGTGATGGCAGTGGTCGCAGCCCATCTGCGGAGATCAGGGGTTCCAATCTTCCCCTCTCTCGACGACTGGTTGTTGAAGGCAGGCACATCCCAAGCAGTCGTCCCCCACCTTCAGACTATGGTGAACCTCCTGCATTCGCTGGGGTTCACTATCAACGTGCCGAAGTCCTGCCTGACTCCCTTTCAGACACTCTTTCATTGGAGCGGTTCTGGACACGGTGCAGTTTTGGGCTTATCCTCCTGAACGGTGAGTCCAGGATATTCAGGCTATGATACTGATGTTTCAGCCTCTATCCTGGATTTCCGTGAGAATGACTCTGAGGCTGTTGGGCCTCATGACCTCCTGCATCCTGCTGGTGAACCATGCACAGTGGCACATGAGGCTCTGCAGTGGGACCTGAAGTTCCAATGGGCACAGCATCGAGGAAATCTCACCGACCTGGTTCAGATCTTGGAGGGCAGTGCGAAAGACCTGCAGTGGTGGCTAACAAACCGCAATTGAGTCAGAGGCAGACCCCTCTCCCTTCCCCACCCAGATCTCACAGTAGTGATGGATGCGTCTCTTCTGGGATGGGGCGGCCATATGGGGCGGTGGAGATCAGAGGCTCTGGTCTCTGGCGGAAGCCAGGCTCCATATCAACCTGTTGGAGCTTCAGGCGATCCGATTTACATTGAAAACCGTTTTATCATCCATAAAGGGAAGGCTAGTTCAGTTGTTCACGGACAACACTACCGCCATGTAGTAATGCAACCAACAAGGCAGAGTGGGGTTGTGGACTCTTTGTCAAGAGGCCCTGCGCCTCTGGACTGGGCTGGAACAACAGGGCATTTCCCTGGTGATTCAACATCTGGCTGGTTCTCTGAACATGTACCAAAAACAAGAGGGGGGGCGACTAGGAGCTTGTTGTGGTCCAGTACCCTTGCTCCTTATGCTAATCACGAATCAAACAGTGGGTAACTGTTCCAGGTATGGGCGCAAATAGTCACCCACAAACAAGAGAAGGAAGAGAAAGGAGGAAGAGAATAAGATCCTAGGTCTAAATCTCACTTACTAGAGGCAAGCGCAAGTCTTGTCTCTTGATGCCCTCACACACCCCGAAGGATGTAATGCTTCATCATCAGGCTTTTGCTCCTCGTCGGGCCGGCGCTGCAATGCCCTACGGGTCCCCCGAAGGGTCGCTTTCGCGGAGATCTTTTGTTTGTACTGCCGTATGATGAGTGTGGGTGTGGGTGTGAGAAAGAGGGTTCTAAGAGGAAAGTGAGTGGGTGCGTGAATGATAAAACTGGCTAAGGGATACCAGAGTGAATAAAATGTAATGTGTAGGTTCCCTTGTCAGGTTAAAAAACCCGTAGGTCGTGAGTTACTGATAGGGCGTAATGTGCCTTAGTAACTAGAGGTAGACATGTTTAGCACCTTCTGGTTGGTCAGGATGATCCTTGGCGCTTCTTCAGGACCAAATAGCGTGAATAAAAAGTGAGTGGAAGTGGTGGGGTCTAGAACCCTACTAGATCAGAGCGGTCCAGCTTTGTGTGCAACTACAAGGTGGCAATAACTTAATTGTATGGCCGCCCCTGTCGCAACCTAGTCTAAGATATTAGGTTGCTCCATAGGCTAGCGCGTGTGGAAACCCGCACCGTAACAGGAGTTCTCCGTCGGGTGCACTGTCTGTCAGCACTGTCTGCAGGCAGGCGTGTTTAGGGGTAGGTGCTGACAGACAGTGCACCCGACGGAGAACTCCCGTTACGGTGCGGGTTTCCACACTCGCTAGCCTATGGAGCAACCTAATATCTTAGACTAGGTTGCGACAGGAGCGGCCATACAATTAAGTTATTGCCACCTTGTAGTTGCACACAAGGCTGGACCGCTCTGATCTAGTAGGGTTCTAGACCCCACCACTTCCACTCACCTTTTATTCACGCTATTTGGTCCTGAAGAAGCGCCAAGGATCATCCTGACCAACCAGAAGGCGCGAAACATGTCGAACCCTCTGTCTCACACCCACACTCATCATACGGCAGTACAAACAAAAGATCTCCGCTAAAGCGACCCTTCGGGGGACCCATATGGCATTGCAGCGCCGGCCCGACGAGGAGCAAGCGCCCGATGATGAAGCATGACATCCTAAGGGGTGTGTGAGGGCATCAAGAGACAAGACTTGCACTTGCCTCTAGTAAGCGAGATTTAGACCTAGGATCTTATTCTCTTCCTCCTTTCTCTTCCTTTTCTTGTTTGTGGGTGACTGTTTGCGCCCATACCTGGAACAGTTACCCCCTGTTTGATTCGTGGGTCTCTGAACACCAGAGCAGACAAGCTCAGCCGAAGGTGCCTGGATCACGAGTGGCGTCTCCATCCGGAGATGGCACAAGGTCTCTTTCAGCGGTGGGGAGAGCCTTGGTTAGATCTGTTCGCCTCCAAAGAGAACGTGCAATGTCAGCAGTTTTGCGCATTGGAGTTTCCATGGCGGCTCTCACTCGGCAATGCTTTTCGTCTCGAGTGGAGCTCAGGCATCCTATGTGCCTTCCCGCCCATAGCACTGCTGCCCAGAGTGCTCAAGAAGATCAGGAGCGACTGGGCACAAGTCATTCTTGTGGCTCTGGATTGGTCACGTAGAGTTTGGTATCCTGAGCTTCTAGATATGAGCATCGATCCTCTGATCAGGCTGCCCCTTCGAGAGGATCTTCTGTCGCAGCAGCAGGGGAGGGTCTTCTACCCGAACCTGTCCACTCTCTGCCTCCTTGCATGGAGATTGAGCTGCGGCAGTTGACAGCTTATGACCTTCCTCCTGAAGTCTGCAAGGTTATTCTGGAAGCCAGGTGTCCCTCCACGAAATCGGTATACGCCTGCTGATGGAACAACTTTTGTAAATATTGCACAGTAAGGTCCACTGACCCCTTATCTGCCTCCCTGGCAGATATTCTCCTGTTTATCCTTTCCTTGGTCCAGCAGGGCTCTGCCTTGGGCACTTTGAAGGGCTACCTTTTGGCTTTTCTTCAGCTGCCAGATCAGCCTTCACTTGTTAAGTCCCCTCTGGTGCAGAGATTTTTGAAGGGGTTAACCCACTTGCTTCCCCCTTCTCCTTTTCTTATGCCACAATGGGTTCTTAATTTGGTCCTCACTTACTTGATGTGCACACCGTTTGAGCCGATGCACAACTGTCCTCTACGGTTGCTCACCATCAAAACAGCCTTTTGGTGGCAATTACCTCTGCTTAGAGGGGGAGCGAACTACAGGCACTGTCATACAGCCTCCTTACCTGACAGTTTTCTCGGACAAAGTGGTACTGAGAATTAGAGCATCCTTATTGCCCAAGGTTGTAACGCCCTTTCATCTGGGACAGTCCGTTACTCTGCCCACTTTCTATGTACCACTGCATCCTTCCAAGGAAGAGGAGCGTCTCCACTGCCTGGACCCAAAAACAGTGTTATTGTTCTACATTGATCGCACAAAAGAGTTCTGGGTGGATGACCAACTCTTTATAGGATATGTGGGAGCAAAGAAGGGGCGTGCTGTCCAAAAGAGGACCATATCATGCTGGGTTATCCTCTGCATTAAAATATGTAATGCCTTGGCAAAGAAGCAGCCTTCGAAGGCCTTAGGACCCATTCCGTCTGAATTATGAGATGCACACCTGTTTACTTCAAAGTATATCCATATTTAACCATCATCCTCCGTGAATGCGTGCTCACTGGAAAATGCCTTGCCCCAATGGCACCTCATTGATCAGCTGTATGATGTGGGGCGGTTAATCACCCCATCTCCAGTCGCACTGCTTTTTTGCTTGCGCGTATTCTGCGCCTGCTTTTTTTTATATATGTTTCAGTTTTTATCAACCATTTTATGCCGTTTTTTCATGTACTCCCTTTTTAAACTTGCTTTTTACTCAGTTTCAGTTCAATCCATTCGTAGGAATATTGTGCCATTTCCAAAGCTTCCCATGTTAGTGTTGTGCCCCTCCGGACCTCTTACAGAAACACGAACTGATGCACGATTCGTCCATGGCAGTGTTTATTAAAAACCCAATGCATTTCGGGCTGTCAAAGCCCTTCTTCAGGGGTAACTAGAATTGACAATAAAACATTTACCATTATCTCATAGTTCATAATTATTATTAAACATCTTACATGATCAATCCATCATTATTATTATACTAACTGCTAAATCAATCATGACAGTGCAGTGTTTTGTTGGCCCAATTTCCATGTATTTATTACTCCCCTATAGCTGTCTCCACTCATACACCAATCCTAAAGCAATTCTACCGATAACACACCACTGAATTTAACAAGTCATTTTGTCTCTAAGCGAACCGCGTACTTTCTCCTTAACCCTCCCTTGTCTCCCACTACAAACATCCACTTGTTACTTTCACAACCTCTCCTTTTTCTCTACTTTTTACCAACTCTCCCCGAGATCACCTTACTTCACAATTTACCGATATCACCCCATTACATTTATGCCACTTACAAAACAACTCTCACTCGTCTGCCCATATTCAACCAACCAAGCGCCCATACTTCCTGACTCAAAACTCTACTCACAACCCCTTAACTCATACACAAACACAAACACTCTGTCACTCGTTTTCTACATATGCCCCTATTTTAACCGACGGACTCACCCCACATTCAGTTATCAATCACGATGTTTCCGAGATAATTCACGTACCTGCCGCAGTTTTTAAAACCAGTCAGTCCTCATCTCATCACCATTCCACCATGGCGAAAGCAGCCACCACAGCCCTTCAGCGTGGTGTTCCTATTTCTGACATATGTCAAGCAGCCACGTGGGCATCTCTGCACACATTCGCCAGACACTATTGCCTGGACTCGCAGGGAGGGCCTGTTTGGCCGCTCTGTCTTACAAGATTTCCTGGTTTAAAGCTTTTCCGCAGTCCCACCCATTTGGGTATTTGTTCAAAGGTAAGGAATGTGCGGCTAGATGTCTCTATCAGATGGACAAGTTACTTGCCTTCGGTAACACCTTTTATGGTAGAGACATGATCTAGCCACAGATTCCTCACCCACCCATCCTCCCTGCTCTACCGAATTGTCTGTTAGTGTCAGGGCTTTCCCTTTCAGGGCCCTAGTCTCTTTTTAACACACCATGGTCAGTTACTTCATGGCTCCTTGCTTCTGGCATGGAAAGTCAGTAAAAGTACTGATGTCAGCACGCCGGAGTGGCGGTTATATTGACGACGCGGACGTCATGACGACGAAGAAGTCACGCTTAGTCGACCAACGCCACCTACCAGCGCACAGGGGCACTGCTAAGAAAAATCTTCCAGATCCAGCCTGACACCTGGAAGTTCAAAGATAAAGAATCTGCGGCTAGATCATGTCTCTACCAGATAAGGCATTACCGAAGGTAAGTAACTTGTCCATTAAGGCTATGATCTGATTGGTTCGCTGGGAAATGTTATGTCCAATGCCGTTGATGTGAGCTGTTTATTATGAAAAGTTATGACAAAGGTATTAGCCTGCCTTAGTTGTGGTGAAAAGCACTTGTCAAAGCCAATACACGTTTAAAAGTGGATTATTATCGCATGAGTTAAAGGTTGTGCACAGGTATTTTGGTACATGAAATCTCACAGATTACCGTAGTAGGTAATCTGTGGTTTGGGCGTTTGTCACACATTCCGACAAATCCTGGGGGTAGAAGACTTTTACTCTGATAGTCCTTGGTAGGCCAATTTGAGAGGTGTTGTACATTGTTTTGCCAAATATAAAATTTGTACTTATTTGTCATTTTAATACTGCATGCGTGATGGTTGACAGTTTATACGCAGTTCAGTAGGCCCTTTTTAGGTCTCGCTTAGGCAACGCATGCGCTGTCTCTCGAGACGTGTTGTATCTACATCATGGGCTTTCAGCACGCCCATCTGTTTTCTTTCGTTCCTTCATGTGCCTTTCGAAATTCATTTGTTTTCATTGGTGAATAGTTTACATTTGTCCCTCCTTTTGCTGTTTTGGTCATGCACTGGAGACTGACCCTGTTACAAGGATCACTTCACTATCAGCCATATATGGTAGTTTTGGCGCACTACTTTTTCTTTTGCCTAGGCTTGTTTGGCTTTCTGAACACGCTCAGCAGAGGGCTGCAATTCATGTCCTTATCTTATTTTCCACTGTCTTTGGTTTCACAAGCGCTTTTTCAATCTGAGGCTATGTTGCTTTCCATCCTATAACATTTTTGGTTTCATTAGCTCAAATGTCCAAATCTAAATTAATGGAAGTATAGTTTAAGAAGACGACCAACAGTAGGATCAACCTATTTACATTGTGCTTTTGACAGCATGATTATTTGGATCTGGTTAAAGAGGTAAACATGCTGTATTGCTCTGTTTTTTGAAAATGGAAGCAGCTTTAAGTTGCGTGCTCTCAACTTTTGATGCTTTCTATTAGGTTTCAATTGTTGATGAAATAAAACCAATATCGAAGGATGCCTCCTTGTGGCATGTAATGTGAGGTTACTTTACAATATATCCTGCAAGTAGACAGTGCAACATCACCTCCGCATCACCGCAGCATAGTTCAGCACCAGTCAGCATCCCTCATCACCACTTCAACACCACCACCTGAGCATCACTCAGCAGCACCAGCGCACCACCTCAGTCACAGCACCACCTCTGCACCAGTGCAGCACCACCTCACTACCGGCGCAGCACTACCTCAGCATCAGTGCAGCACCACCACCTCAGCATCACTCAGCACCACCACAGCTTCACTCAGCACAACCTCAGCACCAGCGCATCACCTCAGCATCACCCACCACCACCACATCAGCACAGCACTACCTCCGCATCAGTGCACCGCCATTATCGCAACCCCACCACAGCATCAGTGCAGCACCACCTCAGCACCAGTGCAGCATCCCCTCAGCATCACTCAGCTCCACCTGAGCACCACACTGCATTACCTGAGCACCACCTCTGCATCACTCGGCAAAACCTCAGCATCACTCAGCACCACCTCCGCATCACTCAGTACCACCTCCGTACAAGCATACCACCACCTCAGTATCACTCAGCACTACCTCAACACCAGTGCAGCACCAGCACAGCATCAGCACAGCACCACCTGAGCACCACCACAGCACCACACCTCTACATAATCATAGCACCATCTCAGCATCAGTACAGCACCGCCTCCTTATCAGTGCACCACCAACAGTACAGCACCACCTCTGCACCAGCGCAGCACCACCTCACTACCAGTGCAGCACTACCTTAGCATCAGTGCAGCGCCATCACCTCAGCATCACTCTGTGCCACCACAGCATCACTCAACACCAGTGCATCTCCTCAGCATCACTCAACACCACCACAGCCCCACCTCCGCAGCAGTACACCACCACCAGCCCACCCCCACCAAAGCATTAGTGCAGCACCAGCGCAGCACCACCTCAGCACCAGTGCACCAGTGCAGCACCACTTCAGCATCAGCACAGAACCGCATCAGCGCAGCATCACCTCAGCATCAGCATAGCACAACCTGAGCACCACCACAGCATCACCTCAGCATCATCACAGCACCATCTCAGCATCAGTACAGAACCACCTCCTCATCAGTGCACCACCGTCAGTGCAGCCCCACTTCAGCAGCAATGCAGCACCACTTGAGCATCAGTGCAGTACCTCCTCAGCATCACTCAACACCACCACAGCCCCACCTCCGCAGCAGTGCACCACCACCAGCGCAGCCCCACCACAGCATTAGCGCTGCACCAATGCAGCACCACCTCAGCACCAGTTCAGCATCACCTCAGCATTACTCAGCACCACCCAGCATCACCTGAGCACCACCTCAGCATCACTCAGCACCACCTCAGTATCACTCAGCACCTCCACCACCTGAGTATCACTCAGCACTACCTCATCACCACTGCAGCACCACCACAGCACCAGTGCAGCACCACCACAGCACCAGCTCAGCACCACCTGAGCACCAGCGCAGCACCATCACCTCAGCATGACTCAGCAAGACCACAGCATCACTCAGCACTACAACAGCATCACTCGGCTCTACCACAGCATCACTCGGCTCTACCACAGCCATATGAGCACCACTACAGCACCACCTCACCATCGGGAGAGCACATCCTCAGCATCAGGACAGCACATCCTCAGCATCAGGACAGCACATCCTCAGCATCAGGACAGCACATCCTCAGCATCAGGACAGCACAACCTCAGCATCAGGACAGCACAACCTCCTCATCAGTGCACCACCACCAGCGCAGCACCACCTCCGCACCAGCGCAGCACCACCTCCGCACCAGCGCAGCACCACCTCAGCACCAAGGCAGCAACAGCACAGCACCATCTCAGCATCACCTCTGCATCAGTGCTCCACCACCAGCGTAGCCTCACCTCAGCACCAGTGCAGCCCCACCTAAGCACCAGTACAGCCCCAGTACAGCCCTACCTCAGGAGCAATTCAGCACCAACGCAGCACCACTTCAGCATCAGCGCAGCACCACCTCAGCACCAGTGCAACACCACCACATCAGCATGACTCAGCACCACAGCATTACTAAGCACCACCTCAGCATTACTGAGCACCACCTCAGCATTACTAATCACCACCTCAGCATCACTCAGTACCACCTCCGCATCACTCAGTACCACCTCCGCATCACTCAGTACCACCTCCGCATCACTCAGTACCACCTCAGTATCACTCAGCACCACCTTAGCATCACCTCCGCACCAGCACATCACCACCTCAGCATCACTCAGAACCACCTGAGTATCATTCAGCATCACCTCTGCACCAGCACACCACTACCTCAGCACCACCTGAGCATCACCTCCGCACCAGAACACCACCACCTCAGCATCACCCAGCCCCACCTCAGTATGCCCTCGGAATTTGGCATCTGTTGATTCTCCACTAGTGTCTGTCCGCTGCTCGTGTTGTAATTCAGGTACTATTTTCCAGCCTCCACTTTCCCGTTGTTTATGTCCCTCCTCCCCCTAAATAACAAAAATAAAGCTGTGACAAACCAGCATTTGAACAGGCAGGAAGAAGTTGCCAGCATTGCACGGACTAAAAAACTAGAAGGCATTTTTTATGTTAATTCTATTTTTTAATATGGTCGTTCAGTTGTACATAATGTCTTCTTGGTTATATATAAGGTAACAAAATTGCTTATAGCACTTTTTTTATTATAACTTTTCAACATGCTGCACAGCAGCCACAATGCTCTACAACATACCTTAAAGATATTGGCAAAGCCAATAGCTCTGGCTAAACACTTATAACGTCCAAAAGGCAAGACCCATTGGCTATGCCAATGCTTGTTGGTTATGAGTCGTATTGGTTCATTCCGAAAAGTAATGTCAGAATTCATAGCTTGGATATGTTTATTTTGAAAAGTTATGGTAAATCTAGTAGCCTTTGATTTACTTAATGTGAAAAGCATGTGTTAAATGAAATAGGCTTTTAACTGTGGATTGCTATTACACTGTGCTAACGCCTGGCGGGAGGTATTCTGTTACATGCAATCTCACAGATTACTGTAACAGGCAAGGGTTTTGGTATTGATGACCCACTTGAACAAACTGTGGCGATATTAGCTCTAGGATAATCCTTTTTACATCCTCCTAGGAGGGATTTTATATAGTTGTGACAGCAGCAATTTTGTAGATATTTGTAATTTTATTACTGTTTACCTGATGTTCGACTTGTGAGAAAGCTTATGCTAAATACAGTCGGTTTAGTTGATTATAATGACAATCCAGTCATAAAGGCTAAAGGCCTGATTGGTTTATTGAAAAAAGTTATGTAAGATGCTGTAGTTCGGATCTGTTGATTATCAAAAGTTACGACAAAGGCCGTAGGCTTCATTTATTTATGATAAAACATAAGTTAAAGACAGTAAGTTAAAAACAATAGGCCTTGAAGAGTGAATTGTTACTGAGCGGTGTTAAAGCCAGCAGACATGTATTTTGTTGTATGAAATCTCACAGATTATTATTATTTCAAAATTTGTAGGGCGCACAGCTAACCCGAGGAGTTTCCCTGCGCTAGGCAAGGGTAGGAAGAGAAAGAGGGAATAAAATGAAAAGCTAATTAAAACAGCCAGGTTTTCAATCCCTTACGGTAAGCGAGAAAAGAGGTCTCATCTCGCAGGGAGGATGGCAAGGAATTCCATAACGTCGGTCCAAGGTAAGAAAAAGACCGGCCTCTCATACGTGCCAATCTGATTTTTGGAACAACAAACCGGATATGTTGAGTGGAATGCAAGGGGCGAGAGTGATGGTAAAGCTGCACCAGGTCCTGCAGGTATTTAGGGGCCGAGTCTGGTTTGATTCTAAATATATAGCACAGAGCCTTAAACTTGACCCGATTCAACACCGTCAACCAGTGTAAGTCTCGTAGGATCCCTGAAACAGAGGTAAACTTAGGCAGGCGCTTAAGAAGTCTTGCTGCTACATTTTGCACCAGCTGTAGCCTCTGGATGGTCGATTTATCAGCTCACAGATAAAGGACATTACAGTAATCCAGTCTTGAAGTTACAAGAGCCTGGATCACAGTTCTCTGTGCTCGGAGATGAATTAACCATAAAATCTACTTTAACCATTGCAGGACGGCAAAGCAGGTGGATTACACCTTGGTTACTTGTTGTTTCATCAACAGAGATTCATCCACAATGAAACCCAGATTTCGAACGCTATTCACTGGCATGGGCAGAGCTCCCAATTCGGGGGGGCCAGTGTTGAGGCCCCCAGAGATCGTGTCTTTTGCCTAGGATCATAACTTTGGTCTTATCGCCATTTAATTTGAGCAGATTGTTTTGCATCCAGAGGGCAACTTTGCTCAATCCTAAGTTAAGGTCTGAGGACTTGTGTCCTTGTGACGAAGAAAGGGAAAAAACAATCTGTGTCGTCAGCGTAGGAAAAGAGAGAGAGTCCCACACTCTCAATTACCTCAGCTAGGGGGCGGACATATATATTAAATAACAGCAGAGCCCTGTGGGACTCCAAAAGGGAAGGCATGAGGATTAGAACTGGTCATCACTAAGGAGACCTGGAAGGTCCGGTCCTTGAGAAAGGAACAAAACCATTCCAAGGCCATTCCATCCAGGCCCGTTGACTGTAGGGCTCTCAACAGGATATGATGAGACACTGTAACGAGAACACAGGCTCCCATTGAAAAGAGGGGTGGGTGGGGAAAACCTTGCACCCTGTGGTGGGCACCCCATGGTGCCTGCCACTCTGTACATGGTTGGGAAGGGGAGGGGGTCCCTCGGGTACCCCCAAGGGCCCCATCCGGAGGCCTACGGGTGAAGGGGGGCCTGCTACGGGCCTCAGAAGTCTTATTCCCACAGCCATTTCGTCTCGGCCAAACCGATTCGCAACAGTTGTCCGAATCGGTCATCGTACTTGCCCGTTTGGAAACCGTTTCCATTGGGCTGTACGATTCGGCTCCGAACAACTCGGGCTGCCTGAATCCCATTCGGAACTGATTCAGACAGCCCAGACGGCTCCCTTGCATCGTAATGGGTCGTCCGGAAAGGTGACCGATTCGGTCAGGAACATAGGTCCCGCATCGATTCACAGAATCCGAATCCCGTTTGGAGTCTTTCCTGACGACATCGTAATCGGCCCCTTAGTCTTTTCACATTTTAGCCTATCCGTGAACCAAGGTGCCGGGGGCAAGTGTCTGCTTGAGCGTTTAATAGAGAGAGGGAGGTATGTTTCTACTGCATCCATGAGCCAATTGTGGATAATCTCATGATCTCTTATGGAGATTTGTTTGAGATTAGGTCTCCTGTCTTCCAGAATCTTATTAAATGTTGGAATATTTAGCTTGGCCCAACTTTTTGTTTTCTGTTCCGATGCCGGACAAGGTGGCGTGAGGGGAGACACCCCCTTTAGCATAAAAGATCAGGCCAGGATAGTGGAAGGAAAGGGAGACTGATAAGGTCAGACAAATTTGAAAAAATAGGATCCAACAGATGTCCGGCTACATGAGAGGGGTTAGAGTTGCACAGTCTCAAATTAATCACCCCCAAATCAGCCGTAAGCGAGATGCTTTTTGTGCATTAAGCGTCATCTAAATGAAGGTTAAGGTCTCCAAGAATTGTAAAATTGGCAGCCTTCAGAATGTGAGGGGCTGCTAGATCTGGGAAGGAAAGAACCCATTTCCCCGCTGGGCCAGGGGGACGGTACAACAATATGCCTGAAAATGTAAATTTAGGCGTAAGCCAGATTCTAAAGAGTAAGGCTTCACAGTCCGGTACTGTGAAATCTTCTGTCTTGCACTCGAAAATGGTTTTGTAAATGATTGCCACGCCCCCACCTATCTTATGTTGCCTATTTTTTCTAATAATAGTCTAGTTAGGCGTGAGGGCAGCGACCACATCAGGGGCCGAGCCCTCATGGAGCCAAGTCCCTGTTACCTAGATAGCATCCGGTTGTCTATCTATTAGGAAATCCAAAATGTGAGCTTGGTGTTTGGGAAGGGAACGGCAATTAATATTGTAAAATACAAACTCCGTGTGACCTGGCCGTGGGCATTGGAATGTTGCCTTATGATGGTCCTCAGTTAGGTGAATGCCAATTCCGCTTGCTTCTCTTTGAAGCCTTCTGTTATTCTCATTGTGCCCAATAGAAGAAGTGAGGCTAAACTCGCAGTGCTGACAGTCTAGAGGGCCCTCCCAAATCCTAATAGTGCTACAGTTGGGAAGAGGCACCTGGCGCAACATCAGCAGATCTTGCGCAGAATAGACTTGTCCATTCAGTGTAAAAGAACCAGGGGTTGTGGCCCTTAGCCCCGAGCGGACGGGCACAGATGGGCTTGCCTTTGGCGCGCCCGCTGCACACGTCTGCTCCCCGGCCATTTTATGGAGGGCCACAGCGTAGAGGCTAGAGCGCGAACTCCTGGAAGAGCGCAGCACCATCAAAATGGCCACCACCTGCAGGAAAGAGCCATAATGCGCTGTCAACATATGCGCAATTCCCCCCCCCCCTAAATGTCCAACTGGGACAGAAGAAAATAAGAGGATAACGCTATGTCACTCAAATTAATTAAAGGTTGGAAGCGAGCCTACCAAGCGATGCGCGTCCGCTCCCTGGCCATTATTATGGAGAGCCATAGCGTGGAGGCTAGAGCGCGAACTCCTGGAAGAGCGTGGCACCATCAAAAAAGCCGCCTCCTGCAGGAAAGAGCGGTAATGCGCAGTCAACGTATGCGCCTTTCCCCCCTAGGTCCAACTGGGACTGAAGAAAATAATCAGAGCAGCAAGCAAATGGAGGTTGCTTAAAAATTAGTACATAAAAACAAGTAAGTTTAAAATTGTTTGGAAACACATCAAATTCATATAGAGGATAACGTTATGTCACTCAAATTAATTAAAGGTTTGAAGCGAGCCTGCCAAGCCTTATAGTAACTTATAGGGAAGGATTTCAGTGTTGATTACTCCATTTAAAAAAAAAAAAAAAAACAGTGGTAGAAAATTTGCACTGTAATAATGCTGGCTGGAATGTCTTCTGAACGTCTGACAGGCTTAGCTGTTTGCCAGGACCTTGTAACAAAGAAATCATTAAAATACACACATATGCACACTTTATATGGGGATGTGTGTTTGTATATATTTACATATAAATATATTTGTGTGTTTCTCTTTTCTAACTCACTATGAACCGCAGTGTGCTAAACCTATGCTTAAAAACTGTGCTACCAAAACACACATTTGGGGTGGGCAGATTTAGAGTGTTGTTGTCCAACAGGAACAGCCCTCCACCTAAACCTGGACACAACCAGAGTTCCTATCCTTCTTTTGCATAATGTATGTGGCGCTCTAAGGAGGGGAGTGTTTGGTTTTTGACCTATACTGGGTGCCCCCTTGTGTCAAGGCACAGCTATGCTTCTCAGAGGAGCTGTTGTGAGAGCGAAACGTTTTAGGGGCTATTTTTATTCATTCCAGGTTAGCGTGGTTGGTGTTTCACTAATCCAAAGTTCTAATACTGTGCCTGAAGTGATAAAAGGCTTTTGTTATTTTTCAGCTCAAATGCGTGGTTGGGGTAGCACACTGCCTGGCATACTAGCACACAGTTCGCCCAGATGCTTTGTGGTAAATGCAGTGCATGATAACACTCACTTTAGTTGAAAGTCTTTAGTATTCACTACTGTAGATGCAGCCAGTGCTGGGTATCTCTAGCCACATCTTTTAGGATATTTTTCCTTCTTCAGTAAAAAGTAACACCTTAAATGAAGGGTGCTGGTAATGCTGCTCACAGATTTCTAAGGTTTCTCTACTACTCCCAGAGTGCAGATGCATTCCAGTAAGCTGGTCAGCCCAATAACTCAAAGGAGCCAATCATAAAAGAGGGGAGGGAGCACACTGATTGGCATGCCAGCATATATTTTGTCCAGATGCATTGTGGTAAATGCAGTGCATGATAGCACTCACTTTAGTTGAAAGTCTTTAGTATTCGCCATTGTTGGTGCAGACATTGCTGGGTATCGCTAGCCACGTATTACAGGTTATAGGTCCTTCCTCAGTAGAGAATAACACCTTAAATTTGGGGATGCTTGCAACGCTGCTCAGACTTCTCAGGTTTATGTACCACTCCTGGAGTGGAGGTGCATCCTAGTTGCTCTTGATGGGGAAAGGAGAGTGTGGAACCCAAATCTTCTGCCCATGAGCACATGCCCTCCGATTCGGGTGCATCTTCGGAAGGACCCCCTGTCATAGCAGCAGGGCCAAGTTTTGCACTTGAGCCTGCACCTAAATGAGTGGGGATTGAGCAGCGACAGTTGAAGGCTTTCGATCTCCTACCCAGTGTGGTAAATGTCATCCTGGCAGCCAGGCATCAGTCTACCAAAATCAATTTATGAGGACCCTGGAGAAGTTTGTTGTCTGGTGTTTCTCCCATGACATCCCACCTCTGACAGCATAGTTATTGGGTGTTCTTCTGTTTTGTTTTTCTTGCTATGACTGCAATTAAAAGTAACCATTCAGCCTTCTTGTGCTTACCGGATCAGCCGTCTCTCTTCAAGTCACCACTTGTGATGCGTTTGTTGAAGGGACTGGTCCACATGTTCCCGCCAATACCTTATGTGATGCCACAGCGTGACCTCAATTTGGTTCTTAACTACCTGATTTGCACACCCTTCGAACCGATGAACAGTTGTTCCCTCCGCCTGCTAACTATCAAGACTGTATTCCTTATCGCCATAACATCCGCCA
The DNA here is from genome assembly GCA_963921515.1 of Calotriton arnoldi. Classification (NCBI taxonomy): domain Eukaryota; kingdom Metazoa; phylum Chordata; class Amphibia; order Caudata; family Salamandridae; genus Calotriton; species Calotriton arnoldi. Next base: position 1,867,689 of record CAWUFW010001923.1, on the reverse strand, counting down.
GGTGAGTCATTGAACTTCAGGTAGTGTCCGTGGTACCAATATAGACTTCGTTCTTCCCAGAAACAGGTCCTCAGGACGAAAGCGGCATTCCTACCCAAGGTAGTCACACACTTTCACATAGGCCAATCCATCACCTTGCCAGCTTTCTATGCACTACCTCACCCTTCCAAGGAGGTAGAATGAGCCATTGATCCTAAATGGGCACTCAATGTCTTTGTTGCTAGGACCAGGGAGTACAGACAGCATGACTAACTTTTTGTCAGTTTCTCAGGAGCGAAAAAGGGTAAAGCAGTGAAAAGAGTGCCATCTCCTCTCCATCTCATCTTATGTTATGCATCAAGACCTATTATGGGCTAGCCAAGAAACAGCCCCCAGAAGGTTTACGCGCTTGTTCCACCAGAGTTAAGGCTGCTACTATGGGGCTGGTGCAGGGTGTGCCAGTTCTGGACATATGCCATGCAGCTATTTGGGCATTTCTCCACATATTCGTGAAGCACTACTGCCTGGACAGCCAGGGTTGGCGGGACAGGCACTTCGCGCCATTGGTCCTGCAGGATTCCCAGATCGCCACCTGGAGAGGTAATGCTTTGGTATCTATTCACAAGGTGAGAAATATATAGTTAGAAGTCTCTGTCAGAAGAACAAGTTACTTACCTTCGATAACGCCTTTTCTGGTAGAGACTCTAAGCTCAGATTCCTCACCAACCCATCTTTCTGTGGAATAGACTCATGCAGCCCATCAATAGAATCCCAATCTGGAATTCTGAACACTGCCACATTCTGATTTCAATGGATCCGCATCCATGAGTGCAGAAAGAAACTAACATTAGCACCCGGAGGTGGCGCATATAAAAGGGCCCGACTTCCCATCTGGGGTGGATTATACCCCACACCGAGCCGCACTACGCCACTTGTTGATGCATGAAAGAATTGCTACAAAACGTTTCTGGATCCAGCCTGCCGCCTAGAAAAATTCACAAGGTGAGGAATCTGCAGTTAGAGTCTCTATCAGATAAGCCGAAGGTAACTAACTTGTTCTTCCCTGCCTAATGCCTTTTGAGGCCCGTTTGCATTTGTTGTCCCACTTTTTGCTGTCAATAATTAACATTTGAATAGGTGTGAGTATGAAATGCTGAAATGCCTCTCGGGAGCAAACAATAGGCTGACCTGAATGGGCAGCGATGACTCCTCTGAGCCTGGCAGAATATGCGGGCGGGCCTTTGAGCATCTTTTCTGAAATTACAGTATCTGAAAGAGACACGTTAGTGATAGATTCCTTACCTTAGAATTACCCCCATGCGTCAGACTGGATCCGGAAAGCTTTCGCCAGCAGTACCCTTGCGCGTCGGAAGGTGGCGTCGTGCGGCTCTGCGTCCGTCGTAGGCGTCGTGATCGCCGGGATAACGTCGCGGCAGCTACTTAGACGCCGCCCTCGCGCGCTGACGTCAGTTCTTTCTTTTTCCGCACCAGCAAGCGCAGAGCCGAAGAGAGCGGTACCCCCAGTCAATTTTTGACTGAGTTTTTGGGACTTTTGTCTCTGTCTTTTTTGAGTCTTTGACTCCTGGTGTTATAGGGATGCCCGGTTTCAAGTCTTGCGAGGTTTGTCCCTGCATGATGTCGGTGACGGACCCGCACCGTGAGTGTCTCTACTGCCTGGGGCGCGACCATGACCCCACGTCGTGCCCCAACGGCCGGGCCATGGCTCCGAAAACTTTGCAGGAGCGGTCCCGAAAGTTGCTTGAGGCCCGGGAGTCGGCTCCGCGCTGTTCAAGGTCCCGGTCCCGTGGGAGGTCGAGGGACCGGTCGCGGAGCCACCACCATCGTTCGACGAAGTCTTCGCACTCGGGGTTTGGTAAGACGAAGCACAAGAAGTCGAAGAAGCGACGTCGCTCTTCGCCTTCCCCTAGCCTGTTGCGTGACACGGCTGAGGGTGCGGGTGGTGCCACCCCCGCGGCTCCGGCAGAGCCTACGCATTTGCCGACGGCCTACCAGCCTTTCCCGGCTCCGTCAGCGACTCCGGTCCAGCTGCAAAGAATTTCTGTCAGCCATGGCCCACCTCTTTGGCCCGTCGGGCCCCGCCGGCGCCTCTCCGGGCCCCGCGGGTCCGACTGGGGGTCCTCGCCCTTCGTCGACGGCTCCGGCCCCGACGTCGTCGACGGCTCCGGCCTCTGCGCCGCCAGACCCCCATGGATCCATGCATGGATCCCAGCCGATGTCGGTTGACCTCGTACGACCTCCACCGACATCGACGTCCCCGGCTTCCACCCCGACATGGAGACTGTGCCGAACCGGTGTCGATCGACGCCGATCACGACGCTGATGGGGAATTTTTATCCCTTTCTCCATCCTCCTCCTTTTCCACCTGCCCAGCAGGTTATGGAGGACGGGGAGGACTGGGAGGGGTCTGAAGACCCTCCGCAGCCCAATGCGAGTTAGACCCGGACTGGGCAGAGGATTTGGAGGACGCAGGTGATCTGGATTTCTCTCCAGAACCTGACGCACTGTCTCCTACCGTGGCTACGGAGGAGGGTGGTACTTATTCAGTGGTGTTGCGTAGGGCAGCAGAGGCTCTCCACCTCGAGCTCCCTACAGTGGCCATCAGGACTAACCTCCTGACAGAAGTGCTTCGGCCGGTGGCTTCCTCTGCGGAGCCACTGCTGCCCTTTAATGATGCACTTTCCGACATTCTTTTGGGCACCTGGTCCAGGCCCAACACAGGGGCTCCTGTAGATAGGAACGTGGCCCGACGCCATCGCCCGGACCTGGGCGACCCCATTTTCCTCTCCCAACACCCTACCCCTGAGAGCTTGGTTGTCCAAGCCTCTGCGTCCCCGAGCGCATTCCCTTCCGCACCCCCGGACAAGGAATCCAAGAAACTGGAGCAGTTTGGGAAGAAGATTTTCTCTTCCGCCAGTTCAGGGTTGCGGTCTGTGAACACCGCATGCCTCTTGGGCCGTTATTCCCACTCTGTGTGGGATACGGTGGCGCAGGTGCTGCCTCAGTGTCCGGAGGAGGCCCGGACGGTGCTCTCCCAAGCTATTACTGAGGGGAGAGATGCAGCCAAGTTCACGATTCGTTGTGGCCTTGACACCGCCTACTCGCTTGGCAGAACGATTTCCACGACAGTGGCACTCCGCCGTCACGCCTGGCTGAGGACGACTGGCTTTTCTGGGGATGTCCAGAACACACTGATGGACATGCTCTTTGATGGCACTCGCCTTTTTGGCGACAAGGCAGACAGTGCGTTGGAGCGTTTTAAGGACTCGCGGGCTACGGCCAAGTCCTTGGGCCTTCCGGCCACGCGCACTCCTTCAGCTTCTGCTTTTCGCTCCTTTTGTGGCCAAGGAAGGGGCGCCCAAACACGTTTGTTTCAAAGCCACAGGCCTGTGCAGCAACAGTCTCAGCGCAGCCGCGGATGTTGGACCCGCCGAGGTGGGTCTCGGGGCCAGCGGGCGGGTCAGTCCACCACCTCCCCTGCCACCACTGCCTCCAAACCTTCCTAGTCCGGTGTTTCAGGCCCACCAGACGCCAGTGGGCGGCAGGATTCGCCATCACCTCCCCCACTGTCGCACCATCACTTCGGACAGGTGGGTTTTACAGATTTTCCGAAGGGGCTACTACCTCCCCTTCGAGACCACCCCTCCGGCCATGCCACCTCAGTACCACCGCATGTCGGGGATCACTTGGCACTTCTCCAGCAGGAAGTTGCGGCCCTCTTGGCCAAGGGGGCCATCGAGCGCGTTCCGACGCCAGAAGTAGGTCGTGGTTGTTACTCCCACTACTTCTTGGTTCCAAAGAAGGACAAGGGCCTGCATCCTATTTTAGACCTTCGGAACGTCAATCGCTTCCTCCGGAAGGAGAAGTTCAAGATGCTCAAACTTGCTCAGGTCTTGTCTGCCCTAGACCCGCAAGACTGGATGGTAGCGTTGGACTTGCAGGACACTTATTTTCATATCCGGTCCACCGGCGTTACCTGCTGTTCACGGTAGGCCACGAGCACTTTCAGTTTACCATGCTCCCTTTTGGCCTTACCAGCGCCCCTCGGGTGTTCACAAAAGTGATGGCGGTGGTTGCAGCTCATCTGCGCAGATCAGGGGTTTCAGTCTTCCCCTATCTCGACGACTGGCTGTTGAAGGCGGGCTCGCCCCAGGCAGTCGTCTCCCACCTCCAGACTACGGCCAACCTCCTGCATTTGCTGGGGATCTCCATCAACGTGCCGAAGTCGCACCTGATTCCCTCTCAGAAGCTCCTCTTCATCGGAGCGGTTCTGGACACGGCGCAGTTTCGGGTTTATCCTCCCGAACAGCGAGTCCGGGACATTCGGGCTATGATTCCGATCTTTCGGCCCTTGTCCTGGGTTTCGGTCAGGATGACTTTGAGGCTGCTGAGCCTCATGGCCTCCTGCATCCTGCTGACCAATCATGCCAGATGGCACATGCGGGCTCTGCAGTGGGACCTGAAGTTCCAGTGGGCGCAGCATCAAGGGGACCTGTCCGAGTACGTCCAGATCTCGGAGGATGGGGCGGTCACATGGGAGAGGCGGAGATCAGAGGCCTCTGGTCTCCGGCGGAGTCCCGGCTCCATATCAACCTTCTGGAGCTCTGGGCGATCCGACTTGCACTCAAGGCATTCCTTCCCTCTGTCAAAGGGAAGGTAGTGCAGGTGTTCACAGACAACACCACCGCCATGTGGTACTGCAACAAAGAAGGCGGGGTGGGGTCCTGGACCCTATGTCAGGAGGCTCAGCGCCTCTGGACATGGCTGGAACATCAGGGCATATTCCTGATGGTTCAACACCTGGCAGGTTCCCTGAACGCCAGGGCGGACGAACTCAGCCGCAGGTGCATGATGGATCACGAATGGCGTCTTCACTCGGAAGTGGCGCAAGGACTCTTTCTACAGTGGGGAGAGCCTTGGTTAGATCTATTCGCCACCGAAGAGAACGTGCAATGTCATCAGTTCTGCGCGTTGGAATTTCCAAGGCGGCACTCGCTCGGCGACGCTTTTCGTCGCGAGTGGAGTTGCGGTCTGTTGTACGCTTTTCCGCCTATACCACTTCTGCCCAGAGTGTTGAAGAAGATTCGGCGCGACCGGGCCCAAGTCATCCTTGTGGCTCCGAACTGGGCTCGAAGAGTTTGGTATCCCGAGCTACTCAGTATGAGTGTCGATCCCCCGATCCGTCTGCCTCTTCGGGAGGATCTTCTGTCGCAGCAGCAGGGGACGGTCCTCCACCCGAACCTGTCCAGTCTACACCTGCTTGCGTGGAGATTGAGCGGCAGCAGTTGATTCCTTTCGACTTGTCTCCCGAAGTTTGTGATGTGATTCTGGCAGCCAGGCGTCCCTCCACTAAGGTGGTATACGCCTGCAGTTGGAACAAGTTTGTGGCATGGTGCACAGCAAAGGCTGTGAATCCCCTCTCTGCCCCTCTTTCCGAGGTTCTTCTGTTCCTTCTTTCTCTGGCCCAACAGGGTTCTGCCATGGGTACCATCAAGGGCTATCTTTGTGCAATCTCGGCCTTCCTCAGGCTCCCTGATCAGCCCTCTCTTTTAAGTCCCCTGTTGTTAACAGGTTTCTAAAAGGCATTACACACCTCTTCCCTCCTGTTCCGTTTGTCGTGCCTCAGTGGGACTTAAACTTGGTTCTTACCTTTTAATGTGCGCTCCCTTTGAGCCTCTACATAACTGTCCTCTTCGTCTTCTTACTTTGAAGACAGCCTTTCTGGTGGCCATCACCTCCGCTCGGCGGGTGAGTGAGCTCCATGCTCTATCATGCAAACCTCCCTTTCTGTCTGTCCATCCAGACAAGGTTGTTCTTAGGACGCGTCCGTCCTTCTTGCCAAAGGTGGTTACTGCCTTCCATATTGGGCAGACCATCACTTTGCCCACCTTCTTTCCGCCTCCGCATCCTTCCAGAGAGGAAGAGAGGCTCCACCGTCTGGACCCAAAACGTGCGCTTTCCTTTTATATCAACCGCACACAACACTTCCAGGTGGATGACCAGCTCTTTGTTGGCTACGTGGGCGCCAAAAAAGGTCGGGCGGTGCACAAGAGAACCATCTCCCGCTGGGTCACCTTGTGTATCAAAGCCTGCTATTCTTTGGCTAAGAAGGAGCCTCCTGTTGGGCTGCGGGCCCATTCCACCAGGGCAACGGCAGCTACCACGGCTTTAGGCCGCGGTGTTCCGCTGCAAGATATATGTCAGGCAGCGACGTGGGCCTCGCTGCACACGTTTACCAAGCATTACTGCCTTGACAGCCAGGTCCGGAGGGACGGCTTCTTTGGCCGTTCTGTCCTCCGGGACTTCCTTGTCTGATCTTTGTTCGCAGACCCACCACCGGGGTTGGTATTGCTAGGGTATCTATTCTAAGGTAAGGAATCTGTGACTAACGTGTCTCTTTCAGATGCACAAGTTACTAACTTGTGTAACGATATATCTGTAAGAGACAGTAGTTAGTGACAGATTCCTTACCGCCCCACCCATCCTCCCCGTTCTGCGAACTGATTTCTAGGGTTAAGGACATCCCTTTCAGGGCCCTAGTATTTTTCAGACACCTATGTCAGCTTCTTGCATGGCTCTGCGTTCCTGGCGCGGAAAGTCGTGTACAGAACTGACGTCAGCGCGCAGGGTCGGCGTCTAAGGACTGCCCGCGACGTCATCCCGGCGATCACGACGCCGACGACGGACGCGGAGCCGCACGACGCCGCCTACCGACGCGCAAGGGTACTGCTACGCAAAAACTTTCCGGATCCAGCCTGACGCCTGGGGATATTCTAAGGTAAGGAATCTGTCACTAACTACTGTCTCTTACAGATATATCGTTACACAAGTTAGTAACTTGTGCATTGTGTATCTACTGTCTGGTCTGTTGGAACAGACTTCTGTTTCTTGGTTTATTGGGGGTACAAGGACTATCCCAGCTAGGATTTAGTATTAGATGTAGGGGAACACTAGGAATACTATAGTACACTTCCACACACACAGCCCTCAGGGCCCAAGTTTAGTGTGACTGAAGACATCCCCTATCATGAACATACCAAAGTGGGTAAGGATTTTTTTATGAGTTCTTTTTATTGGCTAATTTAACATACAAAAACAACTGTTTACCACTCAAGACATTTACCACATCATCTTTTGTCTCTTGGCTATAGCGTAGATTTAACCCAGACAGTTTGTCATTTATGTGGTGAGGCCACTATTTTATATTCCCAGGACAAAAGTGGGTACGGTTGGCCCCAGGAATTTTACCCCATTGGTTAATGCATGTTCAATAGTCATTCCTAAACACTAGCTCATGCCAGGCATAAATGTGGCATCTCCAGCCACCCACTACTGAAAACTCTTGCCCCCAAGCTGCTGTCTGCAACCTGAGAAGAGCTGTGAAACGGGTGTGGTCTCCCCCTTTCAAAATGCTGACAGTAACAACTTTTTCTAACAATCATATTTTTGCTAAGAATATTTGTTTACAAAATGAATTACATTTTTACTGTTTAGGAAAAATGTTGCAACATTTGAATCTTTGTATTATTCTTAGCCCAAGATAGCCAGATATGGTTTTTAAGTGAAAAGCGGCCATATGCCTATGCAGTAAAGGCACTTTGATTGTAGTGACTATTTGAAGCATGCAACCTTGAGCACAACTTTCAAACTCCTCAACAGCCCCCTTAACCAAGACACATATGTGATTGTTGGATGACACCTCAAGCTCCGAGAACACACACCGATGATAGGGGCCAAAAACGCCAAAGGAGTGGTGATGGGCATCTTTGTGTAGCATAAGTTGGAGGGCATCCTAAAAGCACATCAGGAATTGGTGGCTAAGAGGCCAGTGACTCTCCTTCTGTGATCCATTGTTCAGCCTCTGGTTCTCACTGAAAACATCCCCAAACACTCACCTGTTTGGAGGAAAGCTAATCACAGTTGTGACAATCTTATTTGGTCTTCATGCCAAACCCCTTCAATCAGCTTTTTATTTAGTATATTTCCATGTTTTTCAATTCTTTACGACCACCCAGAATTACAGAAGTGTTTTGATTACTGATGACCATTTCTTACCATTCCTCTTCCTAGTCTCTTTGCTTCAGTTAAGTAAACCATCAGCATCATTGTAGTGTCCTGTATTCTACTGCCCCCTGCCTCCTGTTGCATCTCATGTATCTATCTGGTTGCTTGTATTCCCATTTCGTGGAACTATGTTAGGATTCTAGCTGTTCTTTCTGAAATGAAGTCACTTAGGAAATTTGTCACCTTTTGTCTCACACTCAATATCACTGCGTACTTCATAAGAAATTTCAACCACCAACCACCTTCAATCTCCTCCTTTGTCTTCTTTCTACTAGGTGTGTAAATTACATCTTTGCATAAGGTCTGCTCTGTGCCCTGTATTAGCCCAACTGCACATTTGTAATAGTGAGTGTGTCTGAAACCTCATACAGGATGGTCCTCCAGTACCTCTACTCAATGCTATCTGGGCCAAAATCATTTACTTAGCCCCTTCCTCAGAGAACAAAACATTTCTTCTTTCATCTTTTTCCCCTTAACTTCAAGTTCCATTCACCCCCAAATCTTCAGGGTTCATATGAAGAGTCAAGTGAACCTCTTCACTTTTACCACTTTAGCTGCGACCTCCTCAGGCTACTTTGTGCTCCCATTCATAAAATGTGTCCCAGCATTACCTACCTGTCAGGACGTTACCTGATCAATACTTTAATCAGCACCAGGTTGGACTAATGTAGCAGACTATAAACACTACTTGCTTTCAACCCATGAAAAAGTGTTGGTTTTAATAACCAATACAACATTAAATCTGTCGAAATAATGTTACACTTCCCTGTACAGATATCAAATACACTGGCTCATTGTATACCTGACACAGTTATAAAGGTTCCCCATTCTACAGTATCATTTAAAATACAGTGGTAATTATAACAGAAAAATCTACTTTAAGGTGAAGGGAAATGTGGTGGTAAAGCGAACAGATTGTTACCATTAAAATACCCCAAAGTATATAGTTAGCCAAAGTGCATTTGTTTAGGGCCATTTGATTTTACATGGTAGTTGAGATCAATGTAACTTTTGCAATAAAGACAGGCAACTGGTAGATTTACTGCAGGTAAAAACTGTCGATCATACATAACTGATGCTAACACTTCAGCAGTATAAGAAGGCAAACACTAGTTACTTAATACAGTGGAAGCAATGGCAAGCTACATCCTGGCACTAGACTGGATGCAGCTACTCCTTAGTTGTGCACTTCAGGAGAGTCCGTAGAGGGTAAAAAATAGATTTCTTTCACAAAAGTAGGGTGTAGGGGAGAAAGGCCAACCTCTGGGGGCACTGTACAGACCATGCATATGTAGCTGCTGATGGTGAGTTAATTCGCGAACATGTTTCATAGTAGTTCATGATTAGCGTTAAGTCATTGTTGGCGCCATGTAAGGTTCCAATAAGAGAAGATGTTCAGTGCAACATGTTATTGTGGCTGCTGATGGTCTGTTCTTTTGGGACACCGCTGATGTTGGAACTTTATCAATTGAATTTGTGTGGAAATCACTGTTAAAGTGTCGTACTTCCGTGCAGTGCAGATTTCCCTCCTGGCTGTGGTTTTTCCTGCTTAGCTGTTGGGAGTTTTAGATGATTGTCTCGTCCTTTTACGTGCCATTCCAGTCATACCACGTGCATTCCTCAGGCACCACATTCAGAGGCATATGGCATTGCAGAGATGGCTCAGCGGGTAGGCTATTTAAATATAGTGATGGACATCTGCTATAATAGCCACACCAGTCTCCATCTTCTGCACATAGGGTGGCTGTCAGTGCAGGCCAGGTGTCTTAGCACTTGTGACTGTTGCCACCAATAGCAGTGGCCAGCATGTTTGTGCTCATGCTCCTCACCTCCATTTTTACAGGTGATGAATGCATGATGCAAAATCCAATCTGTTCAGTGTGACTGCCAAATCTTTCTCACTGGCATACTCTACTCAGCATATAAATGTCTTCCCTTCATAATATCATACATAGTCTCCAAGTTCTTGTCTGAGAACCTTGGCTTCTGATGGCTTCGGTCATAAAATCGTGTGATAGTTCTGACTTCTGAGCAACACTTCCATCACAGTCTCTGGTCATAGGTGCAAATGAGATTTGTGTTGCTTTCCTTGAGTGGTCCTGTTTGAAGTGCTAATACCCACAATGAAGTCTGAAGTGGCAGTATTTCCACTGAAAATATTGTATTGTTAGTAGGTACTATTGTTGAGGATATGCTCCTCATGATCTGTTTAAATCCGTCCATGGTTGCCCTCACCTCCTCCCATTCATTCTTTCCATTCATCTACATGCCTAGCACTGACTATTCTCAGAAATTCAACTCTACTTCAGCACACACAGCCCCCTTAATTCTGCTTAGAATTTCTAGAATTCCTGTCTTTATTCCTTCCCTGCAGTGCCCAGTCTACATCTTAGTCATGCACTTTTTTAATCATCTTTGCAATAGCCCACAAGACCTCCCTTCTCCAGCTGAGTTACTCCCAAGTTCCCTAGTATCCCCACTGTGGCCCTATACAGTGGTTGTTGCAGCCAGAGATATATCAATAGCACTACCAGTATATATAAAATGTAAGGCAACTGGTCAGGTGCCCTGGGCCTGTGATATTCAAAAGCAGTTAGACAATCCTTTTAACAAGTGTTGCTGTTGTTCTTGGAAACACAGGACTTAGTGTTGACATGCGATAACTCAGGGGGCACACACACCAGCCTCATAGCTGTGGGAGATATGTGGTTGGGAGTCTTCAGGCTTTTGGTGCAGGGGTTCAAAGTGGTGAGAGCTGCTAACTCAAGGTTTCAGTCGCAGTTAGATGTTGGACTCACACTGACATATCTGTTGCTGAAGTGAGTTTCTTTGTATCAGGCCGTCCAGTGGAGTTTTTCTCCCAGTCCGGTCTGACTTACCAATTCTAAGTACCTCTCAGCAGTGTTGGCATACAAGATCTCTGGCTGGTTCTAAGCATGCAGGGACTTCTGCCTACTCAGCAGGGCTCAGCAATGTAGAACTTCTAGTCATTCCTAGGAACGTAGGTTCTTCCTTAAAGTTTGATGGATGTGGTACCCCTTCAAAATGTGGCACATGTCTCATTCACAAAACATGTGGTTCCCCCGTTATATTTAGAGTCATAGGAAGTGTCATGTTTCTGATGGCAAAACCTTTGACCAACAGCTTGTCGGACATTGGACTGTCCGTCAAAGTACAACAGTCCATCATTTGCCTTATTTAGGGTGGAATTTCTGATGTACTTTTTTCCTTCACAGAGAGACAGGAAACTGAAGAAATGACGCCCAGTGCTGGTAGAAAACTTTTCAGCGTTTCAGGGACATTTCCTTTTTCTGTTTTTCAATAATAAACTCCCAAATGTTTTTGGGAAAAACAAAAAGCCTCGCTGACCAGCCACGCTAAACATGGCATCTGCTCAGTGTCACTAATGTTGTCTTGAATGTGCTCACAGAGCCTAATTTTGCAGTCGGTAATATCTCAAGGGATTGTAATCTTGTACCCTTCCGAAGGTACCCCAGAGAGCTCAAACTGATTTTCCATTTCTGGTGCTTCACACAAGGCCATTTTAGGTAACACAGTCCAACACAGGCCACAAGAAAAGAAAAACATTGGGCTCCAATAATTCTCAAATGGGGCCTTAGTGTTGCTGATAAAATGCCAGCCAAAGCAATTGTAGAGAGCAACCCGTGAACTGTCAGCAGAACAGTGGTGACCCCCATCACATAAGCAAATACCACTGCAGGAAGTTCCCTACCATTCCTTCAGAAACTAACTGCATTAGTCACTGTACAGAGCAGGATTGATCTTTATGTGTACTTCACTGAACCGTTGGGCTCTCATCTGCAGCACTGCCTGGCAGGCACACGCCTCCCTATTGCAGTCCTGTGGGGTCTTTTGTGAGAACACATGCTAGGAGAATGTCACATTAAGTGACCATCGTCTCATTCCACAAGGCCCTCCCTCCGTCTGTTTTGGAATACAGATCTGATGGTGCCTCTATTTCCCTGGCACCTTAGGAACGGATCATACATTGAATGACTATGGTGCAAGTAACTTCCAAGTTGTAAGAATTTGTTTTTCTAAATTGCACTAATCCACTTCCATACCATGCTCCTGTTGACTTGGACCATCCTCCCTAGGCTACAAAAGCTATCCGGGGTGGCCACTTTACACCACTTAATTCACTGCTTTTGCTCCTGGCTTAGTCGGAAATGAGTGACCCGCACCTACACCTTTGCTCTGAGGGTCCTGGTTGTGTGAGGCACTATACAGGCAGAAGATCATGGACCCGTCCACACATCCCACCCCTGTATTTCCAAATCCCTAACAAATGAGGCTTCTGCTGCTTCATGTCTGTATTAAGTGAGGCTTCTGCTGCTTGATAGTGAAAGACTCAAGATTTTCTACATTGTAACTGCAGGGCAAGGGGACAGATTAGTGCCTTACTGCACTGCTCAAACATTTCCTGCCCTGCCACTGCTCTGTCCCACTTCTTCCTCTCCCTTCTTTCTTCTCTTGCTTAAAGAACACATTGACACTTTTTTTTAAATGACCTGGACACTGCCATTTTTTCTGCCGCTCAACCACTGATCAGGAATCAACGGGGCAGTCTGAAAACCAGCACATGCATGTTGTGGTGGTAACTCTTCCTATGTTGCTTGCTGCACTCTATGGACTGGGCGTAATAGGAAACCGGCTGTGCCACTTGTGCCCAGAGACAGATGCATGGACGCAACTGTCATATTCTACCTTAAAGTTGGCAAGTGCTGGTTGAACTTTCCTTTTGCAAATGAGCAAGCCTCATTTCCCCCTTTGTGACTTCTTCAACAGATTATTTGTGAATGGACTGTCATCATCTGTTTTTGTTGTAAATACAAATATTATTTCTGCTTCCTATCATTGTATTCATGATAGTGAACATAGAGCCAGATATACAAAGCATTTTACGGTTGCAAACACCTTCTCCTAAAATGGGACTGTGATCTCTTACCAATTTGATATTTGGAAGTGGCACGTTTTATGCGCCCTTTCAATACACAGATTAGGTAAGTAATGTATCAATGTTTTGCAACAGAAATCTGGTTCCAAAATGTTGAAAAGTTACAGACTCCCAAGTTGGAGTTGTAACCCGTTCGCAAAAAGGAAGGTGTCCCCCAAGGGTTCCTAGATCTTTGTAAATATTTTTTTTTAAATGGGGACTAGACAGTTGCCATGGGGACCACTGCCAAATGTCAAAGAAACTTAAAAAAGAAAGTAAACATTTTTTTCTTTTTTTTTTACTCAGCACCCTTAAGTAAAACAGACTTTTATTCAAATTTTTTTAAAAAAGTTACTTGAAAATTGATCACAGATATGATGGTCTGGTGACTCCAGGAGGCCACCATACCTGTGATGGCCTCCAATCGGAGTGAGTCACAATTGCAACCTACTATATTAATATTCATGAAGAAGATGAGCGGATAATGACCTACTCTGAATCGAAATATTACAAACTGCCATAGGTACATAAGTTGGTTTGTAAAATTCTTTACCGATCACAAAAATGGTTGTAAATTGTGACCAGTTTCTTGCGACCCAGTAGTACTTCTGGCCCTAAAGCCTCTTAAAAGCTAGAGATGGGACCTTTGGTGCCCACAATGCTCGTTAACACGACAGAAACATGAGTAAAAAGGTATGAATGCATTTTGCATACACTGATGATAGCTTTTAGCAAAAGTGCCATCATTACTGTATTTGTTACATATAAAACCCATGTTTCAGCTCACTGTTGTCTGCAAGATTTTGTAAAGCTATTGTGAGGAGGAATTAAGGTAGCTTTATATTCTTCTTAACAAGTATTGTATTAATTTTTCAAAATGCCTTTATGCCTCCAAGAAAGGAAGTAATAAGTTAAGATTGCTTAAGCCTTTGTAGAATTTACTCAGTTTTAATATTCTTTGATCATTTGTACAGTTACAGGTTTTAAAGACTTTCGTTGATATCAATTGTGAGACTTATAGTAGCAAAATGTACAGCCCTTTTTCATAGAATTATACTTATGATTTATAAAGTGCCAGAGTATCACCGTAGCTTTATGAGGAATAGGGATTCCACGGTCATCCAAGTAATGTTATATTAGATTTGTCTAGACAGGTGGAGTTTCTTTTATGTTACATGGATAGTACTTGGCTAACAGGAGACAGTTTCTCTCCTTTAAATGATTTATTAATACCAGTGTCTTGTTTCTCAATGCTAACAATTTTTTTCTCAAATTTTTCTTTCTAGTCTTGGCTTCGGACTTCAACCTGAGGATATTTTTAACACTGATAGTGTCATCAATGCTGCTTAGAAGCCATTGGGTTTCTTTTTTTTTTTTTTTTGAGAACTGACTGTGCTGTGGGTAAAAATATCTTCTGCACTCCACGGTCTTCCTAAGATGAGGGTATCAAAGAAACAAAGGCTGTGGGCACAGACGAGACTGCCTTGAGTGACACAAATGCTGTTTGCCTTCATAGATACACGTTTGATGTTTTTTATGTTGTTAAACCTCACCATGTATTTTATTCTAAGGAATTGGGTATTAAATAATTTAAATGTCTTATGAATTTACTTTGTCACCAGACTGACAGTAGCTCTTAAAAGATAAACTTAATAATTTATCTCTGCTTTTTAACCTTATGTGTAAGATTAAATAACGTGCAATAATTGCGTGGGGTGGTGGTTTCATTGATTTTCTTATCGATTAGACCCATTAATTGACCCTGGACATTATCTTTTCAATTTTGATAGTTTCTCAAGGACTGATTCTTTAACCTTTCAGCAACAATGACAAACCAAATTGCTGTACCTCAATTGTTTACTCTACACTTTTGTACTTATATTTTCCAGAGATTGGTTACACTATTGTAAATTGTAAATAGTTAATAAATAATTGTATCATATACTGCCCTATACCTGTTGCAATGTTAATCTGGGATACAAAGAGATAAATAGTTTTATTTACTATACAAGCCCTGGGTCAGATTGATTTGCTACATGACGGGCCCTTTGACTCAGTTCCTCATTCTCTTATCTCAGTTAATCCTTCCTCGTATTTTTATGGTTTACATCTTTATTACTTTTCAGAAACAACAACATAGAATGTCAGATGGTTTAAATTACTCTCTTAGCTACTCAACTCCCAACAAAGTTCCTTAATCATAAAACAGTTGCCAAAACCAAGAATGTCTTGCCATCCTGAGGTTCCAATCCATGAGAACCAAATGAAAAGGGGGCTATTGAACGTAGAGGTATGAGAGAAGTTCAAGGAGAACACCCTGTAAAACAGGAGGAAAGTTCTATAAAGATGCCTTGTTTCTGCTAACTTACACACATCAACTACAATCTCCAAGAACAAAAATTCAGGATCTCACAGACAACAAGCTGAAGGTTTGCAGCATATACCGCTATAGATCACATGCTGTGCACACTTCTGCCATCTAGTATTGGGCTCAGAACATTACGAGTTGTTTTTGGTTTAGAGGTGTCATGTGAAACTTCCACTGAAACCCACAATGCATCCAGATACAGGCTCCACATCACATTTTCTTCCGCCATCGGTTTAGATGTGTTTCAACTGCTACGTGACCTCTGTGTTCCAGGAGAAAAGATTTATAGGTTTTATGCCAGACAATTGACGCACTGATACCTTGAAGACCAAGTATATTTCACTTAAATCAACCACTTCCAAATCAGTCTCTAAGATGAGCTTGGAGCCAGGTTTATTTCAGCATAGAACATTTGAGGAGAAGATAAGGAGAGTACAACTTTTAAAATTTGCCCCTCGTACAATGCTAAATTCTTGTGGTCGGCCCAGCATTGGCTCCGTAATATCTGTCTTCCGAGGAATAATACTGTGCTTGTTCAGCATGAAACGTCTTCCAGTCCAAGAAGACCATTTGGTACCAATGTGACAGAAAGTCAATGTCTGCAGCAGACATCGAAGATGTTAAAGATATTGACTCCGATGAGGAAATGGTGAGTCCCTTCGTTAGCCTGGAAGCCCATCAGGAGCAGAACCCCATGTGTATTCTCGTAAGTGGGACACTCTTGATTTATATCATGTCACAACTGTTCATCAGAGAAACATGGGTGTAGTGTCTAGTTCTTGCGCTAATACAGTTCAAGCACCAAGTTTGCAAGAAGTGTTTGGAGTGTGAAAACACCTGAAGTGCTTGAAGAAATCACGGGGATAACCTGGAGATAATGTTTAAAGTCTTGAAGGCGCTGAAACACTCAGTCTTGCCTAACACTATTAGAAGGATTAGTGCGCACTAGCCTGATATCAAGTACTTAGCCTTGTCTTCCAGTTCGTCAGAAGTTCGAAGAAGATTTCGAGGCCTTGACACAGGGAGCCGCAAGGAAACAGGATTCATGGTGCAGGAAGCAGAGACGTCGACTGAGCTGGGACCACGGTAGCCACCAGTTCATCTTAGAATGAAGAAGACTAGAGCGCTGCTAGATTCCGGCTGATTCTGCAGGTCAGTGGGACGGGTGAAGCTAGTTCAAGCAGGGAGCGTGGCCAAGCCATGATTCGTGTTTGGGCGCGGCTTATATACCATGTCGGAACACCAATGAATGTAGCTGGCTCATGTGTGATAAACTGGAAGGCTCTCATTGACCCCTGAAGGAAACACTTGTTAGTACAATGGTTTGACCTTTAAGGAAGGGCAGGTGCAACTTGATGGAGGGAACCAATTAATTAGAAAATAAATGTATCTCTTTCACTCAAATGTGTATAATGGAAACCCACACCAAGGCCCTAGTACCAGCAGGTGAGAGGTACTATGTTGGTTCATGTGTTCTGGGGACACGATTGCTAGAGACTCCAGTGCAATGGAACCTAGGGCTCTGAGAAGTAGCAGTCATGATATCATGGCTAGCCATTAAACGTCACAGGGGTAATGCAACATAGACCTCGCGTGCTAGACCAATACACATGGGCACAGCAGGGGGTTCGGGTGCAGTCCCTCCCCGCAGCCTCCACAAGGAATGATCTACGGGCCATGGTTTGTGTGGGTCACAAGCATGAAAGGAACGAACCAGGTGAGGGGCATGAACATTACTGGCTGGTTCCCAAGACTACTCTTCAGGACCATATCCCTTCCAGTCAATCAAGTAAAACAAGTGCCCATTCTCACGTTTTGAGTCAAGAATTCTCTTTACCTCAAATTCCAAATGACCAGCCAGTGTTATAGGTGAGGGAGGGGGATGCAGGACGAGTCAGGACACAATAGGGCTTCAATAGGGACACATAAAACACTGGATGAATGGGTAAATCTTCTGCCAACAGCAGTTTCACAGCTACTGGGTTAATGATTCGTTCAAGTGAATAGGGACCTACATACCTGGGTTGTAATTTACGGGGGCCCTGTAATCACGGCTGTTTAGTTGACTGCCAAACCTTATCTCCAACCTTGTAGTCTGGCTGTGGTTGTCGATGTCTGTTAGCATACTTTTCCATACTCAACTTAGCCTGATGTAAGTGTGATAACACCTGTTGTTTTGAATCTGCCAGATGTCAAACAAAGTCTTGTATGGCAGGTTCATTTTCAGAATGCATTACAAAACTTTTGGGTAACATACATGGATGTGTACCAGTTATACAATAGAAGGCGGGGACCACAGTGGCTGAATGCTGTGTGTTATTGTAGGCTAATTCAGCGATAGGTAACAAGGATTCCCAACCCTTAGGAGTGGACGTCAAAAGACATCGCAGTGTTTGTTCCAAAATCTGATTTACCCGCTCCGTCTGCCCGTCAGTTTGTGGGTGATAGGCAGACGTGAGTCGAGCATCAATGTTCAATGATGTGCAAAGACTGCACCAGAATTGTGAAATCAATTGCGGGCCCCTATTGGAAATTATGACCAAAGGGAGGCCGTGTAACCGCATGATTTGTTGAATAAACAGCATGGTGAGGGTCTTGGCAGTAGGTATTTCCTTAAGAGCAATAAAATGCACCATCTTGGAAAAAAGATCTAATACACCCCAAATTGTTGTATAGCTGTTAGAGTTAGGAAGGTCTATAATAAAGTCCATGCTGGTGGTATGCCAAGGATGTGGGGGTACTGACAAACTTCATAAACAGCATGATGGGGCGGAATGGGATGCCTTGTTTTGAGAACATATTGGGCAGGTCTGAATATAGTCATGCTCATCCTTGGACAATGTGGGCCACTAAAACTATTGCTGACAGTTTGCTAAAGTCTTTTGGATTCCTAGATGACCTGCTAATGGAGTGCCACTGACACCAGGTTAAGGCTTCCTGCGCCTTAGTTCTTTCTTTCGTGGGGACATACAAGGTGATACCAGGGTAAGGAAGGTCATTGTGTACATGATTATCCTTTCCTTTCACCCAAGAGTTTAATTCTTCTTGACTCCTACTCTGCTTTACTCTATCCAAGAAAGTTTCATGGTTGCAGAGAGTCATCAATGTGTGTGGTGTCTGTTCCTGAGAGCACTGGCTGGGGTAACCCATCTAGATAGCATATCGGCCTTGATCTGTTGTTTGCCTGGCCAATCGGTGATAATGAAATTAAAGTCACTGAAAAATAATAACCATCTTTATTGTCTAGGAGTCAAGGCTTTAAAAGGACCTGAGGAATTGGAGATTCTTGTGATCAATGTATATCGTGAAGGGCCCCTAATAGGTAGTGTTGCCATTTTTTAAAGCAATATTTCATTTCCAATAACTCTTGTTCAGCAACTGTGTAATTTTGCTCCTCCGGCAATAGTTTTTTGTAAAAAGACAACTGGGTGCATGTGTCCTGTTGACTGTTGCGTAGCGATACAATACCTCTAAGTAGGGCTGCGTGGGGTCTGGATGTCTGAGTGCTGGGGCTGTGATGAATCTCTCCTTATGTAAGTTGAAAGCATCATTGGCTCCCTGGGACCACACAAACTGTACCTTCTTGCTCAAGAGTCTAGTGATTGGGCTCACAATGTCAGGAAAATGGGTGATAAATCGTCGGTAAAAGTTAGAGAAACCCAGGAAGCTGTGTACCTCCTTTACCAAGGTGGGTGCTGGCCAGTCTAAGATCGCCTGGACCTTTTTCCTATCCATGTGCACACCTTCTGGGGACAAGATATATCACAGGCTTTCAACAGATTGAGTATGAAACATGCATTTATCCAATTTGGCAAAAAGAGTATGTTCTCAGAGTTGTTGCAAATCTGTCCTGACATGGCCTAAGTGTTCTGTCATGTTTTGTGAATAGATAAGGATGTCGTTGATATATACGACAATGCAAATGTCCAGTAAATCTCGCAAAACTTTGTTCATGAAGTTCTGGAAGGCTGCTAGGGCATTACACAACCCAAATGGCATGACTGTGTATTCAAAAGCAGTCTTCCATTCGTTACCCATTTCTACATGGATGAGGTGATATGCAAAACGCAAGTCCAGTTTGGTGTACACAGTGGATTTCCAAGCCTGATATAGCAAGTCTAGGATCAAAGGCAATGGATGTCTGTTTTTTATGGTCACCTCGTTTGATGCTCTTTAGTCAATGCATGCCCTCAAATCACCATCCCTCTTAGAAACGAAGAAGAGTACTGATGATGCTGGGAAGGTGGAGTGTCGGATAATCCTCTAAAGCCCTTGCTAGGTCTAAAACACTCGGGGTGTCGTCAGAAAGGGCCTGGGCCAGGCCCTGAATGTGTATCTGGTCATCCATATCGTCCGAGCAGTGGACGCATGCAAGGCTTGGCTTCTGTCATGCACTCACCTGGTCCCAACCATAGAGCCGACGCTGGCTGCACAGGATCAAGGTTCCAGACTTCTTAAATCCCGCCCTGCCCCAGAGGGGATGGGGGGTTTAGATAAAATAAGAAAAGAGACTTGCGGTATCAACTCGAAATACAGATTGGAGTTTCTGGCACTCACAAGGATCAACTCGAAATACAGATCTCTGTATTAAACTTATACATATATCAAGCACTCATGTGTTTTCGCTTGTCACAACATGGGCGTAGTGTCTTTAGTTCTTGCGCTATTACAGTTCAAGCGGTAAGTTTGCAAGAAGTCTCCGGAGCGTGAACGCACCTGAAACGCTGAAAGAAATCACAGCTATGGCCTGGAGATAATGTCTTGAAGGCGCTGAATCACTCAGTCTTTCCTAACATTATTAGAAGGATTAGTGCACATTAACCTGATATCAAGTACTTAGCCTTGTCTTCAAGTTTGTCAGAAGTTCGAAGAAGATCTTGAGGCCTTGACACAGGGAGCCGCGGGGGAACAGGAGTCGCGGTGCAGGAAGCGGAGATGACAGAGACATAGACGGAGCTGGAACCACATGGACCACAGGTTCAGCTTGGACTGAAGAAGACTAGAGGGCTGCTCGATTATGGCTGATTCTGCAGGTGAGTGGGACGGGTGAAGCTAGTTCAAGCAGGGAGCAAGGCCAAGCCACGATTTAGGTTTGGGCGCAGCTTAAATACCAATGGTTGTAGCTGGCTCACATGTTACACTTGGAGCATGTGGTAAACTGGAAGGTTCTCAACGACCCTTGAAGGAAACACGTGTTAGTACAATGGTTTGACCTTTAAGGAAGGGCAGGTGCAACTTGACGGATGGAACAAATTAACCAGGAAACATATGTATCTTTCTTACTCAAATGTGTACAATGGAAAGCCACACCAAGGCCCTAGTAATAGCGGGTGCGAGGTTCTCTGTAGGTTCACGTGTTCTGGGGAAATGCCAGAGACTCAAGTGCAATGGAACCTAAGGCTCTGGGGAATATCAGTCATGGTATCAAAGCAAGCCATTAAACGCCACAGAGGTAATACAACATGGGCCCTGCGTGCTAGACCCACTGCACAGAGGTCACAGGAGGGGGTTGTGACATCAAGCCTCTTTGTATGTACATAAATATATACCAGCTAACTCTATCATTGTGCACATGGCACATAAATAAGTCTTATGTAGGAGACAGAGGACTCACCACTGCCAGACAAGGGGAGTAAAAAGATGGACGCTGCAGGAAAGGTTCCTGTCTGAGGTGGCATGGTGTGCATAAAAATGATAGACTGAAATGACTCCTGAGTAATTACCAGTGGTTGAGATTAATGCAAGCATTCCATCCATCACTTTGTTTTTGTCGGTGGAATGCCCTAAATGTGACAGTTGTTCCCAGATGCGGGTCCCGTGCTTACTGTACCACTGGCACCAAGCTGCTTCATACTGAAAGTGCCCAAATAGGCAAAAAACAATCTTGGGTCGCTTGTGTTCCCGATTGGAAGGAAATGGTGTATCAGTTCTGGGTATGCTGTTCCTAATGGAGCAGGACAACGGCTGATTTGCCTACTGCTAGTTCATGACTGACGTGGCTTGATGGGCTTAAACACAATGAACTGGAATGCAGCCCCGAATAATTACGAGGGGCGGAGATTAATTTAAGAATTCACCAAATCACTTTTTTGTTTTCCACAGTAAAGTGTGTGGCATCAGGTACTGCAATACAATGGCATATTGCCAACTCCTCCAGCTCTGTTATTCAGATGCGACAGACATCAGTTGGAGATGAAAAAATTGGTAGTGCACCTCCAGGAGGTTCTCAATAAGAGCCTCCAGGAGGTGCAATAAAAGAAAATTTCCAAGAGGGGAACATCATCTCCAATGCCAACACCCGATGCTCCCTTGATGCAGCTGATACTGCCTATAGGTGAGTTAATGCTAACATCCCACTTCATCGTAGTGAGTAGCTCCAGGTCTTAGGAATCTGTCTAGAGATTCAACAGCACCCAGTTGGTCTGTCATTCGACTGACGGCATCAGTTTGGAGCACAGATGGATGTGGTACTGGTAAAAAAAGGATGGTGACACTGCCAAAGCCAGGGGTATCCTGCAACATCAGCAGTACCAACTGAAGCAGTCCTTTCAGGAAACGTTGCAGCAAGTCTAACAGGCAAAATACTCCAGGGATGGCTATGTGCCAAATAAAGAGGTGCCGAAGGTAGAGGCCCATCTGCCAACAAGCAGAGAGGTTTATATATTGTCTCCCAGGCCATCCATCAGGGTAAGGCTGGGGTTATACTCTTCCCCTCAGCCCTAAGTGGAGAAGATAACCTTGGTATATGCCTATGTGTGCTCTCCATCATTATCCATGGCTACTATCTAGAATTCGACACCACTACACTAATTACCACCCTGTCCACACAACATCAGCAAGGATCACTTCAAGCTGCTGATGGAGGAGTTTCACTCACTCCTTATTAAAGGCACATTAGACATTGCACCACCATATCAGTGGGGATGAAGAGTGCACTGTCTGTACGTCCTCATTCCCAGAAAAGACGAAACCTTGCGCTGATCCTCAATCTCGGAGCATTTAACTAATTTATCACAGCCAATGACTTCAAGATGAGAACTCTGCATGATGTCATTCCACAGATAAGTGGGGGGGTGGAGAACTATATGGCAACCCCTGACCTCTAGGACATCTACTTCCACATTCCATACAGAATAAAAATACCTTGAACCACCAAGGCGTCCCTTTATTAGCGGTTGTTCAGGTATGATTAAAAACTAAATGTGGGGTAAAGATGGGGAATAATGATCCTGTTATTCTACAAATCTGTTGACATGTTTCAGCCTGTAAAAAGGTGGACACTTAGGGTCAAGGGCTTTCATTAGGACAAAAAGCTGCCACTGGATCTAATTCCTGTCTAGCTCTCTGATTAAGGGGAACAGAAAAAACATGCAACACTAATTTCATGCATTAACTTGCTTACTAGCCCATTCAGTTGGAAGGATATTAAATCTTGATTCCCCATGTGGGAAATGTAGAAAGCAACATAGGGGGAGGGAGGTGTGAGGTGAATGCCCCTGTAGTCACATAATCGTCAAGGGTGTTATGTTGCCAAAATACCTAATATTTTCCCTGCTCCATGTAGAGTAATACATAACCAATTGAAAGCCTTACCTTTCGGGTCACTACAGCCACCGAAGTGTTAACATCATATTTAATAGTGACATTTGGGGATATGTGCAGTGCTTCACCCACACGCAATGAACTGTGGTTTGCAGCACGCTCCATGCAGCCACAGGCAAAGCCTTCCCCATCAACGAGAGAGTAAGGGCATTTTAAAGACCACTTACCCTTCACAAACATTGTGTCCTCTGACCGTGAGAATGATAATGAAACTATTGGTATTGATAGTGTCATTTATTGCCTTCGTTCTGAACGCTTGGTTAGACTTGCGTCCTCTACAGGAATGCCTTTCCAGACATTGGTCGCAAGTGATTGGGAGTATCTAAGGTTGATGAAACTGCAGTGATGGAACAAGGACAAGCTGTTACTGGGCAGGTCGTTTCTCGACCTACAGCCACATGCTACCATCAAGATGGATGAATCACTCATTAAATAGAGAACTCACATGGGGAACCTCAGAATCCAAGATTAGTGGTCCTCCGGGAGCACCTACCGCACATCATTGTGTTGGAGCGGATAGTAGTACAGTGATCTCTTTTGAGTCTTTCAAACACGGATTCACATCAAAGTGGTTCTCATCAGGACAGGCCGTATGACCATCATGTGCTGTATACAAAAATTGGGCAGACACTATCTCCTCAGCAGGAGCAATCAACAAACTCACAAATGAGAGATCAACTCCCAAGTTGTCAAGTTGTACTTCCAATACTGAGCATGACAACAATCGACCTGTTATTCTCTCTACTTCCTGATATGCACATCACTCTCACAATAAGTTACAGCTGTGCCTGGATTTGCTCATACATCAAAAGGGGCACTTTCTACACCCCAACCACAAGGTGCTTACCTCTTTTGATTTGGCAAGCTGCAAACCGATTGTTACTGGTGAGTAAAGTTTTCCTTATGCATAACAGTTGACTAAGACCCACCCCAGACTGGAGGACTCTGGAAACCAGAGTATTCTCTATACTGATGGTCTTTTTCCCCACCAAAAACTCCTGGGTAGGTTCAAACTGGGTAAATAGCTGTATTTTCCCAATCTGATAGAGACTTCTAGCTACAGATTCATTACCTTAGAATAATCCCCAGGGGTCAGTCTGGAACCAGAAGAGTTTTGAGCAGTACCACTTCGCGTTTGCATCGTCCACACCGGAAGTAATGTGCGCCTGATAGCACTGATCCAACCTGAGCTACCCTCAGTCATTTTTTGACTGGCTTTTTGCCGACTTTTGTCGACTTTTTTGGAAGGATTTCTCTCCTGGTGTGAGGATGTCACCCAAATAACCGGCTGGTTTAAAGCCATCTAGTGCATGCCACAGACAGATGACTGTGACAGACCCCCACTCGGTGTGTTTGTGGTGCTTGGAGGGTGACCACGACTCCAAGACCTGGTAGGACAGCCGTGCCATGCATCCGAAGGTGCTGAGGGAGCTACCCCTCAAGCTCCTCTCCATCTGACATTGGACGACCCCCGCGACGCTCAAGATCCCAGGATCGAGAAAGGTCCCGGGATTTTCACGGAACTGCATCCGGCGATCATCATTGCACCCTGAGTTGTTGGATAAGTCCCACAAACACAAAAAATCCAAGAAGTTGAAGAGGTCCTCAACTTTACCATGCCCACCGAAGATGCCTGACGATTGCGGGAGCATCAGCACTCCAGGCCTCGCGCATCGGCGGAGCTTGAGTCAGGGTTTTCTCCATGCTTCCCTGATTTTCCGGGAGCCGGAGCAACCCCTGCCCAGCTCAAAGAATTTTATGAGGCCAGGCACCTCATATTTGGGCGACCCGCCCCTCTGAAGTGCCTTCAGTCCTGTGGGTTCAGGTGAGGCCTCCACTAGATCCCCACCAGCGAGTTCGCCCTCGGTGCCAGTCGGGCCCCGTAGATCTGCAACAAACGTAAAGTATCCAGAACCATCAAGCTCAAAATAAATCTTACGTGGCGTACTCAGCTTGGATGCGGAAAAGGAGGCAACTCCTTTTTGTTAATTAGCCCTCACACACCCTATTGGTGTCATGCTTCATCATCGGGTTCACCCCGACTCCTAGAGGTCAGGGTGGGCTCGACGGTGTTTCAGGGAGCGCTTAGGAGATATAGGCCAGGGTGTCTAAAGATGAAAAATCCTACTGCGTTCCCCAGGTATCCCTTTATTCGCGGGGACGTAGCGGATATTAAAATGAATATAAAAAAGGGGGTCTTTTGGCGGTAATGGTCCTATGACCCTAAAGATAAGCCAACATGTTTCAGCCCTTGGTTAACGCCCTGTTCGGTCCTGATCTTTCTTCAGTGCAAAACGAAGTTCCCTCCCTGGTAATGGTTAAGGAATTTTCCTATATATATTTGACGGAACAGAAAGCTGTTCCCTCGTGAACAATGTATGGAGGGTATACTTATCTCTCCATCTGGAATTAACGCAAACATTCTGCCTGTAAGAAAAATGTGAAAGGAAACAAAAAACAAACAATTTTTGCATTTCATTACATCCATCTCTCAAATTCTGCACTCCCAATGTGCTTGGTGTGCTTTTATTCCATTCACTCTGTGATCTGTGACCGTGTCAATGAGCTGATCTTGGGTCTGCTTAACCCCAAACTCCCTCTGGCAGTATGCGTCCAATGCTAGCATTCAACTATCACTCGTAAACCGGGAGTACCTTATCCCAAGTTAAAACATACACACACTCCAATAGTCCAACTCCACTGCATGATTGTTTCAGTGGAACAATGTACATATACACCATAACTCACTCTATTTATTAATGTACTGTCCATCATCATTTCTGCCCAAGGTATACCGGGATATGCCCTTACCCGATTGTGGTGGAATAAACGTTTCTCACGGAGACCGGGAAGGGGTAGCCTTGTAGTCAAACGCTGTAGAAAAGTGAAATGCTTCAGCGTTAACACTACATGCCCCCAATATTGAATAGATATTTTTACCTTGGTTCTGTAGATTCCCACTCCAACGGAACTTACTACTCCATAGGTCCTGCCCCTCTTTCAACCTATTTGTCTCCCGCGTCTCCCGGCATTGGCATTTTGCATGCCCGGTGCGCCGATTTAAATAGATCGGCTTTTCCGTGTCAGCGTTCTCATGGGGGGTGCGGTTACAGCACGGACGTCCGCGTATGGTGTCATTTCTTGCGCACGTCCCCCGCTTGAACTACAAATCCCGCTTGGATCATGGGATTTGTAGTTTTTGGTGAATTTGGCATGTAGTTCAAGTGGGGGACGTGCGCAAGAAATGACGCCATACGCGGACGTATGGACGATCTATTTAAATCAGCGCACCGGGCCTTCTTGGTCTCCGTGAGAAACGTTTATTCCACCACAATCGGGTAAGGGCATATCCCGGTATACCTTGGGCAGAAATGATGATGGACAGTACATTAATAAATAGAGTGATTTATGGTGTATATATACATTGTTCCACTGAAACAATCATGCAGTGGAGTTGGACTATTGGGGTGTGTGTATGTTTTAACTTGGGATAAGGTACTCGCGGTTTACGAGTGATAGTTGAATGCTAGCATTGGACGCATACTGCCAGAGGCAGTTTGGGGTTAAGTAGACCCAAGATCAACTCATTGACACGGTCACAGATCACAGAGTGAAGGGAATAAAAGCACACCGAGCACATTGGGAGTGCAGAATTTGAGAGATGTGATGTAATGAAATACAAAAATTGTTTGTTTTATGTTTCACATTTTTCTTACAGGCGGAATTTTTGCGTTAATTCCAGATGGAGAGATAAGTATACCCTCCATACATTGTTCACGAGGGAACAGCTTTCTGTTCCGTCAAATATAAATATATAGGAAAATTCCTTAACCGTTACCAGGGAGGGAACTTTGTTTTGCCCTGAAAAAAGCCCAGGACCGAGCAGGCCGTTAACCAAGGGCTAAAACATGTTGGCTTATCTTTAGGGTCATAGGACCATTACCTCCAAAAGACCCCCTTTTTAGGTCGAGCCTAGAGCAGCGCATGCGCTGCTTGCGAGACTTTTAGTAAGGGGGTTTGGAAAGCTGACCAGACGCTCGTGCGTCATGGCCTTTTTCCTGCGGTTACGCGCGCAGGGCCGACATCTGTTTCCCATTATCGTGCCCAGACGCTTGCGCGATAATTGGAAACATGCCGGCCGTGCGGGGAAAAGGCCATGACGCACGAGCGTCTGGTCAGCTTTTTTTTGACTGGTGGCTGCCCGCCGTTGAAATGTCCTGCGCAAATCCGTGCAGTTTGAAAGGTGAATGTTCGCAGTCACTAGGGGCTGCTGCAGCATCTGGCGCAAGCTCCAGGATTTATTCGACTGTCTAGCAGGTGTGTTTGTAAACGGGTCGAGGGTGATGAACGTCCATCTCTTTCTGGCGCCCTTCTCTTCGTAGGCGGTGGTAGCCCTTGCACAGAACAGCACTCGTCTTCGTGAGACTGCTGAGAAATGTTGAGTTGTGTAAAGTCTTCACCAGGCGGCCCTTCCTCGAGGGTCTGCATCCCCGGGCCCCCTGCATGCCCGGGCAAGAGAAGGGTCACGTTACAAAGGCACTCGGGCTCGCTTCGGGAATTTACTGTGAATTCGGCGGAGTTGGTGGCCTCCGGGAAACCTGCTGCAGAAAGTGAAATGTTTCTGCGTTGGAGGAAGACGCCGCAGGGACATTTTTTTCTGCTGCTGAAATGTTGCAGTGTAAACATTGGAGTCGGAGTTCATATTAACGTTCACTGTGGTGGTAATATGGTTACTCTCAGAGCTGAGAGGATGTGGTCTGACGGCTAGAGCTGCCGACTTTGGTGCTGGAAACCAAGGTTAGCCTCGGGTTCGCGTCCACATCCTGTGATTCTGGGCAAACCACTTAATCTCCCCGTGCCTACCAAAAAAAAAATTGTGTCCTTGTGTAGTAACCGGTGCTCATGTAAAGCGCTCCAATACCTTCGGGTCGAGTTCGCGCTATATAAATCTGCAAAAAAGCTGGAATAAAAAAAACTGGCAGCAAGGAGAGACGCGACAGTGAATCTGTCGTGGCTTATTTAGTTGGTCACACAGAGGCAGAATTTTAAAATATCTTACAGAAAAAAGCCATCTGCAGCAGAGATGTTGTGTGTCCAACAATTGTGAGGGGATATCCCCCTGAGTAGTTTCCTGGTTTCCGCATTAGACATTTTTCGTGTTTGTCAGCTGTCATGTGCAGAAACGAAAAAGACAATATGTTTGGAAGGAAATGCCTGAGAGGATAACCTCCCTTTTGAGATTTCTAAAATTGGTGATGAGGTTTCTCGGATATTATATTGCCTTTGCTCGTTTATGGTAGACTCAGATGTATTGATTGACAGAATAAATTACAAGTTCCTGAGAATGTCTAGTAGTCTGCTGCGGTTAACCGGTCATTATAAACTTTTCTTTACCGGCTGCTGGTATCAAAAGCTTAAGGCTCCATGTTCTGTGGTTAGATGATGGGAAAAAATAAACCACAAATCTTCCAGCTTTGGGGGAAATAAAAACATGCATGGCCTTATGACATAGATCGTACTTTGGACGTGGCCCATGTTTGCACTGCTTGACTGTACTGAAGGCGGCCGCAAGGGCCAACAGAAGAAGAAGGCAGGAATCACCTGCCTCCAGGAGGCAGAGGGAGCGGTCCACAAAGGAAGGAGGCTGGTTTACGAAGAGTACTCGGAGCTGTTCCCTCCTAAGGACGCAGGTTCGATCCATTCCTGACCCCCTCCTCTTATGATCGTTTCAAGTAAATATGTGAAACATGTCAGGGCGCCTCCTAGTGAGATGTTTTGCCTTCTTAGGTGTCAGTGCAGCCATCGCAACAAATGCTCCCTCCTCCCCGCCCTAGTACGGTACATTTGGAAAATCAATTGACGTGTACCTCAAGGGAGAGGTGCGGGAATATTAGTGACTTATTTTGTAGGTGCTTCTTCATGACACGCTTCTGCAGTGTATAAGCGCTGTAAATAATAGGTCTAATTATGCGGCGCTGTTGCAGCGAGCACAACACCTCTCATAACCCCCTTAATAAAAGGCAATAAAGCCATTCACCCTAATGGGAATACCCCTGCTTGTAATTCTAACATTTGAGTACTTATCACAGTACCTGCAAGCCTCACTAAATAAAGCATCATTCTTGCAGTGACCTCAGTTGGAATCTGAAACGCCTTTTGAACGTTCTAAGATGAATATCATGTACTTCTCTTCTGTGTAATATTAATGCAGAGTTTCCTGGGTGGTTTGGTGGCATCGTTCTGTGCAGCAGGGCGTTTTGTCTGTATTTAAATCGTGATGGTTCTCAGCTCCATCTGCCTTTAGGATGAATCTTTGCTGCCCACTGCTACAGACTCTCGTCGCACAAATGCACCCAGGGCCGATGCAAGCATTGCTACCTCCCCGGAAGTTGCATTGTACTGCATCGCCCCTCCCCAGGCAATGGGCTCTCCTTCGATGCTTTGAGTGGCAATGAGCCAGAGAGGTAGGCTGTGAATCAAAGAAAGCTAAGGAATATGTAGGTCAATGGGCGAGAGAGTATGTGGAAGAAATGGGATGGGGGGCTGCGATGGGCAATTTTGTTCAATTGCTGACCTCAACAACTTATTACAGAGATGAAACGAGGTGAAATAAAAGGCAACGCCTTAATGTTCAAGGTGAAGTCTAAAAGACGCATAGAGCATTCATTGAGTGGAGAGGTGTGGTGCAGCGGCCAGGGCAGCTGACTTCGGAGCACAGGGCTCACGGTTCGATCCCCGGCTCCGGCGGCAGCTCAGCTCAGCACCATGTGACTGGGCAATAGCTCACTTCATTTCCACGACGGCCCCCAGCGCCTTGAGACCCGTAAGGGGTAAAGGGCGCTTTACAAATACGGATTTAGATTTATTGACTGTAACTCGCATCCAATATGTAGCTTGGGTACAAATTCTAATGATCTATGGTGGCAGATTGGCAAAATAATATAGTTAAAAAAAAATATTTGTATTATACTGAGAGAGAACACAAGTTTGAATCGTAAAAATCATTCGGAGTCCGTCTGCTAGTAATGGACGGCTTTTTCGGAAGTATAGGAAGAATTACTTTATGCTTTTTGCCGGCTATAAATGATGTCCTTTGAATTTACTTTAAATATTGTAAACCAGTATTACATATGCATTGTTAAATTGTGTTATAATTTTAAAAGGTTGTTTCTAACCGCTGATTGAGACAACACTGATGATGGAAGCTGTCAACTCTCCAATCCCTTTGCTGACACCTACTGGCCAAAAGGAAATCACTCTGTATTGGAGCTAAATGTTTTCAGACAGCCTAGCTCAATCATATATCATCGTTACCAATCTTATAATAGAAGAGAAAACGGAAAAGCAGCACAATAAATGTGAGGGAAGGGCAACATAGCCGAGTGGTTTAGCACATTTAAAACTTAAACAAGCATTGGCATACCAATTGGTCTCGCCTTTGGGACCTTATAAGTGTTTAGGTATGCAGCACATTATCCTATATATTGTGTTGCTAGGCATTGAATAGTTGTACAATTACCATATATTGGGTTATGCAGTCTGACTTTTGACGAAATGCTTGGCTCTGCCAATGTAAGATAGTGTGTTTAGTCACTGCTTTGCTCTTTTTAGCCCAGTGAAGCCACAAAAAAGCTGGTCATGAACTCTGTACTATCGTGTGTGCTACATGTAATGGCGCACTGCACGCATGAGATCAAGATTTTGCATATGTTCATCTCCTTGTTTGGATATGGTACCCTGCCTGTAACTACATGAAGCATCCTCGATTGAATTTAATATTTTCAGGAACGTACCACAAGACGAAGCTTGGGAACCAGGTTTGAGCCTCGGTGTCGGCTCACCATCCGGTGATTGTGGGCAAATCATTTAATCTCTCCGTGCCTACAAAAAACCAGCATTGGCATAGCCAATAGGTCTCGCCTTTGGGACCTTATAAGTGTTTAGTTATCCAGCACAATATCCTTGGTGCAACAACATCAACTGTTGCATGGCTAAACACTTATAAGGTCCCAAAGGCGAGACCTATTGGCTATGCCAATGCTTGTTTTATATTCATTTTAATATCCGCTATGTCCCCGCGAATAAAGGGATACCTGGGGAACGCAGTAGGATTTTTGTCTTTAGACCCCCTGGCCTATATCTCCTAAGCGCTCCCTGAAACACTGTCGAGCCCACCCTGACCTCTAGGAGTCAGGGTGAACCCGATGATGAAGCATGACACCAATAGGGTGTGTGAGAGTTAATTAACAAAAAGGAATTGCCTCCTTTCCCGCATCCAAGCGGAGTACGCCACGTAAGATTTATTTTGAGCTTGATGGTTCTGGATACTTTACGTTTGTTGCAGTTTAATTGGGAGGGTGTATCCACTTCCTTACAATACCTCTCTTACCCCACGGTGCCGGTGGAGCACGCTCCTCCGTCACTTGTGGTTAGCAGGGCCCCATAGATCACCTGCTGGATCCAGAATGGAGCTGCCGGCGAGACAGACCTTCGACGCCTGCTCCAGTGCAGATGCCCACAGAGCCGCCCACGCCATCCTTATTCCCAACTCTGACACTGAGCCAGATGGGCATTGCTCGACGCTGGTTGCATCTCCGACCAGAACCATGCTGTCCGGAGCAGAACCAGTGCCTTTTACTCTTGATTGGTCTCTTGGTAGGCCTGGAGAGGGAGAAGAATGGAAGGGATCTGAGGACCATTATGGTTACCAGCATCCCTTAGATGAGAAGGACAACTGGTATGAGGAACTGGTGGAGGCCACATAGTCTAGACACCTCGTTTGACACTGGCTTGATGTCTCATCCTACCCTGTCTACGGAGGTTGGAGCCTCTTTTGCTGTGGTGGTGCATACGGCGGCTGAGGTTTTGGACCTTCAGCTACCCTCGGGGGCAGTCAAGACAAATGTCTTGACAGAGGTGCTTCAGTCGGAAGTCGCCCCCTCCAAATACTTCTATTTAATGAAGCCCGTACTGACGCCCTACTCAGAGCCTGGTCCAATCCCTCCTCCGGGGCTCCTGTGCATAGGACAATTGCCCCCTGCCATCGCTCCCACCCTGGAGAGCTTGGTGGTCCAAGCCTCAACTTCTAGGATCAACCCTGGCACGTTCCCTACCACTCCACCGGATGGAGAATCCCAAAGGCTGGATACCTTTGGAAAAAGAATGTTCTTTTCTACCAGCCTAGCAATGCAATCGGTGAACATAGCGCGCCTTTTGGACTGATATTCCTTAACGATCTGGGATTCGGTTGCGCAAGTGCTGCCCATGGTCTCAGAGGAGGCCAGAGCCATACTCTCCCAAGCTATTGCTGACAGGAGAGATGCAGCAAAGTTCACCATATGATGTGGACTCGATAATACCAACTCGCTGGGTAGAGCGATTTCATTGGTGGTGGCCCTGCAGCGCCACACCTGGCTGAGACGACTGGTTTTTCAGGGGATGTCCAAGCCTCTCTTATGGACTTATCCTTTGATGGCTCTCATCTTTATGGAGAGAAGGCGGACTCGGCGCTGGAACGCTTTAAAAACAGCAGAGCCACGGCCAGGTCCTTGGGGTTGTCTATGGCCCCTCGTCATCCCCAGTCTGCCCCTTTTGGGGCCATGGAAGGGGTCTCCAACTGCGTCTATACCCTCCCAGCCACCACTGCCAACAGGCTTCCCAGCCTTTTCGTGGCTGAGGACGCGGGTCCCATAAACCACGTGGGACAAGTAGCCAGAGGTCGGTAAGGAGTGACTCTCCCTCCACCCATGCCACCCCCATCATGACTGGCTGACGGAGGACCACATCTCCTTGTCCATCAGGAAGTGCGGGCTCTCTTGGCTAAGGGGGCCATTGAGAGGGTGCCAGCATCAGAAGTAGGTTGTGGTTGCAATTCCTGCTACTTTCTGTTGCCCAATAAGGACAGAGGGCTTCCGTCCTATCCTAGACCTGCGCCTTCTCAATTTCTTCCTGAAAAAGGAGAAATTCAAGATGCCCACATTTGCACAAGCTCTGTCTGTCCTGGACCCGTGAGACTAGATGGTATCGTTGGACTTGCAGGACTCATTTCCACATCCCCTTCCTGTCTGCCCACAGAGGTGTTACCTACGGTTCACGGTGGGCCAAGAGCACCTTCAGTTTGCTATGCTTTCTTTTGACCTTACTAGCACCCCACGGGTGATCACAAAAGTAATGGTGGTGTTTACAGCTCATCTGCAGAGGTTAGGAGTTCCAGTCTTTCCCTACCTCGACGATTGGCTGTTGAAGGCGGACTCGGGCCAGGCAGTCGTATCCCACCTCCAGATTATGGGGAAGATTCTGCCCTCGCTGGGGTTCACTATCATCATGCCAAAGTCACATCTGACACTCTCAGACGCTCCCTTTCATCTGAGGTGTTCTGGACACAGTGCAGTTTTGGGCCTATTCTCCCAAGCGGCGAGTCCAGGATATTCAGGCTATGATACCGATGTTTCCGCGTCCATCTTGGATTTCGGGGAGAATGACTCTGAGATTGCTGGGCCACATGGCCTCCTGAATCCTGCTTGTGACTCCTGCCTGTTGGCATATGTCGGCTCTGCAGTCGACCTGAAGTCTCAGTGGGCCAGCATCAGTAAAATCTCTCTGATTTTCTCCAGATCTCAGAGGGAATTGCAAAAAAAACTGCAGTGGTGGATGACTGAGTAATATTCAGTGGCAAACCCCTCTCCTTCCCCAGCCAAGAGCTGACTAGTGACAGAAAGATCACACATGGTTTGGGATGGACACCTTGGAGAGGTAGATGTCAGAGGACTCTGGTGGAGTCCCAGCTTCATATCAACTTTTTGGAGCTGCGGGCAATCTGACTGCCATTGAAAGCCTTTATTCCTTGAATCAAGCAGGTGTTTATGGACAACACTACCTCTATGTGGTACTGCAACAAACAAGACGGTGTGGGGTCATAGACCCTGTGTCAAGAGGCCCTGCGTCTCTGTAGGAAAGTGCCCTTTTTTTGCCATGGTCACCCTCACTTTTTGCCCTAGTACGGATGTTTTTCGACTGAAAGTGCACTGGGTCCCTGATAACCAGGTCCCCAGTGCCAGTGCTCTTCCCTTAAAACAGATAAATGTCTAGTTGTAGCACAATTGGCAAAAGTGTTAGCACCCCTGTAAGTCGCTAGTAAATGGTACCCTTGGTACCAAGGTATGGGTACTAAAGAGGGTCTCTATGTGCCGCAGCATGTATTATACCATCCAAAGGGACCCACATAAAAACTGCATGCAGCCTGCCATCGCAGCATGCCTGAAATGATGCAAACCATTTTGAAAGCACGAAATTGCACACTCCCTGTGTGTGTGCCATGCCAAGGTGCACTGCATATACTATATGTAAGTCACCCCTACAACAGGCCTTAGAGCCCTACGGCAGGGTGCATTATATTATATATGAGGGCCCATCTGCATGAGCAGATAGGCCTCTAGTTCCATTCCTAGATATTGCAAATCTTGCTTGAATCTGAATTAACTTGAAAAAATGAAAGACCAAAGGCCTTTGGCAAAACAGGAACAGTTGGTTTAATTAAACGCAGCGGCAGGGAGGGCAGGCAACAGAGTCGGGGTCTAAAAACTGTCTCAAAGTACATTGGTTTTTGCTGTCATTTTATACATTTCACAAAGTATAATAAAGCAATTTGTGCATTCTTTTTAGAACATGAATCTGGGCCTAGTCACGAACCCATAAATCTGGTCACTTGGTAAGAATCGCAGGTGGGTCTAGACCCTGCGTGAACACAATGCTGAGCTAGTGGGTACGTGTCTAGATGTCCGACATGGGGAGCTTGTGATCACTGCGTGCAGTGTGCATGCTGTGTTCTGATTGGCTGAGTGTTCCTAACTTAGTGTGGCATCTGACTTTATGGTGTTTTGGAAACGCACGCCCCTCCGGCCAAAGCGTTTTATTGGGAGCCAATCTCCAGAGCCCATTGGGGTGTTGCTGCCTATCTGTTTGATCGATCTGGGTTTTCTTGTTCGCGCGTTTGTCTAAGGGTTACGTGTCCCCCCTACCTATGATCTGTCAATCAGTTGTTTCGGGTCTAGGTCGCAGGGCCTGCCTGACCACATATATCTGACTCAGGGTTGAGGTCATATCAGGTGAATTCAGCAACGGCTATGCAAGTTCGTTATTATACCTACATATATCATGGTGTATATCGACATCGTATTTATCAATATTAACATTAGTGATCAGGCATCCATCTTAAGGACATGTACTGGGCACTGGTCATTATGTGTTACCAAGCTACATGATGGCTGCACTGAAACCAATGCTGTTTGTATCAAACACTTTGTCTTAATGAATCCACACCGATGCCAGTATTGGGTTTATTATGACATGCTTTCTTGCAGTCGCCGAACCAAACTTCGTTGTTCAAGTCACCAGTTGTGACTCGTTTTCTTAAGGGCCTCCATCACCTGTTCCCTCCACGTCCATTTATCATACCGCTAAGTGACCTCAATCTGGCCCTGACATTCCTAATGTGTGCACCTTTCAAGTCCCTCCACGGCTGTCCTCTGTGTTTACTTACCATCAAAATGGCGCTTCTGGTGGCCATAATATTGGGCAGGAGGGTCAGTGAGCTGCAGGCACTTTCTGTGCACCCTTCCTAAACGACATTAGCGTGGAGCGGCATACAGCAGAGTATTGTGGAGTGGAATGGAGTGTCGTAGAGTGGACTGGAGTAGAATGGAGTAAAGTGACAAGGGGTGGTGTAGCGGGAGTTGAGTGGAGTGGAGTAAAGTGTTGTAGAGCAAAGGGGCATAGAAGGAAGTAGATTGTCGTAGAGTGAAGTGGCATAGAGTGGAGCGGAGTGGATTGGTATAGAGTGGAGAGTCGTAGAGTGAAGTGTTGTAGAATGGAGTGGCATGGAGTGGAATGGCATGGAGTGTCAGAGTGGAGCAGTGTGTCATAGAGTAGAATGGAGTAAAGCTGCGTGGAGTGGCATAGAGTGGTATAGAGTGTCATACAGTGGAGGGGCATGGAGTGTTGTAAAGTGTTGTGGAGTGGCATAGCATATAATGATGTAAAGTGTTGAGTAGAGTGGTGTAGAGTGGAGGGGCATAGAGTAGAGGTGCGTGTCTTAGTGTACCATAGAGTGGAATGGCATAGAGTGGAGTGGCATAGACTGAAGTGGCATTTCGTAGAGTGTAGCAGTTCCAACTGTCTGTAGACCTGGGATAGCGATGCAGAAAGTGTTAGCAGGTCTTGCAGTCACTTTTCTAAAGTTATTCAATTTCGAGTGTGAAATATACCAAGTGAGTCGATGCAGAGGTCTGCCATATCTCGAAGTTTGGAGGCATGAAGTTTGTTTGCACCTGTATTCTGCACTACCATTGACTCTACAGTAGGTTTCGTGGACACTGGCAGATTTGGTGTCTCTAAAAAGCTGGTAGGGCTGGCGAAGAATAAGTTGTATGCAAGAATGGTCTACTAGACTTGACTGACTCTCCTCCAACCCTACCTGCATTTCAGAGATACCTTCACCTTGTGAAAAACCTCTAGATTTCCATGAAGGTCAGTCCACCTGCAGCTAAGGTCTGTAATTAAACCCGCTCTGAGCACCAGCGCACCCAAGGCACCTCTGTGGTTACAGGTCTCTCAGTTCCTAAATGCATTCCTCATCTCCTTCCTTTCACTTTCTCTCCTCCCTCAAATGCTTCCACTATCTCCTTCCCATCATCCCTCTCACTCATCCTTATGTTCTTTCTGCCTGTTTTCACCACTCCCTTCTACCTCACCTCCAAAGCTTAGCTCCATTTCTTTCTGTTTGCCCTCTCCATTTCTGCCTACTTATTCTATGTTCAAATCTCTCCTCTCCATTTCTCCATATCTTATTTCTACCTCTCACTTCCTATCCTCTTCCTTCCTTAATTTGTGTCTTTCATATGTTTCCTCTTTTCCTCTCCAGTTCCTTTTCTGTCCTCTCCCATCTCATTTTTTCTTCTTCTCTTTGTCCTTCCTATTTATGCATTTCTCTCTGTACACTCAAATTTCTACTCTCCATTGCTCTTTCTCTTTCCTATTGCTTTCCTCCCTTTCACTTCCAATCTCTTTCCTTTCCATTATTTCTGATCATCCTATGTTTTCTCCATTCTTATCGTATCCTCTGTCATTCATATCTTCTACTTTTTCTCTCTAATCCCGTTACTATCTTTCCATTATACCATATTTCTCTTCCTGTCTTTGCTCTACCTTTATGCTATCTCATTTGTATTGCCTGAGTCTATTTTCTCACCCTCTCCATTGCCTCCCTCCTTTTTATCCCTACCCTCTCTTCTCAATCACCTTTCCAGCTGTCCTTATAGCATCTCGTGACTTGTTTCTTCTGCATATATCTCCTTCATACTTTCGCGCCATTTTCCTTTTCTTTTCTACCGCTGTTTCCTTTTTTCCTCCTCTACATCCTCCATACTTTGCTTTACTTTCTCCTTTCTTTCTAGAAAAATAATCACCTTTTTTCTTTTTTTCTTCTTCTTCAAGTTTAAAAACTACTGCATAAAACTCTGTGCCCTTACATACTCTGCAGTGATTACAAGTTTTAATCACTGGGGGGTGTGGCTTGTACGTTGATCATGGCGGCCGCATTTTAATACCGCTCCATGCGGTCACTCTTTATCCGCTGTAATCCTGGATTACATCAAGAAGGACACCCTGTGAACCTGACTGTCGGGGTATCGCCTACTAATCGAGGCAGTAGGGGCAAGATTCTGTGGTGCTGGAGGTCCTTGCGGCTGTTGATTTGTGTAGGGCGGTCTCTGTGAACTGGAAGTAACGGCTGCGCGATGCGGGCCGGAGCACTTAGCGGCGATGAAGGGTACGGTCGCGGTGCATGCCTGCTGGGGACCATCTCATCCCTTTCAGAGGTAGCCCCCCTCTTAACACCATCATCGTCTTGCCCCACCACCTGGAGAGGCTGCCTCGTCTGAGTCCAGGGTGTGGCCTGTGACTGGTGGGCACCCAGAGGCCTAATGGCTGACGCCGAGGAGGGCATGACGAGGCCCTTCGTTTATCCCATCATCTCCCGCAGGAGGAAGCGACGATCACGGTAGAAAGGCAGTGAGCCCTGGGGTGATTCCTGGCCAAATAGCCTTGGGTGGCAGCTTACTGGACGCTGCTATCACCATCTACCTGTGTGGTGCTTTTTCCCCAGGGGGACTGCCCCCCTCCTGGGCACTGAGGATGCAGCGAACTCTGCTGTTGTGGGTGGATGCCTCTTCTCGGCCAGGGAGGGCTGGACATTGCTGCTGCTCGCAGATTAGGCATGCACGCCACAGGAGGTGGGCTTCGGCCTTTTACAGCCCTCTTGCCGCGCGTACTATACGAATGGCCTCTGTGGTCCGGGAGGTGTTGGCCCCGCAGCACATCGGGGCACAGATAAATCAAGTGGGACACTCTCGGAGTACCAGCTCTACTCTGCTGGTGGTGTGACCTGGCAGCTGGGGTCTATGATGGACATTACCTTCACCTCCCTCCCCCTGCAGCCCATGATCCTCAGAGTTTTGGCTGGGCCCATCTATTGTGTTGACGTGGGACCTCGATAGCCTAACTAGGTCTTGGTGCAGTTTGCGGCAGTGCGCTTCCCCCCTACTCTACCCCTGAGTTTCACGGCCTCTTCCCCAGGCCTTATTGGAGGGCCCCATTTTGCTACCTACATAAGGGGCCTTGGACTCTTGACTGCTCGTGCTGCCCCCCACGTCGGATCGCTGTGGGTGTCAGGTGGGTCACTTCTGGTGTTTTACCCTACAGTGGTAACTGCTGGTTCCCCTGCCGCCCTCCTCATCATGACTAAAGACAACGTTCTCCCCGCGACCAAGCAGGGTATACTTGACAAAAATACTCAACCCG
Source organism: Calotriton arnoldi (assembly GCA_963921515.1). Classification (NCBI taxonomy): domain Eukaryota; kingdom Metazoa; phylum Chordata; class Amphibia; order Caudata; family Salamandridae; genus Calotriton; species Calotriton arnoldi. The sequence goes on along the minus strand of CAWUFW010001923.1, from coordinate 1,828,846 downwards.
GAGGGTACCACTCTATCTCTGGGGCCTGCGGGCAGGATAACCCGATTCCAGACAATTCTGCACTCCTAGTAGCTATCACACAGTCGCAAGACATACTCCATGCTAAAATTGGTGTGGTGGGCACCAATGTCACACTGCTTTGCCAGGATCTGAGGAATGCCATTGAGCGGATTACCGAAGCAGAGACCAGGATTTCTGGGGTGGAGGACTCGGCCCAGACCTGTTATTGCCCTATCCTAAAACATGTCTGTCTCCAAGAGAAAATAACTCATCAGTCTCAGACCATCATGATCTTCCCAGACTACACCAGGATGGTACAGCAGCAACTACAATCCTTCCTGTCAGCTAAACAATGTCTCCGTGACACAATATCCAATACATGCTCCTATACCTGGCCAAGCTGAAAATCATATATCAGTCACAGACCCTCTTCTTTGAAACAACTGATGAAGTTTTTCATTCGACTGACAAGAGAGTTCACCTAACCCCCCCACCTACACACACACACACACACATAAATTCTGACTCGTCCCAAGGAGACAAATGTACTCGACCTCTAAAAACCCCAGCGAAGCGTCGTATCAAGTCTCGTTCTTCTTGGAGGAGCTCCCAGCAAGATGTGGGTACCCCGACAGCACGTGGTGAGCCTCCAGAATTCCAAAAGTCAATCAATATACCTCCTACATGATTTTGATGGAAGACCTTGTTCTTTGTGGTGCTCCCTTCGAACCTTGATGTGATCCATCCCCTTGTGACTGCAAGATATTGAGAGTGGTATAATCGACTTCCTTGGTTGATTGTCCATGTTGGGTATGGGAATCCATTCAGATATCCTGGGCAGGGCCCCCTGTTGGGGTCTACAGACGGCCTGCCTCGTGACAGATACTTCCTGTTCTCGAAGTTTGTGGGTGGAGTTGGGAATTCGTTGTTTCTATATTATATATATTAATATTTTTGTTTTTCATGCCTGTCTTACGTGTCTCCCGTAACACGCTTTGCTTGTTGGTATTACTGCTCTACTACCCCATGAGTGACCCGCCAATGGATGATTAAGCTGACCAGCTGTGTGTGGTATCTTGGAACGTGAATGGACTACTTGATAGAGTCACACATGGGCGGTCTTTAAACATGCCAAGAGGGTGGGGACATAGGTTTTACTACTTCAAGAGACCCACCTTGTTGGTAACAAGGTCCTGCTCCTGACCAGATTTGGTTTTACTAATATGTTTCATTCTGGGCTCACGAGGTTCTCCAGAGGCACTGGCATACTGATTAATAATACTGTTCCCTTTCAACATACTAAGACCTTTGTAGATCAGCAGGGTAGGTACACATCTGTCACGGGCTCGCTATATGGGGAACCCCTCCCATTTCTCTGTGTTTATGGCCTGCCTCCTCTTAGTCATCCCTTTCTAGACCTAATGATGATACTATGGGGTGAGCTCCCCTGGGAGCTCACGGTGGTGGGAGGGGACTGGAATGGCATATTGGACCACTCCGTGGACCAGTGGCATCTGCATGACTTACCCAGGAATCTGGTGAGAACTCGCTTGTCTTCTTTCATATCTGCCTTCGGTCTGGTTGATGTCTGGACAATACACCATGGGTCTAGGAGGAGCTATACATTCTTCTCCACAGTGCACGGTTCCTTCTCCTGCCTTGATTACTTTTTTGTTCTGCAACCCTACTTACATAGAGTCTCTGACACTACTGTTCTGGCAAGGGACCTTTCTAATCATTCCCCAGTAGCCATTCGCATGGGCTGGTTGTGCCCAGCCTTTTGCTGGCGCCTTTCACCCTTGCATTTACAAAATTCTAAATATAGAATTCACAGGGAGCGCTCCATTGTGGAATACTTTACATATAATATTGATTCTGTGGCGTCCCCAGCTATGCTTTGGGAAGGCGTGAAACCCACACTGCAGGGCTCAGACAGCTTCTCTACAGGTGAACGTCATCGTCGCAAGATTTGATTGTTCTCGAGTCCCATGTGGCAGACTTAGACACGCAGAGTCGGCGGGACGATGGGCAGGTGGCGCGTGGACTATTGGGTCTGTTACGGCAACAATACCAACAGACTCTGCTAGACGAGGCCAAACAGTCCTGGTAGGTGACTCAGAGTCGCATTTATCAGTGGGGAGACAAATCAAGCAAAATGCTGCATTGATTGTCACAGTACCCATTCCTTGTCCTGTGTTCCTCTTATCCATAACCTGTCAGTTTCACTGCTCACTGATCCCAGGGCCATAGCTTGTAGTTTTGCTCCTCATTTTGAAAATGTATACGCACGACGAGAGGTTTTGTCACAGGAACAGATAATGGGCGTTGCACATGGCTTTCCCCTTATGACTCTCTCTACTGTAGACCATGAGTTATTAGAACGTGTGCTCACCGGGGAGGAACTTTCATCAGCCCTGGCGGGACTGCATTTGGGAAGGCCCCAGGGCCCAATGGGTTTCCTTGAGAATACTTTAAAGCCTACATGCTTAGACTCCAGGAACATATGTTGGGGGGTGATCCTGTCTGTGGTGGGGGGGTTCTGTATTAACATCTGGTTTGCCACAAGCAGAGATTGTAGTTTTTCCTAATCCCGGCTGACCAGTCAACGAGCACTCATTCTATCGCCCGATTTATTTTTTAAAGCTGGAGGTAAAAATTATTGCGAAGGTGCTGGCGAATAGATTGATTCACGTGATACCTGACTCGGTGCATCCTGACCAGGCGGGCTTCATGCCTCGCCGTGCTACTTGGCATAACATTCGACGATTATATAACACGCTGGCACTGGTCGACCGGTGGGAGGAGCCGGCAGCAATTCTTTTAACTATCGACAAAGCATTCAACTCCGTGAACTGAGAATACTTGTTCATCCTCCTCCTATGCCTGAACTTTAGCCCTTGGTTTCTTTCTTATCTTAAAGTGTTATACACTGATTTGACTGGTCACAGTGTGGGTGGCTAGTGCCAGGTCAGATGTGTTTCAAATACAGCGGGGGATGTAGCAGGGCTGCCCCCTTTCTCCCCTGCTGTATGCTCTTGCCATGGAGCCTCTGGCTGTGTGGGTGGAGATGGACACTCAGGTGGGCTTTGAGTTGGGGGCAGGACTCTCTGATAGAATAGCCTTATATGCTTATGATGTCCTCTTTTTCCTTACTGCTCCAGACACCTCAGGGCCCCGTATCGTGCAAATCATGCATCTATTCGGGGAATTGTCGGTTTTTTCGCAATAATATGTCCAAGTCCATTGTGTTCTCAGCCAGCTCCTCCCCCTTGACCTCGGTTGGGCGTCGGAGTTGCGAATTGCCTTGGGTGCGTTCAAATACCACAGCTGCTGAACGTACCAAAACATGACACAGAAAAAGCAAACATTGGAGCACATGCATCAAGCATTTTACCGGTCGTAAACGGGCCGATTCTGCGACTGGAAAAATGCCTTTTCCAATGCATGTACCTTTTTGCTTTTGCAATATAGGTAATCGCAATTTTTTGCGATTACCTAAATTGCGAATGCATTTAGGGAATCGCAATTTGCGATTCCCTAGTTGAGATGCATGTAGTATTTCCTAAATGCAACTGTGCATTTAGGAAACGCTAATTACCATCAACTTGTACAGATAATGGTATTTTATTGCTCAAGCAATACAAAAATTAGAAAAATCACCTAATGCCATTTTTTCCCCTTATCAGCACATACTTTAAACAGTTAATGTAAGAAGAAAACAGTTTTAAATGTACTCTAGAGCTGCCATAATTACCAAACTGATAATTGAAGAAAACAAAGACAGAGAGGCCACGTTAAAACAAATATAATTTCATATTCTACAGGCCTGCCAAGTGCAACGCATCTGGAGTTATACTCTCTTCTTACTTCCCACATTACCGCAAGGACTCTATTTCATCACGCAAATAGAGCTTGCAGCGTGATTGACCACACAGTGCCTCGAGGTGATGAGGAAATGGCTAATTTCCTTAAGGCACTATTCACCCTGGCATTGCTGTGTCTCTAGGCTCCTGCACTGAATTTTACATTGTGATTGGATGGCACTGTATGTGGTGCTCTGCCTCAGTGTCCACCGCTGCTCTGATTGGGTAAACCATACAATGGCGGCTGCCACGGAATGGTACGGGTGAGGCGGTGTTGTATTCCTCTTAGGGTGTCCATAACGGGCTTTCCAATATCATGTCCTTATATAGGCACAATTCGCCCTGCCCTTATATAGGCATAGAATCCCAGGCCTTATTTAGGCATTAAACCGTGCACTCCAAATACAGGCATGGTCTCTGACATCTGTCCACCCTAACGTCACAACAAGTTCATGAAGAACAGACCCTTAGGCTGCGGGAGTTTCCCTAGCCCAGGACTATTGATTTCTTCAAGGCCTCATCTATTATGCATGAACCATTATTCCTTAGGGGTTCATCCATGACGTCTTGCGCTGTCCAATTCACGTCAATGCTAACATTCCTAAGGTACTCTCAGGTATAAATATACCTTCCCTAGCCCCTGTAAAACAGAGGAGACCTCGACTTCAGAGGAGCCCGTATCCCGGCCTGACGCACTGAGAAGACGCTGTCATCCCTGCACGCAGAGAGTCTCGCTTCCAGTGATCTGACTTCCCTTGCGGGGTGTTGGAGTTCGAGTCTGGCAAAGAGATTCCAACCTCTCTCATTCTTCAGGTATGGAGCTGATAAGAACCTAGAGGGACTCTTTGCATACTAGGCATACTAGACTTAACATACTCTTAGTATACCATAGTAAGGAATACTTCACCTACTTCATACCTCGTCCTACACCTAGGTTAGGTACATTGGGGAAGAACTAGCTTAGCACCGCATCGTATGAGTACTCGCATTTTTAGTCTGTGTTATTTATGTAACAGCATTTGTACTAAAAGATAATGCTATCGCAGTATTATTTATTTCTACTGCTCACCCTGTACATTATTTATCTCGCATACTGTCTTGTGATCGTAACAGCATATTATACTTACACCAGAAACAAGACTGTTCAATAAATCTTTTATTGAAAACGCCAGTCTATTATTTCTGTGTAACTCTGAGGAAAACTAAGCATGCACGATTGAGCTGAGTGAAATAGTTATCTAGTGTTTCCACGACTCTGGGACACGTTCTGATTCTAAAAGGGAAACATATTGGTCATGTTTTGCGGCTGCCAGAAACTACTCCCTTCTTGTTGTCAAGGAGTTTCTAGTGGCCTCTGAGCTAGCTGGCACAAGTAATTAAGTTTAATATACTCGATAGGGACATACTGACCTTAGTCAAACCTATAGGATATATTATTCCAATGCGCAGAGCCTATTAGGGAAATAGGAGCTACACTACATGGCGCCCAACGTTTTAGTAAGGCGGTAATTCAACGTTAGATACTGAGTAACTCAGCCGTGCTATTTTCTCTCAAAGACCCCTACCCATATAGTCCAAAAGACGTCTGGAGTGGGCAGGGTTTAGTATCCACCAAGGCTACATAGGGAAGTACCCTATATATTAGCTGTTTGGTTTGCTCAACGTTGAAGGATACAGTGTTCCAAAATATTGTGCACCTTATCTTTGTTTCCTTGAAACTTGTTCTACATTTTTCAAAAAACAAAATGCCTGACGGAGACAATAACACTGAAAACGGTGGAGCTGCGGCTGATCAAGCCCAAGCAGCAGTTTTTAACCTTACAGGTTTAAATTAAACTGAGGAGGGTGTTGTACACATCCCTCAAAACTTAAGAAGAGCCATAACTCTAAAACTTATAAAACATGGCCTATCGCCAAGAGGAGGTAGAGCAGTTTTCGTGATAGAGGCACATGAATCCTTTCAGACAGAGGTATTCTATTCATGGGTACTACTTCCTGAATGCAATCCAACATCACAAACATTTCACTTCTACAAAGAAGATGATCTACCAGAGGAATACATTCCTTTCGAGGATATTGAAATTCCATTAACATACCAGGAGCATCAGCTCTGGTTTAAAGGCGCCCTAAAACATCACAAAAACATTACCAGGCTCGGTCCACTAGGTAGACCAGGAGCAACATGGCCGATTTTAGCCGGCTACACACCTCATCCTGAACTGGATATAATGACAGATGAGGAATTACATACTCAAATAAAAGAGTTAATAAAAATTTACAGACAATTGGTCCAATATGTCATGCAGACTTTTACAGTCCGACCACCATTGACATATCCAAATCCAACTCCCCAACAGGGGAATACACTAAAAATTACACCACAGACTCTCAACTCAGTCATGGGTAAAATGCCCACAAAACGTGAGCAAATTCCGTTTTGGATAGCTCAAAAAATTGCTCAAATCGAAGCAGTATTTCCAAATACTAGCCCGCATGAGAAACACAAAATCCTAACAATCAGTTTACCAATGGGGATCACACCACAACTGGAAGACTGCACCACTTGGGGCTCAGTCTTTGCTGCCATCTACACTAAAACACATGGCATTCCACCAATTGCGGTAATACCTGATGTCCTCAAACAAATTCAAAACGAATACGGGGCAGAGCCTGCTCTAAATTTAGGTATGAAATTACTGAAAAATTTCGACCAGGTCTCAACAATAATATTATCTAATATTAAAGGAGAGGCAGCAGCAGTTGCGATCCGCCAAAAATTGAGGAATTCGATGTTACAGAACATCAAACTGAGCTACCCAGAATTATAGAACAATCTTATGCAGAATTAGGCAGAGATAGTTTGGGTGGAAGACCAGTGAAGCCGAAACTATCTGAAAGTCCTGAGAAGGACTCAATAAAACAAACTCCTACATCTTCTAAAAAGAAGTGGGAGTCTACTAAACAAAAATCAAACGAGAAACGTTCTCAATCCCGAGGTAGGTCTCCTCAAAAGGAGCCCTCTGAAAGGAGGTATAACCTCAGGAATAGGGATAATTTGAGAAAACCTGACAGGTATCATGATACTGATACACGTTCCTCTCGTCCCTTTCAGATCTCACCACAGACTTCGGAAAGAAGAGGACGGACGGAACACAGAGAAGAACGCGTGACATCGAAAGACGACAAACACGCTTCAAAAACTAAAGCAAAACCTCAATTCTCCCAAAACAAAGTAGCAGGTCTAAAGATTAGACATGCCGAGAATACTGAGAACACAACTCAAGAACGGAGAATGGGCTCAGACCATGCTGGACAGTGCAGCAGAAGTCACAATAGTTCGCCAGAACCTGAGGGAACTTCTGGAGATAGTGGACTTGAATGAATACATTAAAGTAGAGACTGTAGACACCAGGGTTAGTACTCCACAAAGGTTATTTGAAATAACACTCCGGATGGAGGGAGACAAACCTAGACAGGTGAAAGCACTTTTTTGGGAAAGACTATCAAAGGGCTATGACATACTTCTAGCAGAAAAAGACTGGCCACCACAATTTGTCAGGGAGTGCCCACATGGCGAGGACATTATTATGCCTGCCTTCTCCAACCATATTCCAATAAATCTAAAATATACATATGCCAGGAAATGGGCAGTAGCCCAGGCCCCAGCATTATATAAAAATCATGTAGGATGGGATGAGGACTCACCTCAACATAAAATACATCTGAAACATGAACCTACTGCACAAAGGCAGTACCCTATAAAGCAAGAAGCTAAAAAACAGGTCAGGGAGATCTTAGATCAACTTGAATACCAAGGGGTGATTGAAACATGCACCTCCTCAATGAACAATCCTTATGTTTTGTCTGGTTTGGAGACAGGAAACAATAGTCTAGTTTTGGACTACAGACACCTAAACACTTGTTCTAAAACTTTTGCAGTGCAAAATGCACATAGCACAGCATTAATGAATAACATTGTGCGTAAAAAATATAAAACAACATTAGACATCTCAAATGGTTTCTTTTGTCAAAACATAGCACCTGAAAGCAGGTACTTAACAGCATTCTCCATAATGGGGACCCAGCGTCACTTTTGTCGACTCCCACAAGGGTTCAAGAATAGCCCAGGTTTATTCTCAGCGAGGGTAATGGAGTTACTACAAATTTATGACAATGAGGCATTGTCCTATGTCGATGACATTTATCTGACAGACGATGACCTGGAAAAACACTTGAACAGGGTGAGCACCATTATACTGGGATTCGCCTCTGAGGGTTACAAATTCAACTTAAAGAAGTCCAGAATTGCCCATCTCAATGTCCTATTTCTAGGATATGAGCTTTCAAGTGAAGGCAAGAGCTTGGCAGCTAACTTTTTAGAAAAGAGTGCGCTGCTCCAACCTCCAAAAACGCTAAAAACTTACAATCCATCCTGGGTTTCTTAAATTTTGGAAGAACATACATTCTAAACTACGCAGAAAGGGTTAAACCTCTCTACGCATTAATCAAACCTGATTTTTCGATCAGAAACTGGACACAAGAACACACAGAAATCTTGCGTTCACTACAAGCTAACATGTTAGCAACAAATCACTTACAAACACGCGTAAGTGAACGCAATTTGGTGATCCGAATAATTTCGGGTCAATGCGGATTCACCTACTTAACGTTCAATGAGGGTAAAAAATACCAATAGCGTATAAATCACACTTGTACACACAAGCGGAAATGCGCTTCAGTTCTACTGAAAAATTCTAACAGCGGTTCAAACCGCTGTAGCAAAAGAAGAGCCTTAGCCCAAGGGAAACGCATTATTGTCGTAACCCTAGTACCTGCTTTAGAAGCGGTTACAAAAGCAAGCATTCCAAATGCTAAAGCATTGCATCCAAGATGGATACAATGGGTTAATTCTCTTGCTGCAACAGATGTTGAATATGTTTTTGATCCAGATTTAAAAACACAAGCATTCCTGCAGTATGAACATGAATGTCCCCTGCCTACTGAAATTCTGCCTCTCGATCAGTACGAATTCATAATTTACACTGACGGATCCGCACAACCCGCATTAGGGGGTAAGCAAGCTTACAGTGCAGCGTGTGCTATCGTTAAAGGTCGCATGCAAAATGGCATCTTCAGACCTATGGTCACAAAAACGCAGTCTCTAGGAGATTGTACAGCTCAGCGAGCAGAACTACAAGCATTCAAACTGGCACTTGAAAGTACAGATCGAGAATTCCCCACACTAATCGTGTGCGATTCCTTTTACTGTGTGCAGTCGTATAATGAATATATACAAAACTGGCTTGAAAATGGTTTCAGAGATGCGAAAGGTGGCACAATAAAGCATAAAATGCTTTGGGAACAAGTAGTTCAGTTGAAAAACGAACTACCAAAGGCTCACGTGATCCACACACTGAGTCATCAATGTGATGGCGTTCACGTTGCAGGGAATTCATTGGCTGACGAAGCCGCAAAGGGGGCTGTGCAAACGGCTTCCGTAGCTGCGATCACTCGTTCAAAAACAAAAATAGACGGTGAGATAATGTTGGCTGTCAATGCATCAAGCAAAGGCAGCAGTGGAGCGTTACCAAAAAAGTTTCCACTCAAGTACTCTTATGTAATTGATGCGAACAACGTTCCTTTTGCTCGAATCCCTGGAGTGGGGGATAGGGTAATTCCAAACAAGGAACGCAGATTAGGAATAATCCTAGCAGCACATGAAGGGATAGCTTCTGCCCATGCAGGTGTTTCTGCAACAGTATCTTTACTCAAGCAAAGATATTGGTGGCCTGGCATTAGAAAACAAACAAAGAACTATGTTTTAGAATGTGATATATGCCAACAGATGAAAGTCTCCACAGTGAAACGTCCTGCGCAGACACCCCTATTAATTTCAGACAAACCATTAGCTTGTGTTTACCTGGACCACTGCGGTCCCTTGCACAGGGACGGTAATTATAAATATATCATGGTTGCAGTGGATTCATGCTCTAGGTTCCTATGGTTATGGCCTCAGTGCTCAGCTGACGCTCGAACTGTTATAAAAGATTTGCGAGTCTTTATCGGCATATACGCAATAGGCACGCTACATTCTGACCAGGGTCCTGCGTTTAGCTCTAGGGCTTACAAAGAAGCCATGGCCAGTCTGGGCGTTGCATTGCGGTACTCCTCTCCATTCCATCCTGAGGGAAATTCGGTTGTGGAAAGGAAAAACCGGGACATAAAGCAGTCTATAACAGCTAGAGTATTAGGCTCGGGTGACGGGTGGGTCAAACACCTTAGTGGAGTTCAACGTGCACTAAACAACCTGCCAAGAAGTTCTCTAGGGGGGGGTCACTCCATATGAGGTCCTATTTGGGACAAGAATGTGGGTACCATACTTAGAAAACGTAGGCACAGTGGTGGAAAATAAACCCTTTGATATCAAAGATCGTTTGGCTGTTTTACAGGACTTAAACAAATTAAGAACGAAACAAAGCAACCTGTTCCTACAGCCAACCACCACTGGGGATCAACCGGCTGTCCCAGCAAGGCCTGTCTGGATTCCAAAAGTTGGGGATCTAGTCAGAGAAAAAATTGCGGACAAGAAGGAATTTGGACCTTCATACAGGCAACCAGTACCTGTCCTAGCAGTTCAAGGAACAAGAACAGTACTACTGCCGCCCCTTGCTGGAAGAAAGGAGAAAAGATTTGTGTCCATCGACCTCATCAAACCACAGTATGTGGCCAATACTAAATAGTAGGCCTCGTGGACTCCGACCTAGTAGCAAACGCACTCCTCTCGCTACTATCCAAGAGGTTCATACTGAAAGACTGATAACAATCGAGACTTCAGCTGAAACAGATGAAGGACTAAGCAACAATGCTATGGAAATCATCCCTCTTGAAGAACAAGTAACAGTTCGTCCAAATACACCTGTCTACACCAATGTGGCACGTGATGAACTGGTTCCAGTGATTTCTACAAATCCTGATGCAATTCCAACAATTGATAGTACTGCTTCTGGCTATTTCATAAACTTTGATACGTTCTCAGAAGATCCAAGTGAACCTGAAATGACGCCAGCATCATTCAAATTCAAGCAGCAAATACAAGACTTTCTTCACTCTCTGAAAAAGACTTATTTGGTTTCTCCATGGATTGAACTCTGGATTATATCTGGACTTTTTGTTTTCCTGCTCTGGCTAGCTTTGGTTACAACTGTGAGCGTGCTTATTAGTGGCAGATACATCCATGCGAACACTGAAAACAAAGACGTGAACGTACTTTTGAAACCTCATAAATCTTCCCATCGTGAAGCAAGAGACTTGTCATCAGTGAACATCACAGCTGTTCCTATACACGATGGTATAGTGTGGGACAAAACAGATTTTGATATATTCGGTCCGCCGGAAGAATTGAACATTCCACATTTGTTTAAAATTTCACTAAGTGATCTAATCAAGTCCAGTACCTATTCTGATGATTGGGACTTTGAAACTGTGACTGACATTATGTTTGACCTAGAAAAATCTGCTGCATTTTCTAAAAATGAATATTTAGAGGGTTCATCAGACTATGAACAACTGTATTGTTATAACCACTATGGTCATCATTATTTGCATAAATCTGCATATCCAAGAAATGTGTTTATGTTTAACCAATGGGAACATTGTCCTACACCACCTAAAGGTAGTTCAAAAACATTTGCCAGTAAGTTTCCATATTTTTCAGGTTACAATACATCTGATCCAGAAATGTTTTACTATAAAAATATAAACAAGACAGGTATGAAAATTATGTTAACGAATACAAAACAGATTTATTCTGCATTATTTAATGCCCAACTGTCTAGACAGGGTTTCGACTTTTGGAAAGACACAATAGACACAAAAACGTTGTGGGGTACTAAAGAATGGCAAGTACATGGGATAGAAGCTTTATTTAGAGCCTGCATCATCCCTGAACAAATAATGTTTTTGAATGAAACTATCCAACAAACATCTTGTCTTGGATTAGCCAAGATCAAAGAGATGAACACACCTTCTGTACCAACACCTGCCAGAAATAACGATACACAGGCAGTGGTGACAGTTGACAATATACTACAACTCAACAGATCTAATCCTGATTGGAAAAAATGGTTGATCTGGCCCACAGACACGAATAACTGTCAGGAAAGATTCCTGAATAAAACTCAGGGTTTTACCATTCATAGGCCAGACCCAAGATACGTCCAAAGACAACATCCGGGGGTAGTAACAACATACAGTGTAGGGAAATTATGCCTCGATTGGCTGCATACATCTACACTACAGGATGTGAAACAACACTTATCCTTACTTGCAAAAGACGCAGATCTTAGGGATTTCTTGCTTGGACCAAGAAAACCGCGTCAAAAACGTTTCATATATGCCGGCATCTATGCTGCATACAATGAAGCATGGAAGGTGTCACAGATAGAGGCCGCAGAACGAATACGTGAACTTGATCGTATTAATTTAGAGAAATCACTCTCTGTGGTCGACAATGGGTTAACAACTTTGTCCTCCAGAATTTATTCACTGGACGGCAATGGGTTAACAACTTTGTCCTCCAGAATTTATTCACTGGACGGCATTGTATCCTCTGCTATCGACATACTAGAACAAGATTTGGCGATGTTACAACAAGGCCAATCTCAATTACGTTCTATTATGTTATTTAGCTGGACGCTGCAATCAATGCGAGCGGGCTATGTGCCTTGGCGTTTCATCAACACAACGGCTCTGTTTGCAGAATACAATCTAACTGATAAACAGATCGAAATGGCACAAAGAGGAGCAGAGTGTACAGTGCTGAGCATTGAAAAACTGGAAAAGCTACCATTCACAGTGGCAGAAAAACCAGCTACAGAATGGCTTATTCATGGCAAAATCACACTACCTGTGACTACTTTTCAGTTTCAGTATTGCCTCAGACAAATGCAAGCAGGCAAATATGAAAGGTTGGGTAAGGAATACATTAAGACATCTTGGGCTTTACCGTATACATATAGATGTTGGAGCGGGGATCGTGAAGTGTTTTTAAGCGGTAAAAACTGTAAACGTGCACTAAGCGGTTCACTTATATGTCAGGACATTTCGTTGCACGGGGCTTGTAATGGTTCTGTGGCAAATTTGTCTTGCCATCAGCAGGGTACACCAGCTGCTGTGATTAATCCAACGTTCGGACAACTTTCTAATGGGAGTTACCTCATGTTGAATGATCAGAGTTGCTGTGGCATGCTGCCAGGTATCCCATATCTAGTAACGGTCAACTCCAGGGTCACTTGCTGTATGCAAGTATTGTTTGCCCCAATAGACACAGTCAGGGAGTCGCCTCTATGGCCTTCGCTGAACGTCTCTTTTATAAGATTTGATACTTTAAGCAGAATGAAAGCCATGCTTTTACAACAAACAGTGCCTTTGACCTCGGCCAAAGAAACCTATGATCTGCAAATTGCAAGGACTTCGGCTGAGATACAGACTTTAATACGTACAAACTGCCCTATACATTTCGTGGAAATGATAGGACGAATTTTCAACATGTCTGATACAACAGGAATTGTACATGTATTTAAGGGCATCTGCTCGGGTCTGTTAGCACCTTTCCAGGCAATACTCGGAATCATCCCGAACTTTGCACATTCGGTGTTTGGTGGCATACCATTAATTCTAGCACTTGTTGCCGGAATTCTATTTCTCTTCCTGCTATTGCGCTATGGCCAGCCAATTCGCCGACATCACTCCGAGCGACATGGAGAAAGCTCTCCTTGAACGAAAGTGCCGTGAGCAAATAGTACAGCTTTTGGGCATAAATCGTCTACGGGACCTTAATACCACATGGTTCCTGTCATTCAGACCAATCTGGCAAGATTGCATCTTACCTGTTCTACGATGCCTGCTATGCGGTGTAGAATGCGTGTTGGACACCTGTCTAACATTTCCATCGGATGCGCCAACGGACGTCGATACTCTGCTGGACCAGATAACGGCCCATGCTATGTGTTGTCCCCAGCGGCTTCCTATCCTGATGACAGCATTCATTGAGATCTCACAGACGCTTCCGGCAGCTGCTGAGGTACGAGAAAGAACTACAGGCACACAGGTAACAACGGACGCGAACATTGCGACAATTGAAAGCAATGCTTCACATCTCTGTGCGATTAACCTGCTTCACGAGGTGTTCCAACTCACACCAACTACAGTGGATGATGTTTTGTCTATAGAAATAGATGATCTAATGTTTACACCAGACCCGTAAACTGACTCTGATTCAGCATACAGTGTTCCAGAAATACAGCAACAATTTGGCCTTCATTTTTCAAAAACTTGGAACTCTACCAAAAATTGAACTTTTTCCCATTTTTCGAAGGAAAATGGAACTTCAATCTGCTTAAAGTAGAACTAGCCTTATAGTACAGACTTGGCGGTCCTTCCAAAGACATTTAGTCATCTTATGTGTCTAAAAACAGTTCATTTAATTTTCCTGACATGAAATGACTTTGATTTTTGAACAACTTATCGATCATTTTCTGTCACATGTAAATATTACTGCTTATTTCATTCCAATTGCATTTATTTTCGAACTTTATGCCTGAAATGATAAGCAATGCTTCGAATGTACAGTACCTTTTTGCATTCTAATATGTTTTTTTTAAATACCTTTTTAAATGGTCTTATGAAATATTTTAGAAATATGCGGTACTCCATTTTTATGTTTAGCATTTTAAATGTTTAGCATTTATGTATTATCGTATACACGAAAGTGGAGTGGGTGTTGTATTCCTCTTAGGGTGTCCATAACGGGCTTTCCAATATCATGTCCTTATATAGGCACAATTCGCCCTGCCCTTATATAGGCATAGAATCCCAGGCCTTATTTAGGCATTAAACCGTGCACTCCAAATACAGGCATGGTCTCTGACATCCGTCCACCCTAACGTCACAACGAGTTCATGAAGAACAGACCCTTAGGCTGCGGGAGTTTCCCTAGCCCAGGACTATTGATTTCTTCAAGGCCTCATCTATTATGCATGAACCATTATTCCTTAGGGGTTCATCCATGACGTCTTTCGCTGTCCAATTCACGTCAATGCTAACATTCCTAAGGTACTCTCAGGTATAAATATACCCTAGCCCCTGTAAAACAGAGGAGACCTCGACTTCAGAGGAGCCCGTATCCCGGCCTGACGCACTGAGAAGACGCTGTCATCCCTGCACGCAGAGAGTCCCGCTTCCAGTGATCTGACTTCCCTTGCGGGGTGTTGGAGTTCGAGTCTGGCAAAGAGATTCCAACCTCTCTCATTCTTCAGGTATGGAGCTGATAAGAACCTAGAGGGACTCTTGGCATACTAGGCATACTAGACTTAACATACTCTTAGTATACCATAGTAAGGAATACTTCACCTACTTCATACCTCGTCCTACACCTAGGTTAGGTTAGGTACATTGGGGAAGAACTAGCTTAGCACCGCATCGTATGAGTACTCGCATTTTTAGTCTGTGTTATTTATGTAACAGCATTTGTACTAAAAGATAATGCTATCGCAGTATTATTTATTTCTACTGCTCACCCTGTACATTATTTATCTCGCATACTGTCTTGTGATCGTAACAGCATATTCTACTTACACCAGAAACAAGACTGTTCAATAAATCTTTTATTGAAAATGCCCGTCTATTATTTCTGTGTAACTCTGAGGAAAACTAAGCATGCACGATTGAGCTGAGTGAAATAGTTATCTAGTGTTTCCACGACTCTGGGACACGTTCTGATTCTAAAAGGGAAACATATTGGTCATGTTTTGCGGCTGCCAGAAACTACTCCTTCTTGTTGTCAAGGAGTTTCTAGTGGCCTCTGAGCTAGCTGGCACAAGTAATTAAGTTTAATATACTCGATAGGGACATACTGACCTTAGTCCTATGTCAAACCTATAGGATATATTATTCCAATGCGCAGAGCCTATTAGGGAAATAGGAGCTACACTACATCGGGGGTTTAGTAAAATAATTAAATTTCACTTACCTGGCTGCCGGCTGCTGCCTCTCCTCCATCCCTTCTGTCGACGCACGCAGGCTCCAGAACTCCCCTAAGCCAATCACGACGCTGCTGTCACCAGCATGAAAGCAGCATCGTGATACGTCTGAGCGCCCTGGTTCGGGACTCAGACAGGGAGTGGGAGCCTGTACATGTTTTCCACCCAGGCTGTGCAATACAGCCGGGTGGAGAACATGCTAAGTGCGCATGACTGTTTGGCCGGCCCAAGACGGCCGGCCAAACCGTCATGTACACTTAAGTGCAACAACCACTCCTCCCCCTGCTGGTTGTGACAACAGCCCCGCCCCGTAAAACTGCCTCAGTAAAGAAAAAGAAAATTATAATAACATTGTGTTATTATCATTATATTTTTCCTTTTTACACGGCTCAAAGAACAGTGGGGTGGTGCTCCTCCGCCTTAGCGGAAGAGCCGCCACTGAATTCATGTAATCATGTGATCAGTTAGTCCAAGGTGTGGAAGTGCAACCCTCTCACTGGGCTGACGTGGGGCCTCGACTGCAGAGTCTCATAAGGGTGTGCCTGGAGCAGTAGCAGCTGGTGTGGGGGCGGAGTGGCGGGGTAGGAGGGGGTTGGGGGGGGGGACTGGGAGGTGGGGAGAAAAACAGACAATACACATAATAATTCAATACAAAGAACTTACCTGCTGCCCGACTCTCATTTCCGTGTCCTGGCAGGCTCTGGATGCGGTCTTTGGATGCGCCCTAAGACAACGGGAAACCAGCCAATCTTGGAGCTGCCCTGCAGCTCCAGGATTGGCTGGAGCAGGCTAACCCAGCGGTCATTTTGAGGCTGGGGGCCTGCGGCTGAAGTCCCTCGGCTGTTTCTCAGCCTTGGGATTGCAGGCTCTGAAGTACGCAGGTCAGATTGGTTTGGCTGTAGGCAGTTGGCCAATCTGACCTGCGCACTGGCAGGGGGCTGCATTACTAGTGCAATCGCACTGATTAGCCCCGCCCCCTGCCATTATGCTGTAACAGCGCGAGCCTTGGACATATTAGACATATTAATAAAATGGTATTTATTACCATTTTATTAATGTGTGTGCCTGCTGCACTCGCAGCAGGCGTGGCGACGCTCATCCGACGTGATGGAGGAGCCGCCGCAGAGGCACACTTGACATAGATCAAGAGCACCTCTCCACCCACCCATTTACCACTGCCACAGAGTACATCCAGGACAGAGCCATCTGACCCCACCTCAGTGTTCGACCTCAGTGTTCGACCGAGGTAAAAGAGCCACTCATCATGAGCCCCGCAGATTCTTGGGGCAATGGCAGACTCTGGTCTGCCCGTTCCCGACTCACTACTTGGGCCGTTGCAAACACTCCGCGCATCCAGTCACTGCTGACTGAATCCAAGGTAGAGGGCTGCACTGACGGCACGGGGCACGAACTGCCACAGTTCACACAATGACATTGGTTGGAACCTGTGATGAACCACTCATAACCTCACTGTGCCGTCTTACAGAGCGACAAATAGTTCTGACAGTTTGCAGTTGCATTAAGCAGATAACGCAAGAAAAAATAAACGCGTCACTAAACAAACCCTGTACGCTGAACCCTTTGGAAAAACATTTGCTAAAGATTTTGGGGACACTCGTCCAAAAGTCATACTTTTGATTCAAGTGCAACAGACCTCTCCTCTACGGTGGCTAATTCGGCAATATGACACGTTTTTCTTTGCATTCAGGGATTTCTAGTCCCAATTTTAGAAAAAGATGACCAGAACCACATGTTCCAGAATGCAACTAAACTAGTGACTGGAATTAGCGATTCACATATGGAACCGGGAAACTAGAGCGCAAATGTCACTCATAGGCCCACTAAAAACCCATAAAGTCACTCATATTCATACTGTGAACTTGGCAGCTATGTACACAGTTCTACTTAAGAATTATGTTGGGGCCTTTGCAGAACATTAAAAAATCAACAGAGGGCCAGTATTTTTCTCTGAGAAAGGTGACAACCTTACTTACCTCTGTCGCAGTTTGTTCTGTGCTGCCTCTTGCCCTCTCAGAGGAGTAGTGCCCTGTGCAGGACGCTCTCTCTTAGGGACCCTACCCACTCTTTTAAGTTGCCTGCCAAGCTGGTATTAAAGAGCGACAAACAGGGCCGGACTGGGAACAGAAACCGGCCCTGGCAAACTGCGCAGCCGGCCCCCCCTGGGGTGAGGGGGAGTGCAGCCGAGCAGTTTGCGAGGGCCGGTTTCGGCCGATTTTGTTACCGGGGGCCGATATTGCCGAACCCCGGTAACAAAAACGGCCCCCCAGGGGTCCAAAACCGGCCCCCACCCTAGCGGCCTACCGGGGAAATGCCCGGTGCCTGCTATGGCCAGTCCGGCTACATTGTTATTTTGTTTCTCTTCACTTCTGGGTCAGCGCGAGTCAACTCTGAGCATACTGCACACTGCAGCTGCTTCAGAGAGCAACACACAGCACTGCACAGACAAGCTGAGGGTGCCCCGCATTGCGAGGGCTGTGGGGACTCCCATTACGCTCGGAGTCTGATGCCTGGGGATCCTTCTAATTTAAGAAATCTGCGTGTGGATAAAGTCTCTACCAGATAAGGCGTTACTGAAGGGCAAGTAACTTGTTCTTTACCTCCACAAGCCTCCTCGGACGATACTCTCATACTATTTGGCACATGGCAGCACAAATTTTACCAGCTGTTCCGAACGATCTTTGGGCATCCCTTTCCGAGGCTATTCAGGACTGCCACAATAAGATACAATTTATAGTAAGACCTCAATTCGACACAGCTGATTGTTTGGGACAAGCCTTGGGTACCAGTGTAGCTCTTCGGCTATGGGCTTCTCCAGGTTATGTCCAGGTATCCTTAATGGACATGTCATTTGATGACGCGTTCCTTTTCGGCGATAAAGATGATTCGGCCTTGGAACGTTTCAAGGACAGCAGAGCCATAGCACTTTCTTTGGGCCTTTCTGCTTGCATAAGGCAATTCCATCAGCAATTTTGTCCTCTATGTGGCTACAGTAGAGGCTTCCTATTTCGCTCCTCCAGCCCAGCAGGCCTTTCAGCCCTTCGTGGCAGAGAACATGGTTCTCAGAGATAACGACAACAGCATCACCAATGTGCAGCTCAGACCTCCGTACCTCCAGCAGTTGCAAAAACTCTTTTGTGTCCTTGCCGACACACAGTCACACTGTTGAAGGCAGGATCAGCTATTTCCTCCAGTGGTTGCAGGCCATCATGGCAGACAAGTGAGCTCTCCAAATTGCCCATTTGGGCTATGCATTCCTTTCCTTCCTACCCTACCACACCTTCCACCCCTTTCAGGAAAGTTGACTGAGGGCCTTTTGTCCATCTTGTGGCAGGAAGTGCAGGCCATTTTGGCCAGAGGGGCCATAGAGAGGGTTCTGTCCTTGGAAGCAAGAACTGCAGGTTATTCTTGCTACTTCCGGGTGCCGAAAAAGGACAGAATCTTTCGTCCTATTTTAGATTTTTACTCTCTCAACACCTTCCTGTGGAACTGGCAGTCAGGCCCAGGAATTGTTCAAGGCTAACAGTATTCACAAAGGTACAAATCTCATAATTTACTTACATTGTTATCCGGGGTGCAGTGGCAAGGAATGTCAGTAGGTCAGGATGCGGTCTGTTTGGCTGGGATCAACTTCAGTGTTTGTGCTTGTGCAGGCGGCATACATGGGAGACATTGCATGCACTCCCCGATGTTGCATTCATTTGCTGAATGCAAATCCAGGACAGAGGTCTGCTGTCCCATACAGGCTTTCATCCCAGCATTCAACAATTTTTGCAAGGAGTCACAGTACAATTTCTGCTTCATTAATATTCATGAGACAGTCGTTTGCAACTTTTAGTAAAAGGCCACTTACAGTGCAAGGCCTCTAAGCATTCCGCACAACTCAAGTAGAGAGGCTGGTCGGAGCGCAAAGAAAAAATTGTGCTGCAACCCACCTCTTTTGTGCAGATTAACCTTCTTTGAATGCTTTTTCGAGGTAAAGTTTATGAAGGGAGCGACTATGATCCCATTGTGACCCACACAATTTCAGTAATACCTAGTGAGAGCTTGAGAGGCTGTCACTTGGTTTTGTGTTTTGGGGATATTCAGTCCAAAATAGATTGGGCTATCCCTTCCTGAGATTGAATTTTGCCTCTGTTCACCCAGTACCCAGATGGATGACAGAGAATTGACTAGTCTGGCAATTTAGTCTTTTGGGAGGTGTCCTAGACGCAGATATTCTAAAAGACAACTGTGTTGTTTAGGTTGGCTGACAGTGTTCGCAAAACATCCAGCATCTAGCTCACCCGCATCTGGAAGGTAGATGAGGCATTATTTTGGCCAATGGGCATAACTATAAGCTAGTAGATGCCCTCAGACTTTGACATCACCATCTTCTCTTTGGCTTTAGATCAGAGGCCTCTGGTCGACGGAAAAGCCGTTCCTACATTTTAGTCTGCTAGAAATGACAGACATTACAACCGCAATGTGATATATCAGTAATCGGAGAGGAGTGGGGCACTCATCTTCGCTGTTGACAAGCACTACAACTCTAGTCTTGCGCAAAGGGGCAAAGACTTTGGCTGGTATCAAACCATCTGGTGGGCTCTCTGAACACCATGTCTGACGACCTCAGTCAGCTTCATTTTGCCATACATGAATGGCATGCCCGCCCGGAGGTCGTCCATTACATCTTTGCTCAGTGGGGTTCCCCTCAGGTGGTCCTGTTTGCCACTCGCAGCGACACGCACTCCTGCATTTCTATTCCTTCCATTGTCCATTGCAAGGAACCTTGGGGGACACATTTCAGTTGAAGTGGAATTTGTCTCTTCACTACACATTTACTTCCTTACCCTTGATTCCTCTGGTTCTGAGGAAGATTCTCCAAGACCGGACCCAAGACATCTTCATTATCTCTGACTGGCCAAGAAGAGTGTGATATGCAGATCTTTTACATTTATTCCTGTGTCCCCTGACCCGTCTTCCTCTAAGGGCGAACCTTCTCCCCTAATCAGAGGGGCAAGTTCTTCAACCCAACCTCCAGAGCCTCTGCCTTCATGTGTGGAGTGGGGATATTTGAGTTTGTTTTAACTCCCAGCGGACATGGTAGACATTACAATGTGCTCGCTATGATTCTATCAAGATGGTGTACTCCAAAAGGTGGAACAGGTTTGTCGCCTGGTGTGCTGAGACGGCCGTTTGTTTGACATTCTGAAGTTTGTTCTCTTGTTAGCGCAGCAATGCTGTGGGGATGTCTAAGGATACCTAGCAGCCTTGTAGACCTTCCGCTGCCTTCTGGACCAGCCATCCTTGTTTATATCGCCCATTGTTTTAAGATTTCTGAAGAGCTTGACAGATTTATTTCACCCTACTTCCTATGTAATGCCACAGTGGGTCCTCAGTTTGATGTTTTTTATTGGGTCCCCATTTGAGCCTCTTCATAGTTGCCAATTGAGACCTTTAGTGGTTAAGACATTTTGTTTAGTTGCCATTACCTTGGCAAAATGAATTGGCAAGTTGCAAGCGCTGAATGTGTGCCCTCCTTTTACTTGCTTTTCCCCTAACAAGTTGGTCCTTTGAACCAGAGCTGCTCTTCTTTCAAAGGTTTCTGGATCCAGTCTTGTCACCTTCCATATTTAGAAGACAAGGGATCTGCAGGTAGATATAGTATCCACCAGAAAGGTTGTTATCAAAGGTAATTAACTTTTACTTTTGCGTAAATAATCCATCTTATACATATAGGCTTGATTGAGTGCTAGTCAGTCAGTGATAGTGAAAATGCCTGAATGAGTGAGGCACCAGGCGGCTTTGTTTGATATGCGACTGCTTGCAGTCATTGAATCACAGTTGATGGCTCCAGTTTCAGTAAGAGAGCTACAAATTACACTGTAGTTCATTTAGTACTCCCAATATGTTAAATATATAGTCTCCGCAAATCACGCCTTCTGTTGATGTGAGAAAGCTGTACATGACCCTGACCCTACTACTTATTACCGACTTCACTAAAACCTGGGTCCATCACCACAGCTCAATTTCGTGTTTTCTTTGGAAACCTCTATTTATCCACTATTCACCCAGTTCCAATATCCATAAATTCTGATATCCCAATACTATTAGGCTACTATTACTGTGGTCATCATCATGTATCCCTAAAGATACTAGTGCCAACCCCTTTGAAACCCATCCTTGCCCAGCATCAGTCCTCATTTAAGGGGGGACTGATTGCAAATAGACCTCTTCCTCGTACAGCTATCCACAATCCTAACATCTCTACTCCCTTTTAGTTTAAAAAACAAACAAGAAAAGTTCTTGGTGGTTAGCAACAACTTCTATGTTGCTAACATCTTTGGCACAATGTTTGGCGGTCGAGGAACAATTTCACCATTTTCGGGCAAGTCTAAGACGAGCTTGAGAGTCAAGTAATAGAGAAAACACAATAAGTACAAATGGAACTTTTTGCTTCTTCAAAGCTCCTGTTCCTCCAAAGGCCTGAACCTGCTCTGTCTGACTTGGATCTGATTTCAGTCCGAGGTGCTGCCTCAGTTAGCATGGCCATTGTCTGCTCCATAGCAAATTGAGCCCAGTCTAACATTCCCTGTGGCTCGACTCCTTTGCCACAGGACTCTCCGGTTGTTCCTTTGTCAGCACCCCTGCTGGCTTCAGAGGTTCAGTACAGGATTCCATTCAAACTGCATTGGAAGATCTGGAACCAGTTCAGGCTAGGGCGCACCCCATGTCGTGCTATACCACAAACAAAATATGGGGAAAACTCCTGTTCCTTAGAGGCAATATTTCAAGATGATGAAGGCCCTCTTTGGCTCTGACTCCGATGCTCTTCAGGGTCTTGAGCATGTTCCCCAAAATAAAGATGATGATGATGAGGAGGTGAACCATTTGTTGCCCCTCATTACACTTCTACCTTGAACTACAAAATGCAACTGGTTGAATCCTTCGCCTGATAAAGAACTGAATTTGCCCTCGGGGCTCCTACAGAAGAAAGTGTGTCTTTTGCAATGGTGCTACGCAGAGCCACAAAGTACTAGATTTGCAACTGCGTACAGCAGATGCAAAAGACAAACCTCCTGATAGCAATCTTATAGCCCTGGCACCCACTTGTGCCATTTAATGCATCGTTGACTGGGACCCTTTTGGTTATCTGGTTCAAGCCTTGAGTGACGCAGCTCGGTTGCTAGATGGAACAGACCTGACTTGGGTAATTCAACGTTTCTAACTCTGCATACTACTCCAGAGAGCCTTATAGTTCAGGCCTCTACAAGCAAAATCAATCCAAATTATTTTGCCATTGCTCCACTAGACAGGGAATCAAAGAAAATAGATACAGTGGGCCACAGAGTCTTTTGTTCTTCTAGCTTGTATTCCAAAACTTGAATACTGTTTGTTTCTTGGGTCATTACACCCACTCCTCTGGAACTTCATGAGTGAGATTTTGCCTGCTTTGTCTAAGGAGTTCAAGTTACTTTTCACAGACAATATAGGATTGCAAGGATATTTTGAGTTCTGGCCTGGATACCATTGATTGTGCTGACTGAGTTATGGGCACCATTAATGTCTTCAGATCCCAAGCTCAGATGAGTTCTCCAAGAGGAAGTTCAAGCCTCTCTTATGAATATGCCTTTTTTTCTGATGGGTACTTCTTACAATAGATTCATCACCTTCTTAAAGCCCCCCAGGTGGAAGATTGGATACAGAGATTTTTCTCTGCATTGCTCCTGCATGCAATCAGGTGGTGTCATGCGGCTCCGCTTCGGCTTCGCCCCATCCCAGAAGTTACATCGGAGCGAGATATAAGCACCACCTCTACACGCTATCATCAGTTCCTTTCCTTCTGCTCCTTCGGACATGGATCCGTAGCTCACCCCCAAAGATTTACCTCGTCTTTGACTAACGTTTTTCTTCTCAAAATTTGTTTTCCAGTGTTCAAGGGACATCAGCGCACTAACATCTGCAGGGTATAAGCCTTGTAGGCACTGCAGATGTCTGTGACAGATCTCCACAATGTATACCTCTGGTTTCTAAGATTGTCACATGACTGCAAGTCCTGCGATAACTGCATCCGGATGAATCCTAAGGTGATCCAGGAGCGCAAAGCTAAACTCTACGTAGCTGAACATCGACAAAAGGCATGTAAAACTCGCTCCCATTCGAAGTTGAGTGTGTGCATTCGCTCTCGCTCTGGAGGTTATTGCCTCCAAAAATCTTCCTCCCATGCCAAATCTTCAAGTAAATACAAATAAGAAGAAACACAAGAAGGAGAAGCAGAATTCTTCTTCATTCTGCTAATGTCAAGCAGAAAAGTCACAGGACATCAAGGGGCCTCTCTGTCTCGGTCCCGATCACCTACTGAGGAAGGAAAGGGATTCCACAAATGGTCCCAATGCAACCTGACTTCATGTGTCCATTGGCAATACCGCAGCTGGTAGAGGCCTTCATGTTGTTGGATCTTCGCCACCCTTCTCGCTCCCTTTTCATGCCCCTGGATCCAAGGAGGCCTCCAGTTGGATTTCTGTTGGTGGATCCGTTCTCTACGCCATCCGTGTCTTGCCCCTCCAACGGGGTCCAACCGACCCCAGGACTGACGCTCATGCCAGCTTCGAACACCATGACCCATGCCGGTTCCTGCCACGTCGACGTTAGCTCTGACTCCGCTGATGCTGGAGTAGGACCCAAATGTCTCACCCGACTCCGAGATGAATCAGCCGCCTCCTCAATAGAAGTTGCATCCAGCGCGTGTTCCAACATTCTGATTCTGGCAAAACGCTTCTACTTCCCAGGAGTCGCCATCAAGCACTGCAACTGTCTTTATGCCTCTGATTCAGAGCGTAGCCAACATGGTATGGGTGATGAAAATGGCGGTGACAGGGATGATGCATCCCACTACTATGACAATGAGATCCATTTCATAGATATTCAGGTGTCCAGTTGCTTGGATACCTCTCCTGACACTGGGTTGAGCCCCCACCCAGCCCCTCCACAGAAAAATAAGCTTCTTTCACTGTATTTATACAGCATGCTGCTAACATCCTCGAATTGCAGATGCCATCTATTGAGATTAAGACAAATGTACTAATGGAGGTCCTGAAACCTGGGCAAGAATTCACCAAATAAAACCTACCCTTTAACAAAGCCCTCACGGACATAATAATGAGCACTTGGGCCAATCCTTGCTCTTGCCCACCGGTAAACAGGCAAGTGGCTAGAAGACCTCGATCTGCCCGAGGAGACCCTGCCTTCCTTATTCAACATCCTACACCTGAGTCTAGTGGTCCAGGCATGTACAAGTACACTAAGCCCAAATTTGTTCCATACTACTCCTACTGCTACTTCTGACAGAGAATCTAAGTGGATGGAGACATTTGGAAAACTGATATACTCTTCGCTAGTCTTGCCCTTTGCTCTGTTAATGACAGCTGTCCATTAGGTAGATATTTGTATGACCTGTGGGATATGATTAGCAAGATCTTTTAGCAAGAATTTGGCACAAATCATCCAGGATTTCCAAGATGCAGCAAAATAGGTCAACAGCGCCAAGCTGAACACTAAAGACTGATTAGGGAGGGCAGGTGGTACCAGTGTCGTCCTTTGGCAACATGTGTGGATGAGATCCACAGGCTTTTTGGGCGACGCCAAAATATCCTTAATGGATTTACTATTTGACAGCATCTGGGTCTTCGGAGACAACACAGAATCTCAGAGCTGGAACACTTCAGAGAAAGCAAGGCCATCGCCGACATTCTTTGGCCTTTCTGCACCTGTGCTGCAGTATCCCAAGCAATTTCACCCCTTTTGAGGCTTTTGAAGGGGTTTGGGTCAAAGACAATGCCAAGGCCCTCTAACCAGCCAGCACCGTACTGCCCAGTCTACCATCCCTCCTGATGCAGCTTTCCAACCGATTTAGTTTTTCGTCTGAAGCACATGGCCATTTTGTTGGAGGCAGGATATGTTATTACCTGCACGGGTAGTGGAGCATTACATCTGACAAATGGGTAATCTAGATCGTTCAACAAGGAAATGCTCTGCCATTCCTCTCAGACCCGCCACATATTTCACCCACATCAGAGCGGCTGTCGAGAGACGTCCAGGCTTTTTTTGTCAAAGAGCCAATAGAGAGGTGCCAGCATCGGAAATAGGAACCAGATGTTATTACCATTATATCCTGGTGCCAAAGGAAGATGAAGGCCTTCGTCCCATTTTAGACCTTCACCTTCTCAACATCTTCCTGAAAAAGGACAAATTCAAGATGCTCACATTGGCCCAGGTTTTATCTGCCCTGGATTCAGGATACTGGATGGTAGCACTGGACCTACAGGATGCCTATCCTCACATTCCCATCCTGCAGTCCCACAGGTGTTACCTGTGGTTCACGTGGGCCAGGAGCAATTTTAGTTCATAGTGCTTCCCTTTGGCCTCACCAGTGCCCCTCAGGTGTTCATGAAAGGGATGATGGTGGTCACAACACACCTTCAGAGGTTGAGGGTACCAGTCTTCCCTACCTTGAAAACTGGCTGCTAAAGGCGGGCTAGCTCCAGGCAGTCACCAATCACCTCCAGACGACAGCAAACCTTGTAACATCATTGGGTTTCACCATCTATGGGCCAAAGTCATGCCTGACTCCTTCGCAGATGCTCCAGTTCATCTGAGGCATTCTGCATATGGAACAGTTTGTATCTTTCCCTGTGAGAGGAGAGTCCAGGATATGAATCTGATGTTTCAGCATCTGTCCCGGATCTCAGTATGGATGACTCTGCCCCTCTTGGAGGTGTTGGCATCATGCTAGCAAAACACACCAGGTGGCACGTGTGGACTCTGCAAGTGGGACCTCAAATCCCAGTGGGCACACCATCAGGGAAATCTGTCTGATTGTATTCAGATTTCAGAGAAAACTGCAAAAAATCTGCAGTGTTGTCTTCTGGACCTCAATTGGGTCAGGCCCCTCTATTTACCACACCCAGAGCTAATGGGGGTCATGGATGCATTGCTGCTGGGTTGGGGAGATTAACTAGGAGAGGTTATTGAAGGACTCTGATCTCCATCAAAGACTTGATTCCACATCAATTTGTTGGAGGTGTGGGCTATTCGCTTGACGTTGAAGGCCTTCATACCCACCTTCAAAGGAAGGTTGTTTGAAGTTCTCACGGACAACACCACCGCCGTGTGGTACTACAACAAGTAGGGTGGGGTGGGGTTCGCGATCCTGTGACAGGAGACGCTGTACCTCTAGAAATGACTGGGATTTAAGGTCATTTCCCTGTTCGTGAACCATCTAGTGGAGGATCTTTGAATGCCAAGGTTGGTGAACTTAGCTGGATGATGCTAAGCAGATTTTGAATGGCAATTACATTTAAAGGTGGCACAATACATCTTCCAAGAATGTGGAGAGCCCTGGCTCAGTCCCTTCACCACTGCAGGGAATGCGCAATGTCAACACTTTTGCCTGCTAGAGTTCCCAAGGCAGCTCTCTCTTGGAGACTCATTTTACCTAGAGCAGAATACAGGACTCTTGTATGCCTTCACACTTCTACCTCTCCTGCCTTGTGTTCTGAAGAAGATTAGGAATGACTTTGCCCAGGTCATCCTAGCTGCTCCTGATTGAGCCATGAGAGTGTGGGACACGGAACTTCAGAGGATGAGCATCTGTCCTACAATCAGGCTGGATTGGGAGTATCTTCTGTCAGAGCAGCAGGGTTGGTCCTTCACCTGGGCCTGTGCAGTCTACCCCTCCATGCGTGGAGATCGAGCAAATACAGTTGACTGCTTTCGACCTCCCTCCCAAAGTCGTGGATGTCATTCTAGGGGCCAGACACACACTACAAATTCTGTTTATGCAGGGCGTTGGTCAAAGTTTGCAGCCTGATGTAATTCAAGCCATACCAACCCATTGCAAGTATAGTTGTCGGAAGTTCTGCTTTTTGTGCTGTCTTTAGCCCAGCAGGGGCTTGCCTTGGGCACTGTTAAAGATTGTCAGCCTTATCAACTTTTTTATGTTTACGAGACCAGCCATCCTCATTTAACTCCCCTGTTGTGATGTGCTTTCTTAAAGGTTTAGTTTACATGTACCCACCCAAACCTTATGTGATGCTACAATGGGATCTTAATATGGTTCTCATTTTCCTATAGTGTACCCCATTTTAGCCAAAGCACAGCTGCCCTTTGCACCTCCTGAAGCTTAAAACAGTCTTTCTTATTGCAATAATGTCAGCTCATTGTGTGAGTGAATTGCAAGCTTTATACTTCCAACCTCCATACACCACTTTTTTCCTGGGCAATCTTCTGTTGAGGACCAGAGTGATGTTTCTGCCAAAGGTTATTACTCACTTTCATGCTGGCCAATCCACCACTCTTCCATTGTTCTTTGCTACACCTCACTCCTCAAAAGAGGAGGAGAGACTCCATTGCTTTTACTCCAAAAAAGCCTTGAGTTTCTACATCATTCGTACCAAGGACCATCGAGTGGACAATAAGCTCTTTGTGGGTCTTTGGGAGGTGAAGAAGAGTAAAGCACTGTTGAACAGGACCATACCGTGGTGGATAGTCCTCTGAATTAGGATCTCCTACGCCCTGGCCAAAAAGCAGTTTCTGGTGGGTCTGAGATCTCATTCAACGAGAGCCACGGCTGCTACCACTGCATTGGCATGCAGAGTACCTGTTCTGGACATGTCGGGCCTCTCTGTCGGCATACATTCCCATATTCACAAAGCACTACTACCTTGATAGCCAGGTCTGGCAGGCAGAACACTTTGCCGGTTTGGTCCTATAGGACTTTTTGGTCAAAGCCATTCCACTAACCCACCACCTTGGGAGGTACTGTTTTGGTATCTATTCACAAGGTAAGGAAACTGCGGTCAGAAAAATCCATTTGAAGAAAACGTTTTTTCCCCTTTGGTAACGCTCTTTTTGGTGGATACTCCATCATTTTTCAGATTCCTCTTTACCCTTCTGTCTCTCTGTCCTATGGAATAGTCTCTTTTCCTTCTAAAGAGGTCCCAGTCTAGGAATCTGCACACTGTTGGGTCTGATCAATTTTTAAGCTGCACGTTTGACAACGTGGATAGCATCAAGAATGAAACTGATGTCAGCTTGCAGTGGTGGTGCTTACATTCGGCTTCAATGTCACCTATTGGGTGAGACAATCCCGATGTGGAGCCTTACGACGCTACCTGCTGACTCGCATGAGCAAGGCTGAGAAAAATATATGGATCTAGTCTGGCACCTAGGGGTATTCACAAGTGAGGAATCTGCTGTTAGATTGAGTATCCACCAGAAAGAGTGTTACCGAAGGCAAGTTACGTGTCCAGTAGGGCACGATTTTTTGGAGAGAAGGCAGATTCTGCCCTGGATCTTTCAGAAGTTAAAAGAATATTAAAGGGCCTTTGCCTATCATCACAGCCTGTTCAGTTTGTTGTGCCCTTTCAAGGCTCCAGGTGTGCGGATAGGAGAAGAGATCACCAACAGCAGCAGCAGTCCTGCTGCTCCTCATTTAGTGCTGCTGCCACCATGCCTCTTTAGTTTCCCCTCTATCAGAACTGATGCCATTAGTGGGTAGAATCCAGCATTATCATCATCATCTCTGGCACTCTATCATGTCGGATCATGTTGAACCAATGGGTCCTTCAGATTGTTTGACAAGGTTATGCCCTCCCCTGTCTGTGCATGCCACCTCATTTCCCTCCAGACATTACTCAGACTTCTGTGAATCATGCAGCTATTTTGTCCCAAGAGGGGATGATGTTGCTTGGAAAGTAATTGTTCAAACTTGTACCTGTGTGGAAGAGGGGTCTGTGTTGCTATTGCAGGTACTTCTTGGTCCCCAAGAAGGATGTGGGCTTGAGACTGATTTTGATATTTACCTCTGAGTCTGGAATGATGACAGTGGCTCAAGTTCTGTCCTCAGGACTGAGTTATGTCCATAGACCTACAGATGCTACAGATACTTTCATTTGCCCCATCCTGCAGGCCCACAGAAAGTATCCGTGCTTTGTGGCATGGTCAGACCACTTCAACTTCACTGTTGTTACCTTTGGCCTTTATTATGGCCATTCTGTATGTTGTTGCTACAAGGGTGTTCCCATAACCGCAGAAAGTTTCGGACTATGATCCTGATTTTTCAAGTGACAGCTACTGTCCAAGCCTTGATGGTTCTGAAACGGATTGGCCTCTTATTGTGTTGCATCCTCCTGGTGCCCAACATTTGCTAACATCCCAGCCGTTCAATAGAATCTTCGCATGTTGTAGGTTCAGTATTGGGGATGCCATACGGGAAGGAATCAGATCTCCAACAACGTGGTCCAGGTCCTTCAGTAGTGAATTTTATAGGCAAACTTGACATGTTATAGCCCGTTCTCCCCTGCACTTCCACGGGTATGAGTGGTGATGTTTGTGTCCACTTTGGTTTGGGGCAGTCACCTGGTCGAGGTGAAGATCAGGGGTCTCTGGTTTCTCATGGCACATCGCATTACATCAATCTTTTGAAACTGCTCCACCATCTTCCTAGCTTTGAAGGCATTTCTTTCCTTCATGATGGGCAGTTCAATGTAGGCACTGACAGACAACGCAACCAATAAGTGGTACTGCAACAAACAGGGTGAACTGGGATCCTTGGTCCTCCATCTATAGGCTATGAGGATGTAGTGGTAGTCACTTATCTGCCCTTTCTGGTGCATACTTCTACCTGCAGATTCCTCACTTTTAAATATCCCAAGCACATACTGGAAACCTTTGCAATAGAACTCTGGTGCTGGTAGGTGGCAACGACTCCATCTCGACGCCGAAAGTGAAATCGCGGTGACGTTCCTGGAGCCATAAAGCAGCCACCTCAACATCAGATCCATTTTTTCCACACCTTTCGATGTGGTTCGGGGGAATCTCTCCACCACGCTTGAGGAAAGACATTTGGCTCAGTGTAGGTGATAATGCCATCCTCTAAGAAATGAGGGTTCAAGTGCTATCATAAATGTGATGGACGGGGGGCGTTGCTGGCAGCCAAGCATGGCGGTCGTGCTTTAGCTGAGCTCCGGACCTGGGCCGACAAAATCCTGGCATATACCTGCTAAACGTCGAAGGACAGACACCAAAGTGCAGGAGTGAGCAGCGGTGACGAGCGGGAGGACTCGGTGCCGCCTGGGTGTCGGAGGAAGCGAACGCGGCCGAAATTGTGACTCCAAAGGCCTGACGGGCGCAGCCGACTGCTGAACGAGGAGGGCCGTGGCGGGATTAAGACCTGTGTCCCTACGCTACACGGTAATGGCACTGAGGCTGTAGAAGGATTGCGAGGCCCTGGGAACTGGATTAATTTGCTGCCGGACGAAATTGCAGGGAGCCGAGGCGGCAGACGCTGAGAAAGAGAGACTGCACGGGAAGTGTGCTGGCAGAGCGGGACCGGAGTTTACGCGAGCTCGGGGATGCGGGGCGGCCTGCTCCCCTGTGGCGCAACGAGACACTCTGTCGCAATACCAGAAGCGGCGCCTCGCACATGGTGCCGATGTCGCTAGGAGGAGATAGGCACTGAACATATTGAACATATGCAGAACAGGAGCAAGTGTCTGCTGCTGGAGGCCCGAAAGTAATGCAACGCTGAGTTGGAGCCACTGAGTGTGAGCATACTGGGTAGCGATCGGCAAATGGCGGCGGTGGGCGCCGTTGAGCAACCATAATTGACCCGCAAGGCACAGGGAGGTGAAGCGGCCTGTGCACCCTACATAGACCCAGAGGAGGAAGGGAATACAAGGCGGCAGTGATTGGTGGCAGTGATCTTGGGCGGAACGGAGGCAATGACACAAGCCCTGTATACACCGCTGCAGTGAGGCTGGAGATACGAGGCCTGCGGTAGCTCTTGGAAGGGCAGCAAATCACGCGGTTCCCTGAATAACGTGGCCCACCACACTGTTACCGGATGCCAGGGCGGACGCGGAGCGCGGATGGTGAGGTGCCACAGTGAGTAGCAATGCGCTGACACTGCCGGGATTCCTACTGCTGCGAGGCCGGTGCAGGTACGCCGGGGCCGCCCACCCGCTGTGTGGAGCCGTTACTGCACTGCAGGACACACACTGTCATAAGGGTGGCGGGCAAGCAGATGGGCTGAGCGGAAATGATTGGTGTTGGCAACGTGAGAGAGCTGTGATGCTGTGGTAGGAGCACTGGGTGAAACGCTGTGGAGGTGTATAGGAGACCCAGGGGAAGCACACTGTAAACCTACATCCACCCTACACAAGATACCTGTCGCTGGATTGGTTTGCAAGATGGGGCGTAAGGGTGTGAAAC
Source organism: Calotriton arnoldi (assembly GCA_963921515.1). NCBI lineage: Eukaryota > Metazoa > Chordata > Amphibia > Caudata > Salamandridae > Calotriton > Calotriton arnoldi. Next base: position 1,796,673 of record CAWUFW010001923.1, on the reverse strand, counting down.
AACAGGACCAAGGCGGGCAGGACTATGTCCCGGATACGGTGGACCCCGCGCACAATAAGACTGGAACAGAGTGCACTCCACTGACGGAAGCACCTACACCTGCGAATAAGCTGGATCTCATACTACAGGAAGTGCGCGAATCCAGAAAAGCGATAGAACTTCAAGTAGGGACTCTGACTACTGGCCTCAACTTGCTTCGGGCGGACCACGCTAAGCTTGCGGACAAGGTGAAAGAAAATGCTGCGACGCTGGAGGAAGTTATCCCATGGAAATCACAGACTGACACCAAGGTTGCACAGCTGCAAGAACAGGTAGCTATCCTGCTAGATCGGGTGGAAGATGCAGAGGGGAGGGCCCGGCGTAATAATATCCGCGACATTGGACTGCCCGAAAAGAGTGAGGGAACTGACGCGACGAGATATATGGAGCGGTGGTTCCGGGATCACATCACCAATGAAGGACTTTCCGAGCAATATTGCATAGAGCGAGCACATAGGATTCCTACTGGTCGCCCAAAACCAGGCGCTCCACCTCGTCCTCTAATAGTGAAACTACTGAACTTCCGCGACAGGGACACCATCCTGCAAAAAGCCTGTGAATCATCTCCGATAAACTTCGAAAATACGAAAATCTCACTATACCCAGATTACACAATGTTGGTTCAGAAACAGCGTTCTTCCTTCATGACAGTTAAGAAGCAGCTCAGAGACTTAAACCTGAAATATGCACTGCTTTTCCTGGCGCGCTTAAAAATCTTATACGACCAAAAATCCCATTTCTTCGATAGCCCCGGAGACGTGGAAGATTGGCTGGAAGTGATGGAACTAACGAATGCTGCAATGACTAACTCTCAACGCACGGCGAAGAGCAGGACCAGCCCTGGGATCTCCGCTGGGCGAGGAAGCCGAAGAACGCGCCGGACTCCTGCACGGCAGTATATCACCAAGCAGCAGATACAACAGAATAAATCAAAGGCACTTATAGCGGCGGCCACTTTCACGCACACCTCGGGAGTGGAAGCTAAGTCCTCCTCGGAAGAAGAAGAAGTAACGCACGAATCAGACTCTGAAGGCAGTATGGCCCTGTTTCCATCTGCGACCCCGCAAGTCATTAAAGACTTATACGGCTGACTGTATCCGCAAGTATAAGTAATGTAACTGTAAAATGAGTTCTTGTAACATGCCCGCGGCAATGGCAAATTTATTTGCAATGTACATTATTAATTAGGCCCAGGTCCCGTAGAAGCTTAGCTGTATTGTTGTGTAGAGAGTACACCACATGTGGAGCACTAGCGATGTCCCCCACACGGCGAAGGCGCTATGCATGACCATTGAGTTCTTATTGTTTCAGTTAAGTTGTATGGTCCGGTATAGTTGGGTGACCAGACCGAGCATTGGGTTGTTCAGGGGGTGGGAAGGTCTCACGGTACGGAAATGGATAGGTAGGCTCTTCTACTTGCGCACCACATTAATTTCCACGCAGCTTCAAATGCTTTGCGATGACTGCACAGGGTAACTACACCATAATAACGTGGAATATACGGGGCATGGGAACAATACAGAAGAGGCATAGGATACATGCGCAGCTACAGCGCCGCAAAGCACAAATAGTATATTTACAAGAATCTCATATGGTAGACAGCGAGGCGGCGAAGCTGCGCAAGAAATGGAGGGGACAAATCTTCTCCACCTCCTACTCCAGCTGTGCGAGAGGGACCACTATTTGGGTGCGGCATGGAGTACCATTTAAAGCTCTGGAACAAAGGGTGGACAAGATGGGACGATACATATTTGTGAAGGGTACGCTAGATGGACAACCTGTAATACTGGGCACGGTGTACGCTCCGAACTTGGAACAAGATAAGTACTGGGACATAGTGAGCGGGGCGCTAGCGAGATGGGAAGCACAACCATGGATACAGGGAGGGGACTGCAATGCGGTAATGGACGTGGCGCTAGATAGGTCACACCCGCCACTACATGGAGCAGGTGTGTTTAAACAAGCTGAAGCACTGGCTAGATGGGCAAAAGGTTGGGAGCTCTGTGATGTCTGGAGGATGAGGCACCCCATGCACAGAGAGTACTCTTACTATTCTGCAGTGCATGACTTACATACCAGAATAGACAGAATATACTGCTCCACCAGGATAGCAATGCAAACGCTTCACGCCACTTACTTGCCAAAAACCTACTCAGACCACAATCCACTGGAGATTAGTATGGCATGGGGGAGAGTGCCCACGCCGGTTCCCACATGGCGGCTGTGGCCACAGATGCTGGAAGATTCAGTATTCCGTAGTGACCTTTCAGGGACCATTGAGCATTATTTTGAAGAAAATAGCAATACGGCAACAAGCAGGTTGGTAGAATGGGACGCTTTCAAAGCAGTGATACGGGGGAAGGCGATAAGTACGACTGTGGGCGTCAGACAGGAAATACATAAGGCTTTGATAGAAGTGGAAGATAATATGGGCAAGTTGGAACAAGAGGCTGCCACACATACTGACCAAAAGGGCCCACTGCAAGAAGCGAGAATAAAGCATGCAGAACTTCTAGAGACACTACGGGTCATTGACTACAAGCATATACGAGGAAAGCCCACGCTGAAGCGGATAGAGCAGGAGCACTACTTGCCAAATTAATCCGGGACGCCCCCCCTACGGTGGTTATACATGAGATTGTAACGGCGGGAGGGACTATGGCCTACACTCGGGCAGATATTAATGCAGCCTTCCGACATTATTACACCACGCTATACAGTGCCACAGATCACAACACGAAGTCCCAAATGGAGGCCTTCCTCTCTAATGTGACATACCCAAGACTCACAGCCGCAGCCCAGAAAGACCTCACTGGACCCATTACCCAATCTGAGATCAGAATAGCTATGAAGGGACTTCCGCGAAATAAAACCCCTGGCATGGACGGGCTCCCAATAGAATTCTATAGTACATATGCAGAATCACTAGTGCCTCAACTGGAATTGTTATATAAAACCGCGTGGGAGAAGGAAGTCTTACCACACTCAACGGCACAAGCGTTAGTTATATCACTCCCGAAAGCAGGGAGAGACCCCACAGATATGGCCAACTACCGGCCGTTGTCCCTACTAAACTCTGAATACAAGATCTTAAGTAAGGTACTGGCTAACAGGTTATTGCCCTCCCTGTCTAAGCTAATTCACATTGACCAAACAGGGTTTTTACCGTCACGCAGCACATCACTAAATATTAGGAAATTACACCACTTGATGACGGAAGCCCCGAGCCGATACCCACATGCGGGCTGTCTTTCGTTAGATCTAAGGCAAGCCTTTGATTCCATAAACTGGGAGTATATGTTTCAGGCCCTGGAGAAATTCGGGATTCCAGAGGGATATATTGCTTGGCTACGCCTCCTATACAAGGCCCCTACAGCACGGGCCCGCACTGGTGGTCATATCTCGGAGGAATACTCCATACATAAGGGGACTAGGCAGGGATGCCCCCTGTCACCTCTTATCTTTATACTGGCCCTGGAACCATTGGCCATAACACTGCGGAAAGAGATCACAGATCGGGGTATATTGCTAGGAAACACATTGCACCTGTTCTCGGCATATGCAGACGACATCATTTTATACCTGCATGACTTAAACATGCCTCTAGCCCCAATATATGATACGTTCCGTCGCTTTGAATGTGTGCCTGGATTAGCCATTAACATAATGAAATCGGATGCTTTCTTCTCTACAGAGAATGCAGGAACTACAAGTATAGATTTTGGGGACACTCAACTAACGGTGGCACCGGATACCTTTAAGTACTTAGGTATACAAATTTACAGGGCACAAGCAGATATGCTTGACGGTAACCTGCACAAAGCAATCCGAGCTTTGCGTTCCAGTATCGTTTTCTGGACGGCACTGCCACTATCTGATATGGGGAGGGCGGCCCTGGCAAAAATGGTGGTTCTGCCGAGACTTTTGTATTATTTCACTAACTTACCACTAATCGTACCGCAAACCACATTTAAATTACTGAACACGATGCTCATCGACCTTATCTGAGGTACTGGTAGACGCCGTATAAGCCTGAAGAAACTGCAAGTAGGTACACGCATGGGCGGACTGGGTGTCCCAGACATGCGAGCATATTATTATGCATGTCAATTGCAGTGGTTATCATACTGGACTGCGGGACGCAACTTGCAGGAAATAGGGTACACGGAGGCAGATATGGACAACGGTGCGCTACACGCTCTATTGCTGCCTGGTGGCAGACCCCCGAGGGACCTTCCCTCACTGCTAGCCACAGCGCTTCAATGCTGGAAGGCGGCGTTGCATTATACGCAAGCACCCCCGGCATATGCAGGTAACATTCCTCTGACGGGGATTCCACAAGCGGGAGGCAGACTCACGAAGCGGAAATTGGCACCTTGGTCGGATGCGGGGATTCACACAGTGTCAGACCTATTCGGGGACGGGATACTGCTCGACCATGATACATTTATTAATGAAACTGGGGCCCCAGCACACTTATATTTACTACACGCTGCACTAATACAATACATAAAAAAACACTGGGCCCCGCAAAGGCAGGAACCCTCTACTAATGACCTAGTCAAGATGGTACATTATATGGGAAGAGGCAGACACCTTATTAGATGGCTTTATACAGGCATCAGTTCGCACACCAAAGCCACTCTAGGCACACTGAGAACTACATGGGAGGGAGACATAGATAGGGACCTAACAGATAAAGAATGGATGGAGGTACTGGAACATCCAAGGAAGACATCGAGGAACACGAAACTCAAATTTATACAGACTATGGTATTACACCGAGCTTACCTCACTCCACATAGGTTAGACAGAATGTTCCCCCAAACACAACATTATTGCCCGAGATGCCTGTTAGAGGGAGCGAACCTACTTCGTATGTTATGGACCTGTCCCAAAGTGCGGGGATACTGGGACACCGTCAGGCACAGAACGGGGGAAGCGGTAAACCGTGAAATACAGAACACGATAGAGGAGTGCATTCTAGGACGGCATAAGCAAACATCCAAACATAAAGTGCAATACCGTTTTATAGATCTAGCACTCATATTAGCTATACGAAACATTACTATGAGATGGAAATCGCGGAAACCCCCGGAAGTACTGACCTGGCACACGGAATTACTGCGCTGGGGTGCTGCGGAGAGCGCCGCATTACGCAGAGAAGAGCTCAAGGGCTTACGAAAAATGCCAATAGCACTGGAATGGGATGGGATGCTAGAAGCCATAAGGACAATGGATGATGTTTAGGACCCAGTATGAGGCATACAACAGAAAGCGCAGAGGGGTAACCATGTCCTGTAACCGGCGCATAAACAAGGAGATTTAAGATACGTACACATGACTGTGTTACGAGCCTATACCGAATAATACACATATATGGGACTAAGAAGTACGCGTGAGACCGGGGTGGAACGGGAGGGGGGAGTTGGGGACAGTTTGTTGTATTAATATGTTGGAATATGAACATCAGCAGAGTTTAAAAAACTCGAAGACAAATGTGGACTGTAATGATTGATACATAGACCTATTGTGTACATATAAGCTACAACAGGAATATGAAATAGACATGTGTATACTTATTAAGACATCTATGATGGTACAAGATATGTAACATGTTGATATGTTATATACAATCAATAAATACCAATAAAGTATGTTTAAAAAAAAAAAAAAAAAAATGTGATGGACGAATGTCCATTACAGATCCACACAACGATTGTCTGAGGTGCCTGGCTGGAGGTATGACTGGTCGAGGCGGGATCTTTGTCTTAAGTATAAGTCTAAGGCAATAAAGGAACGGGAGGCCAAATATTTATATGGCTATGGCAAAGGATGACCATCAAAGCAGACATCGCAGTAGATCTTTTTCTAGGGACAGCACAATATGGAGGCCCCCCCTCTCTCTCTCCTCTCCCTCATCTAAATTATTGAAGGAATCAAAATGTGACGCCACAAGAAGAGGCACTCTTCTTCACACAGGAGGTCCAGTCAAAAGGTAAGACCTCATATGTAAAATTTGAGGGTCTGGAAGGTGTTCACGGTCTATAACATACCCTTCACTGCCTGAATATGAAATTGTGAAATGTGACATTCCTGAATGTCACATTTCATGATCTCATAACAAAGGTAAGACTTTTCCTAGGGCTTCTCCATAGTCCCACTCTTCATCTAAACTTCAGCTAGTGGAGATGTCCCTGCAACTGGCTTCACTACAGACTCTGGTGCTGACAGCTATGCCTCTTCTGTCTCTGCCTTTGTCAGTACAGATGGCGGCATGCCCTGAGTTTCCAGTGCTTTGAACGGATCCAGCATCCTTTCTCCAAGTGATGCTGGAGATATTTCAGAAGGCAGCGGTCCACTCTTGTGTGCCACCCTACCCTTTGTGTCTGTATGACCCTCCATTTGGATCGTTTCCAATGCCGAATGTTGTATTGCCGCTGTGTGCACCACTGGTGCAAAAAGGCGTTCTTCTGATGTCAGATCCCTTCCCAGCTACTGTTCAGGCGTTGACATCAATGCCAAGGCTGACACCCAGTTCGATCCTGGCGCTGTTGACGCTACAAGCAATACTGTTATCACACGAGTCATCTCTGCCTCCAGTCAAAAATAAAAGAGATTAAGAGGGGAGAAACAAAGGCTCCTTGAAGTAAAGCAAGACAGATTGGGAGCTTATTTATAACTTATTTTGTTTGGACTCAGACCAGGTAATAGATAGAAGACCCTCTTATGACCTTTGATTCTACTAGCTTCTCTGACCTCACAGGTCTCCAGGACGCTTGTGGGCTGGATACTTCTCCTTAGATCGAAATAGATACACCCCTGGTCCAGCTCTGCCAGAACTGGCTTCTTTTCATTGTTGCTAAAAAGTCTGAAGACACCTTAGAGCTCCCTCTTCCTTCTGTAGAACATTGTCCCAGCATCCTGATAGACATTCTGCAAATGGCCACTCCGTCTAATGAGCGCCTTCTTCCATTTAACAAAGCCCTAATAAAGTAAGGAAACCCTGATCGAATCCTCCGACTACTTAAGCAGTAAACCAAGCTATAGCACCTTAGTATAGTCCAAATGCTAATGATCTGGCCTGTCTTTCCCTTCATCCTTCTCCTAACAGCTTAGTAATTTATGGCTTTCCAATACTAAATTTAACCCTTGTGCCTTTGCCACTCACCCCCTAGATAGGCAGTTGAAAAAATTAAGGGGAGCAGGCAAGAAAGTTTTTTCGTCAGGGAGTTTGAGACCAAGCTTTTTTAAAGCTGCATGCCTTATTGGCAGCTGGACACATGTTCAAAGGGATCTGCCAGCTATGGTAGTCCCAGCCTACTTCACCACCTCAGACTCTGCTTTGTTGTGGTGGTACTTGATGGACAGGATGCAGCCCTTAAAATATTAAAGCAGGGCTAGACACCTCTGATTTTATTGCTTGAACAATGACCTTGTTAATCTCCCTAAGGTGCAATGCCTTGCACCCTTCCTCAGGCTTTTCCAGGGACATCCAAAATACATTAATGGATCTTCCTTTTGATGGAGAGAGATTTTTTGGCCAGAAAGCGGATGCCGGTTTAGAAAGATTCAAGGAAGGTTGAGCCATTGCCAGATCCTTAGGTCTCCAAGCTTCCACTAGAGGTACTTTTTGTAGACCAAGACCGTTTTCTATAGACTATTCCAAAAGGCAGCACCAATTTCCATCGACCTTTCAGCAACTCAATCCCCCATGCACCAGCACAGGGGAAGGGGAAAAGGCTGTACTAAACAGCTGCAGTGCTCCTCCTCCTTCTCTGCACCACCAGGGAAAGCACAGTAGTTTGGCCATGAAGGAACATTTACAGCCGGTGGGAAGCTGGGTAACCTCTTTTCTAATGTCCTGGACCAATGGGTCCTATTGTTAATAGAAAATAGGTGCACCTTACTCTTCCAACAATAACACCCCCGGCATCCCTTCCCAACAATCCCTTCAATCCAAAGAACTTCTGAGAATGCTATAGCAGGAGGTGGCAGAAGGGAGCAGTGCAGTTGGTGCCAGAGCAGGAAAAGGGTCAGGAATGTTAATCTTGGTACTTCCTGATCAGTATTCATCTGACCCTATACCACAGGCTCTGGAATTTCTTCTTATGCAAGGAGAAGTTCAAGATGCTGTTTCTGGCTCAAGCCCTTCTGGCGCTGGATTCAGAAGACTGGATAGTGCCTCTCGACTTGATGGATGGCTACTTTCACATCCCAATTCTGCAATCACACAAGCAGTATCTGCAATTGGTTGCAGTACTTTCTTTTGGCCTGACGTCAGCACCATGAGTCTCCACCAAGATGATAGCGGTAGCAGCTCATCAGGAGGCCGGAAATTGCTGCATTCCCGATCCGCGATGATTGGCTGCTAAAAGCCATTTCGCAACTTATTGTGACACGTCATCTGAAAAAAACAGCACATACATTATTCGACTTGGGATTATTTTCAATTAATATACTAAAGTCTCACCTGATGCCATCTCAGTGCATCCTGTTCATAGGGGCAATATTGAATACCACCTTACTCCCAGTGTTCCCTCCTCTCCAGAAGATTCAAGACATTTGGAACACAATTCCAATGTTTTGACAGGGTACTCGGATTCCAGTCCTGGCAGTTCTGCAACTGCTCGGTTTGTTGTTCTGTTGCAGTTAATTGGTGTCCCATGCATGCTGGTGCATGAGGGCTCTACAGGTGTGACTCCAAAGGCAGTGGCTCCAACACCAGGGCGATTTAGCATACTCCATTGTGATCTCGAGGGGCACTACAGCTCCTATGACCTAGTTGGAGGCAGAAGGTAATCTCTCACAAGCCCGGTCCTTTTGTTCCCCTCCAGCAGTGGCCTCAGTAGTGACAGACACATCCACCTTTGGGGAGGGCACATATCTAGGGGATCTGTAGGTCAGTGGCCTCTGGTCTCCAGAGGAGCATACATACATCAACCTGCTAGAGCAATGGTCGATTAAGCTGGTGGTCAAGGCCTTCCTCCTTTCCCTGTGCAGTCAGTCGGTCAGATCTAAACCAACAATCTAACTGCCATGTGGTACATCAACAAGCAGGGAGGAGTGGGGCCTCACCTTCTTTCCCAAGAAGCATTGAGACTGGTCATGGATGCGCCAACGGGGCCTGTGGATGGTTGCCAACTACGTGACCAGCTTGCTGAATATAATGGCCGACAGCCTCAGCTGACGGCATCTCACGGATCACAAGGGGTGTCTCTGTCTGGAGGTGGTTCAGAGTCTCTTCGCCCCTTGGGGCACACCTCAGGTGAACCTTTATGCGACTCGTAGGATTGCCCGCTGCCTGATGTTCTGTGCCCTCCAGCATCCATTGCAAAGAGCCCTGGAGGACACATTTCAGTTGAACTGGAAGTTTCCACTTCACTACGTGTTTCCTCCTATAACCTTGATTCCTTGGGTTGTGAGGAAGACCGGGCCCAAGCCATATGAATCATCGCAGATTGGCAGAGGAGGGGGTGGTTCACAGACCACCTTCAACTCTCCTATGTGCTCTGCTTCGACTTCCACTCAGAGTGGATCTTCTGTTCCAGTCAAGAGGGCTGATTATGAATCCAATCTCCATACAGTCATCTTCATACCTGTAGATTGTGCGGGCACTCCAAGTGTTTTCTGTTTTTAACCAGAAGTGGTCAATGTTATGTTAGCAGCTCATTGGACATTGACTAAGTTGGTTTATTCTGGCCGCTGAAATAAATATGTTTTCCAAATAAAGGTATTTAACCCCTGAAAGCAATCTTGACAAGTATCCTGAAATTGTTATTGGCCTTAGCCCAATAACAGTGTGCAGCTGGCATGCTAAAAGGATACCACCCCCATTTCGTCCCTGTCTTTTTTGGTATGTCACTATATTCCTTACTTGTCTGGTTCTTCTTTTTCTCGTTTACTATTTCCTTTTTGCTCTCATTTCTTTCTTTTTTCTGTCTCTTTTCTGACAATCTATATGTATCATTATATTATTTTCATCTCTTTCATATCTCTTGCATGCTTTTCTTCCTATGCTTATTTTATATTGGCTTTTTACTCTTTCTGTATTCTTAACCATGCATGCTATTCAATTTTGTTGGTTTATTGCAAATGGTTTTTCGATGATGTTTATTGCATTTACAATTTTAATATGGCTTAACCACTGTCGTTCTTTATCTCAAAGGTATATTCATGCTACTGTACTATAGATGCCTTTAAGACTTATTTTTTGGAATGTTAAGGGTTTGGGTTATCCTATAAAAAGTCAGAGTTTTGTTTTTTAAAAACATATTTTATTGAGTTTCTATAGTACCACGTGGGCGATTGCCCGACATAAACCATTTTTAGACAGGATAATGACATATTACCAAATATGGAAATATCATTGGGTACATTTTGTATACATAACAAAAGTGAAAACCGAAACTTTACGCAGACTTTCCCACCCCACCCACACTGGCGAGCATTTTTAGATACAAATACATGTCCAAAGAAAGACAACACAATGACATACAATGTGGCCTCTAACATCCCGTGGAAACTGCTGTTTAAGGGGTTTGCAAAGGAAGAGGAGGAAGTTCTATGCCCCTGTATGTAGCCCATCGAGACCAGATTTTCCTGTGCTTTTGAGCGCAATCCCGTGCTTGGAAGACTGCTATTTCCGCACCCATGCAGTTGTCTAGTTCCTTTCGCCATTTCCCTATTGTCGGTGGGGAAGTTCCTTTCCAAAACTGAGCGATATCGCGTTTGGCAATTGTGAGAGCAAGGAAGAGTGTTGTTTGTAGCGATTCCCCCCCTATATCATCTGTACTATGGAGGAGGAATAGTCTAGGGTCAAGTGGAAGGTCCCAGGACAACACCTCTTTGAGGCAGGTCGAGACTCTGCGCCAGAAGGATTGTATTGCAGCACAGCTCCATACAGTGTGGAAAAATGACCCCTCCTCCCTGTCACAGCGTAGGCATTGAGGGGATGCAATGACTTCCATCCTCCAGAGACGAAGGCGTGTGTAATATACGCGATGGACATATTTAAATTGAGTGAGACGGTATCTAGAAGATACCGCAGCACCCCTGGGACTAGCTATAGCCTCTGCCCAATCGTCATCGGTTAATTCTGGGATATCATCTTGCCATGCCTTCCTAGTCCTTTGTAGAGTCGTGGTGGAGTGCATTGTCAGTGTTTGGTATATCTGCTGAATTTTGTGTGCGCCCAAATCGCCCATGAGGAGGCGGCCCTCTAATGGGTGAAATTCAGGGAGGTCGTCCAATTCTTGAAGCAATGGGATGAGAGCATGGCGTAATTGGAGAGACTTGTAGAACTGGGTTTTATGAAGATGAAACTCTTCCTGTAGGTGCTGGAAGGATTTTAGAGTGGTACCCCGCATGACATCCCCTAGTGTGGAGATGCCGATCTGATCCCACTGACGGAACCCCTTCAATGTTGTCACCTTGCGAAGGTAGGTACCATGCCACAGGGGTGTTATCTGGGTCAAACGCCCATGCCATCCCATTCGCCGGACCGTATATCTCCACAGCCAAATTGTCGCTCTGCTGGCGTGGGGTAGAAAATCAAGATTCTGCGCACTATATAATAGCCGAAGGAGGGGGAACCCTTTCATTGCTGTGTGTTCTAGGGCAAACGCCGGGTCTGTAGGTGTGTTATACCACCAATCATTAATGACCAGGAGGTGAGAGGCCACATAATACGAGTACACATCGGCAGCAGCAATACCGCCGCAATATGTAGATTGTACTCAGGTCTGCAGTGCCACTCTCACCGCTCCCCCACAAGAATTTATTAAGTATAGCGTTTATTTGCGCGAACCATGACAGCAGTATATGATATGGGAAGTTTTGAAGTTGATAAAGCACTCTGTGGAGAGAGACCATTTTAAAAATTGCCGAACGCCCATACAGCGAGAGAGGTAGGGAAGAGCATATGGAAGTCTCATCACGGAGGCGGGCAAAGAGAGGGTTAATATTACGCATCCATGAAGTCTTGGGGCAGGGAGACATATATATATCTAAAGATTGGAAACCGTCTGTAACGTGTTTGAGCTGGGATGCCCATGTACCTCTACCTTGTTGCAAGCAAACTGGGAACAGCACCGATTTGGAGGGGTTGGTATGAAGTCCAGTAGTCTGGCCGGAGACTCGGAGAATCTGTAAGATACGCGGGCCCGAGATCCATGGATCCGTCATGAAGAATAAGACGTTGTCTGCATACAATGCAATACGATCCTGTTGTGATCTCGGCCAGTCGAAACCTCGGAGCACCGGATCCCGGCGAACCCATATCACCAAGGGTTCCACCGCCAAGGCGAATAGGAGCGGGGACAGGGGGCAACCCTGGTGTGTGCCGCAGCTAATGGGAAAGAAGGGAGAACGATGACCAGCAATACGCACTGAGGCCATAGGTTCTGTATATAGTAGGCTTACTTATGCCCGAAAAAGTCAGAGAGTTTTAACGCATCTTTCTCATTTAAAATGTGATATAGCCTTGCTGCAGGAAATTCACATTCTGGACAAAGAAATATCTAAACTCAAACGACAATGGGTGGGCCATGTTTTTGCTTCTTCGGAAATGGGAAACGTAATGGTGTTGCTATCTTATGCCATAAATGGTTGAATGTACAAATGATCACACAAGACACTGATACGATGGGTAGATAGGTTTCTACTTCATTGCTAATCAATAAATTACCCATGACAATCTTTAACCTTTATGCACCCACTTCCCTAGACAACACCTTTTGGCCTGACATCTTGTCTACATTGATGTCTTACAAAGATGATTATTTAGTAGTTGGTGGGGACTGTAACATGGTCTTTTATCCCATCATTGATCGGAACTCTAAATCTAAATTCATTCCATCCCGCATGCACTCTCAATTCACATCTGCTATCCATCGGAGATCTTTAGTAGATGCTTGGAGATTATGCAATCCTACACTTTTAGAATACACATTTTTCTCCCCTGTACACCTCTCCCAATCTCGACTGGACTTTCTGTTCCTTTCTAAATCTCTTACACAACACGTTACTAGCTCAAGTATAGGTTCCATAATAATTTCAGGTCATGCTCCAGTTATTTTGGACTTGGATCTTTATCTACCTACTCAAGGAGTTAGAAGATGGAGATTTAATAATTCCCTATTATTAGACCCCAACTTCATTCAAAGTTTTGAATTGTTTGCCAATACTTTCTTTCTTGAAAATGAGAACCCAACAATTTCTCTTCAGGTTATATGGGATACTTTTAAAGCTGCCTCTAGAGACTTTATCATCTCTTTTGTGTCCCATAAAAGGAAAGCATCTTCCAATCAACTGAAGACACTTACAATTTGTATTAAACAACTGGAAAAAGCTTATCTTCAAGGTAATTCTCAAACATGTTTAGAGGAGCTTATTAAACCCAAATTCACCTTTAACAAATTATCCACAGGCAGTGCTAATTCATTCCTGCTTAAATCCTCTGCCAAATACTACGGTGGTCAAGATAAAGCTGGAAAATTGCTAGCAAACTATCTAAAAGTTAAAAAAGAATGCACTAAGATTGAATCTATCCTCACCTCTTCCAATAATACGGTCTATAAAAACAAAGGAATATTAAAGGAATTTACTCAATTCTTTCAGAATCTTTATACTCCGGAATCTCCCATATCGCAAGAAGATACTCTTAAGTATTTGTCTTCGATTACCCCTCCTTCTCATCCCAACATTGATTTTTCATCGCTAGATGATGATATTCAAATTCAGGATATTTCAAACGCTATGCGCACCATTAAATGGTGTAAAGCACCAGGTCCTGATGGTTTTGCTATAGAATTTTATTTGCATTTCTCTAAACTACTCCTTCCCAAATTACATCAACTCTTTCTCTCCTTTCTCTCCTCTCACAAGCCTAGTGGCTCTTTTCAAGATGCCTTATTTTGTCTTATTCCTAAAGACAATAAAGACCATACATTGTGTAAAAACTACAGGCCCAAGTCTTTAATTAATGTAGACTATAAAATATTTGCTAAAATTCTAGCTCTTCGTTTAGAACCCCTATTACATCAATTGATTGGTCATGAACAATGCGTTTTTATAAAGAGCAGACATATCTCTGATAATGTGCGTCTATTTTTTAATGTCCTTAGCAAATCATCCTCCTATAAACACTCTATAGCTGCTATCGCTTTAGACGCAGAGAAGGCTTTCGATCAAGCTAGCTAGCCTTTTATCTTTTCTACTCTATCCTGGTTTAGTTTTGGCCCTACTTTTATTAATTATGTCTCTTTGTTGTATTCCTCTCCTACATCGGCTATTTTAGTTAATGACCTTCTCTCTTCATCTTTTTCCCTTTATTGAGGGGTTCGACAAGGATGTCCTCTTTCTCCTCTTCTCTTTCTTCTCGCTCTCGAACCCTTTTTGATCAAGATTCGTTTAAATGCCCAAATTACAGATTTTCATTATGGTGATAATCAGTTGAAACTGTCTGCTTATGCCGATGACATTCTATTATTTATGTCACATCCACAAACTTCGTTATGAACTTTCTTATCAGATGTGGAGCTTTTTTGCATCAGTCTAGGGCTATAAATTGAATCCAGACAAGTGTGAAATTCTTCCATTAAACAAGTTATGTTTTCATTCTGATTTTGCCTCTTTTCAATTCCATTGAAGTCCATCTAAAATCAAATACCTTGGTTTATGGTTTACTCCAACTATTAAAGAAACTGTCTAGCTTAACTTTAAGGAATTACACACGACATTGAGCTCGCTTAAGTCCCGATGGAATCCTCTATTTTTGTCTTGGTGGGGTCGCCTAGACACTATAAAGACGATGCTAGTACCTATAATACTTTTTTATATCTCTAACATTCGGGTAAATATACCTAATTCTCAATATAAGTTACTTTCTTCGATCTTGTCTAAATTCCTGTGGAATAACAAGAAAGCTTGTATGTCTATTCATAAACTTAAAAATCCCAAACATTTAGGGGGAGTACATTTTCCAGACTTTCATTCTTATCATACAGCTTTTTCCCTCAAACAATCTTCTTTGTTATTACAAGATGACGATGTACTCAACCTTCCCTTGTGGACTAATATTGAAAAATTGTTTATTTATCCATTCTTCGTTGGGTTTATCAACTTTTTCATGAGAATAAATGTATTTCTTTTCCTTCCACTGAAGCACATTTCTCTTTACCTAATTCCTATGAATCTCAATATTCTTCTTTAATTTTTTTAATTCAATCGACCTACGATCAACTTTTGTCGGTCCCTACTGCTACATGTGCTAATCATAATATATGTTCACTTCTAACTACTTCTCCTTCGGCATCTCAATTATATAAACAGATAACCTCCCCTCCGGATACTCGAGCCAAAACAGACGTGGATTTTTCTTGGGAAGTCGATCTCCAGACCTCCTTTTCTATTTCTGTTTGGAATAAAATCTGGATTAAAATAAGGAAAACTTATAGAGCAGCTAATACTACTCAGTCTTTGGTTTTCATCTAAAATAGGCTTATGTACACTCCCTTTCCCTATACAAGATGAACTCCACTCTCTCCTCTTCCTGTTGGACATGCAATGCTGTTTCAGCAGACTTGAAACATTTGTTGTTTGAATGTTCTCATGCTTAAAACTGTTGGTTTGGCAACAAATCAATAATATATTTCACACACATATTCCTTTTCATTTTATTAATCTGTTCCTTGGTAGTGTTTCTGAAGATTGGGCTAGACAATCCAATAATTTTCACATAATTGATTTACTCCTGGCAGTTGCTTTTCAACAGATTACTAAGGCATGGAACGATGGTACTACAATATCTTTCCAATCCTGGTGGTATGGTGTCTGTTACAATCACAGACTAGACAGAGCGTTTGTTACTCCAGTGTCCCTTGCTATCAAACGTGATCTTTTATGGTTACCCATCACCAACTTTTTAGACATATCTGCAATCAAGACAGGTCTTCACGTTCCCCAGATTGAAGAAGTGCCTAATCCCCCATGAATTGCGGTTTGTATGGTTTTTATGATATTTAGCAATTGATTTTCCATTTCTTCTTACTCTCTGTTATTTTCTTATAATTATACAGTGGTTAGATAAAAGTTAAATATGTACGATTGTTACTTTTCTTTCTTATTTTTTTTATGCTTCATCTGCCAACTTAATAGTTCTTATATATGGATTTTATGTTGTATGTATTACATTGTATCTTTTCTATAATAAATAAAATCCTTTCTTAAAACTAAAAATAAGGAGTGCCAGAGGTGGATGTATGGAAGGCAACGACATGGGCAGCCCTCCATATCTTTACCAAGCACTGCTGTTTGAATTCTGAGGTGAGGAGGGTTGGACATTTCGCACATTCAGTACAACAGGATTTCCTTGTATAACCTTCTTTTTAGACCCGCCATCTAACTAGTACTGCTTGGGAATCTATTCAAAGTTGAGGAATTTGCAGGTAGAAGTATCCATCAGAAAGAAAAGTTACTTACCTTTGGCAACAATCATGGACGTCAATTCACCAAAATGCCAGGAGTAGCGGAAGTGACTTCACATGCCCTTTGACCTTTACTTTCACTCACACATACACATGCTTACACCTACACACGCACTCTGCCTACACCTAAACACACATTCACACACTTTCTCTTACATAAACACACTCAGAACTGCAAGCACGCACACTACTATCATAAAAGCCTTTTTTTTTTTTTTTTAACTTACCTCAGCTGCCGGGGAACGTCATATTCCAGCTATTTGTACTCCATTTTTTATTAAACTAAAAGCGAATAATATAATATTATTCACTATTAGTATAATAAAAGATGGACAAAAAATAAGGAGAGTGAAGCCCCCACCGACGTCTATAAGGACAAGCTGCTTCTGTTCCTGGCACTGATTTTGCCACTGCTGATGCTAGGCGTCGGAAAGGCAGTGCCAGGGGTCACAAAGGGCATGCCAGAGGTCGCAGGAGCAACCCGTAAATGACATCCATGGTAACAATCTTTCTGGTGGATACTCTATCTACATGCAGATTCCACACAGGCCCGTATGCCACACAGTAGCAGGCAACCTTTTTTATTTAGTTTTTTTCAAATTGGGGTGTCCTGGTGCCCACCCGGGACACCCCACAATATTTTCAAATTTTAAAAATCGCTGCCTTAGATCCTTCTAAAATCTACAAAACAAAATAAAATGCATAGTAGATTGTTTGGATTTGATGTAACGCGGGCATTTAGGAAGCATCTTTGACCAAACCCCCATTTTTGGAAAGGCAACCTGAAAGTGTGAAGTGGCAAAACGTAATCTCGTAAGGTAGAATCTTTTTTGAATGTTCCGCATAGTTAATAAATAACTTTGAGTACCTTCTTGTATGGGGCCTGAGCAATAATTACAAACTGATTGCTTACTACTCTCACACATATCCCTGTTGACCTCTCTTTTCCCCATTAAAATAGTTTTTAGTTCCTTCTTGCTGTATCGCAAGATGATGATTGGATCTTCAATACTAATATTATTATCTACTGTTGTTAAGAGGTTTTTAATATAGGTCAACCATGTGATCCTGTCTCTGTATTCAAGTGTCAAACAGTCTTTTATTAATTCTTTAGTAAACTTCGTACCAGTTGTGCCCCATAAGCTATGCCAGAATAAGACAGGGCTGATATGTATTGCATCCTCTAAGAATGGTACTGTCAGTTCCTTATGTGCAACATAAGAGGAGGTTGATTTCGCGCCCGCCAAAAGCCTATTTAGAGAAAGATTTTCTTGTGACTTTAGAAGGTCACAATTTTTCCAACCCCACGGTGGAGCCCCGTAGGCAATACTGGGGAGGCATTTACTTTTATACAGGATCAATAATTCTCTAATTGACTTATGTCCTATTTTGGCAGAAAATCTAAAAAGCGCTTCTATAGATCTTAAAAATGTAAATTTTCCCATTTTCAACTCTGTCCTCCAATTCCCACTGCTATCAAAATGTATTCCTAAATATAAAAAAATGTGTGTTTTAGCCAAGCCCTCTCCTTCAATATGATGTACCCGTTTTTTAGCCTTCCCTTTCCCACACACCTTAGTAAACGTTTTCTTTAAGTTCACTTTAATTTCCTTTTCCTCCATGTGTGAGAAAAAATTATCAATCAAAAGCTGTAACCTGTTAGCCACTCTGGAAACCAGAACAGCATCGTCCGCATATAAGAGGATTGGCGTTGGACGGTTATTGACCCTGGGTGCATCAGCCTTCACATTCTGCAATACCTCATCCACCCCATTAATATATAAAGAGAACAACAGGGGGGCAAGAACACACCCCTGTTGTATCCTGCACGAAACCTTAAGTCAGGGAGTACATTCCCCCTTAGATCCATAACGTAATTGGGTGGTCAAACGGGCATACAATTGGGACAGTAGTGTAATTATCCCTGCTGGTGCACCCAATTGTTCCAATATCTTCAATAACTTAGTGTGGTTCACTAAATCAAAAGCGCTGCTTAAGTCTATGAAGCATAAGTATATATGACCTTCTTTCGCTACCGTGTATTTACTAATAAGAAGGTCTAAATTAACACATTGTTCCACTGTACCCACTGGTCGAGGATGATGCCGAGGTTGGGTGCATGGTCTGTCGGTGCGGGTGTTCGTCTGAGTTCTGCCGGCCACCAGCTGTGGTCCCATGTAGAGGTGTTCTTCCCGAAGATCAATACTTCTATTTTATCTGAGTTAAGTTTGAGTCAGCTGTCTCTCATCCATTGCAGAAGTTGGTTTTAGCGTTGGGGGAGGTCGTCGGTGAGCGAGAGGATTAGTTGAGTGTTGTCAGTGTAGGAGATTATGTTGAGTCCGTTGGATCTGACGACGTCTGCGAGGGGGGTCATGTAAATTTTGAACAGGGTGGGGCTGAGGGATGATCCTTGGGGTACACCGCATATGTTTTCGTGGGTGTGGAGGTGAAGGGAGGCAATCGGATGCTCTGTGTGCATCCTGAGAGGAAGGAGGCAAGCCACTTGAGGGCGTTTGCTGTATACCAACATTGTGGAGTCTGTCAATGAGGGTGTGTTGGGAGGTGTCGAATGCAGCAGAGAGGTTGAGGAGTATCAGGGCCACAGTTTCTCCCCAGACGAGGAGAGTTCTGATGTCCTCTGTGGCTGTGATCAGTGCGGTCTCAGTACTGTGGTTGTCACAGAATCCTGATTGTAAGGCGTCGAGTAGGAGGTTTTGTTCCAGGTATTCGGTGAGCTGTTGGTTAATGGCTTTCTCGAGTACTTTGGCTGGGTATGGGAGAAGGGAGAAGGGAGATGAGTCGGTAATTCTTGAGGTAGCTGGGGTCGGCCGAGGGCTTCTTTAGGAGGGGTCTGAAATATGCGTTTTTCCATCCATCTGGGAAGGTTGCTGTGGAGATAGAGGTGTTGAGGATGCTGGTGAGTTCCGTGCTGATTGGGTCGGTTCCGAGGTTGAAGAGACGGTGGGTCAGTTGTCGGTGGGCTCCCTCGAGTGGATGGATGACATGATGGCTGTGGTGGCCTGAGTGGTGAGCAGAGACCAGGTGGTTATCGTTCGGCTGGTATTCGCTAGTTGATTGGGGTTGTCGAGACTGAGAGTGGTGGGTTGGGGGTCAAAGGTGTTCTAGATGGTGGCAATCTTGTTGTGGAAGTAGTCTGAGAGGGTGTCGCAGAGTTCCTGGTTGGGGTGGATGGTGTTCTCTGTGGCTGTCGGATTGGAGAATTCTTTGACAATTTTGAAGAGTTCCCTCATGTGTTTGGCCGCAGTGTTGATGTGGTCAGTGATGGCTGCTCTCTTGGCTTCCTTGATGCGCAGGTGGTAGTTTCTGAGGGCTGCTTTGTGAGTGGCTCTGTCTGTGTGGTCCTTGGTGATGCAACATCACTTTGCGAGCCGATAGCAGTTGTGCTTGGTGGTTCGGAGCTCTGGGGTGTACCAGCTGGCTTGTTTTGAGGTTTTGTTGTTTCTTGCTGACTTCAGCGGGGAGACTCTGTCGGTGCATTTGTTGATCTAGGCGAAGAAGTTCTGGGCGGGCTGGGCAAGGTCTGCTGAGGTTTTAGGTTGTGTGGTGCTGAGGGCCTGATTCCATTGAGTCTCGGTTACCTTGCCCCAGCTGCAGTGGGTGGCGCTGTGGTGCTTGGCAATGGTATGCTGGGCGTCGGAGATGGTAAAGTGAATGATGGCGTGGTAGGTTCAGGTGAGTTCTGTGATGGCAGTGAATGTGATTCTGTTGCTGGAGGTGAAGATGGCGTCGAATATGTGACTGACTTTGTGCGAGGGATTGGTGACTAGTTGGGTGAGGCCTGTGTTGTTGAGGTTCTCCAGAAAGGAGGTAGAGTTGGCATTCTTGAGGTCGTCAATGTGGAAATTTAGATCTCCGAGCAGGACATAGTGGTGGAGTCGATGGCCATGGGGGCGATGAGGTTGGAGATGGCTTACAGAAGGCTGGTCAGGGTACCGGGGGTCTGTTGGCGAGGGGGCCCTCTTATCGTGGTCTTGGCGTCAGGCTGTAGTTGAAAATTGAGGAGTTCCATCAGCAGTGTGGGGTTGTCGTTGGTGTTTGGTGCATTGGATGGTTTCCTTGAAGGTGATGGCTATGCCCCCTCCATGTTTGTCGGTGCGGTCTTGGTGAATCATCTCGTAGCCGTCGGGTGTTGCGGGTGTGATGTCGGGATTGGAGGAGGGTTTGATTGACGTTTTAGTGATGAAGGCCACGTCGAGGTGAGGGATGCGATGGTGTCCCAAAATTTTGTGGCGTGCCTGCAGAGAAAACAGGCATTGAGCAGGATGCCTTTGAGTGGTTCGGAGTTGTTCGTGCACCTCGGGGTGGAAGCAGCATGGGATCCATCGAGGTCTGTGTTGAAGGAGTAGTGGCACGGGTGGCAGGTGAATGGTCCTTTGGTAGATAGCGGGGAGGAGGAGAATCATCTGTTGTTTCGGTGTCCGGGGTTGAGGTCCAGGAGCTCCTTGATCGTGTATCAGCAGGTGTCTGGTGGGTCTGGGGTCCTGGCGCTGGGCGCGCTCCAGTCATGGATGGGCGCAGACGGGCTTGCCTTTGGCGAGGCCGCCCAGCGGCCTCCATCAGTAGTCCTGAGAGGGGCTGTCAGGGAGGCAAGAGGGTTGGGACAGCATCGGGAGGGAAGAAAAAATGGCAGGAAAACAGGTGGGAGCAATGAAGGTTGCTTACCTAATGAACCTCCCAACAGAGGAGCCTGTAATCAAAATGGCAATAAAGTAATGGGCAGAATATCCAAAAAATTACCAGGCAGAATAAGGACCAAACAGAGAGAAGCTTAGGGAAGAGTTGCATTCCGACCAGAAAGGTCAAGGGCTACTCACTGGGGGCCGCACAGCAGCCTCCATAAGTAGTTCTGGGAGGTGGGTGAGGAGCAGGGACAGCGTCGGGGTGGGAAGAAAAAACTGTGGAAAAACAGGTAGGAGCAACAAAGGCTGCTTACCCAGTGAACCTCCCAACAAAGGAGTCTGTAATAAAAACCTGAATAAAGTAATGCGGAGAATACCCACAAAAATTACCAGGTAGAATAAGCACCAAACGGAGAGAAGCCTAGGCTAGCGGACCTGCGGACAGCAGTCTTGAGCTGGCTGCAGTAGGGACTGGGTTGAAGTCCCTGTCTCGCTGAACTATTTGGCAACGGGGAGAGTTGCACACGACCAGAAAGGTTATCTTTGCCACTGGCTTGGGTTGAATAGCAAACAAGTCTTAATCTTGGGCCTTAATCAAACAGTGCCCATGGCCATCAAAGTTGACCCTGAGACCAAAGTGAAAGAATTATTTCTTCAATGACCATTGAAAGGGCACTAGAAATGTAGATCTCGTGTAGTCTCTTGCAGTATCAGGCTCTCTATTTATACCTGACCTACATTAATTGGAAGATTGGCTTACACTCATATATAGGGCTTCATTTTTGTATTCTAATTCCCTAGAATCCTTGCATGGGTCCTTTCTACACCTAATAGGTCTGGCTTATAAATGAAAGTGCCTATTGTGTCATTGATAGGTTCAGGCACTCAATAAGTCATCATACATAAACTCTGTCACTTATCTTTGCTCTTGTGTATCCATTCATCCATCCTTTGCTCTCATGGATCCATTCACAGACTCATTGTTGCATTCGCCCTCTGACACAATAAAACACACACAAACTCAACAACATCTGAAGGATAAATTTAAAGAATGCAAGTAGAAAAAAGCAAACATGCTGCTCCTTAAATATTAAGGGCATATGCTTGCAATAACCAAACTAAATATAGCAGAGGGTGTCCGTCTTACAAACATTTTGTAAATAGTCTAATGTCATTTTAAAGTTGAAGCATAGCTGCCACATTTAGAACCAATGTGTTGGCCATCTTGGAATGGTTAAACAATGATACAGTATCAACAACAGTATTCCATAATGGTCTCCTGGTTTAGAGGAAGTGGACTCATGGGATGTGACGTGCTGCACACGAAATGAGTGGCAAGCACGTGACCCGTTAGCACTGCCTGGAGAGCTGTGGTATCCTCTTAAGAACTAATACAATAAAAAGAGAAGCAGCAAAGAAATAAAAGGGGAACTATTAAAGGAGAGCATTCAAAACAAAATTACTGACCAACCAGCCTTTATACTGAGGCGCAATCATTTTCAGGCTGATGTACACATCTGATCAGAAAATGCCCTCACTCGGCAAGAGAGTCAATGACGGATGTAGATTAAATCATTACTTCATGCAGTTTTCTGTCTTGGATTAAAGCAGAGTGTAAATGGCACTCAGACCAATGAAAGAACATATCTGATTCAAAGGCCCTCCATGCATGTCTATATGGATATCTATTTATATATATATGGATGTAATACAAGATCCCAGCATACAGCTAAAAAGAGATTCTAGCAAGAATTATTACAGTGCAAATCTTTTCCCCCTAGGGTTTGTCACAGACAGTAACCAACACCAAAATCATTTGCTACAAAGGTAATCTGTGACATTTCATGTAACAAAACACCTATCTGTAGGCTTCAATGCAGAGTAATAGCAATCTACCCTTACGTCCCTATTTACTTTAACATATGCTTTTCACTATCAAAATGTCAGGCCTACTACCTTTATCGTAACTGTTCTTTTTCCCTACAGTTTGTTCGGGTGGATCACCAACACCAAAACCCTTGCCTACTATGGTAATTTGTGAAATTTCATGTAACAAATTGCCTGCCTACAGGTTTTAGCACGGTGTAATAAAAATCCATCCTTAAAAGGATATTGTGTTTAACATATGCTTTTCACAATAAGTAGGTCTGGTTTACTGGCTTTGTCATAAAGTTACATAATAAAGAGATCAAACCTATGAAATCTGGCATGACTTTTCCTAATGAACCGATGAACTGCCTTCACATGGCTTGGCAGTTCGGGCTGGACTGTTCCCATGAGGCACAGGGTCAGACTGATTTGCATATGGCCATGTCTGAACTGGGGTGGTGGAGTGAGCTAAAGAATGATGATGGATTAAACCCAGATCAGTTGACTGGGGGTGAGTGTTTGATTTGCTCTAACGCTCCGTCCATCATCCCCTTTGGTATCGCTTTGTTCGCCCTAAGTTGGCAGGGTATGCCCAGACGTGGGTCCCTTCATTACTTTGCCACTGGATTCAAGATAGCCTGGCTGATGAGGGTTTTGAACCCGAAACCGGTCCCAGGATGCTTGTTTCCAGTCCAGGGAAGACATGGCTTGGCAGTTCGGGCTGGACTGTTCCCATGAGGCACAGGGTCAGACTGATTTGCATATGGCCATGTCTGAACTGGGGTGGTGGAGTGAGCTAAAGAATGATGATGGATTAAACCCAGATCAGTTGACTGGGGGTGAGTGTTTGATTTGCTCTAACGCTCCGTCCATCATCCCCTTTGGTATCGCTGAGACAGCTGGGGGCACGGGGAGCCGCCCACCCTAAAGGGCTGCCATGTCCTTTGTATGTCCACGGGACGACACCGGGTATCACGGGACTATGCCGGGATACAGGCGGACACTGATGTTCCTTGTGACACACTCAGAGAAAAGGAAAAGAAAGGCAGATCAAAAATGGACCCTATTGTGATGGATTATCCTTTGCATAAAACGTTCTTATGCCTTGGGCAAAAAGGACCCTCCTGGGGTCATTAAGATCTATTCTGCCAGAACAAAGGCAGAGACTACAGAGGTTGTCTCTGTTTTGCAAGTCTGCCAGGCAGCCACATGGGCATCCATCCATACTTACAACAGACACACCTGTACTAATTCTCGTGTCTACAGAGGGGGTCATTTTGCCTCTCAGTCCTACAGAAGAATAAGGCCCTTATTTAGAGTTTGTTAGGAGACTGCCATCCTCTAGGGAGAAGAGGTAATCACAACCACTACCCTGGAGGTCTACCTCCCACCATATTTAGGGATCAATGCCTGTCTGGCAAAGACCTCTGTTCCTTTGCAGGAGCAGTCACTATGGCGGATCCTCTGAAGGCAGTGAAAGTTTGCTGAGTGCCTGCCATGTTTCATGTGGTCACTCAGCAAACGTTTTTACTTCACAAAAAGAACTCCCAAAGCGGGAATTTATTTTTGTAAAATAAAACATTAATGGCACTGACACCCTGGGACTTTTGTCCCTGGGTGTGGTGGTCATTTTGTATTTTTTCTGTTTCGGACTGCCAGGCTTTTCCTGACTTTCCTGAACAGAAAAAATGTATGGAGGACTGTTCACTCAAAATAAGGTGGGCGGTATGTGGTACTTAGGCCGAAGGCTTGAACTCCATCAGGCTGTCCGTCTAAGGATTCCATGTTGGGGGTGGGAGGGGGACATCGCCGGCTGAAACATGATGGTCCACCTGATTCTAAATAGAGCAGGTGGACCATCAGTGGCGGAGTACCCTGTCTGCCAAACACTAAATAAGCCCCCAGGTTACTTACCTTATCTTGCACATGATGCTTTCAATTAGTCGGTGATGTCCTAAATTTGAGTGCACAGATAAAAACAATGAATAAACTGACATCAGCACCCAGCGGTGGCACCTAGATGCGGCTCCATGTCAGCCTGTCCGGGGGCAGGGCGGACTCGGGACAGAGTTATGATGAAGGCCGATGGCACAGGAGCAATTGCAAGAGTTTCTGGATCCAGTCTGGCACCAACGGGAATTCACAAAGTTAAGAATCCCCTGTCAGAGTATCCACCAGAAAGGAAGGACATCCCTCCTGCATTCCTGTTATTACTATCCACCAAAAAGAGCATAGCCAAAAGTAAGTAATTTATTCTTCTATGCTTACAAGACTACTGCAAGCTGTTCTGCACTCAATGCTATTCTTAGTAGAAGAGGTTCTCCCATATCATGATTCTATGTGTCTTGAGTGCATGAAAGCTCTCTTCCCAGAAGACATACCCTGCAGCAAATAGATGCAGCAAAGCGTGATCCATGGAGAATCCTGATTCGTTTTAAAGGTTGACCGTTGACGGGGTGAACTTGCAAGGCCCACAGTTTGTACAGTTGGCCCAAGTAAGGTTACCATGCATTTGTCACTGTGGGAGCGGCTTTCTGTTCGCAGCCCCTGGGACAAAGCCAGGGAGTCTGGTGGGAATCATTATTTGTATCTGGGAAGTTTGACCAGCATGCTAGTTTCCTAATATGGCCTATCTAGTGATGTAAATAAAAATAGAACTGCACATAGTTAAATGGTAGACGATGCTAGCAGGCACGTAAATTGGGACGAAGCAGGTTTCAGAACCGAAGCAAGTGCTTGAATGAGGAAGGGCCAACCCCAAACTCCCCAAAGAGGTATCTACACCTTGTGTTTTTGGTCTCCCCTATAGCCAGCTTTAAGCTGTGTTATCGAACGACCTTTTGCATAAAATATCAATACTTAGGGGCCGATTCCGATCTCGGCCGGTAGTGCTCCGAATCGGATTCGGATTCACCGGATCCGATTCGGAGCCCTGTTTCCCGACCGAATCGTACGCGGGTCCGGCCGAGCGAGTACGATGCAAGCACCCGCGAAATCGCCGACCGACTCGAACGCGGCTTCAACGCGCTCCGACCGACTCGCATGGACACGACTCGCACCGCGCTATGGAGACGTTTCCCGGCCGGGTAAGTACGATGCGCGCCGCGAGCAGTCCGATCGACTCGCGCCGTCCGGCTCGAAAAAGCTGTCGGAGCCGGACTTTGGGGGTCCGCGTCGGACCCCACCTGTACGCGTAGGCGCGCGAGTCGCACACAGGGGGGACCCATGGGTCCCCCCTACCTGTGCATGTACGCCGCGATGCGCATGGACGCGTACACGCTGTAGGGGGCGCCCTTGTCCGCCTCGCACCCATTGAGTCAATGGGAGCCCGCGTACGCGTTGTACGACAGGCTCCCATTGACTTCAATGGGAGTCCGACCGACTCGAGTCCGATAGCATGCGTGCGCATCGTACTCGTTCGGTCGGACTGCTAGGGTCCGATTCGGTCGGAATTCTCTCCGGGTCCGGCTCGGTCGGGGAGATTTCCGGCCGGAATCGGCCCCTGAGTGTGGCCTTTAGTCAGTCCATTGCTCATGATTGGTTGGCTGCTCATTTGATGGCTTTTCTTGTATTTGTTTCTCTCTAGGAGAATAGTTTGTTTTACCATCCTTTTGACTCGATGACTTGTATCCTTCCACTTATTAGATTAAGGGAACGACGTTTTTTCCTTTTTCTACAGTACTCCATGTGTTTTCTTTTTCTGTCCCCGTGTGCTCCTTCCCCACCTCCATGCACTCCTTGTTGTTGTAGTTCATCCATTGCTTCCACTTCCCGGTTCAGCTTTTTTGGTCATAAAAAAAAAGTCAAAACAGCCACTGCAGCATCATGGCGTATGCATGGTGATGCTGCCTGCACATGTTTACATTACCAGGCTGTGGCGGGCATTTTGACTGTTTTTCCCCAATGCTATTCAGTATCGGCAAAAAGCATTATTTATTTCCTTGTTGCTGATGCTCTTTAGCAAAGCCAAAAAGTTGACTAACACCTTTGAAAGGCAAGACCCATTGACTCTACTTGTTTACTAATGTGTCTTCTTAATTTTTTCTATTTGTTAATTAGATTAAGTTATAAAGCAGTCCCTAGTGTGAAATGTAGTTTACGATGCTGTCTGCGCTATTGGACTTGGAGATATGTATGGACGTAAGTGTCACATTTAAATTTATAATTCCACAATTTGTTATTGATGAAAATCTGGAAAATATAAGAGGTATTTAGCTGCTCTTGCTCAGTTGCCCATGCACACTCATGGCTTCTGCATATGATGACCCAGCCTGTTAGTAATTTTAAGGCATGACAACTTCCATTCAACTGTCAGCCCATTCAACATCTGCGTTCAATGACTGCCCTGAAGACAAGGTGAAGGTTTTTTTCGTGTGGGTCTGAGTTGGGGGTGGGAGGCGGGTGCATTCTGTCAGTCAGATGTCTTGATGGCTTATCTCATCTCCCTTCACTAATACCAGAGTGGCTTGCATTGCTTCAGCCTGTCGGATGCCTCAGGGGCACCACTTACCAGCAAAGACTTACAACAAAGAGAAGCTCCTGCGAATCCACTTGAAAACAATGTGCACATATAATAAATCTATTAAAATTGCTGTAGACGAATTCACCACATAGTCAAACATACTAAATTGTGGATATTTCCATAATCTCTCGTTTGACCTTACATTGTATGTTGTAGAGTAAATATTAGACATCATATCATCCATGCCAACATTTTGCAACTGGAAAGTGTGAGATTTAACATAGGGGGAGTTTATTTCCACCATTGAAATATATTAAAGCATAGGCAATTTTAGGCAGGAGACAGGTAAAATAAATCAATTTTTTTGCTTCACAAATCGGGAGTCTCCCGCCTGAATCGGATCGTTAGGCATGTATGTGATGTGAAAAAGCAAGACTGTTATGACCTGTTCCATGGCTTAACAATCTTTTTTGAATTTGTTTTTATGTTGGTGTCCACTCTGTCTGCAGCTATTATTGAGTAACCCTGGGCGTAGTTCGCGAAGTAACGCTTCGCGAAGCTACGCAAAGTGCAGTTCGCACTACGCGAGCTACGCGTAGCACTACGCGAACTGCGTAGTGCGTGTTCGCAATGATTGCACAGTGCCGGATGCTTGTCCGCACTGTGCAATCATTGAAAACGGCATCTTGCACAGTGCGAGCTGTCTTTTACTGCCGCTCGAGTAGATTTTTACTCGAGCGGCAGCTTTCTCAACGCAGACTGGTAGTTTCTCATCGCGAGCGGTCGCGAGCATACGCGACCACTCGCAATGAGAAACCTGACCTCCCCGCGTTGAGAATCTCGCCGGGAGGTTTATTTTCCACGCTCGCGATCGGCAACTTGATGTTGCTGATCGCGAACGAGGAAAAAGTCTCGCCGGGATGTCATTTTGCTTGCTCGCGGTCGCCAACTTGACGTTGAGGACCGCGAGCAAGCAAAAAATGACCGCTGCACTACGCTACGCTACGCTACGCGTGTTTGCACTGTGCTACGTGCAATTCGCGTAGTGCGAAGTAGCGCAAACTTCGCAAACTACGCGAGCGTAGCGTAGTTTTCCGCCCAGGCCTATTATTGAGGCCAGTGCACATCAGTAGGGGACAAACACCCGCCAAATACCCCAACAATATGGTGGCACACTGAACATTTTCCAATAAAAAGCACTTTTCAGCTCCGGTATATTTTGCTGACTTTTGTGCAGTGACTGCATACTTCACCTTCCTCTGTGTCCTATAAAACTATCAGAACCTGAGGAGTCTACTTTGAGGTAAAGGCAAAGACATTTCATTTCACTCAAAATCCATACTTTTCATTTCTGAGAGGTGACCACTGGGTGATTGGCTGATGTAGAGCAGTATTGGTTTTCAAAGCAGTTTCTTTGTCTTGGGGCTGGTGTAGCCAAATACCTCTTGCTCTGTAAACATACACAGAGAATGGGGTTTGCAACAGCCCCTTTCAGCCATTGTCCTGCTTGATTCAGGCCACTTCAGACACTACTTAGCCTGTTTGAATAGCTTATTTTTTTCATATCAGTGCCAACAATAGATAAAATAAACAAATGATAATGAAAGGAATCCCTGCGTATTCAGGATTCTACAGGCATATATAACATAAACTAAAAAGGTAAAGCAAGAAGCACAATCATTTGAACGCATCTTTCAACCCAACATCACCAAGGTCAATAATGCATACTGTAAAAAGTAATGCAGATTGTATCTAAAATATGCGCTTAAACTGATATAGAGAGTCTGTAGTATCTCATTATAGTCATGAGGATAATGTCAATGGTAAAAAAAGAGGCAGCTAAGGACAGGCCCTACCAACCGGACCTCCCACAATAGCTATAGTCAGGGGTGTACTGATGACTAAGCAATGCAAATTAAGTATACTAAGGAGATATTATGTATAGGAACACAAAGAGAATACCCCGATCCAAAAGGAGTCATTCTGGAGCTAAAGGCAAGGACGATTGGGGGGAATTGAGATCCATTTGTCATTGAAGACATGTTTTTGATCTTTCAGTTTTTATGTTGCAGCCTACTAGACAGTGTAGCTGTCTGGTTTGCTAAAGACATTTTGGGGATATTCAGAAAGTTGACCTAGGAATGCTTTCCCCTGTTGCTTAGCATTGGCTTTGTGGTTTTTAAGTCACATTTTCTGGCTTTCTATTTGCCGGCTTTATTTGCTTTAGTCTGTTCAGCTTGCGTTTGTCGCTCCCGTTGCCCAAACCTTGTTTAGTGTATTTGTCCACAAAGTCGCTTACTGGAAACAGGCCTTTACATTTTGTTCTTATCTTGTCACGTTTGCTGGGCATTCAAAGACAGAGATCAAATGTCAAGCTGTGTCTTCCAAGGGAGTTAGGTGTTTACCTTTCTTTCACAGACTTCAAAGTGAGAGAATTTATGTGACAATCCATCCTGCTGAGATCCCAGGTGTGAGGAGAGGCTGTAGGATGTTATTTTTTCTAGCACACAACAAAAATTAACTGTGCTGATATTTCAGAATACATCACAATAAGAAAAACAGAAATGAAGCACAATTTTTTGCAGATCTGAAGTGTGGTGGAAACAAATGTTTTAATATGATCAAATCACATCAGTAGACTAGGTGATGACATTTCCACACATCGTTTGTGCGCAGTAAAATCGTCTGTGCAAATGTATTGGCCATTTCAATTGGAAATGTGTTGTCTGTAATGGCAGTGCGCTATCACACTATGCATACTCCACACTATGCCACTACACTTTACACTACTCCGCTCTACTCCGCTTCACTCTACAACACTCTGCTCCACTCTATGCCCTTCCACTCTAAACCATGCTATGTCACTCCACGACACTCAACTGTAGGACACTCTACGACACATCTCGCGACTCCACTCCCCTCCACTCTGCGCCCCTCCACACACTTACCCCACTCCAATCTACCCCACCCCACTCCAGTATGCCCCTGCCACTTCACTACAGTCTATCTCAATCCACTCCACTCCACCCCATTCCACTCAGTCTACCCCACTTGCTCCACCCAATCTACCCTTCTCCACTACAATCTACTCTATTTCAATCTACCCCACTCCACTCAATCTACCTGATTCCACGCAAATCTACCTCACGCCACTCTACCCCAATCTACCCCATTCCACTCCAATCTACACCACTCCACTCTAACACACTCCAATTTACCCCACCCCATTACAATCTACCCCAACCTACTCTACTCCACTCCACCACACCCATTCTACCCCACCCCAGTCCAATCTACCACACTACACTCCAATCTACCTCACTCCACTCTAGCCCACTCCAATCTACC
Organism: Calotriton arnoldi; assembly: GCA_963921515.1. NCBI lineage: Eukaryota > Metazoa > Chordata > Amphibia > Caudata > Salamandridae > Calotriton > Calotriton arnoldi. The sequence continues at coordinate 1,765,828 of CAWUFW010001923.1, read as the reverse complement.
TCAGTCTATCCCACTCCATTCCAATCTACCATACTCAAATCTACCCAATCTACTCCACTCCAATGTATCCCACGTCACCCTAATCTACCCCCTCCACTCCAATCTACTCCACTCCAACCTCCACTCCAATCTATCCAACTCCACTCTACTACAATCTACCCCACTTCACCACAGTCTACCCCAACTAAATCTACCCCACTCCAATCCACCCCAAGCCAATCCAATCCAATCCAATCCACCCCACCCCAACCTACCTCACTCTACCCCACTCCAAACAACTCCATTCTACACCACTCCACTCTAAACCAATCTACCCCACTCTACTCCATTCCACTCTAAATCAATTTGCCCCACTCCACTCTAAACCAATCTACCCAATTTCATGTACCCTAATCTACCCCACTCCATGCTACTCTAAACCAACCTACCCCACTGCACACTACGCCAATCTACCCCACTCCACGCTACTCCAATCTACCCCATTCAACTCCACCCCAATCTACCCCACACCATGCCACTAACATTTAGCCATGTTGAACAGCAGCCACACTGGTGTACAACATGGCTAAAACAGATTGCCAAAGCCAATAGCTCTTGCATAGGCAAGACCTATTGGCTTTGATAACGCTTGTTATATAAGTTGTTACACTCGTATAATGCCATCGTCGAGAAGGCTGTAATCCATTCTACCTTCAGTAGAGTTGGTGGCGTTTTCGGCTTAGTAAATCCACCAATGTTTTGCGTCTCGTGCAAAATTCCCAGCTCCAGGGATTCAGTGAAGGGTAGATTCTTTCTGTTTTTCATAGTGCGCCAAAAGGATCTTAGAACAGGGCAGGACCAGATGATATGGAGCATGTTTCCATCCTGTTGACCATGTCAGCAGCAGAAAGTAGAGGCCAAGTTTGCCCTATAACGTTTATAAGGGGGACAGTGCCAATCTTTTAAGATGTTGAAAAAACCGAATTTTAGACAAGCTTCTCACAAACCTCTTGTCATATGCTGTGAGCAGATCTGATCATTCCTCTTAACTATATTCTCTCTGAAGTCAGGTCTGCCACCTGATTTTAAGAAGTTCTTCTTTAGGTTTTGTCTATAGTTCTTCGATCAGTGTTTTGTAAAGACCTGAAATCAATTTCTTGTAACTCCCCCATCGTAGCAGATGCACATGTAGAACAGAATCTAATAGGACAAATAGCATTTTTTCAAGTGTTTTCAATAAAGTATAATTGCACGTATTTCCAATATTGATTCTGCTCAATGAGGAATTCTGCACTCAGTTCAGTAAAGGTTTTCAAGAAACCATCCGATAAAACCTGCTTGATGGTGAGCCTTCCCTTAGAGGACCAAGCTGGTCAATAAAATGATTATTCCCCTATAAGCAATTATTCCCTTATAAGCATTTCGTCTTACTTCCACAGGTGGGGCACTGAGATGTAAGAATCCATTCAGACCTAGACCCAGATTGACTAAGATTTTGTGTTGGGATTGCGTCATGTTTTTGCTGCAGCCACAATGCAAAATCCATTTTGGGATTTTCAAAGCCACACAAATCCTGATTTGCATGGCCTTGTTAAAAAAAAATAAAAAATAACGCAGTGCATAGTGCTGCCTTGTTTTACTTTGCATCAGGTAGGCGCTACATGGGTGGTTCCTGGACATTCCCGTGCATCCATGTATTTTGATGTAAATCCACATTTACAAAAACTTGTAAACATGGCTTTACGCCAAAATGGTGCACCTCCCTGAGGCTAGCGTAACGAGGAGAATATCCTTATTCATCCTGGTTCTTTCATCTTTGCCAAAGGATACTCTTTGTGCAGGAAGGTGTCCATATCAGCACAAAAACTAACCTGACTGCAATGCATGCACCCTTGCACCATGATACAGGGGAGCCTGCGTTGGAGCAAAGAAGCCACAAGTGAGGCAGTGCTAGGAAAAAGCAGAACTGTGCCACATTTTAAAAATAAAATGTGCTGTTCTGCTCTCTCTCTTTCACGCAATGCAGCTTGCTGCCAAAATGTTGGTAAGTATGCCCTCTAGAGATGTGTGTGAGGACAACCACATCTGTGTCATTTCCTGTAGTACATACAGGGGCATATTTACTAACATTTTGAACCAGGCCTACTTTACAAAAGTGATGCAAATTGGTGCAAAATGTTTATTTGAAGTTTACTTTCCAGTGCACTGAAAAGACACCCAAAAGTAATGCAAAGCAATGCCTTGTGCTTCTTTGCGTTACTTAGCTTGTGCTTTTTGATGCAAAACTCTATCTACAAAAAAAAATGGATGGGGTTTTGCAGCAAAAAAATAATGCTATTTTGACATTTGCGTTATCGAGGGGAAATGCTTTTATTTCTCCAATCTTTTCCGGTTTTGCACGTGTGGTGAACTGTACAGCCTACATACAAAGTAGGAAAAGTTTAAAAATTAGCCTAAGCATAGTATATTGTACTGGAAGGGTACCCTTCCTGTACAAAACCAATGCATGGCATCACGCAAACACCCATCGCACTAATGTGAAAAGGTGTGTGCGTGGTACTGGCAACCTGATTGTGCACCAGCAACAGAGTGAATCAACTTTGAATGCCGTGCTGCGTTGCAATACATTTGAGTAAATATATGCCACAGTTCTCAAAATCTCACCACCAGTGGAATAATGAAGGCTGCTGGCCGGATAAAGACAGGTTACATGTAACTCGGCACCAGGACAGATGGCCTTTAGTTGTCCTCCAAGCCTGACCTGAGGCCAGGGCAACTGTCACCAGTAGAGAAAACACACATACACATCATTTCCTGTCTCCTCTCCCCACAGGCTTCTATCACCTGGATGCAGACAAATGGGAAAATAGGCAGCTAGTTATTTAAAGTCTCATGAACAAAGTCTGCTGTGATGCCCATTTACAATAACTGGCAGAGCGTATGGCCAAACGAATAAGAAGCACCACATGTCATTCACTCAAATCTTCTTATGTCCTTTGAATCATTTCCAAGCACACTCACTATAATACAGGTGACGCAAGCAAAACCTGTCTCGAACCACCGCTCCCTACCAGGTTAGATACAGGCAAGCAACGCCCATAGAGCTGAAAGGGCTTTAGCCCTTACCCCCTCCCCCCACACCTCCCACCCACCGGTCTGCTGTAACAGGCTGCGCAGCTTCAGCTTTCAGGACAGATGCACTTCTTGAGCTGTCATGGGCTGGGCTGGGCTGGGGCTGACGTCTCATATGCATTCAAAGTATTTCACAGTCATAGGTCTTTGATAGAGCACGATGCTGTTCTTTAATTTGTTGGGGTGCATTATAATCATGGGTAGTTTGCACCGATACATATAATCCTTTGTCGTGTTAACATTTGGTAGTTAGAATGTGTAATGTAATAACGTGTAGAATGAAGTAATAGAGAGATATTTGGGTACAACGTGGAGAAATTAACATTGTAATCGTGATCTACATGATGAAGCCGTGATGTTTTGATTTCATGAGTGCCTAATGAGAAACAAATTCACTGTTATGTAACACATTGGTTTAAACGTGCATAGTAATAATGTTCATGTACACATGTGCTTAATGAAATTTCAGATCACTTCTTATGTTAGCCGAATTCTGTAGGTCTCATGTGTTTTTTCCCCTGTTGTGCTCTCTAGAAGAGTTTGTTAAAATAATTCATGCGTATGCAGAGTTTGTTTTTTCTCACCTTTCCTTTGTAGGTGGAGGAATTCATCCTTGCTAGTTAGAATAACGCTTTTGTTTTAGGTGTTTAGGCTTAGGGAGGAGAGGATACATTTGAACAAGCGGTACTGATAACGTGGGACAGTGTTCTTTCACACTGGAGAAGGCCTGGGAATCAAGGTCATCGAGCCAGAGCATGGGAGCATCGCTAACACATGGAAAGTTACCTATGAGGAGGTGTCTAGCTGGATGGGACGATCACGTGCTGTAACGATGGGTGTGTCCTATGATTTGGTGTTGGAGTTAGTGACAGAGTCTGGGGACTGCAGCCAGAACTACAGAGACGAGAGTATCTTAGAACGAGCTCTGTAGCTTTATGCTACGTGACCCATTCAACGTGAGAGTACTTCTTAGGAAGTCTTCACGCGCTGACACCTTTTCTTGTACTTGCCTGGGGAATGCTAAGTAGGGATGTCACGTTAGTGGTAGTTTAGGGACAGACTAATGCTTTTTACTTACGAACCTCCAATGAAGAAAACTCTTGATGTTGGTGCAGTAATCTTTTGCGTAATGTCATTGGAATTGGTCATCTTGTGCGTGTTGCACCGTTTAAATTTTGCCAGTATGTTTGGCTTTGTATTAGTGCCCATGTAGTTTTACATCCTCATCTTGAGGTGTTTGTATGTTCAACTTTTCTTGGCTTTGTAATAAACTAACTAACTCTTGATTTGAAGTCTGTGTTCCTTTAGTAACATGAGCAATGGAAATGGTAATGTATAATTGGTCAACAATTTTCTCCCCTCCACACTTTTAAGCAGGCACCAACGAGCCATCAACCGAGGGTTCCAGAGTAAGTCTAGAACGTGGAACCTGGCACCTTCATCTTCAAAAGGCCGTCTATTAACAAGTCTTTGCGTTTGTGTTTTCACTTCCTCATATGCCCCCTGCCGCCCGACTCTTGTAAAGGGCTGTTGCTGCCACAGCGTGACAATGTATTTCAGGGAGAAATGATGCACAAGCAGAAAGCTAAGCAAATGACATGGCTTGTTTCTGAGCGCCATAACACAAACCGAGCCCTCTGCATGGTATGTAAATCGCGTGCAAAAATTTGTGAAAGACACTTCAAAGTCAGTGGTGGCTTCTCCGCTAAGTCGGAGGAGTGTCACCCCACTGCTCAAAAGGAAAAATAAAATGATAGTAATGTAACGTTATTATCATTTTATTTTTCCTATTGCAGTCAGTGGCGGGGCGAGGCTGGCCAGAGCAGGGGGAGGAGTGGTTTGCACTCCCTAAGTGCGCATGAACTGTTTGGCCGTCCCTCTTGGGCCGGCCAGACAGTCATGCGCACTTTGCATGTTCCCCACAAGGCTGCATTATACAGCGGGGGGCAACATGCACAGGCTCCCTGTCCCATTCTGAGCACCGGACCACGATGTTCAGACCAATCACAATGCTGCATTGCAGCATTGTGATTGGCTCAGGGGAGCATGTGTGCTTCCTGCTGCCGGCCGGGACTGGAGACAGGAAGATGAAAAGGACGGCGGAGAGGCGAAAGTCTTTTATTACTTTTTTTTTTCATTCCCTCCCACCCATCCCCGCCACCTCACTACCCCCATCCGGTAGCAGCCGCTACTGTTCAAAGTCAAAAGGTATATTTCTTTAATGTGGAAGTGTTTCACTCTATAATGCTAGAATTCATTGCTGCATTAAATGACATTCATTAATAGTATTAGAGGCAGATTTGCTAACATTCTGCACCAGGTTTGTGTCACAAAAGTGACATAAAATGATGTAAAGTGTTTGTTTGGAATTTACTTCGCAGCTTTCCTAAGTTCCTGAAAGTAACACAAAGCAACGCTTAGCTTTATTTTGCATGAAGGGGAAGTTCCATGGGCAGTGAATGGGTGTCCCATGGTTGCATGGTTTTTGATGCAAAGCCCTATCCACTCAGAATTGATGAGAGGGTTTTGCATAAAAAATAATGCCTCTTTGAGGCAGGTGTTAAAAACAAGAAATATTTTTATTTCCCCAGAGTGTTCCGACTTTGCATGTGGGTTGCACTGTACAGCACACATCCAAAGTGGGAAAAGTTTTAAAGTTTGTCTAGGCATGGCCTTTTGTACTGGAATGGTACCTTTTCAGTACCAAACCTATGCTAGACTTGACCAAACACCTTTGCACTATTGTGCAAAGGTGTGTGTGTGAGACGCAAGGCAGCCTGAATGTGCACCATCGCTAGGGAAAGAGCAGGGAGGGCTGTATATTAATGGATATGGCACTGTCGTGCTCTCTCCCACAATGCAGCACAGTGACTTCTGTTGCTGTGCTGCTTTGCATGAGTTTTTAGTAAAACTATCCCATAGTTTCTAAACATAAACGTAGGCAATTCATGCCTCTGTTAATGATGCTATTACTAAAGATACAAGTAAGTTAGCATGTGAACGCTGCTGGAGGTTTAATAACATATGAAGCATAATCTGTGGTTTTTATAGAGCACACATCCTAAACTGAAGTTTTTTAAGGTACTAGCAAATGTGATGATATAAAGTAGGCACTATGCAATAAAGTCTAGGGTCACACAAATGTGTCAACCAGGTAAACTGTTTGAGCCCAGGTATCCTGTTTTACAATTCACAATTTAGCTACTAGATAAAGGTATAGCAGGCTTAGTGATTGACAAAAGAGGTGGGTGCTCAGCATGTGACTGTCAATCAATCAATCAATCAATCAATCAGCATTTGTAAAGCGCAACACTGCCACCCCATGGGATATCTGGTCACAAATGCACCCACAGAATATCTGCTTTTCCAGTAGTACTAGATGCCTATCCAGGCTCATCTGCAACCAGGCTGGTGCAAGAGGTAAGAATGTACTGAGGCTGTGAGATGGTACAGGAAGTGAGTTTGGGCTGAGGCTGCGGAGGCTGGTGTGGAGTGGAGATGTGGTATAGGAGGGGCAAGCAGGCGAAGGCTGCAGGATTGTGTTACACAGTAACACAATGAATACACCACAAAAAGACTCCACACGTTTATAAAAATAGATTATTATATTATGGACAAAAGAGGACCAAAATGACAAAAGTCTAATGTATAGAAGTTTAGATATTGCATTTTACAGGAATAAATGCAGTAAAGCGCTTAGAAGCAAGTAGCACTAAAAAGGTTACTTTAGGTCTGGCTGGACGGGGCTATGTCAAAGTTCGGGCCGACCTCGTTGAAGATACGACCGGCTACAGGACCTGTGCAGGCCCCGGTGAACAAAGTACCTTTCCTGGTTTCAGACAACAAGATGCGTAGATCTTCTCCACACATGGAAGGTGATGCGTCAATTCCGAAGACGGGTGCCGGAGTCGAGAGGTGTTGAGTGATACGCCGGATTCTGCCATGCAGTAGAGAGGATGCATCGATCTCATCAAGCTGCAGCGGCGGCAATAAGCTGCCCAATGCGTCGATCTCTGGAGGCAAAGTGCTGGTTTCGAAGCGGTGTGCCGATTTTACTCCCGCAACCAGTTTGATGCGCCGGTTCTGTTACACACAGAGAGGAGACGCGTCAAAATCCGTGTTGCAAGTATCTGGACCACTTCCAGTGAGCCATGCACAGGAGCAGGGGCAGAGACTTTGATATCCCTGAATCTCAAGCAACAGCAGGCAAGCCAAAAGCCCTTGGAGATCACTTGGAGTGAAGGCAGAGACCACCTCTCCTTCAGCTGAGTCAGACAGCAGCAGGCAGCAGGGCAACACAAGAGAAAAGCAGGCCTTCCAAGTCTGCAGTCCAAAGATGAGTCCTTTAAGCAGCACAGCAGTCCTTCTGACAGAGGTTCAGTTAGTTCAAGATCCAGAAGTGTCTGATTTGATGGGGGTCATAGACCCAGTACTTATGCCCAAAAGTGCCTTTTATGTGGGGGGTGACTTCAAAGCAGCTCTCTCAATGTGCTTTCTCAGTTGTACCCCTTAACGCTCTTTTTCTGTTGCTCACACACACTCTAGCAACAGCTGTGCTGTCAGGCCAGACCTAAAATCGTATGTCTTAGAAGTACTGAAACACATCTGTGAAGGCGATCAATAATTCTTCTAAGCACTATACAAGTCCTTTAACTCTTCAGGAATAACAAATGGTGTTATGTCATGTGTTCTGGAGAACCAGAATCAGTGAAGTGGTTTTTAAAACACTGTTAGTTTTATTCAAAATCACCATGTTTTCACTGATTCACTTTAATGCCTTTAGTGCCTAGAAGTTTGCACCATTCTTAGCTGCACCCATTGTGCCCTTGACTCCCATTGAAAAATTAGTATTCAGTGAATGGCAGTGTGTATATATATATATGGAGTTAGGAGGCAAACAGTGCATAGCTGGTCAGTTTGAATACATATCCTTTCTATTAGAGGATGTGTCAGACCCAGGTCAGGGGGCCATGAGGCAAGCATGGGCTACTGGGCTTCAGCCTTGGGAGCTGTGGTTGTTTGCCTTTGATGTTCCGTAATCCATCTTACTATGGCTCTGCAAACTGGTCAAAATACAACCCTTTCAGCACCTGAGCAGTGGCGGCTGCCTTCAATAAAAAATGGTGAGCACGAAGGTGCTTCTCACCATAAACTCGGAGCTGGAGCACAACCGCTGCTTCTCCCTTCCACGAGCAGGAAAAGGAAGGACTTCTTTCCTGCTTGTGGAACAGAACTCCAACCAATCCCTGGAGCTGCTTTCATGCTGGGAAAGCAGCTCCAGGATTGGTGGGAGCAGGCTCACCCAGCACTCATTTTGAGGCTGGGGGCCTGTGCCAGCAATCTTCAGGCTGTTTCAAAGCCTTTGGATTGTTGGGTCTACACTGCGCACGTCAGATAAGACGGCTGTAGACAGCCGGCCAATCCGTCATGCGCACTGTAGACCAGTACTATAATCCTGCATTTGCAGGATTCAGCCCCACCCCCACCCTTGCGCAGTACACAGCGCGAGCCGGTGCTGTGGCAAATAAATAAAATGGCATCAAAATGCCATTTTATTTATTTGTGTTTGCCTGCTGCACTTGCAGCAGGCGGGGTGACACTGCTCCGCTCCTGAGAAGGAGCCGCCCCTGCACCTGAGTCTCAGTGCTAGTAATGGCAAGCAGTCACAAGTTTCTCAGGGAGGTAGTGTGGGGGTGCACAAATTCAGACCTCAGCCAGCCAGAAGCACAATATCTGTTTGCCCAGCACAGTGCTTTACTTGGATAAGAAGAGTACTTTAATAAGCACACCTAAAATGGAATACCACCATAGGTAGTGGTAGCAGGTACAATAATATACTCTGGCACTTGGGCTACTTCACCAGGGGATAACACCCTCCCTTTCCCATTTCCCAGGATTCCCTCTTCTTGTGAGTCTAAGCAGGTTTCGGATAGGTTAGAGAGAGAGTTGTGCAACATGAATCAAGTCTCAGGACTAGATACCCCAGTTCTTTAATGCCTGCGATCAGTACAATAGAGCCCCTTTGATACAGTCTCACTACAATGCAGGCCTTCATATCCTTCGGTAGCAAGCGTCTCCAATCTCTCTCACTTCTGGGCTGAGATGTGATGGTTGCAGGAGCGGCCTTCGATCTGAGTACTCTGCTGGAGGATGGGCAGCCAGAGCAGCAGGCTGCAGTCCTTCGGCCAATGCAGACATTGGCTTTGCCAGTAGTGGGCCTGATGGCAGGCATCGTGACACAGGTCTTGGTTTTGATAGCAACGACCACCATGGGCACAGTTTTTTACTTTGCGGTGAGGTCAACCACAATCATTTTTATTGTTCTTATTGCACTGAGGTTGTCTGCCAATCCGTGATTCCCACTTGGCAGCACAATTTTGAAGAGACTGAGCCCATAATTTCACTCTCTTTGCAGTCTTCCTTCTCCTCGTTGAACTTCAGCACTGTTTCCAGGCACTCCCTGGACAGTCATACCTCCTGCAAGGTTGGCAGGATCTTTCCCAACCTCAGCAGAAGCTCAGGTGGGCTTCTAGGTGCTTCAGGTCAGATACAGCTCTTCCAGCAAGGCAAGATTTCAGGTGATATCCCCTCTCATCTGGGAAGCTGGCTGTCAGCCTGTGGTGCCCAGTAGACCTCAGAGCACACTGCAGAGCACTCCCTTCCTTGCTCAAAAAGAACTTGGAACTGGAACAATAAGGAGGTCCGTGGCTCTCACTTTTATACAGTCAAAGCAGACCATGGATTTGAATGTTTGGTCTGCAATCTCAGAATGTGGTTTGCGGTAGTTATTTCAAGTGTCTTTAGGCTGTTTTCCAGACACAGCCTTTGCCTAGAGAGATGCTCCTCATAGCATGGTAGTCTTCAGCCTGGAGCACCCACAACAGAGGCACAGAGAGGGCATGAGCTTTCTATACCAGACTTATCAACAGCCACACTGAACAGTGATTAGGGGGAATGCAAAAGGCTGGCCTCACCTAAAAGATCATTTCCATACTGAACAAAAGACTTCGATCCCACCCTTCACCCCCACCATCTTCCAAATAGCTGTGCTACAGAAAGACTAATCAGCAGCTCCTCTCAGCAAAAGTGCTAAAAGTGCATAAATGAATTTCTACAACAGTCTTGTCTCTTCCTTCGCCACTTCATTGCCTGTAAATCTGATGTTTTGTGGATAAAGCTAATGAACCACAAGACCTGATGTCTGCCTTGATTCAGGGAGACCTTCCCTGTGTTGTAGAGAGCTGAGCCACAGCCTGGAGAGCTGACAGTGGCCAGGAGCGCGGTAACATGGGGGCAAGGAATCTGAATAGGTAGAGCAGTTGAGGGGGCTGTACACCTGGTGAGGGGCATCAAGGTCACAAACAACAGCCCCACTAGAAGAGCTAAGAGGAAAAAGGGTCAGCTCACCGCAATACCTGAAGTAGTAGTACATTAGGATATATTGGTTTCTTGGCAACACAGCAAACGGCCTCCTCTCCACTGACGTTTGCTGTTTGCAAGACACACCTGACTTACTTTCCACCCACCAGTTTCAGTCTCCCTCCCTGCCTTTCCACTGCTCAACCACATTCCAGCAGCACAGCTCGGCTCATCAGATAACAACTACAGTTAACCACCTTTAACCTCTTGACCACAGAAGCCTTCATCAGTGCTGCAAACACTTGTAGGCCAGCAGAATCAACAGCAGACCAATGTCCTCTTTAATAGCTCTGTCGCCAATCCAGCCAGAACTGCCAACAACTCCTCAAATATAGGTATCGTGCCAAAGGAATGTCTTATATAAAACCCTCCCTAAAATAAGCCTACCTCGAAACAAGAGATCCTTCTAACGTCTGGCCAATAACTGACTGATTTAGTCAAAAAGATAGAAAGATCGAACAATCTGCTTTAAGACAAATATCTACATACGAATACAAGAATGCATATATTATTAACTCGTCTGTGCCTTTGATACTGTTCATCATTCCAAGCTTCTACAGAAACTTGACAACATTCAAGTGCAGGGAGCGAACTGAAGCCGATTGCATCTTTTCTATCAGATGGATCATCGTCTTGCTTTATCCTTTCAGGTATCTCCATTCAATTCACAACTAAAGTACCTAAAATTTCTACCTCCTCTTTAACATTTGTCTTGGCTCTTTACTGGACCTTATCTCCTACTTCAATCTCAAATGTTTCTGTTATGCAGATAATACACAAATCATATTTACGTATGAAAGACATCAGACTTTGATTCTTAGTTAAATGGACACTGCATCAAGCAGTCAAATGAAGGATGGTCATTAACCACAGCAAAAATAATGTCACAAATTGAAATATTTATTTGCAGCAAATTGACGAAACACCACTCATCAACAATATGGCCTCAGCAGCCAGGCGCACCACCAAACAACTCAGCCTAAGTGAGGAATCTAGGGGTAACCATGGACTCCAATATTTCAATAGTAATCAAATTAGGTTTCAACTGCATAATTTGTCACTTCTTTCCCTCACATTGGCTGTAAAGATAGCTCTGCCCCCATTGCTTGAAATGCTTGACTTGCACCACTTGCTGAAAGTGTTAGCCCACCAACAAGGTTGCAAGCCTCTGGAGCTCCAAGCAGCTATAAACTCCCCCTCCCATGACACATGGCTTTTCAGGAGAGTTTGCTGTCCATAGCTCAGTTGTCTGGGTAAGCAGCATCAAGAAGTTATCGTGGCACAGTTCAGCCTACATACTAGAAGTAAAACAAACATGATTATTGCCATCCCCATGATTAGACTGGCACAGAGGTGTTTCATGGTTCGGCACCAATTAGGAAAGGTGTGCGGCAGAGACAAGAGCCCTAAAGAGGCTGCAGCAAGTGGTGCTTGAAATCACTGGAGACATGGGAATGGTATTCCCCACACAAAAGAGGAAAAGTTCAAGTGCTACGGGATTCTGCCATATTAAAGACAGTTTTAGATGAGCTAGGTCCTACACAATGGGAGCCCAAAATGGAGGGTTGAGCTGCCATCGAATGCAGTCTGGGTGAAAGAGACAATTGTGGTCTTATTTAAGAAGGTCTTGACCTAAGGCACAGAGGAAAGGGAACTCTTCATTCAATTTCTCTTGCATCCTTGTATTTTCTGGAAGTCACCAAGATGAAAGAAAAAAAGGATTAGGAAAGCATTCATAGCCACTGGAATCTATAATCGTATACCTGGTCAAACTGAGGGCTTCCCACAGAAACCATCACAGTCCGAACTTCAGGAGGTACCTCAAATGAATATACCTATACACATAACTCTAATCAAACCTTTGGGTCACCACAAGTGGATCAAGGGATTAAAATGTCTTGTTTTGGAACAGATCATTCAATATTGTCAGACCGCAATCCATAATTTATTAGATCTCCTCAATATGGAGAGCTAATGTGTAATATTTCATGTTAGACAGTTGTCTCAGAATCTAACTTCTATATTTTTCCTTATCCATTACCACAATGCTATTATTGTTGTATACACTGTAAGGCTCAGGTTCCACTTGGGGTCTACAGGCCACTCCCAGAGAACTTCAGACCACATTGGACATTTCCCCAGTTTCTGTTGTCAGTAGACCCTAGATTAGGTGGATGCATTCAGACCAGCTTTTATTCTTTTAAATACATACATATAATAGAAAAACTTAAATTACAAGTACAAGCATTCTTTGTGCAGAATATACAGCTTCAATTGCAAGCATGTTTAGCACTTTCAACATACAAATTAGGACTCGCGCTGATGCAGGCTATGTCCTGATGCACAGCAGTTACATAAACATGGATAATTTTCCTCCATTATATGTGCACACAATGTACTGTTTTCTAGATAAACCTAACACACCTTTTACATTTTTATGCCCATTTATTGGAGCAAATATTTATCAATCCCATTTTAAGCATATGCTAAAAAACATAGTGAGAAAATATCTTCCTGATAGAAAATATGACTGTTGATTGTCTGCCAAACAGATTAGATATTCTCTTCTTACCCCTAATCCCCTCCAGCATTTGTATTTGTACACAGAGTACACTGTGCAAAGTATATCAATTTGTACAAGCCTTTTAGCTTCACTTTTTAGCTGTATGTGAGTACTCTCTACAAATGTGGTACTATTTGAAAATTCCCAGGAAGTCAAGTTTTCAAAATGATGCTTTCTGAATAAAAAGGGTTCAACACAAAATGTTTGTGTTTTGCTCCTGCTTCTACGCTTTGGTAAGGTTAGATATCAGCTGACAGCAGCATGGGGTACAACGTGTGATCTATGACCCTCTTTCTTGTGTCAGCTTCCTACCCCCATTTTTGATCAGGCCTAAAGGCAGCTTTGTTGTCTCACCAGCCTCATGTTTTATTTAAAAAAAAATCATAATAAAAATACATTCATTATATACAGGAACTTTTTGTCAGCCCTCTACATCCATTGTTTGGTTGTCATTCACCACAGACTAGGGCAGTGGGTCAGCCCACTTTATCCATTGGCTGTCTTGCAATATAACAGCATTTTGCCAGATTGCATGTGCACAGCTGCCTAAAAAAGAGTGCACTTCATTGCCAGGGCTGGTGTGTCTAAGCTGCAGAGCCACTTCTATATTTTTATATATTTTTTGTTTGCCATTTTTTGCCTATTGCATATGTTTGAAAAAAAGAAGAAAAAAAAAGCATAAATATGGAACGCCTACCAATGCCAGAACTATTTGCTTTATCAATGCTAGTTTATATCTAGCGTCTTAACATATATATATTAAGTGCATTAGAGGTGTATAGTTGCTGAATTGGAGAGAAAAACCATGCAAAGACCTTGTGGTGAAGACAGTCCACAGGTCCGTGTTGTAATGATATGTTTAATGTGGAATAACGATCCCAGCCGAAAGTGTAACACCAGCTCTCGTAGTACTCTCCCTTCTCTGCCTGGAAATTCTAAGATACATCATAGACATCTTACAAGGTTCTACAACCAAGGAGGCAGAGAAGGGACAACAGCCAAATGACATTCTATTACACTACAATTCCATTATATGCACATTACAATTACATTACATTGCAACACAACACATCTTCCCCCTTAATAAAACAATGAAAATTAAATTCTAATTATATTCCAAAACAACACTTTTCTTCTTAATAAAACTATGCATACTACATTATGGCATTTGATATATGGAAAATAATTGAAGGATTCTTTACAAAGAAACCTGCAAAGGAAAATTTGAGAACAGTCAATAAAACTTATTCACAAACGAAATCTTGCAACCTTTTTGGCCTCCTAATTCTCCTGCCAATCCGACTTTCTTGGAAAATTGAAAGAGAAGAATTTCCCTTGGAGGTTGATGGTACCTGACCATCCTCTACACAAACAGCATGAAAATGAGGAGATAAAACAACTCTCCGATACTCCACAAGGGAGGAACCACATACAGATTGTGGTTGTTGTGTCCCATCATCAGAGAAATATTCAAGCAACCAATTAGAGTTTAAAACATTATCTGATTTTGACGTACGTAGAATATCTGAGTTTGACGCACTTAGTTTAGCATTGTCAATCTTACCTTTATGTAAAGAAATCTGCCGCATGTGCCAAATTTTCCCATCACTCAACTTTACTGATTTACACAAAACTTGTTCCACCTGCAGAGGTTTAGTGAATCTACTTCCAGTTTTGCCACATTTTCCAGGTTTTCTTACTCTCACCCAGTCTCCAATGTGAACACACACTTCCTTGCATTTATGCTTTTCATCATAATACGACTTACTTTTGCCCTTTGCTTTGATCAACTGTCTTTTGACTACTAAAGGAGTCCACTCACTCTTCTTTGTACCCTTCATCCAACCAATATTATCTTTAGTATATGGAGTTCTTCCTCTCATGACCTCAAAAGGGCTGAAACCAGTCACACACGGTGTGATCCTGTATGACCACACAGTTTTCCAAATCTCTTTTATCCAGCTAACACCAGCTTCCTTAGCTAACTGTATAGCGTTTTTGAGGACCCTATTAAAACCATTACTGGCTTGACGGTAAATAGATGTAGATTTGTGAATAACACCATTCCTACTTTAAAATTCCTTGAAAACTTCTGAACAGAATAGAGGACCGTTGTCTGTAAGAACAGTGCGCGGAAGACCCTCTCTCAAGAACAACTTGTCTAAAAAAACTATCACAGTATTGGCATCCACTTTGTTGACTACCTCAATCTCAGGCCACGTGGCAAAATGATCCACTAACACTATTACAAATTTCGTTTGGGATCAAACCTAAATAGGCCCTAGTATGTCCAGACTTAACTTTTCCCACGGCATGTCAGGACACTTAAGGGGACACAGGGGTGGTTTCAAAGTAATTAAGGTTTTCTGTGAATTAATGCATAAGGTACATTATCTCACCTTCCTCTCTATCTGCAAATCCATTCCGGGCCACCAGTACAATAATTTTATTCTAGATTTAGTTTTGGTAATCTTCAATTGGCCCTCATGGCAGATATCCAGCAATCTTCCTTTCAAACTTTCAGGAGGAATAATCCTCCTGGCACGCATCACCAAATCATTTTCAACAGACAATTCTTGTCTTAACTCCCAATATGGACGTAATTCTTTCCCAACTTTTCTTGTTGGGACAAGGGGGACAGCGATCATCGCCCACAAGAATTCTTCATAGCTGCTACCACACCTTCTGGCATTCAGCCAGCTCCACTCTGGGGCTCCAGTTATACCTCAAACTACAAGAGAATTAAATTCGCAGCAGAAAATATTGAGTCCCTGTCAGGATCAGCAATCAATCTCATACTCTCACAATCGACTGAAATGAATCATATACCAAATTGTGAACTTTTTACAACCACCTTTATAGAACTCCATGCTTCGCAAACAAAAATGAAGCGCACTCTGGCCATCAAGCAGAAAAAAGGCTAACAACAGCACAAGGGGCGCAAATAAAAGACCTCAAAAGATTTATAAACGGCTCTATAAGATCCTTGCGACATGATCCAGGGAACACATCTCCTTTCATCTTTGCTAGAACAGAACTAAAGAAGCTGAAATGGGGCATTAATAAAAATCATGAAGATGACATCTGGGCAAAGCTCCTTTACAACATAAGCCACAACGACAGCGCCCGCTTCTGGAAAATGGTAAACACAATCATCCACCCGCAGCATGGAGGCACCTCTTCCCACATTCTAGAGGAAACCTGGGCCAGTTACCTAAAAAATCACTTCAACCATCAAACTGCAGGCCCCTCCCCGATTGGCCAAAAGAGGGCGTTACCGGATGAACGTTCGGCAGGCACTCGAACAAAGGTTGGAGACCCACATTTATCTTACGAATTAGACGAACCGCCGGAGGAAAGCTCACATGCTGCAGAGCTACTACTAATTAGGCAGCAGATCTCAAAGGGAAGAAAGGAAGGGGCGCCGGGCCCGAACGGAATCCCGCCTGCCCTGTTCAAACAGAGGGCGGCAGAGTGGGCAAGTATATTTCAACCACTATTCTCGGAAGTGAGACTACTGGGCATAATCCCTGATTCATGGAAAGGCTCCACGATCATCCCGATTCACAAAAGTGGTGATAAGGCCTTGCCTTGCAATTACCGATTAGTGGCACTGATCGACAACGAGGCCAAATACTTTGCGGGAACGTTGCTGGAGGAACTTACTGCCTGGGCTGATGCCAACGAAATAATACCATTAAATCAGACAGGCTTCCGCAAAAAAACAGGCACAACAACTAATATCCTGACAATCTCTTTGCTTATCGATGCAGCAATATCGAAGAAAATGCAGCTGCAATCTTGTTTCTTCGACTTCAATGCTGCTTTCGATAACGTGGATAGGGCAAGACTGTGGGCAAAGTTAGCCCGTTGGGGCATTCCAAATGCTCTACTAACAAAGCTAACACTCCTCCATACAGACACCTTGGTACAGGTGAATCTAGGAACAGGGACGCACCTTTCAAGAAAAGTAACAACAACGAAGGACTGAAACAGGGCTGTGTGCTGGCGCCTACCTTATTCAATCTATTTATGGCTGATTTACCGCAGACACTTAATTCCTGCAATTCCCATGCGCCCAGGCTGGGGGCACAACTTTGTCCAATCTCCTTTACGCCAATGACGTAATTCTGCTTAGCCATACAGCAGTTGGCATGCAACATCTCCTCAAAGTAATGCAGGACTACGCAGATATTAACAACTTGACAATTAACCTAAAGAAAACAAGGACAATGTCAATTAATAATAAGAGGAAAGGAGCGAGACTCTGGCACTTGGGTGGCACACTAATAGAACCAGCAGCGGTTTACAAGTATCTAGGAGTCTACATAGATAAAGAAGGATCCTTTGCACAACATCAAGAAGAGATCAAAAGAAAAGGGCTGGTGCTAGCACTAACTCTGAAAAACTTAACATCCAAATTAACGGGTCCAACATTGAGCCCCCTTCTGAAAGTAGCACAGGCTAAAATCCTACCTACTATAACCTATGGTAGTGAAATAATGAGAGGCAGAGATGCTAAGCTGTTGGATAAAACATTAGTTAAAGCATATAGAACTATGTTTAGCCTCCCAAACTATACCTCCCCGGCGCAACTAAGGTTGGAGTTTGGTCTACTAAAGCAATCATGGACCAGGTTCGGCGCACATATCATCTGCTGGAACAAGATTAGATCATCGGCCCCCAATACTTTAAACCAGCTCTTATGGCAAGATCTCCAACAGAGGGAGAATTCCCCTGCAAGAATCTACCTTCAGGAGGCTATGGCAAGCACTGGGCTCTTGGCCCTTTGGAGTACACAGATCGATCACCTATCCTTTAAGAAACTGGTCTGGAAATCTTTGAAAAAATTGTCGCTGGTGGAGGATAAAGCTGCCTTTTCAGCCAGATCTCACGCTTGCATGAAATTGAATAACTGGAAGATCTTAGCCCCTCAAAAATATTTTTATTTGGGATATCCAACATTTTTTAAACTAAAATTTTTAAAGCTTCGCCTTGGCATGATCCCATGCACCCAGAACCTTCCACTGTGGAAGCGTGTGGCAACTTCAATCTCTTGCAGCCTGTGCAAAAAACGGCCAGGGAGACATCACCCATTTATTATGCTCCTGCAAGGAATTGCTGCAGGGAAGGAGACAGCTGCTAAAAATCCCCTTTAACCAAAGGGGAATTCGTTCAAGGAGGCAAGCAGTTTTGGCATGCTTTGACCCAGCTACACCACAACTAAACTGCAGATTAGTAAGATTTCTTGCACTAGTTGAGCAAAAAATGCCACCACAAAATCAAGCCTCACCTGGGGTCAGGAGCAGCCTTACTGGTCATCACTCTATGTAGGCCCAGTCACAAAATACTGTTGGCAGTTTAAACACCAGCGATCACAGCGTAATTTCATTTAACTCAAGATCAGAGGCCGTTCCAACCGAGGTAGAGCCGGGAAGCCCTCATCGAGAGGACAGATTGGACCCTTCGCTATGCATCCCTCTGGACAGATTACACTACCTGATTCGGCAACGAATTCTGCACTGACTGCATTAATTATCCCGGCAGCAAGTTGCACTAGCATCAAAGTGCTTTTAACTTGTCAGCGATTTAACTTATTTAAAGTTTTAATTGTTCATGGAATTTACAAATGTGTATTTAATATATCACTATGATCTTATGGTTTTAAATTGATGTTTTGTATTGCAATGGTTTTCAGTAACTATGCAAATGAAATAAATTCAAATTCTTTCTTGTTGGGCCATCCACCTAAGATGTAAACAACAAGTTTCTGCAACATGCCATCTTCTTTGGTACTTTTCACCCACTCAGATTCTTGTATACCACCATTCGTAATCCCAGCCACACACCAATCATCACATCCAGAATCTGGTTTAGTAACCAAAGGCAAAGGTGACCTGCTTAAGAAGTCAGCAATTCTGTTTTTAACTCCTGGTACGTAACACACATCGTAATTGAAATCTAATAACCTTATAGATAAACGTGCCAATCTGGGATAAGCTCTCAGGAAACCTTCCGTGGTCAAAACCTTTGTAAGAGGCTTATGATCACTACGTAATGTGAACCTAGAGCCCCACACAAAAGCTCTAAAATGCTCGAATCCCCAAACACAGGCAACTGCTTCCTTTTCTATAACTGAGTACCTTTCCTCCGTTGGGGTGATAGCACAAGAAGCAAATGCAATAACAAGTTTGTTACCCTTCGTCTCAACCTGAGTGAGGACCGCTCCTAATCCTTTACAGCTGGCATCAGTTGTTACAATGCTCATTAGTGTGGGATCAAAACCCTGTAGTGCAGGTGCGGTGCAAATACAATCCTTGATTACTTGAAAAGCAGTTTTACATTCTTCAGATCATAGAAATTCAGACTTGAGTAACTGTCTTAATGGAAACGTTCTACTTGAAAAATGCATAACATACTTGGCATAATACTCTGCCATTCCCCAAAAAATCTCTCACATCGTCTTTATTTGATGGTTCAGGGGCCTTCTTGATCGCATCAACTAAAGACGTTTTGGGTTCTATACCTCTTCCACTCACTTCGTGACCCAAATAAGTGACTGATTTACAAGCAAACTTGCACATAGCAAGTTGAGCTGTTAATCCATTTTCATGTAGAAGACCCAAAACCACCTTTAGAATAAGATGGTGTTCCTCCTTGGATTTCCCCATAATCAAGATGTCATCTTGTAAAAACACAACCTTCTTTTGGTCCTTAAAAATCTTAAACATCAACCTTTGAAATATCGCAACGGCGGATGCTAACCCAAACGGTACCATTACAAACTGAAAGGAACCGAAAGGAGTAGTAAAAGCTGTTTATCTTCTACTTTCAGGATGCAAGGGTACCTGGTGGTAGGCTGATGTAAGATCAATGGTGGAGAACCACTGAGCACCCTTGGTAGCAGCAAGTAATTCGTTTATCCTCGGCAAGGGAAATTGATCTACCAGGATATTTTTATTTAGGTCTCTCAAATCTACACAGAGCCTAAGTTTCCCATTGGCTCGTCTCACAATAACTAAAGGTGAAATCCAGCCAGAGGATTCTATAGGCTCTATGATTCCTGTGTCTAATAGCTTCTCAATTTCCTTTGAAACATCCTCCCTAATGGAAATAGGAATATTCCTAGCTTTATGAATACATGGAACAGCATTTTCTTTAAGGATGATGCAATGTTGGAAGCCCTGAAGTTCCCCCATCACATCCGAAAACACAGAAGAAAAATTCTTGAGAATCTCATCTACCCCTTCGTTGTCATTGTGTAACAAGAGTACAGGCTTGGGACTATTGGTATTCAAGATTATACCTAACTCTCCTTGGTCCCACCATCCCAAAACCGAAGGACCAAATTTGGCAACGTACAATTTACATTCAGCATTGCGATCTTTGAACTGAAACTTCAACCTCTTGTAACCAAGTAATGGAATGGGTTCACCAGTGAAACTCTTGGGTAATATATCAGGAGAGTCCAGATTTTCACCTAAACTAGCTTTACAGTTCTCATCCCACACTGTTTTGTTGATGATTGTGTATGGTGAACCAGAATCAGCAGTAATAGATAATAGAATACCTCCTATGAAAAATGTCACATTTAGGTTTCTTTCTAGCAGTTTGTAACCCCAAAACTGTAGAGTCAGAATTAGCCTCCATGCTAAGAACACACATGTTAGTGTCTTCAGTATCAGTATCTGATGAGTCAGATTCCGAAAGTTCTTCTAACATCTTAATGGATGTATTTTTCCTAGACTTCTTCTAGCAGACAATTTGGACATGGCCAATGATACCACATGCAGAACAACGTTGATTCCTTGCTGGACACTTTTTGTCATTCGCTAAATGTGTTGCTGATCCACATCTGAAACACTTTAGATCATTAGCATTTTTCTTTTTGTTTCTTGAATATGTTTTCTTGGCACTTGGTGAAACAAACTACTTATTGTTTTTAGGTCTCGCCTAGGCAGCGCCCATGCGCTGCTCTAGGAGAGCCTTTAGCCATCGGTCTTCACTTTTCAAGCACTGCACGCGTGCTTGTGGCGGCATCCACCTTGCGGGAGCGAGCAGCGGCGCACCACAAGCACGAGTGCAGTGGTTGAAAAGTGAAGACTGCGCATGCATGCACGCACCACTCCCGGGCTCTCCTCAGATTCTCCGACTGCCTTTCTCTTTCTCATTCTCCTTGCCCGCTCTCCTTTCCATATGTGCTGCAGCTGGTTAACTGCGCGGTCCGCCTCGGACGCACTTATTTATTTATTTAATTTGCCACGCGGGGCAAAACGTAGCATTTCGCAGCACTATAGCATTGTGCTTTCATTTTCTGCGCGGTCCGCCTCTAACGCGCATGTTTAGTTATTTAATTACTTTCGCGCAACACCGTTAGGGGTGTATGTGAACCATCTCTTCTTTGGCCCACCCTTCATTACCTTTAATCCGTTTGTTTGTTGAACTCGTCTTTGATATGTTTCTCCCTTTTGCCTGTAGTTTACACTCCTTCATCTTTTAATTTCTGTCCTCTTCCCTTCTGCACTTTTCCATCCCTTTCCTCTCTGCACTCTTCTTCCCTTTCCTCTCCTATGTGCATGCACCCTCATGTCCAGTTCTTTAAACTGACCTCTTTTATGGCCTAATCTTTTTCTTCTTTTGTACACTTCTCACCACTCCCTTCCTTCTCTATTCCCCCTTTGTCATTCCCTCCCTAAGTCATCTACTCCCGTGTTCTCCCCTCCTCACCCTCTTTGTTTCATTTTCTCTTGATTACCTTGCCTCATTTTTACTCTTTTCAAAATGCATACAGCCAGGATATTTACTGTAGGTGCGCTACAGCAGCTCTGACAACACTTCTCTGGCATGAAATACAACAATCTTCAGTTTCTTTACCTTCCCATCAAGCCCCTCCTACCCCATCCCCATTTTTTCAGCATTCCCTCATCACTGTGCACCTCCACCATTTACCTACCACTGTCTTTCGACTTCAGTTAATCTAGAAAGGGCAACCCCATACTTTAACCGCTCGACAGGACAAGCTACAAGATTGAATTCTATGCAAGTTCACTTAATACCAGACCCATGTCATGTCTTGCCCTGGCTCTGTATGTATCGTTCACAATAAATAGACCGTTCCAGCAGTACTGTTTTTTTTATTACTATTTTTTTTAATGGAAAAATGACTTGTTATGAAGCAGATTCACCTAGTATATTTAATAAGTTATATGGCATTAATAGTAGGCTTTACACACAGAGTAAGGTTTGCACGAGGAGACTATTTCCCATATTATAGCCGACTAGGGTTAGAGATAAGATTCTTAGTTCGATACCTGGCATTCTTTGTCTGTGTTTGCAAGGGTTGGCAGAGAGAGTGCATGGTACTAACTTGCCGGGTAGTGGGTACCCAGTCACGCGGGGTCACAGGTAGTGGTGGTCTTAGTCGGGCCACACAGGGGCAGATATTGCAGGTACATAAAGTCGTCCCGTGGAACAGTCTGATCGTTGATGGAGGAGTGAGTGGCTGCGCGATGAGGTGACCCTCTCTGGCTGTTGATTAAATGAATGGATTCATTATACAATGGTTGAAACCCAGGTCTTGCATGGTCATCAGTTACTTAAACATTCATTGCACAAAGGAGGGAACATGTGGGCCAATGCAGTCACAAGCTGATTGAAGAAATTGAGGCATCAATGCAGAATTTAGGTATTTAGGTCCCACGATTATTGGACACAGACAGGATGAAGTATGCTGGCATCTGGGGCTGCATGCAAGGTTAGATAAGAAATAGTTGGCAGTTCCTGAGTTTGTCTGTTTCGACTGCTTGATCTGCTCTGGTAATGTTCCCTTTGAACTCTGTTTATGGGTGAACAAGAATATTCTCTCCACACCAGGCAGTTTTCCTCTTGGTTCCTTCAGCAGCAGAGTTTAATATCAGCAGGATGATTCTGTCCCTTACCTCTTGAAAGGGAGACAACCACTGAGAATGTTTCAGGCCCTTGCCTTCTTTTACACTGGTGTACATGAATTAATGAAAAGGTGAAATCTGGCTTTGAGGGCAGAGCAGTCTCTTGTCCGGTCCAAGAACAGTTTACCTTTCCAAGTGTCCAGTCAAGTCCAGAGTCTTTGGTGGGAGTAAATTGCAACTAAGCTTATATTCCTTTTAGTTAGGCTTCGCTCCATGGCAACCATTTGGAGGTAACATTGCGACTTTAAAGGGATTGCAGGTAGACAGTTCCGGTTCTCTGCTAAAAGCACAGGAGTCAGGAAAGGGGATGTGACCCCCATCCTTTCTGTGGGGCATATGTCCCAGCTGAGTTTCCAGGCCAAAGTCTTTATCTAAGTGTTACACTCTGGCCAAGTCGCAGCTTGATAAGTTGAGTTTCAGTCACTTGGCAACATAAAGTCTTTCCTCTGGATGATGATTCAAAGCCTGACACAGCACTGTGCTTTTTATAGATATTCAATGGATGTGGGAATTGCAATACTAACGCAGGGGGACTTGAAGAGATGGGTAACTCTGGTTGCAATTGACCATAAAAAGCATGGTAGAACTTTAGGTGCTAGATACACGCAGGCTTGATCGCCACTACGGAACACCACCTCACATGTACCCAGCATACACAAGCACAGGCCGGAGACACTGAGGAAAATTGAGGGGTCCAGACATAAAATACTGCTTGGATTTTACCATGGCTATCCAAGAGGCAATCGTTCCACTGTGGTTCAGGTAAAAAGCATGTTCCCCACTACTATAATTCCACAATCATCAACAGTTAGTAGCATCATGTTCATTTCATGGGCATGATAGTCACCCACATAAACAAGCATTGGCATAGCCAATAGGTCTCGCCTTTGGGACCTTATAAGTATTTAGTTATGCAGCACAATATCCTTGGTGCAACAACATCAACTGTTGCATGGCTAAACACTTATACGGTCCCAAAGGCGAGACCTATTGGCTATGCCAATGCTTGTTTATTTTATTTACAGTACCACTGGTAGATGCTTTATCTTGTGGTTTGTTATCTGCCAAAACAGCCTTGGCACACCTTCCAGTAAGTTCTGCACGTTTGACAAGTTCTGTAACCTCTTGTTAAGAAGCCTCACCTTTAGCCCACAAACTATCTTGTATGGAAGGATTAGCTGT
The DNA here is from genome assembly GCA_963921515.1 of Calotriton arnoldi. Taxonomy (NCBI): domain Eukaryota; kingdom Metazoa; phylum Chordata; class Amphibia; order Caudata; family Salamandridae; genus Calotriton; species Calotriton arnoldi. Next base: position 1,741,606 of record CAWUFW010001923.1, on the reverse strand, counting down.
GTGCATAACGATTTGGTCTCTAATGAACTTATCATGAAGAGTAGCAAAACGGCAGTTTAATGCAAGATTTTCGAGAGCAGAAACATATTCTTCTACAGTTTCCTCCTTAGATTGTTTTCTGTGGAAAAACTTGTAACGGTCAATACCTACACACACGGTAAGTGTACAGTATTTATCCAGATCTTTAAGCACATTAATGAAAACATCATACTGGGTATCTGGCTTCTTCTCAATACGATTGTAAACTTTTAACCCTATAAGACCTAGAGAGTGTAGCAATATTCTTTTCTTTTTCTCGGGAGAAAAGTCATCATCCTCATCAAGAGCAGCCAAATAATTTAAGAAATATTCTTTTTACTCGTTCCACTTGTGGGATTCCTCTCCTTGTGCAGGCACAAATGGTTGAGGAGGTGTTAAATTTAAAGAAGAAGCCATGTTTGTAGTAACCCAGATCAAACTGAAGGGAAAATAAACAATAAAAATATAACTTACTGCCAAGTCACTGTACACGTTGCTGTGTGGTACTGGATAAAATAAGAAGAGAAGGGAAAAAAAAAAACGACACACGATAGGAAAACCGATACGTGCTTACGAGGTAAACCAATTTGTAACAGCCCAATTACCAAAAATGGCCGCTGAGTGTAAACAACGTGCTTTCGAAGGGAAATTGGCCTTGTAGCGTATGTCATGTACGACAGCATGACGTCAGTATTCGAATGGAGGATGAAGATAAAGGAAGCGCGCATAGAAGCAGCGCGTGTAGAAATGCAGGTTAGCGCAGCGCGAGTTTGGAACTGTTAGACCTGGCATCCTTGGCGTGGGTCTCCCTTCCATTTTTTCACTATGCCTCCACTGTTGTTGATATGTTTTTGCTGGTCCTGATGCTTTGGGCACTTTGCCACTGCTATTCAGTGCCAAAGTGCAAGTGCTCCCTATGGAAAATTGATGTATGGATTAGTGACTCCATGTTTGGCCTATTTGATTCACTGTCAGACCCTAGTACAGTGCACTGGTTGTGCCCAGGGCCTGTGAATCAAATGCTGCTGGTGGGCTTGCAGCACTGGTTGTGCCACCCACAGGAGCAGCTTGTAAAGTGTGTCTCAGGCCTGCCATTCTCAGGCCTGTGTGCAGTCTGGTACTGCCATGTCGACTTGGTAAGTGCACCCACTTACCAGTCCCCAAACCTTCCCTTTCCTGCATATTAGTCACCCCTAAGGTAGGCCCTAGGGCAGGGTGCATTGTATGTGTAAGGTAGGACATGCCCTGGTATGTGTGGCATGTCCTGATAGTGAATTACAGCCAATTTCGTTTTTCACTATTGCAAGGCTACCTGTTCCCATAGGCCAGAATGGGCAGTTTGATTATAACATCTTATAATCCTAACTTTTGTTTATATCGCGTTACGCACCCAAAGGTACATTGAACGTAGAGTGTCGCATTTATCACCTGCATTTGAACTGAACTATTTTCTACCATTTTGACAGTCATATTTCTATTGTATCGTGGATTTTTGTCATTCTGGTCTTGTGTTAAGTCTATATAAAGAGTACTTATTTTTATATACAACTTGTGTGGTGTCCATCTGTAGTGTTGTCACTGTATTACTGTATGTGTTCACAAATGCTTTACACACTGCCTCTGAGATAAGCCTGCCTGCTCGTGCCAAGGGGGTGAGCAGGAGTTATTTTAGGAGTGTAGCCCCTTACCCTGACTAGAAGCAAGGGTCCCTATTTGGACAAAGGTACCTACCTCTGCCAACTAGAGACCCCCAGTTCTAACAGGAACGCAAGTAGCATTCAAATGCAAACAGTTACTTGCAGCTTGTCGGCATACGCTCTAGGCCCAAACTACCAAAAACTTGCCTTGAATGCTGGAAATCAGTCTAGGTAGCTTGAGATCGGCCGCAGACAAACTGGCAATCGTCGTAGACAGGAACATGCACAAATTACATGTAGAATTGCCACGTAAACACACAGATGCCGTTGGTGCTCACCGAGCACAAATCCAAAAAACAGGCTGGACACGTGTAGGTTCGTGGCTGAGGTCGCTCGTCGCCAAATTTGTAGTGAAGACAGTCCACAGGTCTGTGTTGTAATGATATTTTTAATGTGGAATAATGACCCCAGCCGAAAGCGTAACACCAGCTCTCACAGTACTCCCCCTTCTCTGCCTGGACATTCTAAGATACATCATAGACATCTTACAAGGTTCTACAACTAAGGAGGCAGAGAAGGGACAACAGCCAAATAACATTCTATTACATTACAATTCCATTACATTGCACATTACAATTACATTACATTGCAACACAACAGACCTGTGGTACCAATCACCACTGTGACCTGTGCTACCTGATGCAGCTTCTTTTGAAGATGAAATCACAGATATTGGAGCAGATCATGATGGTGGTCGGCACGTACTGCTTTTTTAAGCAAGGAAAATGAATACATTTTCTCTGTGAGTAACAAAGAATACATTTTAACAGTAAAGGAAATAGAAACTATTAACAAATGGAGCATAAGCTTTGCCTGGGTCTCTTCATTCAGTTATAATATCTATCATGCCTTCACACGGGTAACTCCATCATTATTGAAAACGTTTTTCTTTTTTTGTAACACTGACTGTAAGTAAAGCCTGAATGAAAAGTGGCTTTGGGGGTGATTTAGAGTTTTGCGGATAGGGTACTCTGCGCAAATGTGATAGAGTACCCTGTCCGCCAAACTCATGGTCCTCTTGTCTCATTAGAGACAGGCAGACCATCAGCTTTCCGTGAGCGGAGCCTCTGTTGACTCCATCGATGGAAAGCTACATCCAGTGGCCCCATGGCGTAGGTGCCGTCAGAGTAAAGCCATCATACCACCCATTCTATTTAGAGTGAATGGTCTAATTTTTTTCTCTTTGTCACCACCGATAGAAACCTGATCCTGATGATGAGGGACAGAAAAAAACAATAATGACCCACACACCCAGTAAGAAGACTCCCAGGGTGTGGGGGTAATTAGGTTTTTGTTTTTCAATAACAACAAACAATGAAACAAAACATGTCAAAAGTTTGGGGGACGGCTGTCAAAACCAATGGCAGATGTCCACCAAATATTCTGCAGCTTGAAGGAAATCGCCATGACATTGGTAACTTCAAAGGTACATAGATGACCTCTAGGTCAGCGGTCATCTCTAAATAGGATGGACTACTGCCCCTCAGCATGGTGTACATTAAGTCCTCCACCACCCCGATAGACTGTAGTCTGTCCTCCAGGTAGGGCCGGACTGGGAACCGAAACCAGCCCTGGCAAAGAGCTGGCCCGCCCCCCTGGGAGAAGGGGGGACTGCTAGTGGAAAGCTTTGTGCCGCTTTTAGCTTTTGTCGCAGGGAGGCGATATTGCAGAACCAACCCCCTGTAACAAAGACGCCCCCCCAGGGGCCTAAAACCAGCCCCACCCTGTCAGCGGTGATTGGGAGATAGAGACCCATTCAGGGCTCTGTCCTGCGAGGATCCCACTACTTTTATTGGCTTACAATCTAAATTATCTGCCAGTGAAGGGCATTGATATCATGGCAGGGTGTATTCAGCTCACGGCAGATCTCAGCCTCCGCCTGAGCACACTCCCTGACGAGCCCACAGAACTGATGGAACACCTTCACTTCAAGATACTGGCCAGCCCCACCGCCACCCTCCGAGGAACCCTCATCTACCGACCCCCTGGACCCCGCGGACCCTTCGCCAACTCCATCACGGACATTATCTCCCCGCAGGCCATCGCATCCACCAACTACACCCTGCTGGGAGACCTCAACTTCCACCTCGACAACCAACTGGACCCCAACACCACATCCCTCCTGGACAACCTCCACAACATTGGACTGCCCCAGATCGTGAACGAGCCCACGCACTCAGCAGGACACACCCTCGACCCCCTCTTCACTACAGGAAACTCCATCACCTTCAGCCACACCACCGAACTCCCATGGACCGACCATCGTTGTGTCCACTTCACCTTCAGAACACCCACCATCCACAGACACCAGCACCTACTTCCACGAAGAAACTGGACCAAAATCACCGACGACCAGCTCACCTCCTCACTCAACAACTCCACCCCAACCATCGCGGAAAACGACGACCCCAACACCGCAGCCCGAACCCTGCATAGATGGATCTCGGACAGCACCAACACCATAGCCCCCTCAAGAAAAACAACAATACCCGCGCCAAGAAAGCCAGATGGTTTACCACCGAACTTCGAGAGTCCAGAAGCACATGCCGCCGCCTCGAAAAGGCCTGGAGGAACACCAAATCCACAGAAGCCCACGACAACTTCAGAGCCGCCACCAACGCCCACCATCAACTCATCAGAGAAACGAGGAAAAAAGCGATTGAAGACAGAATCTCCACCCACGCGCACAACAGCAAGGAACTCTTCAGCATCATCAAGGAGTTCGCCCAACCCACTAGCGAGTCTACCGACTTCCCTCCCTCACAAGACCTCTGCGACAAACTCAGCACCTTTTTCCACCACAAAATCAAGAGCATCTACGACAACTTCGACGAAGACAACCAACACACTGAACCCTCACCAACCACCCCCGACACCCGGAAACCAGCGATTGACGACTGGACAGCCCTCACCACCGAAGACACACTGAAGACAATGAAGTCAATCCACTCAGGGGCCCCCACGGACCCCTGCCCCCACCACATCTTCAACAGAGCCGCCGACACCATCGCACCCATGCTCCGCCACACCATCAACCGCTCCCTGGCGACCGCCTGCGTTCCCCGACGACTGGAAACACGCCAAGGTCAACCCCCTCCTAAAGAAACCCTCAGCGGACCCCACCGACCTCAAAAACTACAGACCCATCTCCCTGCTCCCGTTCACAGTGAAAGTCATCGAGAAAGCCATCAACAGCCAACTCGCCACATTCATTGAAGAACACAACAATCTCAACTCCTCCCAATCCGGCTTCAGAAAAAACCACAGTACGGAAACCGCCCTCCTCGCCGCAATAGACGACATCCGCACCCTACTGGACAAAGGAGAAACAGTAGCCCTCATCCTCCTCGACCTATCAGCGGCGTTCGACACAGTCTCCCACCGCACCCTAATACGCAGACTCTACGACGCAGGAATCCAGGACAAGGCCCTCGACTGGATCCGCTCCTTCCTCTCCGGCAGGACGCAGCGGGTCAGACTCCCCCTTTCCTCTCGGACCCCACACCTACCACCTGCGGAGTCCCCCAGGGCTCCTCCCTCAGCCCGACGCTCTTCAACGTCTACATGGCTCCACTCGCCCCCATCGTCAGAACCTACGGACTCAACATCGTGTCATACGAAGACGACACCCAGCTCATCCTCTCCCTATCCAATGAGCCCAACACCGCCAGACGCAACTTTCGAGAAGGCATGGAAGCCGTCGCCAAATGGATGAAAAACAGCTGCCTACAACTAAACACCAACAAAACAGAAGTACTCATCATGGGCCCAAACCCCGATGCCTGGAGCGACACTTGGTGGCCCCCCGCCCTCGGAAACCCGCCAACCCCCACGGACCACGCACGCAACCTGGGAATCATCCTGGACTCCGAGCTCAAAATGGACCGCCAGATCAACTCTGTCTCGTCTTCCTGCTTCCACACCCTCCGCCTCCTTCGTAAGACCTTCAAATGGATCCCCCTCGAACACCGAAAGACCATCACTCATGCCCTGGTCACCAGCAGACTCGACTACGGCAACGCACTCTACGCCGGAATAAACAAAAACCTCACCCGCAAGCTACAGAACATCCAGAACGCCGCCGCAAGACTGGTCCTCAACCTGCCAAAACACTGCCACATCTCCCAGCACCTGCGCACACTCCACTGGCTCCCTGTCGAGGCGAGAATCACCTTCAAGATGCTCACCCACGCACACAAGGCCCTCCACGGCACTGGACCAGCATACCTGAACAGCCGAATCAAATTCCACGCACCCCAAAGGACCCTACGATCAGCCCAGCTCTACTACGCCGTGGTCCCCCGCACCAGAAAGACCAGATCGGGAGGCCGCTCCTTCTCCTTCCTCGCGGCCAAAGCACGGAACGCCCTTCCGCTCCACCTCAGACAGACAACATCGCTCCCCATCTTCGCAAGAAACCTCAAAACCTGGCTCTTCGACAGACCCCCTCCTTGATGGATGGAACCTGCACCCCACCCCTAGCGCCTTGAGACCCTTACGGGTGAGTAGTCACGCTTTAACAAACCCCTGATTGATTGATTGATTGACCAACTCTTTTAAAACTGCTGCCTCTCAGAAAGACATGGTACATGCGAAACTCTGAAGAAATTGAATTTGCTTAATCATGCATGCCCAGAATATGTTTGTACACTGCTCTGCTGCCAGAGTGGTCAGTAACAGTGAAGCAGTCTATTCTGCTAATTTCCTTCTCCTCAGGGGCATAACACAGGCCCCTGCAGCCTCTGTGGCTCGAGAGGAGACCCCAACCCTTCAAGGGGTCCCCATTCAGCCCGATGTCAATTAATATACGTGCGATATGGGAGACTCGGGCCCCTCCTCACATTCTGCAGGTGGCATATATATGCCATATGGGAGACTCAGGGACCCTTCATCACATCCTGCAGGGGGGGCCCATCCCTTTTCATTACGCTACTGCTTCTCCTCCCTCCTTCATGACTGGCAGGGCACTGCCCCACATACCCTCATGGGGAGGCACCCAGCTCTTTGCTCCCTTGGGAGTGCTGTATGAGAATACTCACTTCTACTTTTAACAGAGCCTCACACATCCTCCCTATGTAAACACAGTAAGATAAGTATTATCAGAGGTGCTCAAGAAAGAAGACTGTCACACCCAACCCTCCAAGTTCAGGACAAACCGAAGTCCTTTTGAGCACACTCATAAAAAAAATTAGAGTTTTATCAGGTTTCTGCGACCAGACATTCTCTATTCCGTTCTCTCTTCAGAAGCTTCTAGCCAACACGTTTTTCTTTCGGCCTAGTCGTCCAGACATCCTCAGGACTATAAAATGTACATAAATCAATCACCGTAGTGTAATTTACACAGAATCATGTTCCCTCACCCAAAATTAGTGAGTACACCAAGTGCAAACGTCACCTGTGGTGTCCATTTATCAGATCCAAAGGCTGCATTTCCATCACCTATCCACAAGTCCGTGATACATGACCAAATTTCCATATATAATTGCCAAAGATTAGTGTTCGGCATTATATCAGAGGTTCATGTTTTTAGTTCATATCCCAATCAATAAACACTTAATACAGAAACTCAAGAATAAGGTGGAGCATGCAGATGGGTCACCCAAGTTGGTTAGAAACTTCAAAAATAATTAAAATAAGAGAACATAAAGGGTGGAAAAACACACCAAAATGTTCGTTCTCTCAAGGTCCCAAGATCATAGGCAGTATAAATAGGTCTACAACTTACTTCTGTAACTCCAAAGGGTGAAGGGTTAACAAAATAATGATTTTAATTATTTTTAGGTCGAGCCTAGGCAGATGCGCATGTGTTGTCTGCTAGACCTGCTGTAATCACCAAAAGGACTCTATTCCCTCCTGCTGATTACCATTGGGTGAGTCCTGTGTCGCTCTTTTTTGCAGCCTCCTAATTGGTTCTCGACTCGTTACGTGACTTCCATTTTCTTGGTGAGGAGCACCGCTCAACTACACATTTATTCCCCCCTTGATTAGTAGCCATCCGCTTTGATGCTTTAATGCAGGTACTATTTGAACGTTGCATGCTTCTCTTAACCTCTGCAGCCTCCATATAAATGCCTGCCGGCCATGGACACGGTGTCCTCTCTCTTGGTGCAGTGAAGCAGCTGGCAGCTTTCTGCTTACAGGTATCAGTTTTCTTTCACTTGCGAACACTACTGCGCCCCCACCTCCATTCTGCCATAGCTCATTTAATTAGGCCACCACAGGAGCCCCACGGAGCTTCAACATGAGCGCTCTCACCCTCCCGATTCGCGTAGAGCCCTCCCCCACCCTCCGAGCATGAATGCAACATTTCCCTCAATCCACCCTTTCCCTGTGCATTGAGTGAGGCACCACCCATGTCCTTATCTTGAAGAGGGTGAGCATTTAGGCCCTTTTCTACGCATTACTGAGCGGCTTGTTATTTAAAAAAAAATAATAATTGGACTACCACAGGAGCCCACGGAGCTTCAAAGTGAGCTGCTCTCAATTTATCCACAGCATGCCATTCTGTGTTATGTAAGTTAATCCTTCTTTAATCACTGCCTTCAGAGTGAAATAGGGCACATAAACCATCCATGCTGAATTGAAGAGTCATGGTAGATGAAATGACGGAGGAACAGTGTTTCAGCATTTTTTTATTGTGTCTGAATGCGAATTGGAGGATTCGGAGCTCACAGAGGAGCTGCCATCTTTCTTCGGCTCAAGCCACGCTCCAGAGAGATGGGGTCTCTAGTTTTTAGAGGGTAATTGTTAGAATGTTACTGGTAGAAGATGAAGAGAATTTTGTTCCAACAACCGTTAACATGTCAGCAAATGTAGCTTAATACCTGTTGTGAACTTTGTCAATACATGCATGCAAGGTACTCATTTGACAATTAGAAGCTTGAGAATGTAGAATTGTGTAGCATTTTTATTGGAATAAGTTAAACTTGGTTGCAAGTGGATTTTAGACTTATTATAGGAAAGTCTCCTTATTCAGGTTCCTGGCGTGCTGAGGTAAATTCACAATACAGCTTGCAGGGTACCAAGATTTTGTTCTATCATCTGCTGACACCGCTCCGCCCTTTCTAAACTCCAGACTCTTCAACTTTGCCGTGCCGGTCAATATGAGTATTTTGCATTGTGGCAGTAACCATCATCACTTACAATAGAGTAATTGACACATTTGTTGTATGATCTCCACGTCAAACTGTGTATCGATCTTTGTTTAGCCAAATAATGTGCGCGGCGATCACATTTTTAACCATGCATACTCTAATAGTCACCCCATCATTCACGTATTGTGTAGTGTTCATTCCATCAGGTGTCATGTATTAATCAACCCATCAGCTAGGTATTGTGCATTAAACTATCCCAATAGCCAATAACTATATAGCAAACATCCCATCAAGTAGACATTGTATAGAACCATCCAATCAGCCAGATGTTGTGAATTACACATTGCATCAGCTGTTTGCTCATGGGAGTCTATTTCAAGGTCACCCACATTCTATGCTCCACAGCATGCTGATGGTTGGTGCTGGTGGCAGGCCCTGTGGTAGATGGAACTAATATTTCATTGCCAGTTTCAGGAAAATATTCTGTCAGTAGCAGCTCCAGTCTGTCATAAAATAACCCCTTGTCTGGCACAAGAGCTGCCCCATCCCAGCACATGAACATTCACAGTTCTAGCATGTGATGTATACAGCATCAGTCCTAGTGCTGTATATTTTGCCTTATTTCCCCTTCTGAGCAAAAAGTGTGTTTGCTTTGCTTGTTCTGCCCATCATTGCCCAAGTCTTTACATATATTTCATAATGTATAACTGCTACATGCTTTCTCATTTACATGTATTTTCAGTACAGCAATGTTTTTTATTCTTTGCTATTGTATTTCTAACTCATATGTTATACATTTATGAGGTATGGCATTTAGAGAATCGCAAGCTTATTTATTACCAAAATGAAGTTGAAAAATATTATATAAGACATGCTTGCAAACCACTCAGGCAAGAGGAGTATTAGACATTCCAGTGAGAGCATCTACGACAAACAGTCTGCCAAGGTTGCTTTTTCTCACTTACTTTCTTGTACCCTCGGGAACCCCAATATAAGAGAGCCAAGACCCAGGCTGCCCAAGGACAGATCGCAGACTGGAACAAGCATTTGCAATACGTCTCGCATTACTGAAAGTTTGAGCTATTGGCATTGCATTATTATTTGCTACGCCAATAGCTCAAACTTTCACTAATGAGACCTATTGCATTGGAAATGCTTGTTTAAATATGTAATGCATTGTAGAAACAAGCTCAAAACCAGGTAGCTAGAATGAGTCGAAACCTCAGAAGTTGGTAACACATTGAGCTCGTCAGAAAAAGCCCTCCATTGGCTTTCAGTGATTGACGGGATCAAATTCAAAATACTTTGCACCATGTATAAGACTTGCTGGAACACATGCCCCGCCATCTCCAAGCACTGGCACCCAATTACGTCCTAAAGAGATAGAAGGATTGAGGCAGAGCTCTAAGAGCCCACGGATCCAACTCTGAAGTGCACTCAATCCTACTCTGGGATAAGAACATAAACTGTTCAGAGGTGCATATTATATTAATTTGAAATCAACCTAACCTCACCCACAGTAGTTGTACCTTTGAAAATATCAACACTGCTCACAGTCTTAGCTGCCCTCTTGAATGTATCTCAGTGACGCAGTCCGAAGATAGTGACCCTTGAAAATCCCAGAGAACTGTCTCTCGCGACCTCAACAGTTGACTATACACATTGGGGCATGTTTATGAGAGCCCCCGAATCACCTTTGCACTAAAGTGGCACATACGTGACACAGGGCTCTCATTTCTAATTATGAAGCCATTCTAAGCCACCCTGAGTGGCTTTGAGTGGCCTCATACTTCATGAGTAAGACGACGCAGCGCAAATCGCTGCATCGCCTTACTCTGCGCCCGGGGGCGGTTCCATGGGCGTTGCAGCGGTTTTTCCCATGCAACACCCATGGAATTTGAAGCTGACCCAGATTTACAATGTGATGTAAACCTGGGGAAGCGCCAAATCCGTATGCCTCCCGTATGCCAAATCCGTATGCCTCCCGTATGCCAAATCCGTATGCCTCCTAGTGCAGGAAGGTGCCCCTTTCTGCACTAAAACAACCCTGCATGCAACAGAGGCACTCTTGCACCACGGTGCAAGGATGCCTATGTTGACGCTAGGCTGCTGAAATCCCTCCAGCGCAGGGAGAAAGGACAGGAATGCACTGTATTGCTTAAATACAGTGCATTCCTGCCCTTTCACTTTGGCGTAGGGCAGCGAAGCAGGGTACCTTGATGCGCTGCCCTACGCCAAAATTCCATAAATAAGCCCCATTGTGTTTACGACATAACATCGCTATTGCAAATGCAGTAAATGTGATATGTTTTGCCTCTCTTAACGATCACACACCCTGGGCTTCAGAATTTATTGGGAGTAATTAAATAACACCTCTTACAAGTTCAGCCTTCAAAAATGAGGCATTAAATTTGCAGCAAAATCTGCATGTCCTAGTATTTATTGGGCCTTTCCCCCTGTTAAATTTCGGCAGGTTTTCCCTGCCGAAATGAAATGTTGAAAATATCCAATGGTACCATCTTTATCACATCTGGGGCCGTTTTATAGAAGTGCCCCGGGGGCGCAACGGGTGTTTGCGCCCGCTTTGTGCGCCCCCGTGGCACTGTGGTATTACAGAAGAGGCCGCAGACGCTTGTGCGTCCCCTTCTGTAATTCTGAAAGCGGCGCTGGCGCACATAAAGTATCAGCGCTTCCTCAAGATGGTGTTCCCTCATTTGCATGAGGGCGTGGCCTCATGCAAATGAGGGAATCCCTTTACCTCTCCCGCTCATATTACAGATGTGGGCGCAGACAGTAGCGGCCCGTGGTGGGAGTGCTGCCGGGCGGTGACGCGGGGGAGGGGCAGGGTGGGGGGATAGTAAACTACGGAATACGGCCGCACAGAGGTAAATAAACAAATAAATAAAACGAATTTCGTTGCGCGCGCTGCATCGCCAAATGCGATGCAGCACGCGCAACGAAATTCGTTTTATTTATTTGTTTGTTTACTTACCTCTGTGCGGCCGTATTCCGTAGTTTACTACCCCCCACCCTGCCCCTCCCCCGCCCCGAGTCACTGCCCGGCAGCACTCCCACCACGGGCCGCTACTGGGCGCAGAGGCAAAGAAGCTGTCAGGAGGCGCACTGACAGTGCGCCAACTAACAGGTGGCGCACTGTGATTGCAGCCCTCAAGCGAGGGGAAAGGGTGTCCCATGGACCCCCCAGACATCCCCTTGCAGGCGGGTGCAGTCTCTCACTTCACCCACCTGCAAGGGGATCTTTAATTCCCTTTGAAAGTGCAGGCGGGTTGCCGCCTGCACTGTGAAAACATGGAGGGGCTTCAAAGCAGACGCTCCATTTTTCACAGGAATGCGCTGCCCCAGAGCGCCCAGCGCAAACAATGAAAATGCGCTGCTTGCATAATACGGGCCCTGGTAATCACCAGGCACTGGACTTAATTGTGATCTCTACATAAACTGGTGTTTGCACAAGGATCAGAAATATCGTAGCACTGGTAATCCAGGCACTACACCAGAACTTGGGCGTTCAACCCGAGAGGAGCCTACTAACAATGTGGATACACTCCATCTGTAAATAGCATTCTTAAGTAATTGGAAGGTGACGTCAGCACAGCACAAAACCCCCTTGATAATAAATAAATATATAATTTCTCCTGAATAATGTAACTTGAAAACTTACATTAGGCAATACATTTTTAGGATTCAGTGTTCGCACCACAGCCCCTGTGACAATTTACATTCCCCGTCTGGCGCCCAGGTGCTCACTGCTATGTCCCTGTTCTAGTGCGCGCCTCCTTAAGTAGCAGATAGGTTCGTGTAGTGCATGTAATGTCCCTGCTGTTAATACATGCTGTAATACAGAACCCTTGATTGGAGTCTGATGAAAACCTTTCCTCTGGCTCCCAGCCAGCTCTTAGTTGGAGGCATGTAAAAGCCACTGGTCTCAAAAAAGATGTTATCCCTTAAGTTAATGTAACTATTCATAATATATAAAGGGAAAAAAACTAGACATAGCATACATATTGGTATCCTAAAAAATTGTAATGAAGGTACTGGCCATAAAAAAGGCTGTAATAGTGTATTATTTATGGGCACAAAACAATGCGATTAATATTCATGCCCAATGAAATCATATTCCTAGTTTATGCACGTATTTATTAAAGCAAGGAGGCCATGCAAGAAAAACAGCAAATATAGAAAACCGTAAAATGTGCCTCCTTCAGTAATTCATATGTATACTAAGGCAAAAGCAAAACTATTTAAAAAATCTGCCACACAACAGCACAGAATTGGCAAGTAAGCAAAATAGACAGCAATCCTGTGCAATACCAGCTCTTAACTTGTTAAACACCGCTTTCAAATGCTCTCTACCATCATATCAAGCGCATCCTACCGTAAACGAAATATTCCTCCCATAGTCAACATAGATGTTGTTTTTCCTACAGACACAAATAAGGACCCTCTACTGCTAAAATTGGTAAATTATTTCTTCTGAAACACATAGGCCAGATGTATTATATGTTTGCCCCAAAAGCCGCGCAAATGACAGGAGCAATCAAAGATTTCGCACAAAATCTATTTTGTGCCAAAAGTTGACGCAAATACTGCACCAAAATTGCTATGGGCCTGATTCACAAAGGAAACTTACAGTTTTGAGTAAGTAGGAAACTTACTCAGAAGTGTAAACGTACTCAAAAGTACAATTTGTGAATCAGACCCATGTGTTGCGGAAAATTATCCTATGTATTATCTTTACAAAAACTGCATAATAAAAGGGAAGCAGCATAAACACACTTAGGTTTTCACGTAAAAACAGATCTACTAAAATTGTGTGACCTGGTTTTGCATGAATCCTAACCCCAAGTGAAACAAACACTGGCAAACCCAATAGGTCTTGCTTATACAAGAGTTATTGCTTTGGCAATGTATTTTTGCCATGTTGTACACCAGTGTGGCTGCTGTTGAGCATGGCTAAAAACTAGTTGTGTGGAGTGTCCTAGAGTGGAGTGGGGGAGTAGAGTGTTGTAGACTGAATTTGTTGAAGTAGAGTGTCGTAGAGGGGAGTAGAATTCTGTGGTTCAGTGGCAGAGAATGTCATAGAGTGCAGTGTCATAGAGTGCAGTATCATAGAGTGGAGTGGAGTGGAATAGGGTGGAGTGTGTTGGAGTGGATTGAGGTGGTGTGGTGGTTTGGAATGGATTGGGGTAGAGTGGGTTAGATTGGAGTGGGTGGACTGGATGCGGTGGATTGGAGTGGGGTGGATTGAAATGGGGTGAGGTGGATTGGGGTGTATTGGAGTGGGGTGGATTAAATTGGTTTGGGGTGGATTGGATTGGATTAGAGTAGGGTGATTTGGAGTGGGGTGAATTAGAGTGGAGTAGAGGAGGGTGGATTGGACTGGACTGGAGGGGGGTGGGTTGGATTGAATTGGAGTGGGATGGATTGGATTGGAGTGGGTTGGACTGGACTGGAGTAGGTTGGATTGGACTGGAGTGGGGTGGATTGGAGTGGGTGGATTGGAGTGTGGTGGGCTTAATGGACTGGATTCAGTGGGGTGGACTGAACTGGGATGGGGTGGATTGGATTGAAGTAGAGTGGGGTGGGTGGATTGGAGTTGGGTGGACTAGAGGGGGTGGATTAGATTGGAGCAGGGTGGATTGGTTTGGGTGGGGTGGATTGGATTGCGGTGGAGTGGACTGGACTGGACTGGAGTGGGGTGGGTGAGGTGGATTGGATTGGAGTGGGTGGATAGGACTGGGGTGAATTGGATTGGAGTGGGTGGATTGGACTGGATTGGAGTGGGGTGGACTGGAATGGAGTGGGGTGAATTGGTTTGGCGTGGGGTGGATTGGAGTGGAGTAGATTGGATTGCAGTAGGGTGGATTGGATTGGAGTGAGGTGGACTGGATTGGATTGAGGTGGATTGGATTGGATTGGGGTGGGATGAACTGGATTGGGGTAGGGCGGATTGGAGTGGAGTGGGGTAGTGTGGATTGGACTGGGGTAGATTGGATTTAGCTGAATTGGGGTGGATTGGAGTGGGGTGGATTGAAGTGGGATAGATTGGATTTGGCTGAGGTGGTTTGGAGTGGGTCGGATTGGAGTGGGGCAGATTGTTTTGGATTGAAGTGGCGCAGATTTGAAGTGGACAGATTGGATTGGAGTAGGGCAGATTGGAATGGGGCAGATTGGAGTGGAGCAGATTGTTTTGGATTGGAGTGGGGCAGATTATTTTGGATTGGAGTGGGGCAGATTTTGGATTGGAGTGGGGCAAATTGATTTGTATTGAAGTGGCGCAGATTTGAAGTGGACAGATTGGATTGGAGTTGGGCAGATTGGAATGGGGCAGATTGGAGTGGAGCAGATTGTTTTGGATTGGAGTGGGGCAGATTATTTTGGATTGGAGTGGGGCAGATTTTGGTTTGGAGTGGGTCGTATTGGAGTGGGGCAGATTGTTTTGGATTGAAGTGGCGCAGATTTGAAGTGGACAGATTGGATTGGAGTGGAGCAGATTGGAATGGGGCAGATTGGAGTGGAGCAGATTGTTTTGGATTGGAGTGGGGCAGGTTCTTTTGGATTGGAGTGAGGCAGATTGGAGATGGGTGGATTGTTTAGGATTGGAATGGGGCAGAGTGGGGTGGGTTGTTTGGATGGGAGTGGGGCAGATTGGAGTGGGGCGGATTGTTTTGGATTTGAGTGGGGCGGATTGTTTTGGATTTGACTGGGGCAGATTGTTTTGGATTTGAGTGGGGCAGATTGTTTTGGATTTGAGTGGGGCAGATTATTTTAGATTGGATTGGAGTGGGGTGGATTGGGGAGGGAGTAGGGTGGATTGGATTGGGGTGAGGTGTATCTGATTGGAGCGGGGTAGATTGGATTGGATTGCTGTGGGTGGATTGGATTGGAGTGGGGTGGTTTGGAGTGGGGTGAATTGGGATGAAGTGAGTGGATTGGGATGAGGTGGACTGGATTGGAGTGGGGCGGATTGGAGTGGGTTGGATTGGAGTGGGAAAGATTGTTTTGGATTGGAGTGGGGAAGATTGGAGTGGGATGGATTGGAGTGGGGCAGACTGTTTTGCAATGGAGTGGGGCAGATTGGTGTGGAGTAGATTGGAGAGGGCAGGTTGTTTTGGACTGGAGTGGGGTGGATTGGATTGGAGTGGGGTGGACTGGGGAGGGAGTGGTGTGGATAGGATTGGGGTGAGGTGGATTGGATTGGACTGGATTGGGATGGATTGGATTGGTGTGGGGTAGGGTGGATTGGAGTGGGATGGATTGTGGTGGGGTGAATAGGGATGGAGTGGGTGGACTGAGGCGAGGTGGATTGGGTTGGAGTGGGGCAGGTTGGAGTGGAGTGGATTGGATTGGTCTGGGGCGGATTGGATTAAGTGGGGCACATTGGTGTGGCATGAGGTGAGGCGGATTGGAGTGGGGCGGATTGGAGTGGGGCGGATTGGGGTGGGGTGGAGTGGAGTGGAGTAGGGTGTTCTGCACGATTATGTGTTAAAGCATCATTTCAGAAATTACACATGAAGAAACAATGTCACTTTGCAATAAAATAATCCTCATCTTTTGAGAACAGCGCCCACAAGCAAAAACAAAAGAAAATATGAGTGAAAAGTGAGAAAAGAAGACTTTGCAAAATAAAAGAAAGTTAACAATAGAAAATAAATCCTTGCAATTCTTTTTGTCCTGCTGGGCACCTTTTTGCCAGCCACATGCCTTCTGTTTGCAGGGCACTAAATGTTAAACAAAAAATAATAGCACGTCAATCACATCGGGAGCAATGGACGGGCACTGTTTAAGTTGAATCAGTCAGTGCTTGGTCCCTGCTCCACAGAGAGGAAAGGAAATTATGTGAGGACTGCCTTGATGAATTACGAGGCTGTAAAGAAGAGTGGCACGCATGCCAACAAATGGTAAGCAACGGGCAGGCTCCAAGCCCTTTTTGTTAACAGCTGTGTCTCTCAAGCGCTAGCACATGCTCTCGCAGGCTCGACCCTAAAAAGGAAAAGCATAACCTTGTGTGATATTCATATGCTTAATATGTATAGTTTCTGTTAAATTACAAATTTTACAGAGCTTACCTTTGGGCGGAAGTTTTAGTGTTGAAATATATATTGGAGTGTTTACCTCCAGGAGTTCCAATAACACACCAGGCACTGCTCGCCCGCCTTCATCCCATACCACAACACTGAACGTTGCACTAAAGTGGCTTTCTTAGCATAAACACAACCGATTACATCATTGGTGACGGTAAATATGACACTGCGCAATTTTATCATTCACAAAATGGAGTGCTACAGACTTTCATGTAAATCTGGGCTGTATTTGTTCTACAAGTGTATCTAACTGGAAGTGAATTGATGTAACTTTGAGGGTGTAAAATACCCTGAAACTTACTAGCTTAAGGTAAATTCTCATGTAAGTTTGCTCCAATTAACTCTTTCTTTAAATTATATATTGACTTATTTGATATTTTATAGATCTCCTCTAAAGTAAATTTAGTAATTAATACACTTTAGCTCCCTGATAAAGTGGCAACGAAAACTCTTAAAGAGTGTGATTGAAACTCTGGAAGGACTGCCTTTATTATATTCAGGGTCACTGAAATTATGCGGCTGAGGAGGACCAAATTATACAGCAGGGTTGAATAAATTATGCGTCAAGAAAATACAAATTTTGCAGCATAATGTGGCACATTTTAGTGCAGTATTACTTCACTATTTTGTAATTTTTCAACGTTAACAGTGTATGGGCAAACATTTTACCTGATTAATATTAGTTTAACACCTGAATAACGCAATCATCATCTGAAAGCTGACCTGCCTCTGCTGAGAAAAGGCCTGCCACTGACCGGCAGCACCTGGGGTAGCATTTTTTGTAATTTTAATCCATTTGAGCTTGAAACATATTTTTTTTGCTAAAATATGCAAATTATGCAGAAGATGATGGATTATGTGACAAATGCAGCAAATCCATAGATATGCAGAAAACGCTGCAACTGCAGAATCGCATAATTCCAGTGGCCATGATTATATTAATGTGTCTTAGCTGTATGCACAAGGTGTTGATGGCGCTCTGGGATCCCCTCACACCCCCCCACCCAGTTTGCAGAGAAATTCAAAAGATGAGAAAATCTGTAGCACTTCAGTTTTTTTAAATAAAGAGTGAATGCAAAACCAAATGGAGGTATTCAAATGTTGGTCTACTTTATTTCATGGCTTGAAAGTTCCAAACAATTAGCCCGCCGACACGTGTTTTGCTTGGGTAGATTCACCCATGATCATTTCCTGGGCAATTAAATTGTAATAGAGATTTTGTCACTATTGAGTGGGAAAAATTCAATATAGTAGAAAGCACATATCTGAGGGCCGCTCATCAAACTGATTCTACATATACAGATGTTCTTAACTTATCTGTAAGACTAAGATGTTTAGTACATTTTTAAGCAGACAGCACCAAAAGAGTGACGTCTCCTATAAATTGTATGGTTTAAGGATCAATCAATCATGTCACTTATAAAGCGCACTACATACCCGCGAGGGTCTCAAGGCGCTGGGGGAAGAAGGGGGTGGTGCTGCTACTGATCGAAGAGCCAGGTCTTGAGGAGTCTTCTGAAGGCCAGTAGGTCTTGGGTCTGTCGGAGGTTGGTGGGGAGGGTGTTCCAGGTCTTGGCGGCGAGGTGGGAGAAGGATCTGCCGCCGGCGGTCGTTTTCCGGATGCGGGGGACTGTGGCGAGGGCGAGGCTGGTCGAGCGGAGCTGGCGGGTGGGGGTGTAGAAGCTGAGTCGTCTGTTGAGGTAGGCTGGTCCGGAGTTGTGGAGTGCTTTGTGTGCGTGGGTGAGGAGCTTGAAGGTTATCCTCTTGTTGACAGGGAGCCAGTGCAGGTCTCTCAGGTGGGGTGTGAGGTGGCTGCGTCGGGGGATGTCGAGGATAAGACGTGCAGAGGCGTTCTGGATGCGTTGCAGCCGTCTCAGGAGCTTAGCCGTTGTTCCTGCGTAGAGGGCGTTTCCGTAGTCCAGCCTGCTGGTGACGAGGGCCTGGGTGACTGTTTTTCTTGTTTCGGTGGGGATCCACTTGAAGATCCTGCGGAGCATTCGGAGGATGTTGAAGCAGGATGAGGAAACGGCGTTGACCTGCTTAGTCATGGAGAGGGTGGGGTCGAGGATGACCCCTAGGTTGCGTACGTGGTCGGTGGGTGGCGGGGCTGTTCCCAGTGATGTTGGCCACCAGGAGTCGTCCCAGGCTGAAGGGTTGGAACCAAGGATGAGGACCTCCGTCTTGTCCGAGTTCAGCTTCAGGCGGCTGGTCCTCATCCATTCGGCGACGGCCTTCATTCCTTCGTGGAGGTGGGCTTTGGCGGTGTGAGGGTCTTTGGTGAGGGAGAGGATCAGCTGGGTGTCGTCGGCGTAGGAGATGATGTTGAGGTTGTGCTGTCGGGCGACGTGGGCGAGGGGTGCCATGTAGATGTTGAACAGCGTTGGGCTGAGGGAGGAGCCTTGGGGTACGCCGCAGATGATTTTGGTGGCCTTGGATCGGAAGGGGGCGAGGCGGACGCTTTGTGTTCTGCCGGAAAGGAAGGATGAGGTCCAGTCCAGGGCCTTCTCTTGGATCCCGGCGTCGTGAAGGCGTGTTCGTAGTGTGTGGTGGCAGACCGTGTCGAAGGCGGCTGATAGGTCCAGGAGGATGAGGGCTGCTGTTTCTCCGTTGTCTAGCAGGGTCCTGATGTCATCGGTGGCGGCGATGAGGGCAGTTTCGGTGCTGTGGTTGCTGCGGAAGCCGGACTGGGAACGGTCCAGGATGTTGTTCTCCTCGAGGTAGCGGGTCAGTTGTTTGTTGACCTTCGCGGGGAACGGGAGCAGAGAGATGGGTCGGAAGTTCTTGAGGTCCTTAGGGTCTGCCTTGGGTTTCTTGAGTAAGGCGGTGATCTCGGCGTGCTTCCAGCTTTCCGGGAAGGTTGCTGTCTCGAAGGAGATGTTGATTATTTTCCGGAGATGGGGCGCGATGGCTGTACTGGCTTTGTTGAAGATGTGGTGAGGGCACGGGTCTAGCGGTGAACCGGAGTGGATGGTGTTCATGATCTCGCTGGTGTCCTCGTCGTTGATGTTGGTCCAGGAGAGCAGGCGGTTGGTGGTTGTGGGGGCAGTGGTCTCGGTGGTTGCCGGGGCGGTCGTGGTGTTGAAGCTGTCGTGGATGTCGGCGATTTTGCGGTGGAAGGAGGTGGCCAGTGAGTCGCACAGGTCTTGCGACGGCTGGATGTCGTTGGTGTTGGAGCTGGGGTTGGAGAGTTCCTTCACGATGTTGAAGAGCTCTTTGCTGTTGTGTGCGTTGTTGTCTAGGCGGTCTTTGAGTGAGGCCCTTTTGGCGGATCTGATGAGGTGATGGTGATTGCGGGTGGCGCTCTTGTGGGCGGCGTAGCTGTCCGCTGTCCGTTCGTGGAGCCAGATCTTCTCCAGTTTTCGGCATGTTCGTTTGGAGGCCTGGAGGTCTTCGGTGAACCAGGTGGCTTTCTTGCTGGTGTGGCTGTTGGGCGGATTCTTGAGCGGGGCGAGGGTGTTGGCGCAGTCGTCGATCCACTGTCTGAGGTTGCGGGCGGCGGTGTCGGGGTCGGAGGGTTCGGCGGGTGGGCTCAGGGCGAGGGTTGTGGTTAGCTCGTCTTCCGTGACTCTGCTCCAGCAGCGGCGAGGCATTTGTTCGGTGCGGTGGTGCGTGGTGGGCTTCCTGTAGGTGAAGTGGATGCAGTGGTGGTCAGTCCAGTGGGGTTCGGAGGTGTGGTTGAAGGAGACGTGTGGGCTTGCGGAAAAGATGGAGTCTAGCGTGTGGCCGGCGGCGTGGGTGGGTGTAGTCACGAGCTGTCTGAGTCCGAGGGTGGCGAGGTTGTCGATCAGGGTGGTGGAGTTGGTGTCCTTGTTGTTCTCGAGGTGGAAGGATGATTTTGTAGGTGATTTAAACGTGGTCAGCATGTTACCAATGGGCTGCGTCTGAGCTCTTAAAGGATGGAACATAGATGAGTAAGAAAAGCAATGCAGGAATGTGGCAATAGCTGCTCCTACTATGCTATAGAAGGCACTCTGCATAGGCGGGGGAGAATAGAGGGGTCTTCTGGGCATTCCTTCTTTTCAAACACTTCTCCTAAAAAGGCAACACTACACCCCTTGACTCAGCGACCCATGAGGGTTTGTCCCTTACCATGGCAGCGTGCTTGATGCTTTCCCGCTCAACGTCTCTCATTCTTTTAGGTGATATGGCCTAGTTATTGTGCCCAGTAAGCACTGGACAACGGGCACCGCGTTTTTCATCTTTAGTTGTTTAAACTATGGTGCCAGCCAGACATGCTGCACAGATGCTGAGGTAGACCGGTCACAGCCTGGGAGTAGTGAGGGTTAAAAACAACAGATCTGTTTGGTATAGGACAAACAGAAGATCCTGGATAGCTAAGGAAAATATCAGAACGTATGCAAGATCTGTGGGGTGTGGAATGGTCTGGTGAGTCCTGGGCGAAACTTATTGCAGAGTATATCTAGATTCTTACTTGCATTTTCCTCTCCGTGTCCTCGCCACCCTACAAGGCTGCCTATATGTTTTATTTACTTAATTGTTTAACACAGTTTAGAAATTAGACCTTAACAGGTAAGGGAACCCTTTGTTCCACTGCCTGCCGCCCTTTGACACTGCGAGCTCACTTGAAGACAGGTATTCTTAAAATATTGCGTGTGCCGTCTACAGTTAAGAGTCTGCCTTGAGAAACCACCTCAACTTTTCAGACAAGGTCAGGCGGTTCAGAATCTTTCTGGAGGTTAATCATGTCAGCAGAAATGTTTAAAAGCTTAACATCTGCAGAAGCTCATGCAGCAAAAATATCTTTAATGACCCTGAAAAGTTGGCTCTGGCTCTGCTTTTTCGCATCGATCGGCCTTAGGATTGCAATGCGTGACTGGCCTAAAATTTGCACTCACAAACTGCAATAAATGTTATGATAGAAAACACAGAAAAAATGACAAAATGAAGTTAGGCAAGCTGTAAGGAACGTTTTGTTTTCGACATGGTATTTGCACAAGTGCATCTCTAATTAACTGGATGCTAGAAAGGGCCAGTGTCCCGTCTATGTCTAATAGTGGTCTAGAGGCATTTTTCACCCGCTTCTGTTTTTGTTGTGCAGTTCTGATACGTTGTATGGTATTTGTGGACTCAGGAGTGCCATTGTTATGGCCTAGCAGCACTGTCCGGTGTGGTAATTCCAGAATAGTCCGACCCGGGGATTTCAGTAGCTTCTTGTATGATGGAGAGAGACGAGTGCATCTGAGAAGGTCTCAGGGAAGTGCACTCAGAAGCTGGGAAGAGCTTGAGGCTAAAACGGAGAATGCGTTAGAATGTACAGGGTGGTAGTGCTGGGGACAGAAAGGAGCATTGCTGATTCCATGTCAAGTGGAGAGGATGTGGCATAATGGTCAGAGCTGCCCACTATGGAACGGGGAACCAGCTTCGAGTCTCGGCGTGGGCTCAACATCCTGTGATTCTGGACAAATCACGTCATCCGCCCGTGCCTATCAAACAAATGAACGAGTCCTAGTGTAACATAACCAGTGCTCATGTAAAGCGCTATAACAATCTGCAAAAAAAAAAAAAGCGTGAAGAGATGGAGAGGAAAGATGCAGTGAGTAGCCTAGGTCTCCGGGGCCCTAATCCAGAGAAGAAAATTACCTCCCAACTCTTCTGGCCCCATATCACACTTGAAGATTGGCATCACTGCACCTTCTGCACTCATGATAGCTGTGACCTTATTCCACTTGTCTTTCCTTCTCTCCTCCCGACCTGCAGCCCGCTCTTCACCCATCTCCTGCTTAAGCCTCCTATTCGGGCTCTCCTCTCGATCCATTTCCTCTGTTTTCCCTTTCTCTGTCTCTCACTCGTCCTCATATCCTTCCCCCCTTTTCACGCTGGCATCCTTATTTCTGCCCCCTTTCTCTTCCCTTGTCCTTTTTGCTAGTCTTTATCTCTTTCATCTTTATATCTTTCTCCTATGCTCTTACTTATTCCTTTTCTTCTCTTCCTATCGGTGTAGGTACGGAATGTCGACGTGAAATCTTGAGTTATGAGATTATCAAAGCCAAACAAATTGGGGCACAAAATATCTACATGTAAGTATGTATAGATTTGCTATACTTAACTCCACATGTATGTACCTTAACAATATATATATCTTCAAAGTATGTAGATGTGAAGGGAATATCCTTACCGCCTCCATATTTTTGTCCTTGATATTTTGGCTTCGATATTCTAGCAACTAGAGATGTTACACTTGATATTTCAGACCACAATCCTTCCTGTTATTCACCCTCCCCTTTTCCTTCATACCTTTCCTCTGTCTTCTCCCTTACTCTCTACTCCCCTCTCTACAGTTCTTATTTTGTAAAAGAATACATGCAGGGAGCCAAAGCTTTGCCCAGAAACCGGAAGCTGGTGCTATTGAGTATCAGAGGTACCAAAGCCGCGTAGTCATCCCTCTTTCATCCACTATTGGACACTCCCCTGCCCATTTACAGCTCACTTTTACGTTCTTTTTCATCCTCGTTTATTTTTATTTGTCACCGTTTTCCCGCTTTTCTTTCCCTCAATCTTTTCCCCTTTTGTGTTTTTTTCTGGGCCATAGTCTTGATGAGGAAAATTAGTGCTGATCCCCAAAAATGAGTGTCGGGATCCCACCTTCAGCCCCATACCTCAAATTAAGCACTGCCTCTCACCCATCACAAGGGTAAATTCAGAGCCAGGCAAGCTCTGTCTTTAAGAAAAATCTAAAATAACTCATCCAGGTTGGTGCCCCCTCTCACCTATGGGCCTCCAAATCCACTACGCAGGCCGCACCATTAATAGCTACAAAGTAACTATAACTCGCTCCCTCGCCAATCACTGCTAATTACCTCCCATATTACATTAATCATGACATATTCTATGACATCATTGATAACATGGCTGCAACATCTGAAATTTCATGATTGATGATAACACTGTGCATTGCGGGGCCACAAGTTATAATTACTTCAGGGCTTGAGTTACAGCTGCTTGAGATAACTGTAAATGGTGAATTTCAGTGGTTTTGTTAGTTTAAAACGGTATGTTTTAAATTACATTTACACCTAACTATAACATCCCTTTAATACATATATATATATATGTATAAATAGTCTCCTTTTATGGACCCTCTTTCATTTCATACCTTCGCCTCTTTTCAGATTGTTTTTAGAGCATAATAAAGTCCCCAGACAGAGCTAAAGGGCTCACTGCTTGTTGCTTATTTCATCTGCAGTGCACCATAGCATGCTTTGCCACTGCCTCTAAACCAGGCGACCATCATGAAATACTATTGGCAAAGCAAATCACTGATTTGCCATTCCAAGACGTTAGTTCTAAAAGTGGCAGCCATGCTGGAACTTTAAACAGCAATACACTATGTACAATAGCATTGCAATATGGCCATCAGCTGCTATTTTCTTCTTTTAGTTTATCTTGCACATGTTGTTGAGTTTATGTATTTTATTGTGGGTGTGTAAGTGGGTGTATGTAATAATGAGTCAGATGGGGAATGAATGTATGCATGAGTGAAAGGAACAGTTATAGAGTGCCTGTATGATGACCTTTGAGTGCCAAAACCCATCAGTGACTTAAGAGGCACTTTTATTTATGAGACAGATCTATTGGCATTGTCAACGCTTCTTGCCTTTTTGGCAACTACTGTCTTCCATTCTGTTGTGTGTTGTTTCCATTAGATCAGTTTGATGACACTGCTTTGGTGCCATGAAGCACTATATAAATGTAACTGCAATAGAAATACAATAACCTTGCAAGGAAATAAAACAAGGGGTCTGAATGTTTTAGAAGTTAGAAGATATTGTTTGTATATCCATGGGAAGGCATCAACATAATTTTTTTGTAACAGAAAAGACACTATTCAAGCATTAGATTATAGCCTTGGTAATTTGATCTCAAATTCCACATGCTTCTTTGTGTGCACAAGATGTTTTCCATGATTGATTATGCATCCCCGACAGCAACTACCGCGTGTGACTCCCATCTCACTCTAGCATTGTCATTCTCCGAAATCATTGACCAGTCCTATTTGAGCCACCTCTCTCTCAAGCACTGCTCCCACCTTGCATTCTATCAGAGATGTTAGAGCAAGGGACCCAACTCAGTTCTCAGTTCATTGACTCTCCTCTTATGTCCTTTATCATGGCCCAACTTGAACCATCCATGAGTCAGTTTATAAAATTCTCAGACCCTCCTGCTGAAACAACACCTTCTTCTTACTGTGCCTCTCCTTTAGATTTTATTAGGCCTTGCAAGCTGATCACACACAAAGGATCACCCCATGACCATTTCATCTGCTCCAAGCAGAACATCATGGTCCAAAATTGTAATCTGACTGAACCATCAATATCAGACCTAGGTAGGTAGACAACACCTGTCCTTCTGCTCCTTCATCTGTTTTTCCAGGATACAACTCAAGAAGACTGTAGGAAGGTAGGATCCTTCTGCATGGTTACCCCCACTTTTTGCCTGGTGCTAAGCTGTTTTTGGACTAGTCTGACTGGGATCCTGCTAATCAGGACCCCAGTCTCTCTGCTTTCCCCCTTAAATTGTTGTGACAAGTACTTAGGTACATCCCAAATTGGATACTGGGGTACCCCTATAAGTCCCTAGTATATGGTACTAAGGTACCCAGGGCATAGGTACCCCAGAGGTCCCCATGGGCTGAAGCATGCATTATGCCACCCATGGGAGACAATTCAAAATGGAACTACAGGCCTGCCATTGCAGCCTGTGTAATCTGGTGCTAGCACCACTTACTAAATATATAGGTTTCCTATATCTAGGGTCACTGCACTTAAAACCTATAAGTCACCCCCTATAGTAGGCCTTTGCAATCCTGAAGGCAGGGTGCTTGGTTCTAAGTGAGAGGGTGCCCCTGCATGAGCAGGACACCCCTACAGCCTACGGAGTCAATTTTCCTGGATTGTCAGTGAAGCAGCCATATACTATATAGAGGGGCACCGCGTAATTACGCGATGACCATCTCGAAACTGGCTGCAACGAATCCTATCATGTTTGGTATCAAACATGTTGGAATCATACCCCTATACCATAAACGGTGTGGTAGGTATGATTTCAAGCACTGGAAGAGCCCACCGTTAGGCTCTCAGTGTTCCCAATACCATCCTTCTTGACCCAGACAGCACAAAATGGTTGCTGCCGACCAGAGACACGATTCTGCCCTCCTGCTGCTGAGCCAAGCTCGAGCAGAGGAAGGTAGGACAATAGGCATCCTGTCACAGGGAGGTGTGACCACCTCCCAGACAGGATTTAGTGTATTGGGATGGGGTGGGTGCACTTGCCAGCGCCACTCAGTCTGCATGAGGGGCACATTTGGTGTCCCTGTGCATAGTCCAGTTCAAACCAGTTCTGGGAGCCATGGGCTCCCGCTCTGGCGCGAAACTGGACAAAGGACATTGGAGTAACCTCCCCCATGTCCAGACCCTCCTCTGGGAGGGTCCCCTGAAACTTCCCAACCCTTTCCCTAGGGTACTTAAGGGCTTACCTGGGTGTAGGTCCCTAAATTCGTTGTGGAATAACATTCAGATCAGACACCACTTCTTCTTCTACCGTCTGGGCACTCTGGACTTCGTTGGACTTCGTTTGGGCCTGACTTCGTCTCCCTTCCAGTTTGCTGCATCGTCTGTGCCTGTGCACCATACAGGAACCTTCCAAGGCCTGTGGGCATCAAAGACACCTGAAGGAATCTCCCTTGGAGTGATGGATTAAACCCAGATCTGTGACTGGGGGTGAATGTTTGCCAATGTGCAACATTCCGTCCATCATCTTGTGTGTTTTGCATTTCGCCCTAAGTGGGAAGGGTATGCCCAGACGTGGGTCCCGTGCTCACTACGACACTGGAGTCAAGCTATCCTGGCTGATGAGGGCTGAAAGCCCGAAACCGGTCCTAGGATGCGTGATTCCGGTCCAGGGAAGACATGGCTTGGCAGTTCGGTCTGGACTGTTCCCATGAGGCACAGGGTCAAGACTGATTTGCATATGGCTATGTCTGAACTGGGGTGGCGTGGTGAAGCAAAATAATGATGGATTAAACCCAGATCTGTGACTGGGGGTGAATGTTTGCCAATGTGCAACATTCCGTCCATCATCTTGTGTGTTTTGCATTTCGCCCTAAGTGGGAAGGGTATGCCCAGACGTGGGTCCTGTGCTCACTACGCCACTGGAGTCAAGCTATCCTGGCTGATGAGGGCTGAAAGCCCGAAACCGGTCCTAGGATGCTTGATTCCGGTCCAGGAAGACCTGGCTTGGCAGTTCGGTCTGGACTGTTCCCATGAGGCACAGGGTCAAGACTGATTTGCATATGGCTATGTCTGAACTGGGGTGGCGTGGTGAAGCAAAATAACGATGGATTAAACCCAGATCTGTGACTGGGGGTGAATGTTTGCCAATGTGCAACATTCCGTCCATCATCTTGTGTGTTTTGCATTTCACCCTAAGTGGGAAGGGTATGCCCAGACGTGGGTCCCTTGCTCACTACGCCACTGGAGTCAAGCTATCCTGGCTGATGAGGGCTGAAAGCCCGAAACCGGTCCTAGGATGCTTGATTCCGGTCCAGAGAAGACATGGCTTGGCAGTTCGGTCTGGACTGTTCCCATGAGGCACAGGGTCAAGACTGATTTGCATATGGCTATGTCTGAACTGGGGTGGCGTGGTGAAGCAAAATAACGATAGATTAAACCCAGATCTGTGACTGGGGGTGAATGTTTTCCAATGTGCAACATTCCGTCCATCATCTTGTGTGTTTTGCATTTCGCCCTAAGTGGGAAGGGTATGCCCAGACGTGGGTCCCGTGCTCACTACGCCACTGGAGTCAAGCTATCCTGGCTGATGAGGGCTGAAAGCCCGAAACCGGTCCTAGGATGCTTGATTCCGGTCCAGGGAAGACATGGCTTGGCAGTTCGGTCTGGACTGTTCCCATGAGGCACAGGGTCAAGACTGATTTGCATATGGCTATGTCTGAACTGGGGTGGCGTGGTGAAGCAAAATAACGATGGATTAAACCCAGATCTGTGACTGGGGGTGAATGTTTGCCAATGTGCAACATTCCGTCCATCATCTTGTGTGTTTTGCATTTCGCCCTAAGTGGGAAGGGTATGCCCAGACGTGGGTCCCGGGCTCACTACGCCACTGGAGTCAAGCTATCCTGGCTGATGAGGGCTGAAAGCCCGAAACCGGTCCTAGGATGCTTGATTCCGGTCCAGGGAAGACATGGCTTGGCAGTTTGGTCTGGACTGTTCCCATGAGGCACAGGGTCAAGACTGATTTGCATATGGCTATGTCTGAACTGGGGTGGCGTGGTGAAGCAAAATAACGATGGATTAAACCCAGATCTGTGACTGGGGGTGAATGTTTGCCAATGTGCAACATTCCGTCCATCATCTTGTGTGTTTTGCATTTCGCCCTAAGTGGGAAGGGTATGCCCAGACGTGGGTCCCGTGCTCACTACGCCACTGGAGTCAAGCTATCCTGGCTGATGAGGGCTGAAAGCCCGAAACCGGTCCTAGGATGCTTGATTCCGGTCCAGGGAAGACATGGCTTGGCAGTTCGGTCTGGACTGTTCCCATGAGGCACAGGGTCAAGACTGATTTGCATATGGCTATGTCTGAACTGGGGTGGCGTGGTGAAGCAAAATAACGATGGATTAAACCCAGATCTGTGACTGGGGGTGAATGTTTGCCAATGTGCAACATTCCGTCCATCATCTTGTGTGTTTTGCGTGAAGGAGTCACTCCCCTGCACTTGCAGGCACCGCAACTAAGTTGACCGGTCTGCTGATCCTGAGCTCCTCCGGACTCCGAACGGCTCTGCAACACAGGTGGTGGTTTTCCACAGCTCCCAATGTCTGCTCTACCCTCTCACCGAGTTTGATGCCAGTATTCCTCGTGGGGGTTGCAATAACTGGACCCCTGTGCACTGCGTCAACTTGCAGTTGCAAACGCTTGTTGACTTCTCTCCAAGAAGATCTTTGGGCTCCAAGTAGCTCCAACCTCGAACATCTCCTGTGACCAGAATATTCAGCCACACCACATCGTGTGCATTGTGACCTGCATTTTTTGGTGAGCTGCTTGAGGTCCTCTCGCGACTCAAGTGCCTCCGGCCTGTGGGTCCATTTGAGGGTCACCTTTGTTTCTGTTGGGCTTCCCTGATTGCTCGGGGCCTGCCCTGACTACCCTGCTTTTGGTCAGTCCCCTGGACATTGCTGGCCCCAACGTTGCTCCTTCTTCAGCCCCTGCATGGGTTGCATTTGCCAAGGCTTGTTGGTGCTCCCGCCGGACACCGACCCCTCAGCACTCGACTTCCTTTGTGCAACAGCTCGTGCATGGCTCCTGGTCTTCCTCAGCATCGCCTGGTCCTCACACCTGCAGAATCAAGGTCCTCGTCAACTCTCCTGCAACACCCGACATCGGAGGCATTCATCTTCCAAGTCTTCTGGTCACTCCTGAGTGACATAGGCTCTGTCCCCTCTGCTTGCAGGTACTTCTTGTCTAGAATCCACCTTCGGATTGTACCGGACACTTTCTCCTCTTCCAGCAGCAGCACTTTCCTGAAGTCCTCCATTGGGAACGACGGTGGTTTCCGACACCACTTCACACGTATGCACCCGGCTTCCCTGGTGTAGGTTACGTGGGTACTAGGGTATCCACGGGTGGGGTGGCTCTCCAACCTTCTGTCTTAAATGGGGTTTCTTCAAGGTCCCCTGGGAAGGGTCCTTAATCTTTAAAAATCCAACCATGACTTACACGTAGACTTGTACGGAGCACGCGGTCGTGTACTCACACTGCACACGCTCTCCGTGGGGTTCCTAGATACTCACCTTGGGTCGTTCCTTGGGTCCCCAGCACTTCTACACCCTCTCGACACTGTCTTGACTCGAGTCATGGTTCTTATACCACTTTCTTAGTATATGGTTTGGTCCCCCCAATGGGGCCCACTGTGTATTTCGTACTATTTACTGTGATTTCTTGCAAAGTATTGTGTGCATTGTGCATATCTCCGGGTAGGAGATATTTGTATGTGTTAGAGAGTATTATACAATAAATACATATTTTTATAAATACCTTGTGTGGTTATTTTTCACTCTATCTATACTATAAGATTGCATTCTGGTAAAACAAGCAGCTTTACACTCCTTCTGGGCTAAGCCTGAAGGCTGCTCTCCACAGCTACCACTTAGAGAGCTTTCTAAGGTTGTCTAAAACCTCTTAAATCACCATAAGGGTTGTCTGGACTGGTGCAAGGTGTCCACTTACATAAGTGTACATCATATACCAGGCCAGCTTCTCACAAAGACCTTCCTGCGTAATCAGACATTCTTTTACTAATAGATCTTCTCCAAACATTATCTGAAGAAGACATGTATAATCTGATTTTATCATAGACCACTTCTGGATCTCGTGTACCAACCACAACCTTCTTTGAGTACTCAGACATCACAGACAACAGAAAGTTTCTTCTACATCTCTATAGATTCAATATGAGTCCCTGCAACCTAATAAGTTCCGATGTCCTCAGCTCTTACTGCTTAAAATGAGCACTCGCTTTAAAATACATACTTCACAACTGTAGATCGGCAGCCAAGCATCCTTTAGAAAGTGCAGACTTGTTAATCTCAGTTAACCTAAACTAACTATTTCTGACAGAAATGTGGTTAACATACTCCTCACATTTCAGTACTAGAATTACTCTTATCTCTGGATTACAGAATAGTGTACGTAAATCAGGAGAGGAAACCAGGTGGAGTCATTGCAATGATGCAAAGATCATCGATTCAATACAAAACTCTGAATACTATCAATTTCTCTCCTTCCAATGCTTGTCTACCAAGGTAAAAACTTCAGAAAGAGGTCTCCTATAACCAACATCATCTAATGTTCGCCAGGCAACAAATCACTATTTGTTGAACAGCTGATGGAACTCTCAGCAGACGCGACCAGTTTCACTGCTAACATCTTTTTAGATGATTTCACCTTGCACTGGGGCAACACTGATGTATCACACTTAGCCATTTTGCTAGCAATAACTGCTTTGCTCAGCACCCACCCATGTGAAAGGCTCTATTCCAAAACTGCTAATGTCCAAATAAACCTTTATCAAGAGTGAAAATGCAATGCCAATGGACTGTTCAGGTCACTAACTTGTCCCTTTCACTCTTCACTGCACCAAACGTATATTATGGGACAAACAAAGAAATCAAAGTATTGGGTAGAGACTTCCAAGTGATAGATTTCTTTGTGCTGGAAACTAAGATCTCTGCACAGTTAATGAACTCCAAAATTGCTCTAATACAATCACACTGATAGACCATTATAACATAGTTGTGGTAAATCCTGCAAGGATATGTAGATATGTGAACTGAAATAAATTTAAATGTTATTGTGGGCAGGTGAGGTGAGACAAAATAGGGGAGGAACAACATTCTGCATTTTAGATTGAATTCCTGTAAATAAAGACGGTTAATGTAATAAACAAGACCAGGGTGCCATTAATAAGCACTGGAAAATCATAAAATCACTGTAAATAGTAAATTTAAGATTAGGCTTCCCTTTCCCTCCGTGTCAGTTAAGCAGTCTTTTACCGCTGCTGACTCTTTATTTTCATAGATGTGCATTTTTCCAGTGAATTTTGACTTATTGACTTTCAATATACCAGGCTGCAATTACATCAAGCAAATCGTTATTGTCAACTACGACGGCACTGCTCACTTTTGTCTCAAGAGTGCTGCAAGCTCCCGTTCACGTGCCCTCTTATCTGCCTACAGTGACGTCCCTAGCCCCAGCTCGTACAGCGTCCTAGAGAATTATTCAGGCTGCTGGCTCCTGTGCCGCTCTGAGCTCCCTCACGCCTCTCAATGTGGTTCACAAAGCGGGTTTTCCGGCATGGCATTCTTTGCTGCAACGCGGCTTCAGCCGTTGATATTTCAGCCTCTGCACTTGTGTATTTTCAACTCTTCAGCAGTGTCTGTAACCCCACCCACAATGAATTTCCTAGAGGATTTAACATCTAGACAACCTACCTTCTCCTTTCTGCAGCATTTCTGAGCTCTGATTTCTAGTAACTGTGAGTGCCTAGGAAGTCTAGACTGCCAACCTCACTTCCTGTGGATTGAACCTGTAAAACAAAGGGTAAGCCTAATCTTAAGTTTACTATTTGCTGTGATTTTATGAGTTTGGTTATCTTCTGTCATTTTCAGTGCTTACTTATGGCATCCTGGTTTTGTTTATTGCATTAACAGTCTATATTTACAGGAATCCAATCTAAAATGTAGAATGTTGTTCCTCCCCCATTTTTCTCACCTCACTAGGAGAACCTCCAATTAAATGTTCAAAATGGAAGAAAACATTTGGCCATTAAGCCAAAGTATGTGGATCTACTCTCACATCAGCGAGGAAAACCTCTCTTTTAATGCACTGTTTGGGGTGTGAAGGACAATACATTTTTTCTAAATATACTGGTATAGGAGGAGGAGGAGGAGGAAGAAGATTTGAACGAGCTTGACACTTGTATAAAACAATTAGATCTGCATTTTCTTCTGAAAGTGAGCACAGATTTGGAAAGACATCATTTTGGCATTAGGGAGCAGAGATATGGCGAAAGTGTGGAGGAATATATCATCAGTCTAAGGAAACTAGTTTCATCTTGTAGTTTTGAACCTTCTTGCTTCTTTGTTGCTCTGATAAAGTCAGACAAGAGCTTTGGTTGAAGGATGATCCCACACTTACTGAAGTTATTGCTATAGCTAAACAAATTGAACATTGGTTAGCATGTGTGGAAGAATTAAAGAAAAATGTTAAACCTCGAGTTACTAAAGTTGATCTGAAGGTTGAGGAGAACAAAAATGCCTCAATCTATTCAGACTAGATTCAAGGGGGTGTGTTACAGGTGTGGGTGCGTAGGGCTTTTTGCCTCCTTTAGGAAATGTCCTGCTCTA
Source organism: Calotriton arnoldi (assembly GCA_963921515.1). NCBI lineage: Eukaryota > Metazoa > Chordata > Amphibia > Caudata > Salamandridae > Calotriton > Calotriton arnoldi. Next base: position 1,708,758 of record CAWUFW010001923.1, on the reverse strand, counting down.
AATGTTTGTGCAAACTGTGCAATAAGAAGGGGCAATTTGCCAAGTGCTGTCTCTCAAAAAAGACAGGGGCGGAAGGGGGATGAGTTAACCTCTGAATCTATGAAAATTGTTGAAGATTGTATATTGACTGTTTCTACTGAGATTGGAGAAAAGAAATATCCCAAATATATAATTTCCATAAATGGGTTACGCATAGAGGCACTGATTGACTCTGGTGCTTGGCTCACACTAATTTCCAATGAATTGTTTGACAAAACGTTTGGTGACAAAGTCGCTTTGAAAGAAACTGACGGGGTTCTTCGAAGCTGACACAGGATTTCAGAATGGCAAAATTCATGTTAAAGTGTACGTTCCTGTAGGAGACAGTGTATTAAGTTGACCACACCAAAGGGATCTTGATATTCTTTTGGATCCTAATGCTTCTCCTCCTGTTAGGTTAAGAGAGGATTACATCAAAGAAATACAGATGATTAATGTACAGAGTCTTGTAAGATTCTAAGGTCAAATTTGTGGATGAATTCCCAAAAGGTTTTGAAGAGAAATTGGGGTGTTTAAAGGGCTATGTTTATCATATAAAGCTAAAGGAAGACTCCATTCCTGTGGCTTGTAAAGTTAGATCTATACCTATTTCCATGAGAGAATCATTAGAAAAGGAACTGGAGCGATTATGTAATGAAGGGATAATTGAGTTGGTAGAAAGCTAAGAATAGGTGGCTCCGATAGTAGTAGCATGTAAACAATCGGAAGAAATCAGGTTGTGTGTGGATAAGAGGGCCTTGATTAAATGTGTTGGGATTGACCATTTTCCGCTACCTAATATTAATGAGATGGTGACCTTGTTGAATGGGGCAACATTTTTCACCACTCTGGATTTGACGGCGGCATGCCATCAAAGAAGACTGCATCCTGACTTGAAAGATCTCACTACCTTCATAACTCCTTTTGCCACCTATTGTTATATGTGCATGCCTTTTGGTCTTGTGTCAGCTGCAGCTGTATTTCAGAGAATGATGTTTATGTTATTTGGAGGCATGGAAGGAGCGAAGTGTTTCCAGGATGACATTCTGATCTTTGGGAAAACCCTGGAAACACATGATCTGAGAGTGAGGCATGTGTTGGATGGAGTAAGGTAGAATGGTTTGACAGTCAAACTCAGCAAATGCAGGATAGGCAGGGAAGAAATTGAGTATTTGGGACATAGTATAAAGAGTGATGGTATTTGTCCCAAAAAAGATTTGATTTCAAGCATACTGTCCTTACGCAGTCTGTTGAGGAAGGAAGAGTTTATGTCCTCTTTGGGTAAGGTGAAATTTCATGCTAAGTTCATCCCAAATTTGGCATCAAGGACAAGTAAAATGAGACATTTACTTAAGAAGAGAGAGGAATTCTTCAGGAGTGAGGATTGTGAGAGAGAATTTGTTGACGTAAAAGAAAGTCTTGATATGCCAAAAAAGTTGCAGTGTTTTGGTCCCAACAAGCAGTGTTTTATAATGACGGATGCAAGTGCAGTTGGTTTGGGTGCTCTATTGCTACAAAGGGAATGTGACTCGAATGATGAGAATGATTTTAGTACAATAACACAAATATCAAGATCTTTGCATGGAGCTGAGTCCAACTAGTCTACAATAGAGAGCGGAGGCTTGAGTGAGTTCCGGGCCATAAAAAGTGAGAAATTTTATATTGGGGAAGGCGTTTACCATACTGACAGATCATAAACCTTTGGTTGAGATTTTGAGGAAGAAAGGCCTTGATGCTGTTTCCTTGCGCATAAGCAGGTGGATAGTGGGATTGCAGGAATATAGTTTAAAAGTTTGCTACGTTCCTGGGTCCCATAGCAAGGTTGCAGATTGTTTGTTTAGTCGCAGGGGAGGAAGAAGTCGATCAGGATGAACAAGTGTAGGTGTGTGTAGTCTCGGAAGGTACCATATTACAGGATGAGTGGTTGGATGCTGTTAGTAAAGATGAAGTGTTACCGAAGCTGGGTGAAGCCATACAGAATAGACAGAGTTTATGAAAGAACAAACACACTGTATGGAATGTTACTGGAAGATGAGACATGAATTGTCAATGGAGAATGGCATCATATTGCGTGGAACATGATTGGTGGTGCCAGTTTCCCTCAGAGAAAAAGTTGTAAAACTTGCATATGAAGGACACCACGGTATGAGCAAAACTAAGGCAAAAGTCAGGATGGACTATTGGTGCCCAGGAATGGACATTCAGATTGAAAGATTGGCAAGAGAGTGTTGGGATTGTACAAGGAATGATAAGGTGTGTAAAGTGAGATGTCCCCCCATGGAATGTAGAGATCTTCCAAGTAAACTCTGGGAAATGGTTGTCATGGACATTGTGGGACCATTACATAACAGGGGATAATGTAATTACATTCTGGTTCTCATTGATCAATTTTCTCTTTCGGCTAAAATAGGAGTTGTGGGATGAACAGAGACCAAGACATTAATACATTTTGGAGTGAGATATTTAAAAGAGAGAGTTTACCTGAGTCAATCCTAATGGATAGTGGCCACAATTTGTGTCAAGAGAGAGGGAAAGTTTTCTTATTCGTAAAGGCATCAAACATAGAAAGTGTTCTTTGTATCACCCGAAAGGTAATGCCACAGTGGAGAGATTTAACAGAGTGATAAATGAGTGTGTGCAATTGGAAGTGTATGCTGGAAGAAGTTGGAGGGAAGTTCTGAAAACCTTTGTATCAGCATATAGGTTTTCTCCACACTCAACAACAGGAAAAGTGCCTTTTGAGCTATTCAGAGGTAGAAAGGCCAACACAGAATGTCACCAGGCTGGAAGTGTTGGGGGAAAAATGGTAGCATACAGTGGAAGTCTGAGAATGGATTTTCTAAAGAGTTGAACAGTGTGGAAAATCATAAATTCAATTTTGATTTGAGAAAGGCGGTTACACACCATGATTTCAGTGTGGGGGACATAGTGAAAACCAAATGTCCTGTAAGATCAAAGTGTTGTCCCAAGTTCTCTGGTCCACATAGGATTGTAAAGGTATTTTGCAATGTTATCAAAGTAGATGAATGGAGAATTTGGTACCTTAACAGAGTTGTATCTTAAAGAGGGGGTATGTTATAGTATTATGTTCTGGGACAATGTATTATTTTTCTGTTAGTTTTAACCATTTAGGTTATTTGTTGGTAGTGTTTTTTTGTTTTCTGTTTTGGTAAGGGGGGTGAGGTGTGGGGTAATTCCTCCAAGGATATGTAGATATGTGGACTGAAATAAAATGGAACGTTATTGTTGGCATTTCAGGGATGATCTGACTTAGAAGTTCCATTCTATGTCAGTAGAGCTTGACCTGGGAATGTACAGCTGTATGAATGAGGTGCTCTGTAATAAAGAAGATTTGAAACTACATGAAGCCTTGTGTGTGGATCTTTACAACAGTCATGAATGAAGATGTGAAGAACGTGCCCTGCTTAAATAGAAATGACAGAATAAAAAAATATATACACATTGGCTCTCCAAGGAATTGCATGAAAAAAGGAAAGGAAACGTCTAAGAGCAAAAGAAAGACTGTGGCACTAAAGTCCATCTACACCAGTTCTTACAAATCTAAGAATCAGGTGCAAATTCTATAAAAATCCCTTATTCGAGGTCAAGGCATCCTTTTTTTTTTTTACGGAGTTTTATATAGCGCGAACTTGACCCGATTATCGGGTATGAGAGCGCTTTACACGAGCACCAGTTGCATTACATGAGGACACATTCATTTTTGTTAGGCACGGGGAGATTAAGTGATTTGCCCAGAATCACAGGATGTTGCGCATCCTTGCAGAGACTCGAACCCGGTTCCCCAGATTTGAGGTCGACCGCCATAGCCGTTAGGCCAACTCCTCTCCCCTATCCTTCTTCAAATTGGAGATCTATTTAGCTAAATTAAGCAACCTGTGAGACTTTGGGGGATTGTTAATAACCTCCCTTCCCAGCTTTCTGATAGTACAGATTCTGTGAGAAAATCTTGAGCTCCTATTGTAAACAAGGGTTTGCAATGCAATCGGTCTCGCCTTTGGGACCTTATATGTATTTAGCTATGCAGTACATTAGCCTAGGTGCTGAAACATCTACTGTTCTTTAACATGGAGGGAAAGTAAGCACCAAACTGCGTGACACGCCAGGTATGGGAACACATGGAGAGAAATATTGCCTTTCAGCGGGAAATGGTATAGTCCAAAGCTCTGTTTTTAATATAAAATCAGGGCCTTCTGTGGTCATATCACTGAAAATACAAGATTTGAAAAAAATATTATTGTCTACGGGTGCTCGTGGAAGACAATTTCTATGGACTGGAATCTAGAGAATGCTAAAGTAATTCTGGTATTTTACTGACGTCTGCTGGTCGTTTTCTATCAAGAAAGTTAAATAGAGGCAGTTGCCAGAATAATAAAAAAAAGAAAGTCCCTAAGCAGAAAGCAATTCTGGTATTTTACTGACCTCTACTGGTCGCTTTCTATCAAGACAGTTAAATAGAGGCAGTTGAACAGAAAAAAAGTCCCTAAGTGGAAGCAGACAAGTCCTAGGGCTGATCTCCAGAGCCCACAAAGTACATACATATATAAGTATATACTAAAGTATATACAAGAGGTTTCGAATGCTCGACCTAAAAAAATAAAAAGATACGATTCCTTCTCACCACTGATAAATCTGATGTACTCACCAATGTCTTAACTTTTAAATCTGCAAAGAAAACACTTAAAGGTCTGCTCTTCCAACGCTCTTTCCAAATGGGAATGTCAGTATGTCGATCTTCTCAGAACTTCAGTGATGATAATTGGACAGAAAATGCTGTAAAGATTTTGATATTACGTTTGTTTGCCACTTGGTTCTCTTTGAATATCCCTCTAGGAATTGATTTAATTATCTTCATAATGGCTAAATGTAAACACCAGCAAGAAGGGCCTCAGCTCAGTCTAAATTATCACTCAAAATCAACTTTAAATATGTTATGGAAATACTTTGCTGCAGAACTCCTAAGACCAGTGTTTGCAGTATAGCAACACTGTGGGGTGCAGTTGGCACCAACAGGGGATGAAAGAAGTAAGCTACAGGCACTGATAAAGGAACAATGCAGCAACTTGTGCTAGCACCGCACAGGAGTGAATTTCTGGACATGGCCAGCATAGAGGATGTTGTAGGTGGCAACTATTCTGGAAGATGTTGGGAAGTGTGGTACACACGTATTTATTGACTCACTCAAGACATAGGTGATGCAATCCATAGAGGACTGAACATTGCAGGACTGAATGCAACCTAACCTACCTCAATGTTCAGCCCATTTGACCCCTTCCATGTGTTAGGATCCGCACACACAGATACTGATGTGAAAATGCTAGCTAGGCCCACCCTCCTATCTGTATGTGTATGGCACTTTGGCAGTTGGTGGTACATAAGGCATGCATTACAAAGTATTTTGATACTGAACCTTCAAACAAGAGGGACATAAATGATCACAAAGTACTACTATGCCCATCAACTGAACCACACAAGCAAGTCGATCTTCTGCTTCTCCTCCATGAAAAGCTCAAAAAAAAGGGTGGCGCAGCTGCATTTTATGGAGCCGGGGACTCTCACGCAATATCCAATACTCTGTGATAGTTACTATGTATGGTGCAGAGCCATCGACCACAACAGCAGGAGAGTGTTTTTAAACCTCAGGAGTTACCGAGAAGGGTTTCCTGTGTAGCCTCAGGTAAGTTAATGGGCTGAATGATGAACTACTGTAACAGACCTGTTACAATGTACTAGAGATACTTCCAAGCATGCTGTTGAAATGCACAGTTTAAAAAAATCTTTTTATTGAGTTTAAATAGTTATACATTTACAGATAAATCTACTTAACACTTACAAGACACTTTGGTACTTCCTCCATGGATCATAATAAGCAATTGTGTGCAGACATAGCAAAAACCTACATTAAGCCAGTTCTCTGTATTCCTACCATTGACTCCAAACCTTCTCAAATTTCCTGGGGCATCCCCTAGCTTTATACGTTCTGCGTTAATACACCAATCTAGGCCCATTTTCCATTGTGTCATCAATGGTGTCTCCCTTCCACCCCACATTCTTAAAAATGTCCCATCTTGCCACCACCAGTTCCATTTTGCAGAAGAGAGTAGTGTATTTGGGTAAAGTCTGATAACAACATATTCCAAGTGTAGGCAGCACCCGGTCAATTGTAAATACGTCCTCCAGTACCTTTACAAACATCCACCCACCCAAGACCAGAATATTTGTATTTTAGGACAGTCCCAGATTGGGTGCCACACTGGCCGCAGTTTCTTAAGCATCTGTCAACCTTCCTCATTCAGAGGAGGGGGTGTCGTGTGAAATATGCCCCATGTAGTATTTTTAGTTGCACCTGCATAAAGCCAAATCTGATTGCCATCTCGTGTAGGCAGCGAAGCACCTTTCCCCAATCCTCATCTGACAGCCTTCCCAGGTCTGCCTCCCACCTGTCTCATAGATCTGTAAGGGGCGGCAGACTGTTGATTAGCAGTGTCTGATAAATCTAGGAAACCCCCTGTCTCACTAACATTTTATCTGCCTTCTTGCCTACTCCGTATAGCTTGTGGAGTTTAGCACTAAAGAGGGCCTTCACCTCGTCTTCTACTAGACTCCTAAATTCATCCCTGATGAGGGATATGCAATGTAGCATCTCAGGTTGTGGCCATAGCACTTACTCTCCCTCCATGTCTACTAGCTTGGTCTCCAAATCTGTCTTTTTTAACTTCCCTTTCTTTTTCCCTGCAGTGTGGAATATCAAACTTTCCCTTATAATTGCCTTGTAGGCATTCCAGGTCACCATGTCTGAGGATACTAAACCAATGTTTTCCTCAAAGTAATGTTCCATGGCAGCGTTAACATCTATCTCGTGGACCAATCTCTCAGCTCCTAGGGGTCTAACCTCCACTCCCGCACCCGTGCTGCCGCCGCTCCATTTGGGTGAAGATTGGTGAGTGATACGATATTTCCCTGGGCATATATCTGGTATCACTATACCAACTTCCTTATGCCCAGGGAACCAGTATGCAGTCCATTCTCGACATGGGTCCCCAGATCCCACTCACTGGCGTAACGAAACTTGAGGGGGGCACCCCCTGCAATTTACAGGGTGGGGCCCCCCTCGGGGCTCAGTCAAGAGCTCTCTGGCCAGGGCACTGTGTTGAGGGGGTCCCTTGGAGCTTGGGAACCCCCCGCTCCGCCAGGGCAGTGGGGTCCTGTGTTACACCACTTATCCCACTGCATAAGAGTACTGTTGTTTCCCAGAGTGTGAGTCTTTCCATAAGCCACGCTGTCCCATAGCCACAGAGAAAGTGTGTAAACGTTTGTCTCCCCCTCCCTGTGTGCCTACCGCAAGTGAGTCTGTTGAGTGCCCCCCTCCATGATGAGGTTAAAGTCCCCCCACCCCGCATTATCGTGATAGCCCACAGAGCCTGCACCAACAAGTTACCCATCTTTGAAGGTGCTGGGACTGGAGACCCAGGGGGAGATACCAGGAAGCTATAGCTATGTGGTCCCCATTCCACTCTCTACGTTCATGTCCCAGGAGAGGATTGTAGGCTCCTGGCAGGGCATGTGAAGGTCTGTGCCCATGTGAGTCATTCCGGTCCCTGTACTTGTATGGTCTGTGTGCTAGTCTGAAATCCCCTCCGTGTGTCTGCTGAAGTGTTGGAACTCCCTTCCCCAACAACCTCTCCCCACCCCCACATGCTGCGAGTGTAGAACTACCCACCTCACCAATGCCTAGGGTGTCTGTCGCGTAGAAATGAAATCACATTAGAAAAGAGAAAGATAGAGCAAAAGCCTAAGCATAACTTCCATTTGTTGCAAAAATCAGTAAAGACGCCAAGGTTAATATGAAACAAAATTTTCTGAGGAACCAACAGGAATCAAAAAGAATTTGGGGAAGATGCCTCACCCACAACTTATCGTAGCATTCTTCATCATTGGCGGTTCCCCACACCTCAGTAGGCAAATACCACCTCAGTGGACTCAACCATTGATGCGATTTCTTATATAAATGCTTGCTGGATTAGTCATAGGGATCCAGATAAAGAATACAAATAGCTAAAAGTAAACCCAAGGAATTTCATTTATTGTTGGGTACCTTTGGTATGATTAAAAAAATATGTCGGACCTACAATGAGATACTATGATTCATCTAGCCATACATCTATGCCATCATGTTTTGGCCATCTAAAAACAAACCTGTGTTAGGGTGTTGATCAAACGTCATTAGGTAATGAAAGGTATGAGAGTATTAGGCCTCATGATCGCTGCATGGAATGAATGTATAGATAGGCAGGGAGCATAGGAGTCCTGAAGAAGGCCATAGTCCCACATGGGCATTTTTAAATGGCCAAAACATGTTGGCATAGATGTTTGGGTAGATGAGTCATAGTATCCCATCGTAGGCCCAACATAATTTTTTAAACACACCAAAGTTACCCAACAATAAAGGAAAACCCTTGGGTTGGGCTGCGGTCCTCTGTCTCTGAGCTGGTCCCTGTTGTAGGTGGGTCCCCTCCGCTGGCCTCCCTTGAAAGCATTTTTCTCCAGCCAGTTGAATGCAGCCATCTTGTGACTTTTATCCTCCACGATAGTGAGCTCTGGGTGTGCTACCTTCGCCAGGTATTCCCCCAGGGTCCTCCCAGACTTTCAGTAGGGTTTACAGGGGGTTTCTCCTCCCCCCAGAATGCATCCGGTGGAGGAGGAATGTGGGGGGACCCTCAGCTTCACTGAGGAGATTCGGTTCGTGAAATGTTTCTCTTTTACTGTTTGGTGCCTGCTTCCCCCTAATGCTCCCCGGAGTTGGCCAATCCGGAAGGGGAATGTCCCAGCCATGCTGGGCAACGTGGTCAGTGTTACGGCCCTCCGCACACTCCCTCACGCGGGGACCACCTCGTGTTGTTCCATACTGTCCCCCTCTGCGGTCTTCAGGGATGTTGCTGGGTCTTTGCTCCCGTAGCGACTCCTTTGTATTGGTAGAAGTATTCATTTTGGAAGACAAAATAGTTTTTTTTCCTAGTGGAATTATTGGGGATTGCGATGACAAAAATCTATTTTGTCTTCCAAAATGAATACTTCTACCAATGCAAAGGAGTCGCTATGGGAGCTGGTTTTGCTCCCAGCTTGGCGATTCTTTTCATGGATAAATATGAGAATAAGTACATATACAATTTGGACAACCCTTTCCTAGATAACATCATGATGTGGAAACGCTACATTGACGATGTTTTAATGATTTGGAGCGCGAGTGAACGGAACCTAATTGATTTCACCTTCTGGCTGAATGGTAGGTCTCCAGATATAAATTTCACCATGACCTATGACAAAGAGACTATTTGTTTCCTATATCTTTCCTTGAAGATAGAAGGCTCTAAGATTTATACCACTCTATTTAGGAAACCCACGGACCGCAACTCCCTACTCAGATACAATTCAGACCATCCTAGGAATCTACGAGATAATCTCCCGTATGGCCAATTCCGAAGACAACGCCGTAATTGCTCACATAGAACAGATTTCTTTAATGAAATTGACTCACTTATCTTGAGACTAAGGGAAAGATGTTATTCAAAAGGTTTCTTGCATAGAGCAAGAAAAAGAGCTTGGTATTGCCCACGAGAGACCCTATTGGAGGTGAAACCCAAGGAAAATACAATGAACACATTGGTTTGTGTAACAACATTTAATACCAGAAGTTACGACATTAAGAAGGTTATTACAAAATATTGGAACCTGGTTGTATCTGAAATTGATATGACTGAAAAACCTCTATTTGCATTCAGAAGGGGCAAAAATGTAAGGGACTTTGTGGTTAGTTAATTTTTGGAAACTCCACGTGCTCCTGACATTAGAGTCCAATTGAATCTCCCACCACTAGTGGATCATTTCAAATGCAGTTATTGCAAAGCCTGTAAGCTCACAATCGCAGGGAGTGAATTCACACACCTGGGACGCACTCACACATTACTACACCACACAAATTGTAATAGTTCTGAGGTGATCTATGCGATTAGTTGTCCACGTGATTAGTTTTATGTTGGACAGACGAAACCGAAAGTGAAAACCAGGATTTTACAACATTGTAGCAGGATTCACTGCAAAGTGCAGGGTGCCCCCTTGGTTGAACATTTTCTTAGTACAGGCCACCTCGCTGAGAGTCTGAAATGGTGGGTACTGGAGAAGATATCCCACCACCCCAGGGGTGGTGACATTACATCCATACTAAACAGGAGAGAATGTATGTTGATTCACATCCTTGATAGATTGGAACATGGTCCTAATGAGTTTGAAGATACTAACCATCAAATGGGTCTGATTAATCTTTCATAGGCCACCACTCTGATGGTTGCCTTATCATCTCCGTACATGCACATAGTGTTGTAATATCCCTCACTATACAGGCCACAAATATGCTGGTTCTTTTCAGATATATACGGTTTGTATTTTTGTATGACATATTGTTTTCTTACTATGCTGAATTTGCCCCCTATCATGATGTAATTTTTCGCTATTTATTATATATATATATGAACCATGATTTTCAGGGAACCATATCAGTTGTTACCCTTGATAGACCTAATGGTTAAAGGTAATGTTGCTTCTGCACACTGCAGCCAAAATTAATTTCGGGGTCCTTTACAAATTTGCGGTCCTTTACAAATTTGCAATATAATTAATGTGGGCCTCTTCGTTGATGTACTGCGACATGAGTTCTCTTTGATGAAATGCTAATCCTTATCGAAGTTGACTGTATTTAACATCCATATTTATTGTTAATCAATGGATCGGTATGTAATGCTGCATTCCATATGGCTTGCCTCGGCCACAATTTATTGTAGAACTAAATCGTTTCACGCATAGCTGCTTCCAAAAAATGCTTTTGTCTCTATTGTGTTGTTTAATTAATAACATGACAAGAATCGTGCAGGTGAAAAGTTCACCCCATTTTTAAAATGTGCTGGTCAATTGTATAAGCAAATATGTGCAAGAAATTTTTCAGGCGATAGGAATGGATTCACACTTGAAACCGCCTTTTCCAGAATTATTTTCTTAGCCGCTCCTAAACAATGCTTTTGTCTCCATTGTGATGTTCAATTAATAACATGACAGGAATCATTTAGGCGAGAAGTTTTCCTTTTTTTAAACAGTGCTGGTTTATTCAATTGTAAAAGCAAATATGTGCAAGAAATCGTTCAGGCGATAGGAATTGATTCACACTTGAAACCGGCCTTTCAATAATTCTTTACATAGCTCTTTACGTAGCTAGATCAGCCCCTTCTGAATACTATTCAACAGATACACGTCAATGCGCTGACTCGTCAGCTGTCCTTCAGCTCTGATAGTATTTTTCCTGCCTCACGGCGTGCACGCATACATAGCGTCTGCCGTCTCTACTTATTACTCAAGCAGTCCACTGCGGGCCTTCCCGCTTTGCTGAGGCATCTTGGCATTCGCTGCTGATCACTCGCGGAGGTAAGTCATGCTCGAACACTGCTTGGTTCACACTGCCCTTTAACGAGTTTACTACCGCGGTTCTAACCTTTGCTTTGGTCCTTTTCCTTTAAGAATCCAAGCGGTTCGTGGAATTTTCTTTCTTTTTGTTGTAAATCGGGTACAAATTGCCAGACATTACTTCACTCAGATAGTAATTAAGGTATTACCTCTTGGTAAGTTTATTGCTTATTTACTATTATCTAAGCCCGGGCGGAGTTCGCTTAGCCGCGATACACGAACCTACGCGAAGCGGTAAAAAAACTCTGCAACGCTACTCGGAGTTTTGCGATCTTGCGGAGTTGCTTGTTCTGCATGCTCGCGAGACGTTTCTGACGTTGGACAACATGGATTGCGTGTTCGGAGGGAAATAACACGCGAACTTCACCACGCGGTCGCCAATGGGCGCGGCCATCTTGTTTTTCTACTCTTTGAATGGTTCTGGGGCCTGTTTTTCATCCCTCTCCAATCTTTTTAATCCTTTGTTTCTTACACTGTTTTTCTTATCTTTTTTATTTATTATCTATTCCTCTCTCTCTCCAAGTGTATATTTTGCGTTTTATTTCTACTTTTACTGCGTTTTTGTACTGTTTTTCTATTACTTGCTTTTTCTTTTTTTTTACTTTCCTACTTTTTCTCCTGACTTCATTTTTTACTTCTACATTTTCTTTTCCGCCCCTGCGCCCCAGAACCATGGCTAAGGCTAGCAGTAGCAAGAAGGGGAAGGCCAAGGCTAGTGCGGCCAAGAGCCGCCTTCCTTGCGGAAGACGGCGCCCGGAAGGGGTGCAGCCCCGGGCCCTGTTCTCAGAGGTGGAGGTGGTCACCCTTGTTTTTTTTGTACAGCGCCACCACCCCTAAACCTCTAGAGCAGGCGGCAGGCCTGGCTCCGGCTACGCTACCCAGGAGCATCACCGCCGGTGGGCGAGGGTGCGCCGAGCAGTGTTTCGCTGACTCACCGGTGGTCCGACATCTTGGACCGGGAGCAGGACCTGCTGGACCTGCTAGATGTTGAGGTCCCGGGGCTTGGTGAGTAGCTAAATATATTACTATTGTGTTCTTCTAGTCTGTGTTATTGTGAATATTATTTTTCCCCCAAATAGCAAGAATGCTGCTGCTTACATGCAGGTAAGTTTCGTTTAAAAATCTTATATTATGTGATTGTTATTCTTCTAGACACTAGACAGGTGCTTGGCGCTACTAATCTTACTTGTTGTTTGGAACTTTGCGCTCGCTTGGGCTGATTATGTAAGAGAGTTTAGAGAACTTAAGTTAGGTAATGCTAGAGAGACTCCTTTCCTTTGTCCTGTCACTAAGATAGTGGTGGTAGATAGGTAGTCTAGTTACTTAGTATTAGTTGGTAATTTTTTTGCGGTCCGTAGCGTGGCGCGTCCTCCGTCACATGCTGCTGACTCCAGTCCTTAGTAGAACCTTTTGTAGTTTGTTAGTGAGTGAGTAATATAGCAACACATCAGCACATCAGCAGCAACCAACCAACAATTTGGTGTATGCAATATGCATGCGTCAATCTATGCATTTTTGAGGACTAAAATAAATGGAAATGCAGACTTAGTGAACAATTGGCCCGTCAAAGGGGGTTGAATCATTGATGATTTCGAATTAGATTGAAACTTAGAAGAAGCAAATATATTTTTGGGCAATTCATTTTCAATGCCTCTGGAATAGGCGGGCTAGGCTAGGTGGTACTTACAGATTTAGGATTCTGGAATCGGAATGGAACACTGGATTAATAAATAATAACTAGACGGTCCGCTATACTACTACTAGTCGATCAGATTAGTGAGGTCAATTTTATTGCAATTGTTTGTAATTGTTTCCTGTCCAAAAATGTTTTTAGAGCTTTTTTTTTTAAATATTTTGTTTCACACCAATCAATTTTTGTCTCTTTATTATATCTTACATGATCAGCATCCACGGGCAAGAAGACGACATCCACAAAATGGCCGCCAGCCACATGGCCAGGTAGGCCACAACAACAAGAAAGGGAAGACAGACAATGCAGGCCTATGGCAAAAGCATTGCACACTGGCTGCCTTCACAAAATGGCCGCCAGCCACATGGCCAGACAGGCCACAACAAGAAGCAATAAGTCAAGAGGAACACAGGAAAGGAGACATGCAGGTCTATGGCAAAAGCACTATCACCACCACAAAATGGCCACCAGCCACATGGTCACTCACAACAACAACAACAACAACAACAAGCAGGAGGCCTGGAAAACAATGAACTCAAGCAGGCCTATTATTGACACAGACTTTACAAAATGGCCTCTGGCCACATGGAGAGGCTCAGCCAAGGCAAATGCTGTCCCACTATTACAAACAAACACACTCACACACTGGCCAGACAAAGGAGGCATGCTAAACAACACAGCTTTAATACAACAATGCCAAAAACAAAAATCCACAGGGCTAAAAAAGTTTGCAAGTTACACAACAACCACACACATCCAACAAAGGCATTTATTTAACACACATGAAAAAAAGTGAAAAACCCCAAAAAAACACATTTTGCATTTCAATCCAATGCCATCAATGGCCTAAATTATGTTTAGATTCAACAGACACCACAGAAACAGTTGTTTCATGCACCCATGAGTAGCTCGGGCCTACTGGCTGAAAGGCCTATTGGCAGACTACTGGGCTAGTGAATTAAATAAATATTGAAAATTGATTTCAAAAGTTGTAGAAAATGTAGTGAACTTTGCAACATGTTTCCTTTATAAAAGAAAACTAGAAGAAAAATTACATACAAAGAAACAACTAGGCCACCCAACACAATACATTTTAACAAAAACGTTGAAAAGTACAAAAAAATGTAGGTGCAATGCCCCAATCAAACAGACAACACCAATTTTCCAACATACTTGTGAAATCTCAAATCCAAAAGTCCTGAAATCCAATGATATATGATGGAGCAGACACAAAGAGGGATCCTTCCAGCTCCAACTCCAAATGAAAAGTGAACAGGAGATGGACAAAGCACTGGGAGGAGCCTGCTGGACAGGAACAGGAGTTGGAGACACTGGGGCACTTCCTTCCTCTTCAAAAAAAAAGAAAAAGGACTCCTTGCCCAAAAAAGTACAGCCAAATGTCAATCTGAGGAGTTGTTTTAATCCAAATCATCATTTTGAGAAGGTTCTGATGCTGCTCGAGAGAGATTCTTCTCCAGATTGCAAATTCTGAGTGTTCCGGATCGCGATCCTCACAAAACTTCCTCCGGAAGTCCGATGGCGCACCCGAATGACGTGTTCGCGATCGCACACTCTCGCCTACCGTGCGGCCGGCTACCAAATCTCGTGGCGCTTGCGAAAGGATGGGAAATCTCGTCGGCGATCGCCGGCATCCCGGTAAGTCGCTCCCGCGCGCGTGACAACCCATTTTGAGCGCGCGAACACAAAAAAAACTCTGCTCCAGTGCGAAGCTCGGAGTTGCCGAAAATCCGCAAACTCCGCGAGGGGAGCGGAGTTTTACGCCCAGGGTTACTATTATCGAAGAGCTATTGATCTTAAATTTTTAACTCTTTCAAGATTAGTAGCTAATTCTCTTTTGTCCTCATTATAGATCCCTCATGTATTGAAATGTTTGTCAAGTAATACTATATCAACCCATAAACCATTTTACCAAGATATTACTCATTGGTAAGTGCATCACGATCGGACTAGGATTGACAGCGCTTAATCTAAATTAACTAATTCAATATTGAACCCATATTTGTTTTGCCTCGCTCATTGTAGCCTACTCAAGTAACACATTGGGAGTCAATAATTCCAGTCCCGCCAAGCGAGGTGTATGGGCCTCTCCTTCGATGGGATATGTTTCTTTTCTACATGCGTTTATACTCCATCCAGGCTTGGAGGAGTCATTTTAAATAGGTGAGTTTTACTCGCCTCAGTTTTTAAATCTTAAATCTTGGATCAGTCTTAACACGCCCCATTTATTCTGAATTACCTCCTTTTTACATAGGCTGTCTACATTCCATACACCAGTCCTGAGGAAGACCCGCTGTGACGTTTATTTAATTACGCATATTTTTTGGGTCGAAACGTCGACCCTTCTTCTAATTGCTCACGTCCCTAGTCTCTTCACCCCTTTAACCAAGAAGAAGGCAGTCCAAAGGGTGCTGATAGAACTTTATGTACTTTAGGAGGGATGGTCCGATTTCCTATTTTGTAAATATTGATGTATGTTTTGATTATTATCCTCTATTACGCACATATGCACTTTATGTCACTTATCTCACGAAAGTCACGTACTTCCTGTTTGTTGTTGGTTCTACCAATTGTATATGTTGCAGCCATATATGAACTCAACTGTTATAAATAATATATACAATTTTTGAAATACTGATCTTTCGTTTTCGGTGTGTTTTGACCTATGTTTTGACAATTCTGTTAATCAGTAAATAGTTTTGCTAAGCAATTGTTTCCTACCCAAAATAACTCATTGTAGATTATTCTTCTCCATCCCAACACATCCTGATAGTCAGTACCTTTCTGCCTTCATATTGTCTGGGGACCAACACGTGGTCTTACCGCCACCAGGTATATACAGAATCCCCTTCCACATTTTCACAGGCTCTCAAGAAAGGTCAGGACACTCTCATCTTCATAAAGAGGCTACACAGGTTCAATGTGTTGGTGATTTGTTAGTTGCTTCTAACTCATTGGACCAATTCAAGGTTGACATTCTCTATCCACTCACTGAATTAGTTATGAAGAAGCACAATTTGTTTAAAAAGAAATCACAATTTGTTTATCCCATATTTGATACTTAGGTCATTACATCTCAGCAAGGGAGCAACACCTCTCTGCAGACCAAACTGAAGGTATCCATAGCTATTCAGAGGTGTGACCGTCTTCCAGGTATGCACTCCTTTTCCCCTTAAGGTTTTCTGTAGTCAGTGGGCCCAGGGTAAGCTAACATTAGCAAACCGTTGCACGATTTTGTATGAAAAAAGACCCTGAAGCTTGGTCCAGGGAGGGAGGGAGGACAAGCAGTATTATGTCTGAACGAAGCATTGTCATGTGCACTTGCACTAGGCTTACCCGATTACTCCAAACCTTACACATCATATTGCCAATGAAAACGAGGATTTCACTGAAGGCATTTTGGTTCAGGATCATGGTGATACAAGGTAACCGAAAAGTGGTCCATTGCTCATGATGCTGTTGCAGCTGAGATGCCCGTGCCTGTGTGTGGCTGTCCAGCTACATGGGGCATCTAAGACTATTGTGTTCGGGTTCCAGTTTACTGTTGCTGTACCTCTTGCTGTAGCACCATTATTATTAAGCACTAGATATACCCACCTTTTCATGTCAACATAGTCAATTTAGGAAATACTGTTGCTGTTTGCATCCCACCTAACCAAACCTTGAGTTGATTTCCCTGATATACCTTTGCTAAATTGTAATCTTGTGCATTATTTCAATACTTCATGCCTCAGAAATGATACAGGCACTGTGGTACCAAGCTTGCCATATGTACTTTATATTGTGTTATTGGAAGTCATTGTGTACAAAGTGTTCACTTTTCCCAAGTGGCTGAATTGATTGCTAAAACACTATAACGATCTTCATTGATTCAAAGTATGCTTTTGGGTAGCACTTGATTTTGGGCTCCTTTGGATGGAACAAGGATTCCTCACCTCTGCTAGACTCGCCGTCAAAAATGGATTCTATGCAAAGGGCTGACTTGGTGCTCTTCAGCTACTGTCTAAATTTCTACTGTTAAATGTGGTGCCCATCAGTCTGTACAAGATGAAGTGTCTAAAAGAAATGCCCTAGATTACCAAATTGACAAAAGGCTACTCAATCTTCCAATTGTGACGTTATCTCATGCCCTCTCTGAAAGTCAATGTCGAACTACAAGAATCTGCCGCTAATGTGGGAAAGAGTATTTGGTGAAAAGTAGTCCTCAGTGTAATTTTCATTATGCTGATGTAATTTGGTGTCTACTTGGGAATTTTGCGTTGTAAAAATTATACGTAACACCTGAGATTACACCATAATGCCACCTCGTGTAAATGATATGTTAATTCGGGTAAAAATCCTTTTGCCTGCTCATAGGAACAACACATTCAATGCGAGCTGTCTTTCTTTAATGCGGGCGCGATCAAATAACTCAAAAAGTCATTTTGCATGAACTATTTTACCTAAGCAGACCTTTCAGGTAATTTTTAAAATCAAAATGCATCTTATTTTTTTAAAATTTATTTGTTTATGTGTTTATTTTGGTTTACAGTGGAAGTGCCATAGTGAGTGGGGTTACTGTACCTACAGTATCAACTTCTTTTTCATGAAGATTTCACCCTGTGCTTTGTTCAGCCCTTAGTCATTTTGGATTTGCATTTTGGAGGGAAAGCATCACTTTCTCTGCAACCTCTGCTGCATCTTCCACTCATAGAAGCTGGAATCTATACTATTTTTGGAAAATCAAGTATGTTCTGAGCAGTTCTTTACAAAATGTTTGTGTTGGCAAGTACCACAAATTTTTTATCCTTTTTTCGTTTTTTCATTTTGGCTGTGTGTTGCTGATGGCATGATGTTTGGAGTATGGAGGGGGCTGGCAGCCCCATGTTAGATTAAGGAATAATAAATATTTTTGGTTGGTGGAGGCCTGGGGTTAAAACAATTTCCTAATTTTCCCCTGTTTTTGTGAATTTTGTCCAGATTTCTCTTCATATTGTGGCATTTTGTTTAACTTTTTGGGGCCTAGTCTTTTGTAGGCCTTGGATGGTTAATTTTCAGTTGGTGTATTATAGGCAGATGAATGATTCACATTTTGGGTGTATATTTGTGCAATCCTTTCCCAACAATCCTGTACATTTTTGTTGGAGGAGGAAGAGACTCTAGCCAGGGTAGGGCAGCCACGTTCTCTTTGTTTTCCATGTCTCCTTCTTTGCTGACCATGTAAGTGACCACAATTTTGTGGAGTCAGTGTCTCTGTGGGTGTGTCATAGGTAGCCATGTTTACTTTGTTCTCCATGTCTTCTTCTTTACTAGCCATGTGGTAACCACCATTTTGTTGCGCCTGTGTGTCACAGGCGGCCATTTTGTCTTTGTTCTCCATGCATCCTTCTTGTTGGCCATGCAGCGAGTGATCACCATTTTGGAAGCATGTGGGTGTGTGAATTTTTTTTGTTCCCAATAGCTTCTTCTTTCCTGGCTATGTGCTGAGCGACCACCATTTTGTGGAGCCAGTATGTGTGTCTTTGATTATCATTTTGATCGACTTTTAAAATCCATTTTCTAGGAGTATTGATAAAAGCCAATGTCATTGTTTTTCAGTTTTTGTTTTTTCTTTATATAGTTTTCCTAATTAATTAATGTATTGGTGTTTTTTGGCTGATTGTAGTAGCCCATAGAACACAGTTGTTGTTTCTAACTAATTTGTTAGATTTTTTCCTGCGTTCCCCTGCTTCCCAAAGGGGCAACTATTAATAAATATAATTGATTTTGCCTGTGTTCCCTAGGGGCCCCATGGGCACTGGGGGGGACATCAGGTATTTTTTTAAATTAATTTAATCAATGTTTGCCTGCCTTCCATAGAGGCCTTATAGACCCTGGAGGGACACCCAGCATTTTTATATTAATTTATTTGATTTTTGAGCACTGGATGGGGACCATTTCCTAGTAATGTAATCATTTTTGCCTATCTCCCATTGGGGTCCCATGGGCCCTATAGGTATACCAAGTATTTGTTTTTATTTATTTTAAGTAATTTTGCCTGCCTCCCATAGGGCCTCATGGGTCCTGAAGGGACAACAGGTATTGGGACCTGAGATATAAAGTATTTTGGTTGTTAATATAATACATTGTTACATTATAGTTATGATGATGGTGATGATGATGATGTGTTGTCTGACAAGATTTGCCAAGACTCGCTCTCTTCCTTCTTATTTTTAGTTTCCTGTATGTGTACAAGAGGATCCTGATTGATATGGTGAGAAGTCTGTGAATTAGCTGACACTAGAGTCCAGAGACCTCCCTGCTAAGTGCTTCCACCAGTAGTAGAAAAGTAAAGAAAAAGGCCCCAAAGAAGCAGGATCCTGCCAAGAAAGCTGCAAGTGAGGAGAAGTCTGTTGCCACCACTGGTATCAAGCCCTAATCCTTTTTGCAGCAACATGGCATTCCTGCTGCACCCTCTTCTGAGCAGGATGACATTGAGAGGAAGGTCACACCTGGATCAACAACTGCACCACCACCAAAATGGAAATGGATGTTTCTCAGCACTGCAGTCACAACAATCACGGATGAGAGGAGTGAATCTGAAGTCGAAATGTCCCAGCAGCAAACCGAATCTTCACAGGAAACTCAATAGCAACTAGGGTCTGCTAGACCTCAAAAGTATAGCTACTGCTGAGATACAAGTCATCGAACAGATAGAAGGAGGTGAGGAAGAAGATGTCACTGTCATGCGAAGAAACTCTTTTGCTCTTAGTTTGAAGTCATCCCCTAAGCATCCTTACCATGGCACAAGGAAAAGAGGGATATATTAGCCACCCAAAAGTGTCCAAGCAGCCTGCCTGCTATCTGTAGGGCACTTGAGGTTGTGGTATCCTCACAAAGTAAACACCTGCCACATTAACTCACTATCAAATCATCATCAAGGAGTCGCTGTATCACTTTCCACGAGCTAGTCCGTTTATACAATGGAAACCTGACAAATAATGTTAGCACTTGATCTCCTTCCTTTTTCTCTGGTGAAAGGAGAGGTGTTTCTTGAATTTGTGAAGACTCTCTGTCCAAAATAGAAGGTTCCAAGCTGGACAGTTGCTGTGCAAGTGCTGCCCCATCAAATGCTGGAATTGGTTAGCGAAGCAATGAAGGCGAGCCCTGTTTAGTGCTTCTACCTCAAAACAGAAATGTGGACCAGTTGTCAGGCCATAGACTACATGTCCATCACTTCACACTACGTCTCTTCAAGGGTGTTAAGCAAAGGCTAGCCACTGGTCTAAATGTTGCTGATGCTTCAAGGCATTTGGTGACATGCAATGGTTTCTGTGTTCTCTATGGAGGGGAATCTACCTTTACAACGAAAGGCATTACATCGTAATGCCATTTCAACAAAACCTTTACAACGCAGGTACCATTACAACGCATGCCATTACAACGCAGGTACCATTACAACGCAAGCTATTACAACACAATTATGGTAGAGGTAAGTGGTTTTTGTTGTTATATTATTTTAAAAATTTAGTTTTAAGCTATTACTTTGTTTAAAAGTTATTTATAAATAGTATTAATTGTAATTTTTAAATAGGAAAATTGATATAATTTTTATTACAAATGGATTTGTTTCTTTGTCTTTTTGGTACAGGTTATAAGGGATTTAGGGGTTCTTAGGGAATTTGTGTTAATACTCATGTATTAATTTTAATATCTGAGTATTAATTTAATTTAAAAAAATATATATTTTCTAACAATATTAGGTATGGGTTGTAACATAATCTTTAAGAGATGGGATTTGAGGGAATATGGGGATATGGGTGGGGACGTGTATTAAAAATCAGGTATTAATTTTAATACATGAGTATTAATTTTATAGCATTTAAAATAATTGTTTATAATATTTTTAAATAAATTAATAATATGTATGGGTTTGTAATATAGTCTTTTAGGGACAGGATGTGAGGGATATAGGGGTTAAGGGTGGGGAAGTGTATTAATATTCAGGTATTGATTTTAATACATGAGTATATTTTAATTGTATAATAAATTTATAAATGAAATTCTCTTTTTTTTAAAAATAATTCTGAAATGTTTGAAACATAATCCTCTTGGTACAGGATGTGATGGATTTAGGGGTTAAAGGTGGTGAAGTGTATTAATACTCGGGTTTTTATTTTAATACCTGTGTATTATTTACATTTTAGAATACATTTAGAAATTAATGTATATTTTTATAAAAAAAATATAATGTTAGTGTTTGAAACTTAATCCTTCAGGCACAGGTTGTGAGGGATATAGGAGTTAAGGGTGGGGAAGTGTATTAATACTCAGGTATTTATTTCAACACCTGAGTATTATTTTAATTTTAGAATAAATTTAGAAATGTAATGATATTTTTATAAAAATAAAATGATGTTAGGGTTTGAAACTTAATCCTCCAGCCAGAGGATGTGAGGGATTTAGCGATTATGGGTGGGGAAGTGTTTTAATACTCAGGTGTTTATTTTAATGCATGAGTATTATTTTAAATACAGAATAAAATTAAAATGTTATTTAATTTAAAAAAAATATTATGTTATGTATGGGTTTCTAACATAAACCTTTAGGCATGGGATGTGTGGGATATTGGGGTTATGGGTGGGGAAGTGTATTAATACTCAGGTATTAATTATAATACCTGTGTATTAATTTTCTCGCCAAATTTATTTTTATGTTTTAGAGTTTTAATTTATAAAATATATATAAACATAAGTTTGTAATGTAGAATAATTTATATTAAATATAAAATAATTCATGAAGCACTATACATTTTTGTTAGGTTTTAATTGCATTTTATTAATAATTCAAAACAATTTATAGAATTAAATAACATTTAAAAATAAGAAATACTTTTTCATAAAATCAGTAAACTTTTTTTATTACAAGATAAGGTACAATTTTTTTTAATGTTTGTATAATTATGAACATTGTACATATTTTTTAAAACATTAAAAACATATTTTCCAAAGCTTTTGCATTGAAATCAATGATAACAATTGTCCTTTTTTCCTTTTTAGTATTAGGCTTGACGTACGTGGTTGAACGTCTGTTTCTTCAGTCGGTGGAGCGTTGCGGTGACGATCGGATGCAAGGGAGAGCTGCGGCCAGGTAAGAACTTTTAATAAGTTATATGGAGAGTTGTTGGTGGATAAATTTATTGTAAGGAGAGAAGAGGGAGGTAGTTATATAGTAGTAAGTGTAAAATATGATGTTTTGTTTATTTTAGCCCAATTTTTCTTCCTATGCATGTAGCTGTTTTAGGCCTGCGTCGGGAGGATTGCGGTTATTGCAAGATAAGTTTAAAACAGTATATTTTGATAAAAATAATGGAATACTTTTTAAAATTTATTTGTAATAAAAGCAATTTTGAAAATGTAACTTTTTTTGGCGACATGTTTTTGTAGTACTGCTGGATGTTATATCGTAATCGAAACCACGTGTCTAACAGATGAAAAAGGATTCGTCTGATGGGATGCAGGCCTTACAAAAGGGCGAAGATGAATTGGTTTTTTTGGGGGATTTTTTTTTTATATGGATTACTGCATTTTGGAGTTTTCGTAAAGAAAATGGATTTGGTACATTTTTAAAAAAAAATTATACGTGGATCAAAGTATGGATTTTTTTGTGATTTGTTTCGCTTCGAATTTTATTTTCGGGTTGTTTGATGAACATTTTTGGTTGGGATTGCGTTTTTTGACTTAAAACACAGTTTTTTAGACCAGCAAATACGTTGTTGGTACTGGTGCTTACGCTAGTCTGTGTTTTCTTTTTTGAATCGGGCCACTTGGAGATTTATGGATTTATGGACAAAGATTATGGAATTTTGGAGTAAAGAAGACTTTTGGTGACAAGATGAATTGAAACATCACCAAAAGTTGAAAAAAGAAGACATCTGCAGGTAGGATTTCCGACATTCCTAATAAATTTAGAAAAATAATTTTAAAAAATGACAATTTAATTGTTGAAGTAAAAACAGGCAAGTAAGTTAGAAGAAGGGGTTAGTTGGTTTTAGAAATGTAGTATGCTTGCAATATTTTCCAGTTAGTCAGAAGCCACAGACAACGTAAATTGTGGCATTTGTACCAATAGTCTTTCTGACATTTCCTTACTTTTTTTGGATATACGTGGGTTCAGACTACTTGTTAAAGATTGTGCTATTCTCATTTCTTGGTAACTTTGCTCCTTCTTCAAGGTTTCCAAAAAATGATAGAAGTTTGGGTGGGTTTTACCAATAGATTTGTTGAAGGAGTTGTGCCATCCCTCAATGGCATTATTAGTCTTTGCGCCACCCTCTTAGCAGGTTGTGTAACAGTTCCACTAGTCAATTGGGAACCTTGAATTCCTCCTGCGACCCGACCTGCTTAGATGGCCAATCCAGGTGTCTTCAAAATAATTTAGTAAGGGGCCCAATTTTTCATCGTTTTGTGTAAAGTAATCAGATTCAGTAATTGTTGTGTAGTATTCATCTACACAATTGGGTGGCACAAAGCATAAGGCTGTTAGTTTCTTTAGTTGATATTGCAGTTCACTGTCTGATATATAATCTTCACCTAAGGATGTTTTTTGTATTTTCTGCCAATATGCCTGTGAAAAGTGGAAAAAAACATCCTTGAATTTGGGTTTCTGGGTATAATTTAGTAATGGTATTAATCATAGATAATTCAAAATCAATTATCACTCTTCTAGGACTTTTATTTAGAGTTTCAGTTTCTATCACTGACAAAGATTCAGTGTAGGTTGAAGCTTGTTTATCAGGCAGTAAACTGTACACTAAAGGAACAGTGGTGTTGTTAATGTTGGCATGTATAGTGTATATTTGGCTGAAGGGATGCGGGGAGGATTTACACGTACCATCCATCAGCCAAATATCACTATTCTCTAGTTTAGCAAGGTTACGTGGGGTGCTAAAAATTAGTATTCGTTTTAGAGGGTTTTTATTGTCATGCAAAATGAATGTTTCGTTAGTAAAGGTTACTGTTAATTCCTCTGGTATGTTGATGTCTGAGTAGGTTTGTGGTGTACTTGCCTATTTTTGTCTGTGTATAATACGACGTAGATTAGGAATAGTAGGCATAGAACTAGCTACATACATAGGTATGTTTTGGGAAACCTCCCTCAAATCTGAGCCACAGGGTTCATTAGAGGTGGATGCTAGGGTTTTTATTTGTTCAATATTTTGGCGAACTTCAATCTCCATTGCAGAGGCAGAGTGGTTATGCTCGGTTGTTTTTTTCAACATTGTCACCAAGAGTAACCGCTGTGCCTGTGTAATGGGATGCATAGTACTGCGCACACCTCCAATGACACCTGGGCTCAGTTAATCTCACCTTACAATAAATGTAGCCACTGTAACTCAGCAGTCTATTTCCCCTGCTTGGTTTTAAATAGTTGGCTTGTTTCCTTGCTGCCATTCTTATTCTGTATTTAGAAAGGAAAAAGAAGAGAAAACATTGTTTTAGTGATTTAATGTACAAATGTTTTGAAAAAAATTAAACTGTATGAAAAAAAGAATGTTTATTAATTAATTTACAGCCTATTGTTTTTTTATTTTAAGAAGGGTTTAGTTTCTTAGGCTTTGTGATGTTGGCTTTGAAATGTTTGCTTCATTGATACCTTTGAGAAAAAAAAGTTATTTTTGGAGATAGCTGACTTTATGAAATATGTTACCTTTGATAAGGTTCTCTGTTGTTTGAACTGTAATTCCCGAAGCTGATGGTGTGTGTTTTTGGATTCTTGTTCAATTTGTTCCCTCTTTTTGGTGTTGTGTTATGGCTTGTTCGGTTCTGAAAGAAAGCACAATAGTTTTTTTCATTTTTTGAATTTGACATGTACTTTTGAAAATAGTTTGCAATGAAAAATGTTGTGCGATTATTTATTTGAAAAATTACATTTTATAAAATTGTTCAGCAAGTTCTTATTTTAAAGGCAATGTTATGTTTGCATGCAAATGTATTTTTTCTTAAAACCTGCGAGAAAAAGTTATTTGTGATTAGTGATTTTTTTCTTCAATTTTACCTTGTATAGTGTAACTCACTATGTGATCAGCTACTTCTGATGGTCTTGATTTGGTTGATTTTGTAGATGTGTTCCTTCACACTGGTGTTGTGTTTTGGTTTGAACTGTAGAGAAATGAAAAGAAGAAATGACTGTATATTTTTCATTGCTTTTGTTTTCCTGAGGATGGTTGCTTAGCATTACACCTGTAAGAATGGAAAATGCTTTTTTTTCTGTAGTTAGTTCTGACATACTCCATTAATTCTGGTACTGGTTTTTATTTCATTAATGGAGATTGGTTAAGGAATAGTTTTACATTTCCCTTTTTTGGGGGGTACAATTTCAAAAACTGTTTGGAGTTAATATGTTCTTGTATCAAATTTTTACCTGTCGTTCTATTTCAGTGTTCCGGTACTCCTGGGTTTTGTTTGCAGTGTGTTGTGGTGTCTTTTTTTGAAGCTTTGATTCTCTTGCAAATAAAATTGCAGATTTGAAAAGAACTAGAAAAATGTAAAAGTGAAATTTACTGTTTATGCATTCATAAAAAAAAAAATTAAGTACAGTTGTATTCTTTATTCTAGGGCAGCACAAATAGGGGTCATTGTACATTACTGTGTTAAATACCTGACGAAATTGGTTTATTTCTTTTAGTTCCCCACCAC
Source organism: Calotriton arnoldi (assembly GCA_963921515.1). NCBI lineage: Eukaryota > Metazoa > Chordata > Amphibia > Caudata > Salamandridae > Calotriton > Calotriton arnoldi. The sequence continues at coordinate 1,682,850 of CAWUFW010001923.1, read as the reverse complement.
CATCCAGCAGCTTCCCTGAGGCCAGCACCTGTTGGAGTAGAAATAGTAAATTTGCCCCCACCACCATCCAGCACATTCCCTGAGGCCAGCACCTGTCGGAGTAGGAATAGTAAATCTGCCCCCTCCACCATCCGGCACCTTCCCTGAGGCCAGCACCTGTCGGAGTAGGAATAGTAAATTTGCCCCCACCATCATCCAGCACCTTCCCTGAGGCCAGCACCTGTCGGAGTAGGAATAGTAAATTTGACCCCACAACCATCCAGCACCTTCCCTGAGGCCAGCACCTGTCGGAGTAGGAATAGTACATTTTCCCCCACCACCATCCAGCACCTTCCCTGAGGCTTGCACCTGTCGGAGTAGGAATAGTAAATGTGCCCACACCACCATCCAGCACCTTCCCTGAGGCCAGCACCTGTCGGAGTAGGAATAGTAAAGTTGACCCCACAACCATCCAGCACCTTCCCTGAGGCCAGCACCTGTCGGAGTAGGAATAGTAAATTTGACCCCACAACCATCCAGCACCTTCCCTGAGGCCAGCACCTGTCGGAGTAGGAATAGTACATTTTCCCCCACCACCATCCAGCACCTTCCCTGAGGCCAGCACCTGTCGGAGTAGAAATATTAAATTTGCCCCCACCACCATCCAGCACCTTCCCTGAGGTGAAATTTGAGTATTAATTTTCTAATTGACAGTTTATGGTATACTACTTTTAATCAAAGGCTGCAAAAAGTTATTGTGTCCTCTGAAGTCTATATCTGTGCCACAAGACTGGATCAACTGTACGAAAAAGAGCTACCCACTTTCACTCCTTTTTCTTCAGTTGATGGCTCCATTTAAAAGATTTGGATTGTAAGGAAAGTGAGGGACTCAGAAGATGAACGGTTGCAACTTTGAGGCTAAAGCAGTGGTAACACAGTCACCTGCTGCTAAACCTACACCACCACCAGCAGCACTTTCCCTTCCTGCAGCTGCAATTTGTTGGCTTATGAATATTCCAGAACTGAAATGAGGCACACAGGTGCAGGTAATTCTAAAACAGACAATATCCACAGCTATGATGATGGAGAAGATGGCACAAAACTATCTGAATGATAAACCAAAAGTCTAATTGGATCAGAAGCCTTTGTCCTATTGGTATGGGGAAAGGGAACAGTGGCTAGAACTCATTAGGCTGGCAATAAAGTATATTGCACGTAATGTAACCAGTGTATCTTCGGAGAGAGTGCTTAGTGCTCCAAGGCCAATCGTCACAGTCAGAAGGACCAAAATGTGGAGAGACTATGATTAAAATTATTCATACCCAGAAATTATAGGTCTCTGCAAGACAAAACCATGGGTAAGGATAATTCCACAGACATCAGAAGTGTGTTATGTGATCATCCTCTAGATGACCTTTCTGAATTTGAGGATGAACTGTACTTTCAAAATTTTTAAAAGAAGCAGTAACACAATTGAAATGTCTGCTTTAAAAAACATTTTTTTTAAATATTTGCTGTGTAGTGAATGTAAATAAACTTAAATGGACTAGTGCGCACAGCATTGATAGACAATGAGGGAGGACAAATGCTTTTTGACCTGGCGACTGAGTGGTCAAAGGTGATAAAAGAAAAAAACGAATTCAACCTTAGGATGAAACGTAGACTTTGCAGCCAGCAGTCAGTGGTATATATGCCTGTAATGGAGGCCTCCAGACCATTTCCTGAAAGAAAATGCCTGCCTCCCATGCTTTTCCATGCTCAGCTCTGAAGATGCACAGAACTGCCCGCTACTGTGTTTTGCTGCCATGTGAAAAGAAAAGAGAAGCATATATAGGTAGATGGAAACCACACAAAACTTGAAACAGGCAACTTGCATCATTGAATGCCAAATGGTAATTTTTGTAATGGATGTGATGGGCTTAGCCTATGTAAACTTCATATTTCTTGCTTGGGTGATAAATTGATTCAGTAATCACCATAAATGTTGGGAATGTTACTTGATTGGTGTTTGTTTTGTAATTGCACTCCAGCATCTCTTGGTTCTTTTGAAACTTCTCAGTTTACCTAGACTAGTCTGAGACTAAAATTATTTTTGCTTTCTTGTTCAACGGGTCTATCTCTTATTCAAAGAAATACCATTAGCAAGTCTCTAAAACTGCAAACGAAGAAGGACCAATGCTTATCTACTTCTATAAGAAACAAGAAGACTCAAACCTGTGAACTAGAAAGGATGCGCTAATTAAAATGAAGAATTTAGACTAGTGGCTCCAGCGGCAAATATTGGTTGTGTGTACATAGTGGGCACAGATGAACATTTTTTGTTTGGTTGATCAATCATTCAGGATACTTGCAGCTAATTCGTGAATTGTACGCAGCTAATGCTCCATACTGCATAATCGTGCACAATTGTTTAGTTTGACAGACAAATATTGATTTTCTTTTGCAAGGAACATCCCTTGTGATGGCCTTTCAGGTCTGTGGTTCGGTTGCCATGCCCCGGTCTGACTGTGCTGTATATTCCCCATTGTAATCACTATTTTCCAATTAGGCAGGTGCCATGTACTCTGCTATGAACTTTATTTTGCATGCTCTGCTGAGTGTTCAATTTAAAATACATGCATGTTCTTTGGTTTGAGTGCACTATAAACAAGTCTGCATAATAAACTACAAGTGCCTGGCATTTTTGTTAAAACAACATTCACTGCTGAACAATCAATTAAAGGCCTTAATTTCCTGCTGGACTGCCTGGTATTTTTGTTCATACAATGGCTGCAGACTAATTATAGACTGCTGAGCAATTATAGACCTCCTTTTCCTGCTGCCCTTGTTTCCTGCCAGAGTGTCTGGTATTGTGGTTTTTTTTGTACAGTGGCTGCTGGCTAATTATACACTGCTGAGCAATTAAGGACCTCCATTTCCTGCTGCCCTCGTTTCATGCCAGGGTCTCTAATTTGTTTTTGTTTGTGCAACAACTGCTGACTCATTAAGGGCCCCTGTTTTGTCCTGGAGACTGTCTTCTGATTGGCAAACAGCACTCTCCGGGTGCTTGACAGGCTATAAATACCATGTTCAAAGTCTGGCCGCCCGCTTGGCTTCGTTGATTCATCTGATGAGAGTTGTGTCTCCCGCCAGTACCATTCATGGGTTCTGAGCCCTACCACCTGCAACAGCAGCAACCTGGACATTGTTGCCTGGAAGCTGAGGGTTTGAAACCTCTCTTGGAATCCCATCCCTTCGAGAAACCTTTCTACAGCCTTGAACCTGGTAGTTCAACCAGTGCCACTGCGCCTCCCTCGCCTTGACTACGACCATCATTCTCTCACCACTGATCAATGTTCCAGCTACTTTGGCCCATTGCACAGACCTCAGGTTAATGCACTAGCTGGGTGCCCCTCGTTTTTGGTTTCTCCTTTCTTCAAGGACACCCTTACAGTCTGAATTTAAATGAGGAAGTTTGAGCAGATGAAAAAGAAAAAAGAACCCCATGTAGAAATGGATTTCTTTCTGTAATTCTTGTTTGATATTTTCTCAACGACAAGCATCCAAAAAACTCTCTAAGTGAACCTTTTTTGAAAAACATCAATTATTCGCCAAAGTCTAATTTAACTTTACGCACGTAGAAGGGTAGACTCGATGGTAGTGGGTTTAGGGATTGTGCAGTTTAGGCACAAATAACTGAAAGAAACATGCTCAGACATTCATGTATGGTTGCCTAAAGTGATTATGTTCTCTTGTCACAGTGTTTGTCTCCTGGCGGACAGAGTGTGCCTTACCACTAGAACTTGAAAGGTCCTGCTTGAAAGTATCAACACATCGGTCATTCTTTTCATAGGAGTTCAGGTACACCTGAATCATTGCCCTCTATTTTTCTCTCAACCCTCCTTAACCCCAGAATCAGTCTTTGGTGTCAATTGTCTCTTCTGATACTAAGCATTAACCTCAAGTGGAAGTGGTGGAAGATCTCTGCTTCTGCAAAAGTTCTGAGAATTCAGGTGTGTGGCCCTTGGAGTGACATCACCCTTTCTTCCAAGATGGACAATGTCACAAGAATGCATTTGCACCATTAATACAAAGTATGGTTTTTCTGAAGCTGTATTATAACTACTTTTGAAGTGTGTGTATATCATTGTTTGGATTCCAGCCTAGATAACTATAACTATCTTGGAAGTTTATTGGCTGCTAAAGACTAAGGGCCCGATTCCGATCTCGCTAGGAAAGCCCTCCATACGAATCGGATCCGGAGGGCTTTCTGAGCGAAACGTGCTCCGGGAGTCCAGACGAGCGAGTACGATGCTGCCGCAGGCTTACGGACTCGGTTCGCTTGGACTCCCATTGAACTCTATGGGAGCCCGTGTACAGACGCGTACACAGGCTCCCATAGCAGAAAAGGGGTGGGTGGGGAAAAGCGTACACTCTGTGGCGGGCACCCCATGGTGCCTTCCACACTGTGCATGCCTGTACCGGGGGGACCCATGGGCACACCCCCGTGACAGATTTGGAGGGTCCCGGGTGAAGGGGGGCCTGCTGCGGCCCCCCGAAGTACGCTTCCGACAGCCATTTCGTCTCGCTGAGACTGAGGCGAAGCGGCTGTCTGAATCGTGCATCGTACTCACTCGGTCGGAATTCGGCTCCATTGCGCGGCACGATTCGACTACGAACGAGTCGTACGGAGCGGTTCGGGTCCTAAAACGATTCGGTTGGCGCTTACGCGATCTTCGCATCGTACTTGGTCGTTCGGACCTGTGTACGATTCAGTCGGAATCAAGGGCTAAGAATCGGATCTGGCAAAGCTAAATCCGATTCGGAGGCCTTCCGAACGACATCGGACTCGGGCCCTAAGTAGGTTAACTTAACTGTAATTTTCCTTCTCTGGCGGATGTGATGTTCCATGACCATGGAGTTTCTGAATGCTTTGTTTGCTTCTCTAAAGTTTTACCTAATTCCACCTAACCGTCCAATCATTGATATCCTTACACTCTTCTCCCAAGTTGTAAGATCTATTGTCCTGTTATCTATTTCCACCTTCACCAGATTTGGTGGGGTGGATGCGGTGTAAGCAGTGTTAACTGTTACAGGGGAAGGTTACAAAAATTGCTAATGTGCCCAACTCATCCCACTTATCCAGGCCAGAAAGGGACATCAAATAAATGATAACAATGGTAGGCCAAGCATAGGTAGTGTATACCTTTTTGCACTTTCTGATCCTTCTGTTCTGAAGTAACCTCCTGCGGACACACAACTGCACACTTACATTAAGAAATGACTCTTACACTGTGTTGATTTATGCTTCACTTAGGGCCTGATTTAGATCTTGGAAGGTCTTACCGCCATCCCGCTGCAGCGGTAGGCCCAAGTACTCTGTTGAGCTGACGGTCTTCCACCCGCCGTATTTATATGCATACGTGATACACAGAAGACCGCGGCGGCGGCAGTCTTTTGTGCTGGCGAACCACCTGCAGTCGCCATCTGGACGGCAGGGTCCCGCCGAGCAGATTTGGATGTTCTTGTTGGGCTGGCCATGTCCTGTCAGTGGAGTACTGACAGGCGACCGTGGTGGTGGGGAGACAGGTAAGTGAGATTTTGTTTTAAGTAAAACACATATATGTTGTGTATGTGTACATAGGTGTATGTAGGTTATGTGTAGTGAGCATATTTAGTGCATTCTGGATTGCACCCCACCAACATACACACACCATTCATTGTATACCCAGGCACACCACAAACACCCACCTTCGATTCTGTCAAAACGGGGTGCTGTTCTGTCGTGGTCTAAGTACAGCAAGACAGGGAGGACCTGGACAACGGCAAAGAGTATGAAATCGCAGCCTGTACCCCTTCAAAAAGGTGAGTTTTCATCCTTTTTCCTGCCGACTCGAAGTAGGAGGGATTCCCGCCGGAATTCCCTTTGAAACAGGCCAGATCCAAATCTGGAGGGAGGGAATCCTGGCTGGAGTCCCACCGCTGCCTGCTACAGTCCATTCCACAGAAGGGGCTGGAGCGTAGTCCTGGCGGAGTCGGTGGGACTGTGGTGTTCTTTTCTCCCATTACCAGTCAACATCTAAATAGGGTGGGCGGACTGCCAGGTTGGCGGGCAGGAGTACCGCCAAAAAGGGCCACTCTGTTGTGGTCCCACCAACATCTAAATCAGGCCCTTTGTCTTGGATTTTCTGCTTGTTTTTTATTTTAGTTTCATGTTGCAGAAGTAGCTGGCATACAATTGATGGCTGAGTGGGTTCTGAAGGATGGAGTATTTGGTCTTTGCTGAATGATATTTTTGGTGGTTGGAGAATGAAAATTCTTGAAATTGTATTGGTCATCATGTTGTCTTTGTATTAATTTACATTATTGTCTGAGTTTGCCCCAATCCACCACATTTGCTCTAATGAAGGATACCTCTCTGTTTTACACATTAAAACCATTGATGATGATGAAATGGATTGAAAATCTGATTATGTTTCCTGGTTAATATTTTGAGCCTGATATGAACTTGGAAGTGAAACAGTAAAACATTCCTTGATGTGTACCAGGTTGCACTAATAAATAGTGCAAATGGAATGTGTTGTCGATGAAAACCATTGTGTAAGTGTAACTGCTGCAGCCATGTTTTCTTCCTGATGCTAACGGTGCCTAAAGAAAGTGCCCATGTATGCTGCTTAGAGCCTCTCTTTCACATCTTGGTTGATTAGTATGCTCAGGCAAGAACATTTACATTTTTGTTACAACTTGGAGTGGTCTTCTTCCTTTCTCATGATCCCAGTCTCCAACACTTGTGTACTTCTGTTATTTCATCAGACCATGCATTTCCCACTGAAAGCCTGTTTGTAGAATACTACATAACTGTGTCCTGCCTTTGCTTGGTAATGCTCACTTCACTACTATTGCTAGGGGAACTTATTGTGAAATTATTATGTGATTCACAGATCTCTGTTTTCTTTTGGTATATACATATACATATAGTTTTCCTCGGTGCACTGAACAAGTACCTCACAAATTTAAAAATCTTTCAAGAAAATTTTATCACTTCCCCGGCAGGCCAGGAGAGCCAGGGTGAGGCTGGAGCTGGGACTCACCTGTCCGGACATCATATGTCCAGGGACCTAATAAAATATTACAGTAGCACGTTGCGTGCCACAGCATCCTCGGTGAAATCACAAACCGAAACTATCTTTGAAGAGGCAGGCTCCCCATGGCAGGCACAGCTGGCAGTGGCCACAAGCCGTCTTGAAATTGAAGTCAGCAATCTGCATAACCGGGACATCCCGGTGACAGCCTGGGAAAAAACAGTGAACTCACAGGTCAAGAAATTGTCATTCGAAAGGGACATGGAAAGTCTACATCATAGATCAAACCTCTCCGCATTGGATGCTTCCTATATCTTGGGCAAAGCTCAGCCATATTTCGAGCAAGCACTGACTGCCTAGGCACGAAAGAAGCTCACCTACATGAGACTGCTAGCAGTGCCTATCGTGGACTTCAATCCATCCAGGCCCGGCGGGACAACTCAGTTGCCTGTCGCCTATGCAGCTGGCTTCACCTGCTGTGCTGCTGCCCAAAGATGGCAAGCGAACAACGTCGCCTGTTAACTCCACTTTGCAGATCCTATGGCCTCAGACACTGCAGAGAAGTCTCAGATCTGTGTTTTTCTGCCAACACAACACAAACCATGGCCAGACTTGGGAAATTTACTGACGCAATCCGGACCACCCTGCCACAAAGAATCAAAATTCATTAACAGCAACTAGCAGGCCACAAAGCCCGAACGGCAAAGCAGGAAGGGACAGTAAAGGACCATAGCATCCCGGCGTCAGTATTAAAACTAAAGTCAACCCTTATTGTTTTTAAATAGTTTTATCCTTTTATGAGTTTTACAATGATACATTGCCAAATGTGTTTTAAAGGTATTTACATGTAAAGATTTTACGTAATCGATCATGAATAAATAAATACAAGTAAATACAAATGCATTTTTTAATACTTTAATTGGCACGAGTACAGAGTTTCTTTAACATGCGTAACATTTGCCCAGAGGCACACTATTTGACCTAGCTCGAAAGTTGGTATTTCAGCCCAAATTTTCAATTCACAGTTTAGCCTCAAGACTTACCAGAAGTTACTTGCTCCTTTCTCTAGATTTACATGAAAGGACAATGCTTCGGGCATAGTTGCCTTCTGAAACCTAAATTAGAAAACTGTATTCAATGTATTTAATAAAGTTGACATGCAAAGTATAAATCACATAATAAAGTAAATTCCCACTAAATAAGAAATCTTTATAGAAACAAGTGAACTTAATTCGAGATCCAGGTAAATCGAGTGAGATTTAATCAAAATCTAATATTTTCACTATTGGTATGCTCTCTCGAGCTAACTACATGGATTAAAACATGACTATGTTGTTCTCCAAAGAACAAACTGAAACAAAAGAAATCTGGAATATGATACAATACATGTTAATTTTACTGGTCTTCCCTAACCACAAAATTAATTCAGAAAAGGCTTCACTCTTCCTGGGGTAAGTCTGTAGATCCGATAGGTGTTTTCCGCATACACAAAGTATGGGACTCGAATGTAGCAATACATTAGTAGCACGTGTACATGTTAAATAACAATAGTGATGAAACAGAACAACAGATAACACCCCAGCTGACCTTTTTAGACTCAAATTTAAAAAAAGGAAAGCATAAGGGTTTGTTACCACTCAGTAAGAAAATACTTTGGGCATTATTTAGAATTTTGCAGATGGCTTAATGCCCATCAGGGTGATGGAATACTTGACTCTGCCCCCTGACAGACATCCCTTGGACATGTCTGTTGGCCCTACTGACATCTCTCTACATCGAAAGGCACCACCATCATGGGGTTTCCTGTCAAAGTAGGAAAAGTTCGACTGATGGTAGCATTAGATATGATCGGTGGCTCTCCAACTTTTCCAAATGTTTTTGTTTTTCAAAAACAGTCTCCCAAAGCAGGAGTGTGGTTTTGAAAAATATAAAAATCTCATGGCCCCACGCCATGGGAGTTGTCTCCCATGGTGTGGGGATCATTATTACTGTTTTTCGTGTCCCTCACTGCCAGGTTTTAGCTAGCGGGACAGTCAGAAGAAGTATTCCTTCAACTAAGCCAACAGGGGCTCTGTTGATGGAATACTAACTAACCCTGGGCAAAGCACTACGCTACGCTCGCGTAGTTTGCGAAGTTTGCGTTACTTCGCACAACGCGAGTTGCACGTAGCACAGTGCAAACACGCGTAGCGTAGCGTAGTGCAGCGGTCATTTTTGCTTGCTCGCGGTCCTCAACGTCAAGTTGGCGACCGCGAGCAAGCAAAATGACTATCCCGGCGAGACTTTTTCCTCGTTCGCGATCAGCAACATCAAGTTGCCGATCGCGAGCGTGGAAAATAAACCTCCCGGCGAGATTCTCAACGCGGGGAGGTCAGGTTTCTCATCGCGAGTGGTCGCGTATGCTCGCGACCGCTCGCGATGAGAAACTACCAGTCCGCGTTGAGAAAGCTGCCGCTCGAGTAAAAATCTACTCGAGCGGCAGTAAAAGATAACTCGCACTGTGCAAGATGCCGTTTTCAATGATTGCACAGTGCGGACAAGCATCTGGCACTGTGCAATCATTGCGAACAGTGCACTACGCAGTTCGCGTAGTGCTACGCGTAGCTCGCGTAGTGCGAACTGCACTTTGCGTAGCTTCGCGTAGCGCTACTTCGCGAACTACGCCCAGGCTTACGTAACAGGTCCCCTGACTCTGATGAGGCGGGTGAACTTATATTGGCAGACAATGTACTCCACCGTATTTGCCACAGAGTACCCTCTCTACAACTCTCTAATTCAGCCCCTTTATCCACCTAATTATAATGTGTCCTATTCTTAATTCTTGGAATCTGGAGATGAATGATCAATGATATTGAAGGCAGTGTAGCAATGAAAAAGGAATTAACACCCAGCACAATCAGACCTGTCCAGCATAATCTTTGTAAATTGCTTTAATTCTATTTTACAATTTGTATTGCACCTCATACATTTGACGAATCCCTGAAGCGCTTTGGGGTGGTTGAATAAGAAGCTATTCCACTGCTTGTGCATTGTTGGGTGAATGTGGGTTTATGGAGAAGCCTATGTGAGAAGAGTTCCTGCATGAGATTCACAACGGTGCTCTAAATGTATTGTAGCTAGCTAGTTTATGCGATTATTCATGTAGTGCGCCCCAAAGGACCCACTGAAATGGAATTAAAATGCAGACATTCATTACCCTTTGATTAGGGAAATGGAAGTGTGGTTGAGGGTGGCGCAGCTTCCCCCTAACTAAATCAAGTTGAATAAGGTTTGGCTGCACCCCTGCAAATCTGAAAGATGTGGTTACTAAAATTAACCAGGCTACAAGCATTAATTCTATACTGCCCTTGGGGGACCTCTTTGCACCAATTTTCACTTCTCAAAAACCACTACTACTGCATTTCGAAGGAAAGAGTAATTTAAATGGATACAATTGGTGCAGATGAAGATTGTGTGTGCAGAGCTACGATGTTTTAAAATAGTTTCATGCGAGTTCTCAATGAAGAAAGGTTTATGGCTCACGTTTATTGTTTTGAATGGCTTCATGAAAAATGTATGGCAGTCTGTTGTTATTCTAGGTCAGTTTAGAGAGCTTTAGTGCACTGCGATAAAATCAGAATAAAGGCCTTGTGAGTGGGTACTTGACAGATATGCATGCCGCAGCAGTCTGGCAGCATTTCATGATTTACAGTGTGCATAGTAATCAGTGTGCAATGCCCAACTGAATGAGAAGGACCACATCACTGGCAAGTCTCTCTACAACAGTAACACCATGCACACAATTAAGATGCTCAGAAATGCATTCATGAGGCAATGGACCCCCGCCAAGAACATGGATCGACTTGAAAAGTTACCTCAAACGAACTTTGGATTTACGAAGAATAAAGATAAGAAACAAATGATTTGCAGCTATGAAAAAGGAGAACCCTGACAATAAGCAGTACTCTTTTTGCTGCATGCTTGTAGTGAAAAACAACTGTAAGAGTTTTTCACTCCGAGGGCATGTAAAAGTTAAATGTACATGCCCAACTTTTTAAATTCACTGCACCTTGCACTATGGACAGTTTAGGGCCTACCCTATGGGTGATATATGTATTAAAAAGGAAGGTTTAGGCCTGACAAAAGGTTTAAGTTGCTAGGTTGAAATGGCAGTTTAAACTGCACACACAGGCTGCAATGGCAGGCCTGAGACAATGTTTAAAAGGGGTGGCACAATTAGTGCTGGAGTCCCAGTAGTAGCTTTTAATTTACAGACCCTGGGTACATGTAGTACCACTTTACTAGGCAGTAAATTGAATGTGCCAATTAGGGGTAAGCCCATTGTACCACGTTTAAGCAAGAGAGCACAGGCACGTTAGCACTGGTTAGCAGTGATAAAGTGCCCGGAATCCTAAAGCCAGCAAAAAACGGAGTCAGCCAAACTAGGAGGATAGAAGGCAAAATGTTGGGGGAAAACTACGCCAAGGATGTCAGGTCCAACAGTGCAGCATTTCCAGTAGAAATATAACCACTCCTAAACAAATACAAAAAGAGAGAGAAGAAAATAATGGAGGAAAATCACAGGGCTATGAATCCTTACATAAGCAACAGAGAGTAGAACAATATTCGCCTTTTGTTTTTTATTTGACTTTCCTAACTTGCATAGATAGCTAAGAGACAACTCATTATTGAAGGACTGCATGCTCCATATTAGCATGCTTAAAGCCTATTGAAAACAGTAATTGACGCATGTATGACTGTGCAACAAGATTGTCCATCAGTTTAGTCCAAGGCCAGAAACTCTTTCGGACATAGAGACCCAAGAGGAATTTGCCCCTAGTCTGAAGTGTCCACCCTCAACGAGATGCACCATTCAGGTCACCCAATGGACCAGAGTAGAAGACGACAATGGCCAATAGGGTTTACAGAATGAGATGAGAAGTTGGGATGAAGATGACTTTCTGGAATGCAAAAACAACCTCCCAAATGACAAAATTGTCTGCAATGGCAAAAAATAGGCATTTGAGATTTAAATGAAATAAGACGCAAAAGCATCATCAGTTTGGCCTACAAAATTTTCAGTGAAAGATTATTGTTATCCAGCCACACAATTTAGTATTTTCAGTACAGGAGGACTACAGAAATTGAGTATATTAAGCACCAAGCAGAGGAGAGGATCTTCCCCATACAGCTTTCTTATTAAGCAAATGCTTTTTGATTAAATCTTCAACAGATAGCCATTAACCATTGGATAGAATTAATGGCTTACCCTTAGCTGCCAGGTGACAAACTAAGGACACCAGCAACACTAAGCCGACTTGTAAGCTTTGGTAGCTGTAGGGACTCATGCCCTACAGATGAACCTCATGTCCTTCTCTGAAGTGTCTGTAAGTCTTCGGGGTTAGAGAGCAGGAATCTATACATCATCACATAAATAGGAAAGGCACAATGAATCCCTATAAAAACCAATCCTGCAGGTGACCCTGAGTGGTAATTGCCCTCAGATCTACCTTCCATGTGAAGGAAAATGTAAAATGGACAATGAGTCACAAAACAAATGTGCCCCACATGCCCCACTTGCCACACATGACCTAGCTGCTTCTTTTGCGCCTTCAAGAGGGTATACAACCCCCTCCCAACCTAGAGTCTTGCATGGCACACACTCCCTGCAGAATAAGCTTCACCCTTCCCATTTACCTGAAGAATCCTGCAGGAACCAAGAAGCGCTCCAAGCTCCTTCAAATCCATAATGAACCAGTTGTTCCATGGCTCCAGCTCCCTTGACATCTAACTCCTGCACAGCTACTCCGGACCTCCTGCAACTCCCAGGGTCAAGGCTCCGATATCTTCTTCGAACATCAGTCAAGTGGAAGAACTAGGCTAACTACTTGATATCAGGTTAGTGCGCACTAATCCTCCTATTGTAGTTAGCAGGCCCAAGCACCAGCATTGTAAAAGACTATAGGCGTTTCCTCCACGCCCTTTCTGTGATTTCCTCCAGTGCTTCTTGTGTATTCCTACTCTGGATCCCTCCGTTCAACCTTGGCACTTGACAGTGGCGTAATGAAAGTTGAGGGGTCCCCCCTGCAATGTACACAGAGGGGCCCCCGCTCCGGACTTTATCCGGGGCACTCAGACCTGAGTACTGTGCTGAGGGGGCCCCCTGCAGCTGGGGGCCCCCCGCACCGCAGGGGATGCAGGGGCCTGTGTTACGCCCCTGGCACTTGACCTGATTGCTCAGAGACTAAAGACTTAATTCCGTGTTTCTCTGAATGAACAGTATTTTCAAGAGAAAGCATTTCTGAGTATTTGATGTTTTATGACCCTTGTAACTCCAACCTATGCACCTAGTTTACTTTTAGAGTGCTATTCCAAAGTTATTGTGGGAGTACCATTAACTCCAACCTATCTTCTGAGTGTTGTCCTTAGGAGTGTCTCACTCCAATCTATGATTTTGGCTTTTCTACTCTCATGCCGGGCTGCAGCGAAAACTTGTAAGTGTATGTAACTGAAGTCAATGCATGGTCATTGTATATTGAGGCCTGTTAGTGAACTGATGGTAATTGCCTCCTCTTGCTATTTCCAGTATATTGTGTCATCGCAAAACCAGAGGTTCTGATCCAGAGCGCATCTACTTGGCAGACACCGAAGGTCTCTGGAGCAACAACATCCTGTTACACTGTGCTGAGCAGATCCAGTACGGCAAGTCTCTCTTTTATTATTTTATCCCAACCCTCCTTCCCCCGGTGGACAGTGTGTACTCTAAGGTTTTGGTTCCTTGACATGTGCTGTTCTCGGGAGGGATAGGAGGTCCAGCATCGGCTCCAGTATTGTCTCCGCAGTTGGGACCAGGTGACTTCATGACATGATGCTTCCTGTTTCATGTCAGAAAAGTATAGGGAGAAAGGAAAAAACTTTTAGCATAAAGCAACATGAAATTATATGTGAATCTTTTAGAGAATCTGAAAGATCTAGTGGTATGATAAAATTGCTTACTGATTGTGAATGAACAAAGAATATCCACCACAGTTTTTGTATAAATTAGAGTGGGAAGGTTTAACGTTTGAAAGGAATTACTGGAGAAAATGTATTCCTGTTTCTTTAATAGATATTATCCTAAGTGACAAACCATGGATCTGAGGTCCAGTGTCATTGAATACCAACCTCTACAATTTCTAATTAATCTTGATATTGAGACACTTTCTATGCATCCAGGCAAGTTCCAAAGTTCATGTTTGGGTGAGAGGCTATGGAGCATACAGGTGTTGGTCCCAGCAAGGGAGAACATTTTACCAATACTTTTTTAGTGTAACCTAATGTATTTTAAGAATACCACCATTTTGAGTCAATGAAATGGGTAGTCACCATCTAGTCAGGAAGCGTGGATCAGGGCATGGCGGTTTGAGTTAAACATGTAATTATGTTGTGAATGTGACAGGTGTATGCACACCTTGCTACAGAATCAGACATTAAATGCTACAAGAGACCAGGTTAGAACATTGCTTCTCTGAAACTTCCAACACCCCTTCCAAATAAGAACATTGGCAAGTATATCCTTGCACGTAATCGGAGGAACGTCTGTGTTTCCTTAATTTTGTAGAACCAAGAAAAAGTAAGCAGGACTCATCCACTGTGTTAGTGGTAGAAAATAGAGCGTTCTTGTCTGTATCAGAAGTTGTGTCAATAAAGATAACTGTTTAATATAAGCCTGCCAGAGGATCTGGAAGATGATTTAATACCACTTGTTATTTGCAATGCACCAACATAAATCACCCCGTAAGAGTCTACAAATTGCTATGGCTTGGTTAAGTGAATCACAGATACTTCACTGTGTTTAATCATGTGTCCCTTTTTTCCTCAAGTAGTACATGTTACCTTTGACAGGAGTCCTCTGGAGGCTGCCAAACTACAGGTTACGTTGTCATTGTCTGCACTTACCAGCAGGGAAGGAACAACTTTTAAAGCTAATTGCCATCTTGAGGAAACCTACGAGTCGCCCCAAAGTCAACACCAGCATAAGGAACCAAAGTGTGAGTCCCATTACGTGGTCATTTACAACCAGAAGCTAGAGGAAAAATACCAGTGAGCATTGCAGGCGCCATGATTTTCAGTGTGGGTGCTCTCTTCTAGGATGTGTATGTTGCACGAAGACCAAGTACTCTGCCTGCCAGCGTGATTATCCTGCGCAGGTACATGACTCGTCTATGTAATTTCAGTGAAATTTACAGATTGACTGCAGATACCTTAGTTACCCAAACTGAGGGAATAGTTAGGAGTCAGAACTCGAGGCTTGTTGTGGTTTCATGGAAGGAGAGCTAAACCACCTCTTTCTCTAAGACAGGGCACCCTCAGCGTGTTGAGTAACACACCTTAAGACAATACTACCCCAGAGAAAAGAAACATAACAATACTAACTCCTGATCTATCGCAGGCCCAGGACTCATGGTTGTGCTTACTGGGGTCAGGGAGTACTGTAACTAGCCTCTCAGTTACCAGGATACAGCTGGAGTACCGAAAGGATAGGAGCACTGGCCAAGTGCGACTTTGTTCTTGGAGTCTTCAGGATGCGAGCCAAAGTGATCGAGGAATGCCAAAGCGTAACACAGGACTGGGGGGAAACAGAGGGGATGAGGAAAATAGTGGAGCCCTGCTTAAAAGGGAACTGACTACAAAGGAAACAGTGGAAAGGTAAAACACAATAATTGTGAGGGAACGCCAAGCGGGTGCAAACTGAAACACAAGCGGAGGAATCCCAACAACCGCTGTTGCCTAGCACAGTACTCCATGTTTGCGGATCTTTTAATTGGCACTGACTCCCATAGCCTGGAAATGAAGCTAGTTCCTGACCCCACTGGCATGTGCTTCACAGCCCCAACTATAAAGGGCCGTCCCAGTCTGCACTACCCACCTTCCAGAGCTTCCAGGCCCGCATATGTTTGTACCATTACAATAATATGATAGGGCCCTTAGAACACAATGCACTAACAAGCTGGGATGTTTTTCTCTAGACTAGAAATGACGAAACCACACAAGCACTGCACAACTGAAACATTAAACACATTGAGATGGTCAGCAAATTAACTTGTTTTTATATAACTTTTTCACTTTTGGCAACTGCTGGCAGCAACATTGATTTTCCTCCTAATTGTTACTCTGCTAACTGCAAACATATCAAAGTCACTTCTTCTGAGCCAACTCCAGATATTCATTGTTCTTCAGTGAATGCTCCCTCGCTGCTCGCTAATACAGTGGAAATGCGAACTTTGTTAGAAGAACAAAAGTTTGACTTCTTGTTTGTTACAGAAACTTGAATACAGGAAGTCTCTGACCCGGCGTTCTTCTCATTAGCTATACCCAGGGATATGACGTACGAACAGCTAACACTGCACGAGGAAGGGGGGAGGAGTTGCGTTGATACATCGGGAAACAATTAACTGTTCTACGTTGGTCACACTCTACTTGTCCAATAAAGTAATGGTAACTGCTCTTATCCGTCAGTCACAACTGTATGGGTAAAATAATGCTAATATATCACCCTCAGGGTCCAGCAAAATAAAATTCTATGCTCACTTCAGGAGGGAATGGCCACTGCCATCCTAAACTCAAAATTTCTGGTTGGCCTCTGTTATTTTAATATACACTTAGATAAAACTAAAGATATTCATACCTTAGAATTGGCAAATATTTGCTCATCCTTTGAACTACACCATACATGATAATTCTCCCACCCATCGAGCAGGACATATTTTGGATCATATTTATGCTAGATTGAACCTTATCCATTCATTCCATTGTGGAAGTTCCTTGGTCCGACCATAAAGTCAAACTGTTTGCCATTCTTTTAGAGATAGTTAATTCTCACAATTTTAGGGCTAGTAAAATACCTTATTGTGCCTGGTCTAGACTTAATACAGAGAAACTTATGAACTGTTTATGATCCTCTCAATTTGTGGCTCAGTTAGACAATTGTGATGATGGTGAAGTATTTAATCATTTTAATGACTGAATAGCAAATGCCTTGGATGAAGTATTATCCCTTAAAACAGGAAACTCATATCGGAAAACAACTACTGCCCGCTGGTATTATCACGAATTGATAATAGCCAAAAGGAAATGTAAAGAACTAGAAAGACTTTGGAGACTTACATATGCCAAGGTAGAGTAAACATCATATAAGCAGGATCTTAAAGTCTACAAGGCACTGATTCATACTACCAGCTGTAATTACTAATCACAATAAAATCATCCTTTATTAAAAACTGCACAAAATAACTTTTTCTTCAAAGGGGACACACCAATCACTTTCCAGGACTTTGAGAGTCAGTTTAACCTACTGGACAAAGAGGAAAGACACTTCCATTCCTTATCCCAGAAGGCTCTCAAAGACCTGTTCTCCGTAAACTTCAAAGGAAGTGCAATCAACGCATCCTTGCACCGATAGACCTACCAGCATCTAGGCTCAAGCCAAAATCTGCACTTATCTATGGATACATCAAGAACTGGAACCTTATTGGAGAAGTTGAATCTGCGATTGTCAGCATATTGCCCCAACTTCAACCTACCATTAGCAGATATCTATCTACAGACTCAGCAAAAACCCAGCGTTTACCAGCAACAGAACTGAACATCTAGACCTGTGCAAGACAGTTGCTCTTCATAAAATTATAGCTAGCCGGAAAGACTGCAATCTTCCGTCAGGTCCAAAGTAGCCTTAGTCTCACTGTCTCTTATTTTTTTAACTGGATAAGGCTGAATCCTCCTTAATTGCAGTGCACTGCACGCAAAGACTCACATCTACCAATTCCTGAAATTTCCCTAGAGCCACATCATTACTGGTTTTAGTTAACCCTGGTTCTCTAACCCCTTTTGGTTTTCAATGTGTTGACTCTTCTATATACACCACTGCTTGTTTTTGGTTTTTATATTGTTTTATAAACCATACAAATGATTTAACAAATTTGCTGATCACAGCTTCACTAGTCTTACTAGCTGACCACGGGGTCATTTGATGCAGAGCTCTGAGCATGTGCAGCTTTTCTAGTTTCTACAATTACTTTTAATGCTCTTTTGTGTGTGTTATTCTGTGCACTGCAGTTTTTCCCTTTCTCCTGGTTCCAAAAATCGCTTTTCTATTCCAAAGTCCTCAGACAAAATCTAAATGAGCAAGGCAGTCTGGCATGTTCACCGTTTTCACAAACAAAAGGGGGGGTATTAATTCTCAATCAATCAATCAATCAATCAAAGAAGGCTTTATTCGATTGAATAGACAAACAATCATAAAAGCACAAAATTACAATATACATACAAACATTTCTTACATTAAGAAGAAATTCACATGAGTGATACATTAATAATTTCATGATTATGTTAAAAACAGTATTAAACTTACAAAAAGCCCTCATCTCATTAAAAACAGTTAAGTGCGCATATGTTTCCTTAGGCTCAGAGCTTTTTTCAAGAAAATTGTTATCCTAAAAACACTATGCTCATTATCTAAACATTGTAAAGCCAAAAGGGCAGGACGGCATTGGCGTAGCCCAAACTGTTTCAAGATAGGTACTAAGAGCAAGTTCCTAGCAGCGGAATAGAACCTACAAAAAAGAATGACATGAATCGTAGATTGTGGGGAGGTATTATCACAGGGGCATCGCTGGAGGTCTTGAGACCAGTCATTCATTATGGGAAAAGTAACTAATCTATGGAAAATCTATCATATGCACCAGGTACAAAAATTAAATAGGGTTGAATATTAAAAGTAGTTAAGACCAACTGATTACGCAGGACTGTGGGTTTTAAAATCTCAGATGACATTCTAATAGTATCCAGGAGCAGGATACCCTCTTTTCTTAATTCCTTCCTTGTTGTTGCCCTAATGGTATTAGGATTGGTAAAATACTCTAAGTGGCCAAGATCTTTTAAAAAGTTATAAACATATCTTAGCCATGGTATCCTCATAACACCTTCCAGTTTCAAAATATCTGAAAGGATATCTCTGCTCAGTTTGGCCTCTTCTTTAGTCCAGAGCCTGTGCCATAATAGCACAGGCTCGAGCTTAATTAAATCAGAGATAAAGGTGAGTCCTAACTCTGCATGACAAATGCATGCTGAGATACCACTCGGGACAGACAGAATGTATCTTAGAAAGGAGTTCTCTACTCTCTGAATTGGAAGCAGATCAGCAAACCCCCAGACCCCACTCCCATAGACTGCCGCTGAAACGCACTTGGCCTTGTATATTTTAATGAGCTCCTCTGGGGGTTTTTTGCCTAGTTTTCTGGCAAAAACAGTAATAGCAGATGTAGTGCGTAGGAGTGCCAGTTTCTTTGCTGCAACTGCTTGTACCCAAGTATCGTTGTGGGCAAAAAGAATGCCCAAATATGAGAATTTCTTTGTAACCCCGATCTTTTGCCCAGCCACATACATGTCCTTTTGTTTCTTTATGCCATTACCACAGTACATAATAAAAGTTTTGGAAGAGTTTACCCTTAAACCTAGGTCTTTCATGAAAAGGGAAAAACTGTCCAAAACGCGCTGTAGGCCTACTTGTGTGCGAGACATCAACACCGCGTCATCTGCATACAAGAAAGCTGGAACAGGGCGACCGGCTAATAGGGGGAAGTCTTGATTGTCTTTAAGAAGAGCCTCCCCCAATCCATTAATATACAAATTAAAAAGGAACGGGGCCAGGACACAACCCTGCCTAACTCCGCTCCTAATCGGGAAAGTAGCTGAACGCTCACCCTTCAGACCACAGCGCACGCGTGCCTTGGCATCACTATAAAAACGTTTAAGAAAATAAATAATATTTACATCAACCCCATATCTTTTAGTATTGACCATAGTTTAGTGTGGATCACACAGTCAAATGCGGCTGTGAGATCCACAAATGCTAAAAACAAGTTCCCTTTCTTAGCCCTAGTGTACTTCCCCACCAAAAGGGACAGATTTAGGCCCTGCTCTACGGTCCCCACGCCGGTCCGGAAGCCATATTGTAGGTCCGACAGGACAAAGTTCTCATCAGCCCAATCCTGAAGGCGTTCCAATACAATTCTACCCACTACCTTCGTTATGGCGTCCAACAGGGAAATTGGCCTATAGCATCCTGGGTCTTGTCTGTCCCCCTTCTTAAAAATGGGCACAATAGTGGACTCTACCCAAGTGGGTAAGAAATCAGTACTACAACTGGCGTTAAGCACCTGTACCAGCAGGGGCCCCCATAAAGGAATGTTTGATTTAAACATGTCTACGGGGACCCCGTCCGGTCCAGGCGCCTTGCCGCCTTGACTTGCATGTAGGGCCCGTTCCACTTCCTCTAAGGTGACCGTTAGTTCTTTATAGTTTGAAGGATAATTTAAGCCATGAGCCCCCTGAGCTTGGACATCCATTGTATCGGTGTTTCCCTCGCCCTTGTATACTTGAGCAAAGTGCTTAATCCACTGTTCCTCAGTTATGGCTATCTCGATAGACGGGCCGGCCTCACTAGTTAAAAAAGGTGCCCTAATTGCCTTCCAGAATGCAATGCTGTCTCTAGCTACTGAGGCCGAATGTAGTGCCTCCCATGCCTCCTTCTTCAGTATGACTTTCCTATCCCTTATTGCTTGTTTATATGCCCCTCTAGCCAACCTTATTTCCTGCGTATTCCTCGGGGTTTTATGCAACTCTTTTTTTAACTGAGAATATGTTTGGGTACACCTCGAGTCAAACCACCCATTCTGGGATCCGTTCTTCTTTTTACGCCTAATAAGAGACTCTCTTATTACGATGGTTATTACCATAAAGGAAGCTAAAATTTTATCAGGGGTAGCTGTTTCATTCAGGCATACCTCTATGGGTGTTTTACATCTATCCACCACAGTTTTAATCAACGCAGCCTGGTCTACTATAGCCTAACGGAGGGAGTACCCGTTGATGCTCCCAATGGCTATATTTTCTAGCAACTAATCATTGTTAGTATTAAGTCTAAAAGTTTTACTGGAGGGTAATGTAATAGCCAAACAAAGGCGGAAATGGTCACTAAGTGAGTTCTCTGAGACATGCAAGGAGTATAAACTGTGTGCATGGTTGCTTGATATTAAGACATAGTCTATGGTGGAACAGAGTCCCCTGCCGTTGAATGTCCAAGGCAAAGGGGCTGATATTGGGCATAGTTCATTTGCAAATCCCAAATCAAAACTAAAAATAAGTTCATTTAGCTGCTCTCCCAAAGCAGTATGCCTAAAATGAGACGAGCATGTTCCTTCTTCTCTTAAAGCTCCGCATAAATTGTCCCCAGCATTCTCGCATAGCATACAATTTAAATCCCCTGCCAGTATTAACATTATGTCTTTTGTTTTGCTTTTACCCACTAATCTCAATGATTGTGACATGTTTTTAACAACAGTTCCCACTTTCCCAGGGGGAATGTTATTGTAAAAGTTAACCAAAACTATGGAACATGTTGTATCTAGATCCAGTCTAACTAGTTGGTAATAGTCATCACTGGCAAGCATCATTATTTCCTTTATGTTCATGCTACTCGATATATACGTGCATAAACCACCCTTAGTCCTGCCTCTCCGACCAACAACTGCTGGGGTATGGTAGGTCCTATACACATTCAGATGGATCGCTTCCTTGGACCATGTCTCCTGGAAGCACAGGACCTCAAATTGAAGAATAAATTCCCACCACAATTGGGTGTTTAACTTAGATCGAGTCCCAGCAATATTCCATGAGGCAATATTGAAAAGAGGAGGTTTAACATCAACAGGGCGGTTGTGAGGAAGTATTACTCTCCCTGATAAATCCTCATTTGCATGTCTAGATGGAGAGGGGGCAATTAAAATCCCCTTAGATTCGAACTGAGCCTCGTTCTTTGAACCTATAGGCCCTCATACCTCATTACTATTGCTATCGGCAAGATCCACATTTAAGACTCTAGATGGAAAAGAGACGTTTAGGATATCAAGGGGATCAGCCTGAGTCTCCATATTCAGGTCCTTAGCCCCTCGAACCACTTCTCTATCACTTCTAGCATAGCCTTCAGAGACAATACCATCATTACTCCTTAGCGTCAACCCAGAGTTACCACCGCAATCAGGCCAACAGATTGCGCGCTTATATATTGCAAGTTTCCTAGGGTCCAGTCAATCGATGTCTTCCAAAGAATTCAGGGCGTCAAAACGATTATATACTGGGATGGGATATCTAGACTGCCTAGTTCTCAAGTGATTGACTCCCTCGGACATAAAACCCTGATGGTTCGAAGAGTTAGAGGGTCAATAAAAGTATCCCAGTGGTAGTATATGTATAACATTGGGATTGGAAAGCCCACTATTGCCCCTCTCTAGTATTGTGTGCACCAAAACGGTGACTTAAAGGTTAATACAACACAGTCTCCGCACAATGATTTGGCAGAAGGACCGACCCACCCGATCCTTCGTACCATTTTAAAATCTGAAAAAAGGGGCTCTTTTAAGCCAGTCCTCTTAGTTAAAAAATGAAGGGACTTATTCCTTAAAGTCGACCAATGTTCAAAAACGTTATTAGTTAAGGGAGGGACGTTTGCCAGAACTACCGTGTACGGGGTTGCTTCAGGGGGCAGATTTAAGGACTATAGGACTTATCTTGTCCTTCCTGTGGATTTATGCCTCTCTCTGCTTCTTTATTTCCGCCGTTCACCCTAACAATCTGTACTCCTCTTTCTATGCCGGCAGGGTTATTAAGGACTGCTGTAATGGATCCATCCTTGGTGGAATATTGCCCAATGCGAGCAGGTGGATTATCTATATTAGGTATGGTGATGTTAATGTTATTACTCCTATGACAAGATTGGTTAATGGCATTGGGACTAGCGGATGGTCCAACACCCATGCCTGCCCCCCTATTAGACAGGATGCGTTCGTTTTGATTGGTGCTGTCTACCAATGTTGCTGGATATTTACTACCAACCAACTCCTCCATCTTGGCGAGCCTAGCTTCTACGTTGGTTACCTTTAACATGATGGGTTCCAAGAGAGTTAACATCATTGTCTCAAGTCTACCCCAAA
This sequence comes from Calotriton arnoldi, assembly GCA_963921515.1. Classification (NCBI taxonomy): domain Eukaryota; kingdom Metazoa; phylum Chordata; class Amphibia; order Caudata; family Salamandridae; genus Calotriton; species Calotriton arnoldi. The sequence continues at coordinate 1,659,803 of CAWUFW010001923.1, read as the reverse complement.
AGTTCCCATCTAATGTGTTATCAGCAGGCTTGTCAGTCTCGTTCTGTTTTACAATATTCAGGGGACCCTTATTAGGTTCACCCGTACCGGCGACAAGTTTTGCCTTCTTCCCATTTATTCTCTGTACAGATTTACTCTGTTTTAGTGTGTTTTTACCTTTCCTTTTTTTCGGGGTGAGTTCTGCAACATAATCTAGCCTGCGTATAGCCTTTTGCCCTCTGGTGATGACCTTAGACCTGACAGGACTGGATTGGGAGTCTGAGGGTGAGGAGGAGACAACATCTATAGCTTGTTCTGTTATAGCTTGTGTTGAAGTACTGGCCAGTAAAGGGGATAACTCGTTGTTATTTGCTGCGTCAGTTTCCATAAGTACAGGCGTAATGGAAAGTCTGCTCTGGGTGGGTTGTGGTGTTAGGGACAGCCTTCGTTCAGTGAGTCTTATTTCGTTTATCAGGCATGATTCTGCCCTCTGTAGGAAGGCATCTAAAGTCTCTACAGCAGTTGGACCTTTACTGTGTTTTCGCTTACCCATGCTTAAAACTAGCTAACCGCAGTTATGTGAGTAACAATAACACACAAAATTATACGATATCAGTTCCAAATATCAAAGTTTTAGGGAAATGGCCCAGCCCAGCCTCTTACTGTCTCTGACGGGCTCAGACGGGCCAGCCCTTGGCCCGAGCTTGGCGGGGCGCTGCCCGCACGCGTCCCGAGCAGCGGGAGCCCGCGGTTGAATTTATCGCGCCTCCTGGCGCTGATTGCAGGCGTCGTTGGTGGCGTCACGAGCCACAAGGGAGTCTGGAGGCTGGAGTCCTCTCCCCCGGCAGCAAAGAACAGTTACGGGCTTCCTTTAACCTACTGGACAAAGTGGAAAGACACTTCCATTCCTTATCCCAGAAGGCTCTCAAAGACCTGTTCTCCGTAAACTTCAAAGGAAGTGTAATCAATGCATCCTTGCACCGATAGACCTACCAGCATCTAGGCCCAAGCCAAAATCTGCACTTATCTATGAATACATCAAGAACTGGAACCCTATTGGAGAAGTTGGATCTGCGATTGTCAGCATATTGCCCCAACTTCAACCTACCATTAGCAGATATCTATCTACAGACTCAGCGAAAACCCAGCGTTTACCAGCAACAGAACTGAACATCTAGACCTGTGCAAGACAGTTGCTCTTCTTAAAATTATAGCTAGCCGGAAAGACTGCAATCTTCCGTCAGGTCCAAAGTAGCCTTAGTCTCACTGTCTCTTATTTTTTTAACTGGATAAGGCTGAATCCTCCTTAACTGCAGTGCACTGCACGCAAAGACTCACATCTACCAATTCCTGAAATTTCCCTAGAGCCACATCATTACTGGTTTTAGTTAACCCTGGTTCTCTAACCCCTTTTGGTTTTCAATGTGTTGACTCTTCTATATACACCACTGCTTGTTTTTGGTTTTTATATTGTTTTATAAACCATACGAATGATTTAACAAATTTGCTGATCACAGCTTCACTAGTCTTACTAGCTGACCACGGGGTCATTTGATGCAGAGCTCTGAGCATGTGCAGCTTTTCTAGTTTCTACAATTACTTTTAATGCTCTTTTGTGTGTGTTATTCTGTGCACTGCAGTTTTTCCCTTTCTCCTGGTTCCAAAAATCGCTTTTCTATTCCAAAGTCCTCAGACAAAATCTAAATGAGCAAGGCAGTCTGGCATGTTCACCGTTTTCACAAACAAAAGGGGGGGTATTAATTCTCACAGGTTTGTGAACGGCGCTTTACCAAATAGCGTGAATTTCTATAGAGGAAAGACAGTTGAATGCAGTGCAATAGGTGAGGGAAAACCCCTAAACCCTCAAATGGGGACCAAGAGGACTGACTAAATATATACAACAAGTCCAAGTGACTTCCGGTTGAAACGCGATCCCGTAGTCCAGGGAATCGTCGGGTGCACACGCTAACGACCTGCTGACGGCTTATCGTGCCGCAACTATTACATCAGATTGCCACTCATGGGATAGAATCTCTTATTCTGGAATTTAGGAGCCGTACTCGGTTGCCCCATATATCGGTTGGTTTGATAAGAGATATATTGAGCTGAGACTTATACTACAGAAGGGATAAGGAGTCATACTAAGACCCGCCTTTTGAACTTTTATGACCTACCGGGTCGGAATTATCACTGGTTTCAAGGTCAAAATATCAGCTTGCCTTTCAACAGCACTGAAGAAGTCAAGGGTTTAATTGCCCGATTGACGAAACACGTGTTGGCTGGCGTGCTATGAAATTCAACTATTAAAGCAAACATTCTCAAAAGGACACTATCGTTTGCATTCATGACCATCATTAATTGTGTTATACTGTTATCTTTACTTATTTGCGTGTGCATAGGACTTGTTGTATATGTTCACCGTTTTGACCTTTCCACTATAAATATTTTTAGATTGCTTATTTATTGTATAAGAGCAGGCTGGTGTACCTTTGCGTGGGAGTGTTAAATGTATGCAGATGGTTACAGGTGGTGGACTCCAGCACTCATTTTTGGAACCTCTTCCAGAGCAAGATACAAAATGTAAGGCGGAAAAATGGAGAAAGAACGAGAGAGAGAGAGATAAGAAAAAAGTAACAAAAGGGATGTAAAATAACCTGCAAGGGTAAGATAAAGAGAGGTGGAGAGTAGGGTGCAGGAAGAATGAGGCCAGAGGTGAAACCAAGTCTATATAGGTTTGTTTTTTGGCATCCCCGGTAACTCTGGCTAGGGCTTTGGGCCACTACTCTTTCATTTGTGTTGCAAATTAAACACTGAGGTAGATGGGTCTTGTTTTACTTTACAGATAGCACTGACAATGTAGACTGACATATATATTACCATGCGAGGTGCAAGGATTTCAGTCATTGTCAGTATTTATACTGCATACATTCACACAAGGACAAAGGCCCTCCTGTGCCCGCCCGCAGCTGACGACGCATACGGTTAAACGGTCCCTGCACAGTGCATAAAATACCAACACCAGTCCCACCCACCAAGCCTTCATTTCTACTGTTTTCCGGGAATGAAAGCCCCCTCGCGCACCCGGCACACTGCAAGCTGTTTTCATACACTTCACGTGCATGCGACTGTTTAGGAATCCAGCCCTCTGCAAGCGAAAGCGCCGCAAAAGTGCAAACCCCTTTTTATTAAGAGAGCCACAGATTTTTAGACTTGATAAATAGGGTTATTGTTCTTCGGAACTGTTCACACAAGTATTGTATGATGGTTAACACGTGGAGAAATAAACACGGACGGGCGGCCTGATGCAAAGCAGATGGGCCGCACATTCCTTGCTCGCTGCTTGTGAGCACCGCTGGAATGTGAACCTTTAACACAAGCAGTACAGACCCACTGTGCACACATTGCGGAGGTGCTGGGCGCCGACAACATCACAGCAGATCTGTACGCCTCATAAAACTCGGAGAGATCGTATTTTAACCACTTCTTGATTTAAAAACATTGCTTTTCACGCATTCGCCCTGATTTGGATCGTTCATTTGCTATCTTTATTAATGTTGCCTTTTCCCCGGCGACTGATGATACAAGTGTTTGTAAAAAACATTCTAGCCAGCTGTCTCGCTTACCATTTGACTGACCTCCGAACTCTGCCCAGTATTTGGATTTTAGTTGAACTTGTGACCTCATCAGAATAAGATTCCAGAAATAGGGAAACCGGGAACTCAGGCGGAAGTGGATATTTCACAAAGTATGATTACCAGGGGTCTCCAGCATCTTCAGTACTAAGAGCTACTTATGTTTAATGAAAATCACCCCCAGCTACTAATATTAGTTATGTAGTAGGGACCCACCATCCAAGATTGTCAGCAGTGATCACAACAGTGCATCAGGAAGGTTGCCAGAAGTAAAATAAAAATCGTCATCAATTTGGAATGCCCCTGCATGGGTAATACATAACAGCCATATGTGCAGTGCCCCTGGCACCAAGGTAATAATATGAGAAATATGTCTTTCAAAGGCTACTTGATTTATCACTGAAATAATACCTTTAAATACATTTTGGAAATTCAGCCATTTTTCTTCAAACATCAGCTTATGTGTTCTCTAAATATACCCCTTTTCATATTGTATACACATTTAAACATTTTTGGTATACATATATTAATTCAACCAAGCAAAAGATTCTATATTAGTAGCCTGGGCTGCACACAGGAGAGTTAATTACAGGTAACTGGAGAGCTACCAGTAGCTCACGAGCTACTCGGAGACGCCTGTACATTTCCAACTATCTGAAGATGTCACGTTTGTATAGACTAGCATTTATGGCAGGTGGTCACTTGACTAGGATTGCACCACTATTGGCATGCAGAACACAGACACAGTCCATGATTGATTCAAATGCTATTGTTCCAGTTAATTAAATCCATAACAATGTTGCAATTAAAATAACACCATAACAATGCTACCATAAGAATAACACTGTCTGCTGACGGAAGTATGTTTAAAGTGCGTGTGTACTTATTAAAACTTGATTACAATCAATTGTCCTTATACTGTATCATATGGTAAAAGTTCAACTCAAGAAAGGTACTATATCAATTAGAGGACCGATTGGTTTAATTAACGTAAAAACGTGACTGTTAAAATCAGTTACAGGATCGAATGATTCAACTAAGTTAAAACCATGTCTACTAAGATCAATACCTAGTTACAAATACAAGCTTATTAGTGTATTAACACCAACTGACCATGTGCGATGTTCTTTTTAAAAGGCACTTTTCCTCAACCCATGGGCAGGCTAGCCTTTTAACACTGACGGAGCGTCAAGACCGACTGACCTCAGCTCATGCCCAGCGTTTGACGTGTTAATGTTAGTTTAATTGGGCAAGAGTTAGGCTGACATCAGAACTTTCACCAATCTGCAGTTAGACTGAGGGTCTGCTGGGTTGAATCTCGCTATTATTGCTTCTCTGCACTTTCTAACTGCTCTGATGTTGAGACTACTTTTTAGTAGACTGCTACAAAGCTTGTAAAGATGGAGTCATATGCAGACCAGATGTAAGAAGTCCTACTTTTTGGCATTGCAGAACCTGCAAGTAGTTGGGCTGCTCTGTTTCCAGGGTGGTTGACTGGCCAGTGCTGGTAGTTGGCCATCAATCTTCTCTTGATGTAAGCTGGGAAGGCAGTATTTAAGTATGGAGAAGGTTTCAAATCATCGCAGTGTTTGATCACCATTCAGTAGTAAGATCTAAATCGGTTTGTATCATCCAAGTATGACTGCGCCTTCACCATCTTATTCACCAGACAATTGAAGGTTGGAAAAGGTACGTTCTTGTCCCAAAGGTCTGTTAAGTACAGCAGTTTTATAGAACTGAATAGATACTTGTGATAAGCCGATTCTAGATCCTTTTCGAGGGCGGACCACAGTGATCTTTTAAATGGATTTTTGTGACATTTCCAAATTTTGTACCAGCATTTTATCTAAGCAGGCATTCTGCCAAGGTCTTCCTTTGTAAGCCCAAACTACAACTGTATTTGAGCTGGGGATGAATTGTGGCGGAAGGAGAAAGCCCGCCTGAAGGCTCTGGACTGAAGCCTGTCCAGAAGGGCTGCATCCTGGCCTCTCATGGCCCAACTGGCATACGCCACAGTCAGAAGTAGTTTTTTAGGAAATTTCTTCAAGTAATGGCTGAAATGAGGGGCCGTCCAGCTTCTAGTAAATTAAAATGTTCCCTTTCTTCAGCATATACTACTTTTGGTGGGTAAAACTTCCTCTACTGTCCAGGTATAGCCCCACATATTTGTAGCTGCTGACCTCTTCCAACATTACATCATTAAGAAGGATCTTAAATTGCCGCCCAGGAAGGTTGGAAATTGTCATGGTTTTTGCTTTTGTTATATTGATCTCGAGTTTTTTTATTTTTGATGTAAGATTTTAATGCGTTAACGAGCCTTTGGAGCCCCATGCTGAAGAGTAAGATATCATCTGCATAGGACAGGTGAGACAAACAAAGAGGGACCAAATGAGGGGGATGCAAGTTGACCTGGTCTAACTCTGGCGTCAAGTCAGCCATGAATATATTGAAAAGGTGGGGCACCAACACACACCCCTATTTGAAGCCTTGGTGGGTTGGTACCCTACTTGACACTCTTGTACCGTCCCTGGTTTTGACTTGGATCCATGTTCCAATGAGTAGCTGTTCAATAGCTCACTGCAGCATTTAATGGATTCTTGATTTTGTCAGTTTGTTCCAAAGGATTCCCCTTATCAACGCAGTCAAATGCTGCTTTAAAGTCTATAAAACAAGGATGTAGTTTCTTTCTTGCTGGCTTGCATCTGTCGATTATGAAGGAAGCTGCTAAGATGTTTTTTGTAGTGCCAAGGTCTCTAGTAAAACCTGACTGGGTAATGGGTACCACATTATTAATCTTTGACCAGTCCATGAAGTCGGTCAGGATTAGAGAGACATAATGTTTGGCCTTCACATCCAGGAGCGCTATATGCCTGTAATTGGCCAGGTTGGACCTGTCCCTCCTTTGAAGACTAGATTGATGATGGATCCGAGCCAACTCTCTGGAATGAAGCCTGTTAGATACACCTCTCTATGTAGTGCGATAGCATATTCGCCCAGAACTGAGAATCTTCTTAGAAGATGGCCGTGGAATCCCATTTGGTCCTGGCGCCCCATCACTACGTCCTCCTTTTATTACTTTTTTGACTTAAGATTAAGAGTATGGATCGCCCTCATCCTAAGGAGGTATGGTTGGTTTTCATCTATTGTGTTGGACGCTTTTACAGCTTCAGATGGGGCTTGTCATCTCCTGCGTTGGAGCCATAAGTAGGCTCGGTGTCATGTAGCCTAGCTATTTCATTATATTTGGACTTATTTCTACTTTTGATATAATTTGTAGGTGTAACTCCTGAGCAGTTGTTGGCCGTTGCATATTTATTGGTGATCTGAGCAACCCATACTGCCTCCGGAATGTTTGAATTGATTATGGCATTTATTGGGCTACTGAGGCAATTGATAATCCCTCAGAACTTAAGTAGTTAGTCTGTCTGGCATTATTTATCAGCCTTTTCCAGAAGGCCTCTTTACTTGATCTCTTATCTTCCCAAAGTTGTTTTTTATACACTTTCCTTAGAGCTTTTAATTTTTTCCATGGGAAGGGTTGCTGCCCAGCCATCCTCGAGGCTCTGATGGTTTTTCTCCGTTCTTTCCTTAGGGCACTGTTTTTAGATGGGAGACCTGTTTGCCCTATTAGCTTAGGCTGTGATCCACTTTTAACTGGGGTGGCATAAGTTAGCAGTTTAACACTGAAGTCCGTCCCTGCCGTTAGTTGGTTACTTATAATACTTGTACTTGGCACCAAAAGGTCCATGGCCAGGAGGCCAAGATCAGCAATTGTATTTGGTGCTCCATCTCAGACGCTTTACTTTTTTCAAGTTTATTGTGCCTATGGCTGCTTAAGCCGCCGGGTGAACTAAGGGGCTTAGTCCCAATTAGAACATCTGTAGGAATGATCACTATCCGTGGTAAATTGAATTTTATATTGTTGGAGCAAAGGAATAAGTGGTAATGAAATGATTGTATAGTCAATAAAGGACCTGGAGTTTGGACCATGATAGGTGAAATTAAGAGGATTATTATCTGACGATCTTCCATTTAATATCCTCGAACCTAGAAACTACAGAGCTGCCACAAACTTTTCTCCATTTTTATCTCAGCGCTGTGCTGTAAGGCTCGATTGTGGTGGAACGTTCCCGTCCACAGTCCATGACTTGATATCAGCATCATTTTGTTTTGGAATCTCAGCTAACAGATGATGTGCTGATTACTTGTGGGTAATATTCATTACTCTGATTATCCTTTCTTGTCCCCGTACTTACTTGAATGAAGTGACCCACAGGCATCATGTGATCTAGCTTAAAATAAACAAATCCTGGTGCTCACTTGCTATGTCCACCCCTCCCTCTAGGCTCCTCCTTTCCCAAAAGGGGAGCAAACCCCCAAAGCTCATGTCATGCCAAAGTATCTGGACTTGAGGTCACTGACACAGGAGGGAGGGAGTAATGTACACAGGGGAACAAGGAAGAATAATAAGACTAATGGCGTTTACTGGCTAGTAACCGACCCATTACCTTCTCAGTCCTACCTTATCCCAGTCCTTACTTGCGTGAGGATATACCAAACCTAGAAAACATGCAACGTCATTCCCTTATAACAAGATGCATGCTCTAGAGTAATGCCACACATCTATTAAATAAAGAAAATAGCAACATAGGAGATTAATTACTCCAGAAGAAGAAGCAGCAAGCACCTTGTTATCAAAGTCTAGTGATCATTGATGCCCCACATCCAGTCTGTAATGAGAGATAAAAGTAGATGGAGCTCGCCAAGTTGCAATCTGTCCTGGATGGATGCTCATGGTGCCTAAGCCCAGTAGGCAGCCATTCCATAGATACAGCGTATCTGAACTAATCTTGACAAAGAAGACTTATAGGAGGCATAAGCAAAAGTCACCACTATCTTGAGAAGTATCCTTCTGTTTCTTCCTGAAAGGACCAACGCTAACAAAATGACTGTCCTAAAGTCAGAAGGCATGACTTGATGCTGGCTAAGATGGTGGTGGCGCGTTGAAGCTCTGGACTGGGTGGCAGCTATTGACATATACTGAGCCTGATTTTCTTCTTATTTAAAGATAAAAACTAAGGGGCTAATTTATAAGCCCATTGCACCGCCTGTTCATCACTTATTTTGATGCACTGGCGGTGCAGAGTACAGACCCACATCTACGAAGCCATGCAAAGCCACTTTGCGTGGCTTTTCATGGCCTCATAGCTATGGAGTAAGGCAAAGCAGCACAAGTCGCTGCATTGCCTTACTTTGCGTCAAAGAGCCATTCCATGGGCATTGCGGTGGGTGTTCCCACGCAACACCCATGGATTTTGACGCATTCCCAGATTTACAAGCACTTGTACACCTGGGAATGTATCAAAAGTCAACGCCTCCCCAGGGGAGGTGTAACAAGGAGGAATTGCTTAATTCTTTCCTCGTTCTATGTGTGCTGCATTATGTAGCACACATAGAAGGAGGAAAATGCCTCCATTGATTGTTTTTGTGCAGGAAGCTATCCCTTCCTGCATAAAAACAATAATTCCTACAACGCAGATAGCCTCACACCATGGTGCAAGGGTGCCGGCGTTGGCGCAAGGCAGCCAATTGTGTGCTACCACAGTGGAAGGTGACAGGAATATGCTGTATCTCATTGATACAGTGCATTGCTGCCCTTTTCTTTTGACGCAGGGCAGCAAAGTGACTTGCTGCGCTGCCCTGCGTCAAAAAACCTGCAAATAAGCCCCTACATTTTCAGACTCTGGAACATACTGGACTGCGGCCTGAGTCTTTGTTTTATATCTTGAGTACTTTGCCGAGTAATGTGAGCAAGATGCTTAGACGCATTTTCACTTCAAGCTGGCAGCCATTTTGTTAAGCAGGAGACGCAAAAAAAAATGTAATCTCAGGCTCAATTAGATGATACCTTAAAGGGACACTCTTTGCCTGCAATATTTACTCAGCTCCTGAAGAATGTTATTTACTTTAATAAAAAATTCAGTCATGTAAGTTAGTCTTGCTTTTTACTGAATTAATATATGAGGCCAGAAATCAAGCACTTTTTCCATTTAAGCGTTTGTGAATAACAAAGATAATATTTATTTTCCAATTCTAGAATGCTCTTTGGTTGCCTATGGGAATTTTCAATATCATTAATTGATCAAGGTTCATTTGACTCCAGGCCTAGTTTGGAAACAAGTCCTGGCCATAGATGTTTAACATGTTCTTTAAGCGTTAATTGTATATTGTTGCGTATGGGAAGAACGAACAGAATTACTTCACCTCAGCACCTCTGACTGCATGAGGAGTACATCTGTCGGCCAGCAAGGATAGCAGACCGGCCCACCTTCAGCCGCCACCCTGTCTGCCCAGCTGACTGCCTCCCTGCCTCTCTACCCCTCTGCTGTCCTCTGTGACCTCGACCCTCACCTCCGGCTGCCATATCTTCCCCCCCGTGGGTGTTTGCTACTCCTGCTCTGTCTCAGCCTGGAGCTCCTGCCAACCAGTGGGGAGCCTGATGCCTCCGAGCTGTAGGAGGAGGAGGATACACATGGAAAGCACCTCTACAGAGCTGATACGTTCACTCTCCCCATTACTGAGGCACAGTAGCGGCTGCTATCGAATGGGGGTGGTAGGGCAGGGGGGGAGGAAATACATGTTCTCCACCCAGGCTGTACAATACAGCCTGGTGGAGAACATGCTAAGTACAGATGACAGTTTGGCCGGCCCAAGACGGCCGGCCAAACTGTCATGCCGGCTTAAGAGAGTGCTCGCCACTCCTCCCCCTGCTCCTTTGTAACAGCCCAGTCCCGCTCCACCCCTAACCAGCTGAGCCACGGAAAAATAAAATGATACTAACAATGCGTTATTTTCATTTTACTTTTCCCTTTTGAACTGCTCAGTGAGCAGTGGGGCGACGCTCCTCCACTTTAGCGGAGGACCCGCGGCTGCGGAGGCACCGCATTTCATCATGTTCATCGCACCCCGGTGGGGACATGTCAGTGTATGTAGCGAACATGGAACAAAATTGGAGACAAGTACAATAGTTGCTGGAAGCTTGCGTTTACACTTCAAATGTGGATTGTAATCAGGACAGTGCACTGTGCACTGAACAAGGTGTTCGAGCATACCCTACATTGAAGTTCTTCAAACCTGGCCAAGAAGCTGTGAAGTATGAGGGATCTAGGGATTACCAGGCACTGGAAAGTTGGATGTTGCAGATGTTGAATGAAGAACCAACTCACCCAGAGCCTGAATTGGAATAAACCAAGGCTCCTGAAGCAAAATAAGGCTTGGATGATCATACAGCAGCCAACTTCAAGATGCACATTGCTGAAGTCAGCATCTAATCAAATTCTCTTCTCCATCGAGTGGCCACTGCAAGTCTTTGGCACCTATCTAGGAACAGCTTGCTGCTTGGTATGAAAATTCTGAGACTGTAAAGATTGGCAAGGTGGACTGTACACAACACTACAAACTCTGCACTGGGAGCCCGGTCCGTGACTATTCAACCCTCCTCTGGCCCAAGAATGGAGAAAAGATGGATCAGTACAAAGGCAAGAGGGATTTAGATTCTCCTAGAGAATACATTAGTTCCCTGACAAACGTTTCTGAAGAGGTTGTGCATCCTGTTGATGAACCTGCTGACGAGCCAAAACAGGAGACCGAACCTGTGAAAAACAAGTCTAAGGTGCTGACTCTTTCTGAAGCTGACCATGAACAGACAGTTGCTACAGGTCTTAGTTTCATATAATTTTATGGCTCATGGTGTGGTCATTGTAAGCATCTAGCTCCCACGTTGGAGGATCTTCCCCCAAAAAGTTTCCCGACTTAATTGATTTTAAGATTGGAAAAGAGGACTGCACTGCAGAGCGCACCCTGTGCAACAAAGTCTCTGTGCGAAGATACCAGTTGCTGTTGCTATTCTGTTCAGGAGAAAAACTGGAAGAGTACAACGATACTAGAGACTTGGAAAAGTTACTCAGCATTGTAATGCCAGGGATGTACTGCAAAAAAAGAAAGAAAAAGGAAAACAGACTCCTCCAGACCCTGTCAAATCTTTTGTGTATTTTCCTCGATCATGTGAAAATGTTACTAAATGGAAGTCATTGGGAAAACTGAATGTGTTGAAGTTTGAGGTGGTGCAGATGGCGTCACTACCAGCCAGGAGTTGGAATTGAGATTATTTTTCTTCTTAATTACTTTGCACACACAATTTTATTACGAAAATGCATGAACTGTGGTATTGGGCTCTGTAAGATTCTTTAGTTTTGAAGTCACCATGAATCGTAAACATGTATGTTCATTTGTACTGTGTAGGTATTAATCTCCAAGTGCTTGAATGCAAAAATTATGAACATTCCAAAATACTGTCCAGAGCAATGCTTGAGGGGATCATTACATTTGAAATCTTTTTGAAGGGAATTCATTTGTTATTTGATAGCATGTTGGAAAATCAAAGCAAAAGGCATCCCATTTATCACCCCTAATTTGTATGTTATATTCTGATACTGCAGTGCATTGGCAAAATAGACTTGAAACTACTTGACAATCTATGCCTCAATATGTTTTTTCACAATGTGAAAGTGCCAAATCACATTGTAGGGGTGTGGGGGTGGTTGGCAGTTCTCTAAATACAAATCAGTCTTCTTGTTGAACCACAAGGAAGCATGACTCTACTTAAAGGCAGAGTAGACAGACATTTTTACTTTTTTCCATAGTTAAAATTTCCCTTTTACCACTGTTATAAAATGTAAGTTTAATGAGGTGTATTTGTTATGTATTTTAGGGCATAATTTGTTACTTGTATTGTTTTAGCTGGGTTAATTGATTTTACTGAATTGCTATCCACTGCAGTACTATAACCTGTATTCTCTAATCATTTGATTTTTCTTTTTAGTTGTGGGATGGACAGTTAAGTAGCTCAAAGCCAAATAATGTAAAGTGCAACAGCAGATGGGAAGGAGTAAGTGAAGGGCAAAGTCCTTTACTCTTTCCTGCCAGAAAGCTAAATACAAGTCAGTGACAACATGTGATGTATCAATCTGTGATTACAAAAGAACAAGACAATACGACCGGATCAAATAATGAATGTATTTATGGCATTTCTGAGAGTGCAGAAGGGGAAGATATAATTGTCTTTTGGAAATCTTGGTTCCCAAACTACTTTGATGGCTCAGATCTCTTTTCCCTCAATATTCAAAGGGCTTACAGGCTTGGCAGAAAATGAACTCTAAACCTAGTGGTATTATAATCCTTTTCTTGGAACTTATGAATCTCTTACAAATCATGTTTACTAAGAAAAAGAAGCACCTTAATAGAAGGGGGAGCAAAATTTAAATTTCATGGGATGTGGCTAAGGGCCTTATTATGAAGTTGGTGGTGCGGGAGCAGGACCACCCCGCTCCCGCACAGCCAAACCCATGTTTGAACCGCCTGCCAAATTAGGAGTTTTCTCCTGTCTTGCGGGTTGTTCTTTGGCATTCCCATGGCAGTGCCTATAGGCACTGCAAATGTAATGTCAAAATCAGTACTTGCACGGCTTGGACTGCTTTTGTCCATGCCGGTATTGGGGTGCATGCACACAGGGGGGCACAACATGTGCCCCCTGCATGCACCCCATGGCGCAGAGGCACAAGGGGGCCCTGTAGGTCCCCCTTTGTTTCCTCATGCCACACTTTTCATGGCAATCGCACTACCATGTAAAGTGTGGTGGTGAGAAAACTTGTAATATTCTTGGTGGGGCTGCAGTGGCCCCACCAAGCATATTGCGGCTTCAAGACTGCCGTGCCACCACAAGGGATCTCTGATCCCTGGTGGTTGCGGTGGTCCCAGGGCAGCCTGGCCACCCTGGTCGTCATAGGGCAGTCAAAAGACCGCCACTGCCGCACCCCTGCGAGTCTGGAGGTCCGTGGACCACCAGACTCGTAATAAGGCCCTAAATCTATGCATTTTTTTAACCATAAAGCTGGCTTTTAAAGACCTAAATGTAAGAGATGACTTGGCTCATTCTTGTTCTTTTATGGTTACATACACAATGGCAAAACCATTTCTTCACTGATCCTTTGAGATTGAAAGCCAATAATTACAATCAAAAGAAGGAGGCTATGGACATGTCAAAATGCAGTAAAAATGACTTATTTGTTGTGCTATATTGCTATTCTTATTCTTTTGTAGATTTGGGCAGAGTTTTTTTTATTTAAAACATGATTTTGACAGATTCTACTTTTTCTTTTACTGTTTAACATATTCTATTCTCTCCCATTTTTAGGGATGCTCGTATTAGGTTATGTGTCTTGTAAATTTGCCATCCCTCATTGGCTGTTTTTTCAAGATCCATGGTTTGAAGGTGGGGCGAGCTCCTGCAGAAGCAGCCAGTTATGTGGATCAAAGGCTGGAATGTGCCCTGTACAGAAATTGTAAAGCAGGAAAAAGCCAGGGTAAAAAACCTCCAGACAATTGCCAACAACAACAGCTGCACTACAAGATCCACTAGGAGTAAGGAAAAGGCAAGCTATCAGGGGCAAGCTCCTGCAGAAACAGACAGTGATGTGCAACAAGAGGCTGGAACGTGCCCTCTAAAGAAACCGTCAAGGAGGAAAAAGCTGGGGCAAGAAACGTCCAGACATTTGCCAACAACAACAGCAGCACAACAAGAACCACTAGGAGTAAGGAAAAGGCAAGCTATCAGGGACACAAAAGGGTGTCCTGACAAATAGGGAGCATTGCGACACTGAGCAAAGTCTCTGCAGGCTTATGACCTGGAAGGAGAACTTGCATTCTTAGGAAGTAAATTCTAAAAGATGGGTTGGAATCACTCTAATATTGCCCGAGAAACAGTAGCCATGATGGATTGGGATAAAGGACTCGGAGGTCCCACCCCATCATGGCAACGCAACTGCCTGTCAATGTTGCACCGTGCAACTCCTGAGAACCCCAGGTCCTCCCATTTTTCTGGAGCTGTGCTGCCCCAAGGACATACTGCTGAGGTGCCAGAAGACATCTGCAATGGCACCAGCCTGCTAGTAGTAAGAGACGTGTTCTGCAGGCGCGCCCAACAGTCCTTAGATGGCATGTCCCATGGCCGTGTTTAACAGTATAGCTCTCTCCTGAGCCTCTAGGCTTGACAGGATGTAATCAGAAGAACATTTGTATTAAGGTGGAGGCATGGAAGACAGAGGCTGGTTCCTAAGATTGATCACAGATAGGCTAGCCCTTCCAACCGACCAAAAACTGCAATTTCCCATGAACAAAACGAGAGCCACAAATATCCAAACCTCAAACTCAGGACCACCGTGCACTAAGGCTGAAGGAGAAGGTGGCTTTATAAAAGAAAAATGATCAGGAATATCAAGTTTCATTTGGGAAACATGGAACACTAGATACACTTGCCAGGAAGGTAGGAGTTTAATCTGGATTGTCCCTGGATTAATGACCTTAACTATCAGTAAGTGGGGCAGGGAAACAAGGACCAAGTTCAGGATTTCTACACTGAAGTGGTCAGAAACGAGAGGATAGCTAAACCTTATCCCCTACAGAATATTCAGGAGCAGGAACAGTGCAACTATGTTTGTCTGCCTATTACTACATCCTTTCTTGGGCAGCTGATAAGATTTCCCTAACCTTATCCCATACAAAAATTAGGTGTTCTAAAAACTCGGAGGCTGCGGGTACTAAAGAATCAGTGGGAACTATTTCATGACTCATTCTGGGGTGAAGACCTTGGAGACAAAAAAAGGTAAAACTCCAGCAGCAATATGTATGCCCTTCTTGTAGACAAATTCTGCATAAGGCAACAAAGAGGCTCAGTTATACGCAGCATTGCAAAAACAGCATAAAAACTGACTTTTGCAGCTCCTGTGTAGGAACAAAGAGGGCCTTTTTTAGGAAATATAACTCAATCTGTTCTTTAATTTTAAAGTTCTTACACAATATCCACAATTCTTTGTGACCGAAAGTACAGATAGGCCTTCTTGGGGTTACCCAAGAAGGAAGTGGCAAGATAAATTATTAATTCCCATGCCAACATGGTTTGTGGTTGAACCTCTAGTTAAGAGGAATTTTGGCGAGAGAGAGAGCATTGGCCAAAACATTTCTGGAACCAGGATTAAAGGTAACCCAAAGTCAAACTGGGAGAAAAAATAGGCCCATCAGACCTGGTGACTGTTTTGACATTGGAACTCTTGCAAGACCTGAAGGTTACGATGATCAATCCTGATCTCAAATGGATAATGGGAGCCTTGAAGCATATGCTTCATTCTATGCAGGGTTCCTTCATGGGTAACAGTTCCTGTTCTATAATGGAATAGTTTTCTTCAGACTATGAGAAAGTCGTTGAATAGTAGAAAACGGAGCGCTCTAAATTTGTCAGGGAGTCTGGCAAGGACTTATGGCAGGGAAGACAAAGTAGGCAGAATATTGGATACAGAGCTGTCCAAGCTCACACAGAGAGCCAGAGGAGAAAGGGGATCCAAAGGGGAGGCTCTGCACAAGAGAACAAGAGAGTTAAGGCTCAGAAAGGACAGTCACTCAAGAGACAATTTGGCATTCAGACTAACATCCAGTACGGACATGCAAGACATATATAACAACATTAACAGTAAAGTGAATGTGAGGTAAAGCACTTGGGAGCTCCACGTGGTAGGACTGAAGTTTAGTAGGTTCCTCGCCCACAACTGATGCTACAGATACTGACTTCAAATACCCATATGTGGGCTATATATGCAAAGGCAGGGTCTGTGGAGATGCTGCCTATGGTGATGTAATATAAGTAACTCAAACACAATACTCACAGTGGACAAGACACACCACCCAGGTTGTCAGCTGAGCCCGCGGATTCTGGCGATCAAACAGGAACACGCAAGGCAGTAACAGCAAGGGTGTAAAACTAAATACACAGACACAATAGACAAGGAGCAAGCACGGAGGAAGGCGTAACAGGAAAGAAAGGAAAACAAAAGGCACACTTGGCAGAAAGCAAGTAACAACCCGACAAGGAAACTAGAAGTATGACAGCAGGAATAGGAAGGTAGCAAACTAGAAACTGGAATAAGGTAAATGGGAAAGGAGGCAGGGACCTAGGAAAATAGTGCTGGCTCAGAATTCAAGGAAACACTGCAGGCAGTGCGAGTTCAGAAACAAGGATTAGCTACAGCTCAGGAATCAAGGTAGCACTGCAGGCAGTGCTAGTTCATGAACAAGGATTAGCTACAGATCAGGAATCATGGTAGCACTGAAGGCAGTGCTGGTTCAGGAACAAATAAATTAGCTGCAGCTCAGAAACAGGAAACAAGAAATAATTATAACTCAGGAACTCTGGAAACAAGGATAGCATCAGCTCAGGAATTCAGGAAACAAGGAGGCCTGCCAAACGGACATTGCTACAATGACCAACGCTGGACTGAAGGGAGCTGGGGCTTAAAAGAGCTCACAGTGATCACATGCATCAGGGGTGAGCAGGCTAGCAGCTGCCAGCCACAGGTGTACTGAATTCCTCTACCCATCCTTGGCCTGCAGGGGTGAAGACGAAGCAGTGAGCAGCGGATTATAGTAATGGAGTTTCAAGCATGAGCAGACTGGCTTCCACAAAACCTGGCATGGATTGGGAATTGATTGCAATTTCTAAATAGCGTCCAAATGGCTGGAAGTTAGTATATGCATACATGGAAAGGTCCAGAAGCTTATTAGAATGCTGGAGAGTCCCACAATTCGACCCTCTGTTGGTGGGCATGAGAGCGCATGGAGCGAATTGTGACAAAATTATCATCCTCTTGCTGCTGAAGTAGCACTGCTTGTAGGGCATCTGTCATCTCCGCATATTTCTTTGCAGAATCTGGATGTCTAAGTAGTGGAGCTGTGATGAAGGCTTTCTTTAGGGCTTGGAAGACCACCTCCTCACGTTCATCCAATGAAATTCAGAGTTCACATCATCCTTTTTCATCACCTGGGAGATGCTAAAGGAATGCTCAGAAAATTATGACTAAACTGCCTGTAGAAATTGGCAAACCCTAAGAAACTTTGGGGCACTTTAACTGAAGAAGGGGACGGCCAATTTAAAAACAGCTTGTATTTTCCTAGGATATATCGACAGACCCTTGGGTGACATAATAACCCAAGGTATTCCACCTCAGTCTGTTTGAATAAACATTTTTCAGGCTTGCAGGTAAGAGAATTGTCCCTTAGTCATTGTAGAACTTTACACACATTATTCTATTGTTCTTCTAAGGACCTGGAAAAGATAAAAATGTTGTCCAGGTAGACTATTACAGATAAATTAATTAGATGTGTAAAGATGCTATCCATGAAGCATTGAAAAATGTAAGGGGCATTGCTCATAATAAAGGGCATCATCAGGTATACGAAACGTCTATATGTGGTTCGAAAGGCTGTTTTTCACTTGCCCCCAGCCTTTACTCTCAACAAATAGTACACCCTTCTGAGATCAAGTTTGGAATAGCTGAGCCCCCCTCACTGACTCCAGTACATCCTTGATCAATCATAAAGAATATAGGTCCTTGATGATAACCTATTCAGGCCCCTATACTCATTCAGGTCTCAATTTGTTTGACTTTTTTGGAACAAAAAAAGGAGCCCCAGCAGGCAACGTAGATGGAACAATGAGACCATTTTCCAAGTTTTTGTAAAGATACTGATGTAATCCTTTCTTTTCTGCCCCAGAAAGTAAATACGTTCATAAGGCATTTCGGAGCCAGGTACCAGATTAATAGCACAGTCACATGATTGATGTGGTGGTAAAGGCTTAACCTTGAGATTCCCAAACACATCATGACAGTAATGAGGATGTACAGGAACTGTAAAAATATTGGCCACAACCGTCTCGAAGCCTTTCAGAAGACGCCAACTCCTTTTGATCTTCAGTCTGCTTTTTGTGGTGATAATTCTGGACACAATATTGAGAACTGAGAGACAGAATCCTGGTGGAACAATTGACATATGAGTTATGGAGAACCAACCAAGGCACCCCAAGATGACAGGATGATTAGATGAAAGTATCAAGTCGAACCCCAAAGTTGCTGATGATTAAATAGGATAACCTGTACTAGTTCTGAACACTGAGTGACTGGTCCCGATACAAGTGAAGTACCATCCACCGTCTGCACAATGTCCAACTTAGTCTTTGCTTGAATGAGAAAATTGTTCTTTCCAGACCACTTCTTATTTCTTATCCATAAACATTCCAGTGGTGTCACAGTCAAATAAAGCCAAAACAAAAAAATGGGTTTTGAATCCAAAGGAAATTGGCAACAAAAACAAATGGGAAATTTCAGGACTTCTTCTAATTTTTTTCTCTCCTTTTTCTACTCTTTTTTACTTTCTGGTGTCTCTATGTTTTATGAGTCTTTTAATGTTTTTATTATTGGTTTATGTATTACATGTCACTTTATACGTGTCTTTTTATTTCTAACATGACAAGAATTATCTCATGGAATGCCAAGGGTCTCAATAACCCTATCAAAAGAAAAAGAGTCTTAAAACATTTATCTTGCTTACCTTCTAATTTTGCTTTGCTTCAGGAAATGCAAAGGTTATGGGTGGGTAAAGTTGTATTTCACCTGCAATGAATAGGAAAAACAAGGCTAATTTCTTACTTTACAAGTCCCTTCGAGTTATTAAATATCAAGAACATGATTCTGAGGGTAGATGAGTATTTCTTCATATAATGCTGGATGACAAACCGTAATGATTATGAAAATATATGTCCAAATATGGTTAAATTGAACTTTTAAAATGAAATAAATGACAAATTAATGCTTTTTTATAAATTATAACATTATTGTTAGTGCTGGTTTTATTCAGCTATTTCATCTTTTTATAGCTAGAGTTTCTTCTTTTAGATGTTCCCACCTTAATACACAAAAGCAGTTTATAAAAAGGATTGAGCAGAGAGAAATGGTTGATTCATGGAGTGTGTGTAATCCTAATAATCAGAATATTCATTTTTCTCAGCGGTTCACAAGTAGACTATGGGCCTTATGAGTTTGGCGGTCCCACAACGGATGGTGCAATGCGCCATCCGCTGTGGGACCACCAAACCCGTGGTGCAACCGCCCGCCAGATCGAGAGTTTTTTCCTGGTCT
Source organism: Calotriton arnoldi (assembly GCA_963921515.1). Lineage (NCBI taxonomy): Eukaryota > Metazoa > Chordata > Amphibia > Caudata > Salamandridae > Calotriton > Calotriton arnoldi. Next base: position 1,640,113 of record CAWUFW010001923.1, on the reverse strand, counting down.
GGCGGGTGTTCCTGCAGCAGTCTGAGAGCAGCAGTCTGTCAGGCTCATTAAAGAGCCTAACAGGCAGACCGCCGCTATCAGAGCGCTGAATGCACCTTCCTGCACGATGTGGCATGTGCTGCAATCGTAATACTGCGGGCGGTCCCGCAGTGTGACGTGGTCGACTGCCACCACAAGTTCGGCGGTCCTATGGACCACCGAACTCGTAATAAGGCCCTATATTTTGCCAAGGAAGGCCCTATCAAATAAACTCCAACATGCGGAGATCAGCTCCGTTTTAATCTAGGGCCAGACCCCTATATTATCTGATTTTTTTTTTTGATAAAACTTCTTATTAGACATCATCGACAAAATCCACCATCTACAATCACGAGCAAGGAACCATACAATGTTCAAATTGCAATATGAGACACAATAAATCAAATCACAGTATACTATTTAGAGTATTTCAAGGGGTTTCAAGAGTTTCAGTATCTTGTATTGGAGCCGGTGGAATACAGATATCTCCTCTGTAATGATTCCATGACCCCCACACTCTACTCCATTTCCCAGGGCATCCTCTTGCTACATAAACCGATTTCTCCCGGAACATGCACCAGTCAAGACCCTCCTCCCATTGTCTCAGTGTGGGTGACTGGCGTGCCCCCCAGTGTTGCGCTATGTTGCTTTTCGCAATCATTAAAGCTAGAGTAGCCCACAGTGTAGTATAGGAGGTGAGGTCTGTAGGTTCCCAGATATTTAGGAGGCATCTGTGGGCCTCCGGCTGTATGTCGATATTCAGAACCTCTCGTAGCGCTCGATGTACAGCTTGCCAATAGGACTGTATGTGTACACAGTTCCATATGATGTGCATAAATGTGCCGATCTCCCCGCACCCACGCCTACACTCCCCCGTTTCTGCTCTACCCATACGAACCAAGCTCGGCCCTGTATAGTAAATCCTGTGCAGAATTTTGAGCTGCACCAGTCTTAGTCTTGCCTGGATCGCCACATTTCTTGGGGAGGAGACCGCCTCCTGCCAATCTTCCTCATCTAGTTCTACACCGTCGCTAACCCATTTCTCCTTCAGCGATTGCAAGGGATCTTCCATGTTATTGATCAGCTTTTTATAAATCAGGGAAATGGTTTTCTCCGGGAGGTGGCCATTGAGTATCCTGTCCTCCAATGGAGATGCCTCCGGTAGTGTGGATTTGCTCGTGACCTGCGTGAGTAGGGCATGCCGGACCTGGAGATACCGGAAATATTCAGTACCTGCCAGACGGTATTGCTGTTGGAGGGAGGGAAAGGGAAGAATAGTCTCCTTACCCCAAATGTCCTTGATCCGTGAGAGTCCAATCAGATCCCATTTCTCAAAGCCCTTGGATTGCCACAGGCTTCCCAGCCTCTCAGAGTTCCACAATGGAGTTGCCAGGGTAAGTCTGCGGTCCCATCCCAGCTGCTTGTTACCCACATGCCAAATATGAACCGAATGTGCAGTAGGTCCTGTGAGGGGGTATCTGCGGGGCCTGGCATAGAGCGCTCTGGTATATTCACCCCCAGGGAGCAGCCATTTATCCATGGCGTACCCGGGGTCATCCGGTCGACCATCGTGATTGATAGCTGCCAAATGGGTCGCCCAATAGTATTTTTTAACGTCTGGAAGGCTGATGCCCCCATCATACCAATTAAGGGTCAATTTAGTTAGGGCTATGCGGGGTTTACCATCCCACAGGAGATCTCTTTGAAGATTCTCTATTTCTTTGAAATAAGAAGGGGGAACTGGGTCCATTGAATTCTGGAGGGCATACAGGAAGCGTGGCAGGGCCATCATTTTAAAGAGGACTGCTTTACCTAACAATGAAAGGGGTAGGGACTTCCAGCGCTAGACGTCGCTCCTGAGCCTCTGTATAGGTAGCCCCAGGTTGCGGGAAAAGCGGAGTTCCGCATTCAGCGTGATGAAAATGCCGAGATAGCGAAAGCCGTCTGACGCTATTTGAAGCGGGCAGCCCCTTGGAAGGTTAGGCGGTTCTCCCTGCAGGACATACACCACGGATTTCGACCAGTTAATGGTGAATCCGGAGAATCTCCCATACACCGCGAGAATGTCAAGGAGGCCAATCAGGGAGGCCCTTGGGGAGGTCAGGTACAACAAAACATCATCTGCATATAACGATATCTTATCTTCCCAACCCGGTGACCACCGCATCCCGCGAATCACTTGATCTCTACGGATCCATGCCGCCAGGGGCTCCAAGGCCAACGCAAATAGGAGTGGAGACAGAGGGCAACCCTGGCGCGTGCCACGGCTCAGCTGGAAAGCTGGTGACTTACAGTTGTTCACAACGACCTGGGCCATGGGACTAGAATACAGCAGACGGACCCAGCTCTTAAAGTTAGGCCCAAAACCCAGTTTGTCTAACACGGCAAAGAGGTAGGGCCATTCGACCATATCGAATGCCATGGTGGCATCCAGGGATACCAGTATGGCGGGTTCTAGAATAGTTGGTACTCTGCCCAGAACACCGTGTAAGCGGCGTAAATTGAGAGTGGTATTTCGGTGTGGCATGAAGCCTGACTGGTCAGGGTGCACTAATGTGTCAATTACCTTAATCAAGCGTGTAGCTAATAATTTAGCTAGAATCTTAGGTTCTGCATTCAGCAGCGATATGGGTCTATAGGATGCGCAGCTGGTTTTGGACTTACCCTCCTTGTGAATGACTGCAATATTTGCAACTCGTTGGTCAAATGGGAGCATCCCCTTGTCTCTGCTCTCTAAGAACATCGAACGGAGGTAAGGAGCTATCTTGTCCGGCCTTAATTTGTACAGTTCAATTGGAATGCCATTGGCACCTGATGCCCTTCCAGAATTCACCCCCCGTATTGCCTGTGCCACCTCATCATCTGTGAGAGATGACTCGAGATATTCGTTATTTTCCTCTGAGAGGACTGGGAGCCTAATATCCCTAAGCAATTCACTGTTGTCTTCGTGTGTGTATCCGCCAGTCGTGCGATACACTGTTTGATAATATTCTGCAAATTGGTTAGCTATTTCCTGCGGGTCAGTTATGGGGGAAGCGTCTTCTCCGTGTAGCTCGGGCACCAGCCGGGCCGCCCACTTCCTCCTGTCCAACCATGCGATAAGCTTCCCCGCCTTATCCCCATGTTCATTGATTCTTCTCTGTGTCTCTCTGCTCTGCGCCCTGGCTCTATCCTCAGCTATGCTTTTGAATTCGTCTTGTTTCAGATTAGGGAGATGTAACTTTTCGGTGGTCACGGCTTGGGCTAATTCTTCCTCCACTCTCAGAATTTCTTCTTCCGCTTGCACCAACTCCGCCTGCCTATTCTTCTTCTTTCCCGCTATCAGTGATATGGTTTCCCCACGAATAACTGTTTTGTAGGCTTCCTATATCGTCTGCGCTGAGTCAACCGTCCCTTCATTATCTTGGAAGTAGTTGTCTGTGGCCTGAGCTATTTTCTTCTGGGTTTCCAGGTCTCTCAGGTACCATGGATTAATGGGGGCTATCCTCCCAGCATTTCTGTGACCCAGGGCTATCTGCATCCAGACCGGAGAGTGGTCTGAGATACCTCTACCCAGGTGATGAACCTCCCGGATATTGAACGCCTGTGCCGCCGGAATTAAGATATAGTCAATAAGGGAGAGGCTATGGTGGGCACCCGACAAGAACGTGCATTGAGTCCCTTCGGGGTTACGGGTCCTCCAACCGTCCACCAGTCCCATGGACTCGAGCAAGTCCGATAGCCACTTCTGTGAGGGTCTGAGTTCCCGTGGTGGATGACGATCAAGCGTTCCGGACAGCACTGCGTTGAAGTCTCCCCCTATCACAAGGAGGCCTGCAGGGAGTGACAAAAGGATAGTACCCAGGTCCTTGAATGTGTCGCTTTGAAGACCGGGGGGAACATACACTGAAACAAATGTGGCCGTCTTGCCCTCCCACATACCCGAGACCCCGATATATCTACCCCGAGCGTCAGACCATGTTGTTTGTATAGTGAAAGGGAACGAGTTTTTGGTTAATATGCCCACCCCTCGCGACCCCGTAGTAAAGCCGGCATGTGCCACCAACCTATATCCTCCCTTGTTCAGCGCCGGACATGTGTTCCCTATCAGGTGCGTTTCCTGTAGGAGGATGACATCTGGGGCATGGCGCCTGAAATATTGGTTAACCATACTACGTTTAATCTTGTCGCCCAGGCCGTTTACATTCCAGCTGAGGACTCTAACCCCTATATCCCCTTGTGTACCCATCTATATTTAGACTCTGAAGCCGCTCCTGCTCGGTTGACGATGTCTGTGGTGTCGAAAAGGCAAGCTCTATACACAATTCAAACCTTAAGAACATAAACTTCCCTTCCCAAGCTCCCCCCTCCCTGCAACCCATGCTCGGAATCATCGGTCGGATTGAGCCTGCAAAAGAATTGTTGTGATCAAACAGCAAAAACAACCCCACCCCACCGCCCCCCACCCTGCTCCCCTGCACTCTGGGCTTCAAACTGCCCATGATTAAACTTGCAGAGTGCCTGTCGCCCCACCAACGTGACTAAAAGTAGAAAATTTGGGTACATGGTGCCCCCCTCTCATCCCTTCCCCACAAAAATGTCAAAGCTCAATCGTCTACAGCTAACACAAAATTATACCCAGCGATATTCGGTGAGAAGGGTCCAACGTGAAAAATGTCTCTTATAGACTAACCCATCCTGTATGTCCATCTTCCAATCTGACCCGTCAGACCTGAAGACTCAGATTAACGTTCCCCCCAACCCCCTAACACAACCCCCCCGCCATCAACTTTACCACACCGTCAAGCAGAATGTCCGTCATCGATTCTCCAGCCACTCCGCCGCCTATTCCGGATGCTCAAAGAACCGGGCTCGACCGTCCGCCTCCACCCGGAGTCTAGCGGGGAAGAGCATGGCGTATTTGAAGCCTTTATCCCTCAGCGCTTTTTTAACTCCAAGAAACGAACGTCTCTGTTTCTGAACCATCTGAGTGAAGTCAGGGAAGAACGATATCTCGGCGTTCTCATATTTCAAGGGGGGGCCCGTTCTAGCGTGCTGAAGAATAACATCACGGCCACGGAAGTTGAGGACTCTAGCCAGGATCGGGCGAGGGGGGGCCCCGGGCCTCGGCCGACCCCCAGGAACCCTATGTGCTCTCTCCATGACGAAGAATTTCCCCAACCCCTTGGGTTGCAGATCTTTGAGGATAAGGTCCTCTACGAAGAGATCGGTTGCCTGCCCCTCTGATTTTTCCGGAACACCCAGAATTCGGACGTTATTGCGGCGCAGGCGTCCTTCATAATCGTCCATCTTGGATTCAGCGAATTTCCGGAATGTATGCAATTCCTTGACTTCCAGTTGCAACTGGGAGGTGTCTTCCACTAGGCTTGCGGTGGTTAATTCCATTTGTTTCACACGCTCACTATTCTTATTCAGGTCCGCGCGGAGCAGGTTTACCTCTATGGTGATGACATCCATCTTGTGTTCAAGGGCGGTCTTTATACCCGCGATCGCTTCCATTACGTCCTTGAGCGTTGGCTCCGGCGCAGCTTCTCCCTGGGTTGCGCCTCCCTTGCTCACCGGGGACGAGTCCGGCAGCGACGTTTTAGGTAGCGCGTATCTGTCCATTCGACTCTGCTGCACGGACTTGGATCCCCGTGAAGTCGACATTGTGCCTTCAGCGCTGTTTCAGATATGATAACTGTGCTATGCCACCTCACCGGGCGAACAGCCTCTCCTGCACCAAAATCGACTCTGCTCGCGACTTTCACAGGACAAGGTCTCAGGGTCAGCAATTGGGCAGCTGGTCACTCACAACATCAAGCCACCGCTCACAGTGTCTGTTGCTAACCCACCGATATCACTCACTTCTTGGTCCAGGGGCACAGGGCGGACGAGGACGAAAGCGAGCCACAACACAGCGAGATCTCCAAATATTCCAGGCAGCAAGGACCCAACGCCAGGACCCCAGGAGGAGAAAGAAGAAACAAACCCCCCAGGCCCCACCCTGCGCCCGCGGTAGGTGCAGGAGGGCTGTCAACCCCCTGCGCGCTCACCTCCAGAATATGTATCGTTGTGCACTGTGAAGGCTGCGCAGGGCGGGCACCAGCTGCCTCCGAGTTCACAACGCGTGTGGCTCACCGTTTATAGGCATGCACCATGAGTCTCAGCGGCGTCTCAGTACACCCCAGATGGCGGGTCTATGTTTCTCCCTCAGGCCGCACCGGGCCGATGCAATGTCAGCCAGTTATTTCCCCGAACGCGGGGCATGTAGATCATGGCTCCTCTGCTGTGTGTGAGCGACGCAGGGGTCCGATTCAGACGTAAGCTCCTGGCTGACCCCCGGATCTGCACCCCGGTGCGCTGCCTCTCGGGTCTCGCGAGCCGCCGCTGCCGCTCCAGGAGCTCATCAGGGGGGGGCCAGTCCAAGTCAGGCCTCGACCGCTGCAGTGATATTCACTGTGGGGCCTTCCTGCGCCGCATTCAGCACGCCCGGGGTCGACCGCCAGTATTCTCCTCGATCGAGTCCCCGGCGCCCACTCCGTCACCGGGCTCCGGGGGTCCCCGACCGCCCCCGGGTCCCCAGGTCGATGTCGCACGTTGTGCACTGCTGGAACCGCTTCCGAGCTGTTCCGGTCCTGGAATCCGGGGGTCAGGTCCACTGAATTGGTGTCTGTGTGCCGGTCTGCTGCCACTCGAGGCCCCGGCTTCCACTCCGAGACCAGGCCTCACTGCGACATCAGCTCGCACTCAGTCCCGGATCTCTGCACGGCGGTCGGAGGGTCTGGATGGTATACCGGGCACCTTCCCCTCAATTAATCTTGTGATTAAGCTCCGGATAATTGGGACGGATAGACGGGGGATGAGAGGGATCGGCGGAGCTCCGCTAAGCTGCGACCATCGCGCTCAGCGGCTTGGCCACGCCCCCCCATATGATCTGATTTTAATATTTTTCTCAACAGGGTGTGCTGAATTCCTGCTGTCATACTTCTAGTTTCCTTGTCGGGTTGTGACTTGCTTTCTGCCAAGTGTGCCTTTTGTTTTCCCTTCTTTCCTGTTAAGCCCTCCTCCGTGCCTGCTCCTTGTCTATTGTGTCTGTGTATTTAGTTTTACACCCTTGCTGTTACTACTTTGCGTGTTCCTGTTTGATCGCCAGAATCCGTGGGCTCAGCTGACAACCTGGGTGGTGTGTCTTGTCCACTGTGAGTATTGTGTTTGAGTTACTTATATAACATCACCATAGGCAGCATCTCCACAGACCCTGCCTTTGCATATATAGCCCACATATGGGTATTTTAAGTCAGTATCTGTAACATCAGTTGTGGGCGAGGAACTTACTAAACTTCAGTCCTACCATGTGGAGTGCCCAAGTGCTTTACCTCACATTCACTTTACTGTTAATGTTGCTCTATATGTCTTGCATGTCCGTACTGGATGTTAGTCTGAATGCCAAATTGTCTCTTGAGTGACTGTCCTTTCAGAGCCTTAACTCTCTTGTTCTCTTGATTTCTTAAATGACCCTAAATGTATCTCATTATTTAAAGATTTTGCTGATAATTCTATTCTCTTAACATCCCATATGAGATATCTTTTCATAATAATTGGGAGCAATTTAAAGCTGCTTCTAAGGCTTTTATGATTGGTTTTTTTTCAAAGAAGAGGAAAGTGGCTGAGAAAAAATCTCAAGAAATTCTCCAAAATATCAAAACTTTGGAATATCCGTTCCAAAGTTCACAAGATCACAAGACTCTCTTCAGATACTAAATAATGCTAAATTTGAGTTCAATAAATGTACAATTGATAGGGCTTCTGGTTATATTTCTAAACTCAAAGCTACATTTTACATGTGGCTCACTAGCCAAATTATTCCTTGCCCTATTTTTTCAAGAAGTGGTGTAGTGTAGTTCCTATTTCCCTAATAGGCTCTGCGCATTGGAATAATATACCATATAGGCTTGACATAGGACTGAGGTCGGTATGTCCCTATCGAGTATATTAAACTTAATTACTTTGTGCCAGCTAGCTCAGAGGCCACTAGAAACCTCCTTGAAAACAAGAAGGGAGTAGTTTCTGGCAACCGCATAAACATGACAACTTTGTTTCCCTCTAGAATCGGAACACGTCTCAGAATCGTGGAAACAATAGATAACAGTTTCACTCAGCTAATCGTGCATGCTTAGTTTTCTCAGAGTTACACAGAAAGAATAGACGGGCGTTTCAATAAAAGGATTTATTGAACAGTCTTGTTTCTCGTGTAAGAGATATGCGCTGTTATGATCACAAGACAATATGCAAGATATATAATGTACAGCGTAAGCAGTAGAAATAAATAATACTGCGCTAGCATTATCTTTTAGCTATCACATACATAAATAACATGAGCTAAAAATGAGAGTACTCATACGATGCGTCTCTAAGCTAGTTCTACCACAATGTACCTAACCTAGTCTAGGTGTAGGGAAAGGTAAGAAGTAGGTGAAGTATTCTCTAGTATGGTATACTAAGAGTCTGGTATGCCAAGAGTCCCTCTAGGTTCTAGTCAGCTCCATACCTTGAGAATGAGAGAGGTGGGAATCTCTTTCCGGATCTGGAACTCTAACACCCCGCGAAGGGAGTCAGAACACTGGAAGCTGGATTCTCTGCGAGCAGGGATGATAGCGTCTTCTCAGTGCGTCAGGCCGGGACACGGGCTCCTCTAAAGTCGAGGTCTCCTCTTAACTTGCTTGGGCAAGGTAAGGTATATTTATACCTGGTAGGTACTTTGGAATGTTAGCATTGACGTGAAGTCGGACAGAGGAAGACGTCAGGAATGAACCCTTAAGGAATAGCAGTTCATGCATAATAAATGAGTTCTTGGAGAAATCAATAATCCTGTGCTAGGGGAACTCCCAAGAGCTTAAGGGTCTGGTTTCTAAGAACTCGTTGTGACGTTAGGGTGGACGGATGTCGGTGACCATGCCTGTATTTGGAGTGCACGGCTAATGCCTAAATAAGGACAGGGATTCTATGCCTACATAAGGGCAATGCGAATTGTGCCTATATAAGGACATGTTTCAGGAAAGCCTATATACGGACACCTAAAGCGGAATACAACAGTGGGTTTGTTTTCAAGGATATCGAATTATAGAAGCTGGAATTGAACTAATCATAAATTGTACCCTTTAACAAATTTTGTGTTAAAGGATATGTAGGTCTATGGCTTACCAACAATGTTAAGGATACAGTCAAATTTAATTTGGATTAAAAAAAAAAAGTTTCAACACTTCTTGAGAGGTGGTCTCCACTGTTTATATATATATATATTTTAATAGAGTTTTCATTACACCTTCATTACTGCTTACATTAAATTTCTCACCCAATAAGTTACATTAGTCATGTCAAAATATTAATGGTAATTTTTTTTTTTTTTTAAATATGCAAATTTAATTTTAGTGAAAATTAGCCGGATCATAGCATATAATATTTTTGTTACAGCAATGTGCTACTAGGTAGTATGTTAATCAAAGGAAAGTTCTTCTAGCTGGAGGTAACATTTTGGATTTATTTATTGCAATTGTAACTCATCAGAATACTTGTCCTTCGAAAGATAGCACAAAACTTTCTTCTGTTGCATGGCCGAATGGTATTTGTTTCAACCGTAAAATTGACCACTTTAAATGACACAAATGGAACCCTTTCAACAAGAGCAAGAGTATGTACTCTCCATTTACTACTTATTTATGTAATAACAAGGTTAATAGTACTCATAAAGGGTTTGAAGATAAAGACATGATTACATTGTAGAGCTGTGTCCTGATATACCTTATTGTCTTGATACCTTCATGTTTCACTCTATTTTCCCTACATTATTCTCTTCTCTTTCTCATTTCGCCTTCTCTAATTTAAAAATGTTCCTATTTCTTTTTTCTACACTGCTATCAAAGCACAATTGCATGATTAATGTTTGATTTTTAGAATTTTCTTGTTATTTATAAATATACATTTGTTATGAATCGGTCCTCTAGTTCTGGCTGATGTCATATTATATAGTAAAGAAAACATATTAACCTCGGACTTAAACATAGTTGGTACTCCGCTGATGGTGACAGGTATATCTAAACTGCCAAGGAAATATCCAATAAAGGCCAAGCCTTCTCATCAGTTGAAGAATGGAAATTTAAAAAAAAAAAAAGAGAAATTTCAGATTCAGATTAAAAGGCAGTTTTTATGTTGGAATATCAACTACAAAAATACTGTGAGACAAAAATATTGAGTCAAAAATATAACTAACTGAAAAGTGATCCTCTATACTTATAATGTAAATGACAAAAAGTCAGCAACCAAAAATAATATCAGTAAAAGAATGTACTTAGAAAACTATGGACTACAATTATATAAACTAAAATAGTATATTATTATTAAAAATATATTTAACCATAATGTCAATATTAAAATATATAATTTGCAAAAATATAGCATTTTTGAAAATGTTAAACATCTATTTGATATCACATTAATTTAACTAAGTAATTTAGTTGTGATGACAATATTTATTATTTTCTATATTTTTCCATGCAACAAATAACACATTTTCAAAATGAACAATCTATAGGAAATAAACTGTATGTATTGCATATAATTTTTTTAACATTAATACATATTATATATATAGCACATATATAATATATAAAGTTATTTATATGTAAATAGTAAACACAGTTTTAAAACAGTCTTTACATTTACAAATTGACTATAGCTAAATTATAAAATATTTAAAATACATTTTGTTTAGAATAAAATTTAAATTAATGTAGAAATGTTTTAATAATTAAATAATTTAAAATACAAGCGTAAAATATTTTGCACTACACATTTACAAAAAAATTAAAAATAATAAATATTGAAAAACATCTTCAAAGAATTTCTAAAACATTTAAAAAAATCATACATTTTTGAAGTTTTAAGTTTACTAATCTAAGATCAGTACCATAAATATTTATAAAAAAAATTATTAACATTATAGGTCTTATTTACTATGGAAAGAGCATATATTGCACATGGGCGGGCAGATTTGCTTTTTAACTCAAAACCCACAAACATTGTACAACATGTATACCATTGTGTTGAGAGGGATTATAATTACAATTCTAATGCTAATCCCATGAACCCACAGGAAAATATATATATTGGGTTGGAATCACATCAGTTCAGAAGAGCTACTGTAACTGGGCATTCCAAAGATGTTGAGCCTCTCCTTGTAAACCCTTATTCTCCTCAAAAATTGTTCCTCAAAATAAGGGAAAGCCAACAAAGACATTTGTTGACATGGGGAAACCACTGCTTTTTGTCTGTACTGCTTTCTTAAATTCGCAGGCTGTGTGTAATTGGCTGCTGTGGTAATGAGTTTCACCTGTTGATATGTGTTGTGGAGTCCTGACTGGAGTCCCCATATAATTGCAAGTGTGTTGTATGTGATTAAAGCCTTGTTACAAAATGTATTTTATGATTTGTCCCTATAATAAAGGTGTATTTTATTTTAAATGTTTAATAAAAAATAAAAATACATTTTTTTAAATGTAGTCTTCCAAATATATTTTTCCATTTATTTTCCTATTTTTCGGTATGCAGTAGTGTTATTCCTTCCCTTCATCTATTTCTATGAGAGTTTGTTGCAGGGCCAGTGATTGGCCATGTGTGATGCTTGACTTTCTCCAAGGTTTGACTGGAGTAGATTAGAGCCTATTTTGCCAGGAGCTAGTGAAGCAGGACCACAGTGCAGAACTCCTTGTTTCAAGGCCGATTACTTTCTCACTACACCACATTTTATTTATTGGACTATGAGACTGGGGTTTTTTTTTGCCATGAGTAAAATCAAATCATTGTTGGATTACAGCTGTGTTTTCTTATCACATACTAACTACCAGGGTTTAGTTTGATTTAAGTACTTCCTATCCATTTCAAAAGGAAGCAGAAAATATGTTAACGTAGCGATTTCTAAGAGAGCATAATTTGTCACTAGTAAAAGCTGGGATTCATAAAAACTGTGTCTTCTGAATCCACAGTTTCCATCTTGCTCATTGCACACTAACTGGGGTAAGAGTGGTTCCGATGGTGAAACTTGGGGGCTACTCTCACCAAAGAAAGGCCCCTGTATTATAGAACCTGTGCAGATTTTAATGAGATATTTCCTGACCATCATATTTTGGCAAAGTGGTAAAGCTAGGATTAAACGTCAAGTCTACTAGTGCCATGACTAAAACTTTACCACTCTACCACTTCTAGCGGAGGAGGTTGGGTGTTTGTGTCTGCCCACTTCAGTGAATTGCGTGCCTTGGGTCTGATTACGATGTCAGTGGGACTGGCACCGACAGGCTGTTGGTGGCGGACCCAGCGACAGACAGGCTTTCAGTCTGACCACTGCATTAGGATGCAGGCGGTTGGACCGCAGAGGTCGAGGTGAAAGACCGCCGCCTCCGTCAGGATCTAGGATCCCGTTGGGGCGGCAGTCGGAATTGTATCCCTTAACATGGAGGCGGTGCCTGCACAGGCACCACCGTAGGGATTACGATGTCTCTTTCCGACAGCCTTTTCATGGCAGTCTAACTGCCATGAAAAGGCTGTCGGAAACGGACTTTGGGGGCCCCAAGCAGTGCCCTGTCCCCCATGGGCCACATGTAGTGCCCCTACGCACATTCATGCACTGTGTGCTAAGCACCACATGGTGCCTGGCACACGGTGCATGGATGTGTACATAGTGCTATTTCACACTGCAGCTTGTGCTGCGCCATTTTCCTGGGCCGCAGCACAAGCCGCAATGTAAAATTGCACTTTTCTGACTGTCAACATGGTGGTCCTAACATAATTGGGCGGTCTCCTGACCACAGTGATGTTGGTCGGCGGTCCGACCGCCTGACATCGAAATGAGGGCCCTTGTTAGGGGTTCTTTGACACAGAATTTTTTAGGGCTCTCAGCACTTTAACAGAGCCTGCTTGTTAGTACTCTTAATGTTTACTCGCCAAAGGTAGTGATAGCAAGCAAAGAAGGTTTACTTTAGGGTGCGGTAGAGGGATAGCAACTCTGATACCACATATTGCAGTGTTGTCAAATCTATAACTCTTCTAGAGATTAGGGACTTAATTTAGAGGGCAGTATAGAAGGAAGCTCTAGATATAGCACCATGACTCACAGTCCACAATGTACATGCTTCGCTCGCACTATGCCCACCTTACATCACATATCCCCACCACACAACCCCCACCTTGCTATCATTAATGCAGCGCTCTGTGACACGACAGACCATATTTTTCGCCCTTGGGAAAATGTTTGTGAGTACTTTTGTTCTAATCAATAAACCAGATGCAGCAGTTTTCAATCCCTGCAGGTTTGCTCCATAAATAGGATGTAATCTCCAACTGGAAGCCTTTCAGTGTAGTGTAATTTGTCCAACACCTGCATGATTACTGCCTGAATCCAGTGTGCATAATACAGGTAGACAAACAATTTCTTATGCAGAGGTAGATTATAGAAAGCAGTCTTTACAGTCGGGACCACTTGAGATACTAGTCTGAGGCCCAAATCAAACATGCCCCTTAAATTCCTAATGAATGTTGCAGGTGTAGGATTGGTGCCTAAGCTTGGAGTCTATAGACCTCTGTCTTGTTTGGCCTGAGTGCAAGAAAAGTCTAGTTAACTGGATTTCAGAAGCGACTGTGAAGCTTGCATTTGTGCTGTCACCTTGGGTTTAAGGGTTATAAGTGGCTAGGTCATTTGTGTGCTGTTGCCAGCATAATTAAAAAAAATCAAGTGATTTGACTGAATCAGTGCAGCAGTGGGCAGTACCCATTAAAATAATGGGCAACAGAACCGACCCCAGTGGGACTCCACAAGTTATCTCCAAAGGAGCTCCAAGGTGGAGGTCAGGTACATAGGGTTCCATTAGCATGCATGAAGGGATAGAAAGCTGCCCAGTGCTGCCAAATGCAGCATCATCTAGCCTGGACCATCGGTTAGCAGTGTTAACCATCGTTGAGAAATTTACAAGTACAAGAGTGCCAACTTCGTGCAAGGCCGGACTGACTGTACTAGGCATCGGGCGTTTCCCCGGGAGGCTGGAAGGGTGGGGGTCCAGTTTTGTTAGTGGGGGCCGGTTTTGTAGCAGTGCAGCAGCTTTAAAAGTACTGCAAAGTTCCTTGAATCTGCAGCAGTTTTTGGGCAACACGAAAAGTGTCAAGATAACTCTGGTGATTAATGAACCTGCTGGAGAGAGATGGGAATTTTGTCTAGTGGCAGTTTTGACTTATCTAAGGTAGTGCAGAGTTACATGCCAGCTACAAATAACCTGTACCATGAATATCAAAGAAAAATATTTTATGTGCATAGCTCAGTGGGTTACTGCTTATGTCACAGATATTCTTTTGCTACTATGCAGTACATAAGTTACAATCGTAATCTAGCTCAGCGAGCTATGAACTGCCATCAAAGAGATGCAAACTAGATGCTACAGGTTAGAAAGTTATGTTTTTTCCAAGTCTTTCATTATCATGATGTTGCTAAAAAAAGGTTTGTTTGGGTAGAAATAAATTCTTATTATTAAAGTCAACCCTAACCACTATTTCATGTTCTGAATCCTGAGTTTGTGCTTCTCCAGACCCAGCACTTTTTACAAATGACTACCAGTATGGATGACATTTGAATCCTACAACTTGCAATCCCCTTTGCCTTATGTACCAAGTTCTATACACTGATTTACACATTTATGATTCAAAGTGCTCTGACACAATACACTGGTATGAGAGGTGCTATAAAATAAATGAAATACATGTGAGAGAGGGGCTTTGGAGAGATGAGAGGCACTGCTAGAGGGTGACAGTGAGGGAATCATTGAAGGGCCCCAACAAAGATTGTTGTATCCTGGTGTACAGTTAGTTCATCATTTACTATGCTTTAAAAGCTAATGCAATTGAATGTATAATGACAAATGTGTTGAATAATGCACATTTTTTTCCAAATTTTCTTTGGGGAAACCCCATGATCCCTTTGTGGTGCTCAGGCTCGCTTGCTGCACTCGCTATGCACTGAACGGGGCCTGGTCTGACAAAATTTGCCAGGGCTGCTTTGGGTTCCCAGTCCAGCCCTGACTTCGTGCCAGTATATGAACCGAACTCAAAAGCTTAACCAAGGCAGATTCTGCACATTTGTCTTATGTAAGTGGAAGACAATCAAACTTGTGACCCGTTCATGAATGATTTTAAGCACGGTGTAATGTCTGGGGGCGGGTGGTGGTTCAGATACATGTTCTGAGATTGGGCATTTATTTTTAAAAAGTCCGAAATTGGTGCTATAAACTATAATTGAATCAAAAACGACATCTTCCACGACATCATAATTACACAACAAATTAGTACGGATTTTCAGTTTGGGGAATGTTTGGGAGGTTCCGACCGGCAATCGGTGAATCTGAGTCAGTCGGAGGCCATTTGTACAGCTCTACTGACAGCGTTTCCGACCGACTGATTACGATGGCGGATTCTGACAGCCTTTCCAACTCGGTCTGTCTGACACAAAAAAGGCTGTTGGAAACTGACTTTGGGGTCCCTTGCAGGCCCTCCTTCATCCTGAGGCCTGGGTTGGGGGTTGTGGGGGTACCCAAGGGACCCCTCTGTAAGACCATGCACGGTGTGGCAGGCACCATGGGGTGCCCGCCACAGGGTGCAAGGTTTTCCGTAGACACCCTTTTTTTTTCCCATAGGAGCCTGTGTTGTCGGTCGGAACACAGGCTCCCATAGAAGTCAAGGGGAGTCCGTGTTCGGAAGCATCATAATCGGTCGGGAGGAACCGCCAATTGCGAGTCAGTTGGAATCGAATCCGACAAGGAGTCGGGCGAAATGTTTCCGCCCGACATCGTAATGAGGCCCTTAGCCCTTCGGATTTGGTTCCGACCTACTCGCGATCTGCGGTACCTCCCAACTGATTGAAATGTTTCCAAACACCGTTTGGAAGGACTCCCATTGAGTTCTATGTGAGCCTGTGTTCCGACCTGCAACGCAGGCTCCTATGGGGAAAAGGGGTGTCTGCGGAAAACCTTGCACCTTGTGGTGGGCACCCCATGGTGCCTGCCACACAGTGCATGGTCTTATACGGGGGTCCCTTGGGTACCCCCACCGCCCCCAACCGGAGGCCTCAGGATGAAGGGGGGCCTGCTAGGGGCCCCCAAAGTCAGTTTCAGACAGCCTTTTCGTGTCAGACAGACAGAGTCGGAAAGGCTGTCAGAATCCGATCGGTCGGACGGAAACGCTGTCCGTAGAGCTGTACGAATTGCCTCCGACCGACTCTGATTCTCCGATTGATGGTTGGAACCGATTCGGAATGACTGAACGGTTCCCCTTCCGACCCCGAGCATCGTAATTGGTTCCAACCGAGTCGGGCGGATGGGTTCCGACACGGTTTAGGAGAATCCAACTGTCGGTCGGAGCCTTTCCACACGACATCGTAATCGGGCCCTTAATGTGAAAACTTTTGAATAAAATAATCGAAAATATGAATTTGCCACTTAACTTTCAATTTATTTAATTATCCAATTATGCAAATTAATTTTATTCGGATTATTTCATAGTATTCCCAAAACGCTTTTTTTCCAGCGGACACGTAACAAAATGTTGATTTCTTAGGGCTGAAACAACGTAACAAAAATATGTTTTTTGTTGAATTTGCTGTTCTTCAGGTAAAAGTTGTATTATTATATTAAGTTTTACACAGAAGACATCTTCACAAACATTTAGTAAAAAAGAGAAAACAACATTTTATAATTGTACTAGTCTATTTTACATACAGCAGAAGCCGTTTTACTTCTTAATTTTCAGTCAGTCTTTAAAAATGACATATGTAAGCTTCAAAACTGAACACACGCAATGAAAATAGAAATGAGTTACCAGGCAAGGTTGCTGTGCTTTGGGTGAAATTTTGCATTGGCAATGGCATCTCGATCCAATGACTGGTGAAAAAAAAAAGATATATATTTTTTTGCACGTCAGCTGTTGCAGGTGTTTTTCCTAAATCGCACTGGTCCTCATGCAATATTGTAATCACTATATGTTGGCGAAAGATTTCACCGGCACTCGTGCAATATATGGAATTGGACCCTTGCCTTTCTTGTGTGTTCTGCAGTGCAGGTGATGCAGAGCGCGAGCGTGGCGTTAATTGGTCAAATAAATTCTGCCAGTAAAAATATTGGGAGTTTGCATGGACATTGAAGCCTGAAAATATCAAGAAACAAATTCAAACTGGAAAAAGTGTAGCTAGCATTAGGAAAACACTTATCTTAAGGTCATGCTCTCCAACTTAACTTATATTATTGTTAATATATGAATGGAAAAATATTTAGTTTGTAAAAAGTACTAACCAAACGTTTTTGTTAGCAAGGCACTGAGAGTTGCCTCTGCCTCTCTGTTTTTCTAGCACCCGCACCGATATTCGAGAATTAAGGGAGGTTTTCCGACGTTGTTTTGAAGGAAGGAACATGGCGCACAAGACGTCAATGCTGTTTAACGTATTATAGAACTGTTTTTTTCTGCTGGTATTTTACGGCCAGACACAAGTTCGAGCCAAGGTGACAATAATAGTGGCTTTCATTGACAGACCCCATTGGGTGGTCCCAGAGTCGAAAGGATTTTCCGGAGACCCCCATTCAGCAGAGCCCAGTTCGCTGATAGATCGTTGCATGCACGTGTTTGAAAGATTTTTTAACACCATGCTGACGGGCCAGCTTCACAAAAGGGCTGTAGTAGGCCTCCACAATAATGTATTCGGGTGACGTGCCATATTCAACCAAGAGGAGAGAAGCACTAGCAACGCTTATCCTGACGTCTTTTCGGTATAATCCAGATGAAGACGTTATACGTGGGATGTAGTCGTGCACAGGGCCGGCTCTAGGGCGGTGCGACCGGTGCCACCGCACCGGGTGCTGACTTCGAATCGGGGCGCCTGTTTGCTAGTTTATGTTGTGCTTAAAACTAAAAGCACCTTCTGCTGTGTTCCTGGCCTCCAGCAATTTTCAGGAAACAATTAAAATGTCAAGAAAATTCCGGTGATTAATGTTCTTCCTGGCGAGATCGGAGTTTTGTCTAGTAGAAGTTTTAACTCGTGAAAGTTTTGATTCATGGTAAGGTAGCACAGAGGGTTAATTTACCTACTGCAAAGAACATGTACCATGCAGATCACAAAGTGAATATAATGTAAACAGGTCAGTGGGTTACTGCTTTTGTCAGAGACTTCCTTTTGTTAGCTGCAGTTTACAGTGAGCAATTAACTGTCAAAGAGCTGCCTGCAGACTTCAAGGTATAGATTAGAGCGTATGGATTTTTTTCCCAGACTTTCATTATTCTAATGTTGCAAAAAGGGTTCATTTGGGTACAAATCAGTTCTTGTTATTAAAGAGACATTTTAAATTCAGAGTTTGTGCTTCTCCAGATCAAGTACTCTTCAACTATACTGCCTACCTGTATGGATGGCATGTGAATCCACCGTTGTTGTCCTCTGTCTTATGTAACATTTCCTATACACTGATTTACACACCTATGATCGATTGTCTCTGCGTAATGTGTGTGTTATGTAAAGTGCTCTGACACCCTTCACTTTTATGAGTGACGCTATAAAATTAATTAACTGCATCTGAGAGAGAGGTTATGGAGACTGTTAAAGGATGGATGGGAGGGAATCCGTGGCAGAGGTGGTCATTGGGGGGCGGGGGGAGGGCAAAAAACATTGTCGCACTGGGCGCCACCAGTGCTAAAGCCGTGACTCGTGCATTCTTATTTCTCACACATGGAGTGTGTTGTATTTGTCCTGTGTCTCCTTGGAAGCACACACCGCTGCCTCCGGTTCTGTGACTGTTCTTAGGGAACCTTACCCTGCGCTTCTCCTGTTAGACTTGCCTTGTAGGTCAGTGAAGTTTGATGAACAACGTTTCACGATTTAAAAAAAGTCAAAGTGATTAGCACTCTAAAAGGTCCCTTTCATGCATCTCTTTGTATTAAATGTACAGGCACTCTTACCTAACCTACCCCAGCACCTACCATAGAAGCCTAATGCACAAGTACTTGTGCTTGCACCATTACTTTCAGCGGTGTGCTATAAATGAAGAGTCTGCCAGTCTAACCTGAAGAAGCAATGTTTCCAAAAGATGACTGCGGGAAAATCATAACCTTTCAGAAACCTCTGCTAGCTCAAACGAGGAATTAGACCCTAGAAGGGCCTAGAGCACGCAATGCTGTAGGAGGCCAAGCAAGGTTCCTTCTTTTAGACCAGCAGTCAGGCAGGGGATGGGGCAGGGGGCAAGGTTAGGCCAAGGGCTACTGTTATTATGATCGCCCAAGAGAATAACAGACAAATACTTCCGATTGGGTTACCCTCAATATGTAATGAGGGCATTATTGATACAATATCGTTTGATACCATTGGTTCTATTTTGCTTTCCTAAAAAAATTTTTTTTTTCCAAACTCTTTTTTTAGTTGGTTTTACAACATGGTTAGTGTTCACATTTATCATGCTAATCATAATTTTGTTGGCTTATCCTCACTCCCATCCCCGCCCAATCAGAATCGAGCAAACTATAATAATCCCAAGATCATCACATATCATTGGTTGTGGAATATGCCATCCAGGCGCCCTAAATCTTAGTGTGTTTATGGGGGCAGCCCCTGGATTTATATACATATTCCTCAGCCTTGGCACTGTAGTCCATGCCATGAGTCCATGCTACCACAGGAAGTGCCTGTGCTGTCCTCATTGACGAGCAGTATCTCTTTTGGCAAGCAGGACTACCGGAGCAACCACAAGTCTCATACATCTACTGCTCCCCCACTTATCCATCAGTCCCAGTAGCATCATTTTGGGCTCAGGTATCACCAGGCTTTCCGCTACCATGCACAATATATTACATATCTTACGCCAATATCTTTGTATCACTGGGTATTCTAAGATCATACAAAAGAAAGTCCCCAGTGCCACCCCACATCGCAGGCATCCTGGGTCAAGTTTACTGTTCATTTTGCTCAGTCGTGAAGGGCTGAAGTACACCCAGTGCAGGTATTTGAGTTGAACCAGCCTCCGTTTCATGGACATTGTGATAACCCTGGGGGCCATTCTCGCCTCCGCCCAGACCTCCTCTTCTAAAGTACCCACATCATCCTCCCATCATTCTTTTTAGAGCTGTCATGGGGTCAGGAGTGTTATTTACTGTGGGGCCATTGTAGCATGGGTCTCAGTGGTGTTATGATCCGGGATGGGTGGCAGGCCATCACAGTGCTGCTCCAGGGCGTGCCACAGCTGAAGGTAACGAAAAAATTGTGAGCTATTCATGTCATATGGGTTCTTTAAGGCACTGAAAGGAGTATATTGTATTCCCTTCCCAAATGTCCCGTGGCTTGGAAATGCCTATAATGTCTCAGATTTGGAAGCCTTTTAGAGTTGCTGTGTGATGTAGCCATGTTCCCGAATACAGTGGTGTTACCCCAGTTGGTATGCCGTGCCACTTAATCCACTTCAATGCGTGATGCCACCAAATTATTGATCTCACAGTCGCTGGGGGAAGAGCAGCGAGTGTATATGACCCATATGAGACCCAATACATTTTATTGCTCAATTTTCTGAAGTTCCATAGCTATCGCAGTTTCTGTGCGGTTCACAATTAGCCAATCGTTAATTGGACTGATGTGGCTGGCCCAATAGAATAGTTGTATGTCTGCGATCCCCAGTCCCCCATCAAATGGTCTCAGTACGCATTTGCCAAAAGCATCCTCGGTTGCCCTCCCATCCACCGAAATTTCACTTTAGCTGTTTGCAGGGATGAGAAAAACTGGGAAGGCAGAGTGTGGGGATAATTCTGGAGAGGGTAGAGTAATCGGGGAAGAGAGATCATCTTAAATAGGGCTCCCTACCTGCTACATTGAGGAGGAGGGTTTACCGTTTATCTGTATCCTTCCTCACGCAGGTGATCAGGGGCGCAATATTCTTTTCCAATGCCTTCTACCTAGTGTGGGTGAAGAGCATGCCAAGATATTTGAAATGTTGATCTGCCCACTGAAGGGTGGTGGTCAGTCTGATGTTGCATTGTGTGCCAGTCAGAGGTATGTATATAGACTTGGACCAGTTCACAGTGAGGCCAGATGTATCGGCATAGATCTGGAGCATTTGCATCAGCTGGGGCAAGGAGGTCTCGGGATTGCTCATACATACTAGGGTTTCATATGTGTAAAGCGAGATCCCATCTTCCACACCCCCAAGCCATCGAAAGCCGCTGAGCTGGGCATTGCATCTGATCTACACGGCCAGCGGTTCTACAATCAGTACCAACAGAAGAGGGAGAGTGGGCATCCCTGTCGTGTGTCACGTTCAATAGCACACACAGGGGCTACTTCCCCATTAACCTTGACTCTCGCCCATGGTTTAGCATAGAGTATCGCTACGTGGCGTCAACAGCCCAGACCAAAATTCATGCTTTCCAGTACCCGCAACATAAAGTCCCATCTGACTGAATCAAAAGCTTTCTCAAAGTCTATGGATACCAGGGCTCTACGGTCCTGCACCCCGGCCATCACGGTGTGAAGGTGTCGCAGGCAGTGACGGGTACCACAATGTGGCATAAATCCATTCTGGTCCAGGTGCGCCAGCGTCCTGCTGACCCTCAGTAGCCTATTCGCCAAGATTTTTGCAAGGAGTTTTGTCTCCAAGTTAATCAGGGAGATGGGTCGGTAAGACGAGCATTGGGTGGCTGGGTTCCTGGGCTTAGGATCACTGAAATGGCAGAGCTTTGTAGGATGTATGGCAGTTCACCTGAGTGGAGGGCCTCGGTGTACATGCCCATCATCATCAGTGTCAGATGGGACATGTATTTCTTAAAAAATTCAAGCCGGTACCCATTAGAACTGGGGGTCTTCCATGCTGGGACGGATAGCGCAGGTATTATGAGGTCATTGACAATGGGGAGGTCACGTACAGTCTGGAGCAACGGTTGCTCCATGTAATAGGTTGGAAACTCCCGGGCAATGTGGACTGAATCTGTTAGCAAGTCGCCAGTTGATACGGTTACACTAGGCATGATATAGGTCTCCAGCTCCTTGTTTGCTAACCAATACAATATCTTCCCAGCCTTGTCTCCCATTTTGTATAAAATATATTGTGTTACCAACTGTGTAAGGGATGCAGCTTCCAGCAATTTGTGCTTGAGCTATAACCTAAACATTGCTTTCCTAAAAATTGTTGATCCTAAATTATTATTTTAAGGGCCTTTCGGGGGTCTTGTCTAGACCCCGAAGGATGTTGACCCCGGAATAAAAATACATTAAGTCAAATTAATCTTACCCTACACAACTTTCAAAAACATGGAGGTTCAGTTAAAATGTAGAATCATTACAGAAGCAAAAGCAGTAGTTAGTTCAATTCAAAACGCAAATACTTCACAAAATGCAAATAAATTGGAATTAGCATAGGGCTCTATTCTAAGTAAATAGCCAGAACCAAATATGGTTTATCACCTGCAAAATAATGCAAGTCAAGGGCAAATCCTGAAAATCTCCAAGTATTGAGTCAAAAGACAGACTAACGAGGAGTTTGCTCTCTAGGGAAAGTCAAGAGTCTAGCTCACTTCCCAAATACAGCATGTTATATAGGTTTATCAACCAGAGGAACCACACTGTCAGCATGGTGTGAAACAGTAATATATCAGAAGATCCAATAATACAACAGAAAACAGATATTATACATTTCTCTATATATAGCCTCCTCACCCTTCATATTTTGATCATCAACCATAAAACATTAACTACATTCACATTCCCTAATCCTTTCAAATGTTTCTGAATTTTCAGATTTCTCACACATCATACACACAGAGTCTTTCTTCTCTTGATCAATTCCACGTCTAGGATGTATTTTCAAATTTCTGACTCTTAATTCAGCTTCTTCTTGCAACTCAACCACTTTTGCTTCACCCATACTTCTACAAAATTTCACACTTCTCTCAGTAAATTCTCTAATAAAGTGTTGTTCTACATCGGTCAATCTATGGGGCACATGCATCAAACTCCTCATTTACGATTACCAAATAGCGATTTTTAAGGAATTGCTATTTGGTAATTGCAAATGCCTATGCATGTAGGAATTGCAATAGAATTTGCGATTCCTTAACATTAGCTAATAGCGATTCTGAAATTGCGAATCGCTATTAGCTAATGCGACTCCATTCATTCCTATGGGCCTACAGGCCCTTAGGAAGGAATGGTAATGCATTCGCAAATTGCGATTACCAAATTGGTAATCGCAAATTGCAAATGCAAATCCAAGGGTGCCCAGGGGCCTAAGGCCCCCCGAAGCACCCCCCAAAAAAAGGTAAGTGTGCACATGTGTAGTAGCACACAGGTGCCCTAAGGGCATCTGTGCGCTACATGGCACTTTGAAAAATGCATTTTTGTGCATTTTTCAAAGCATGCACAAATTACCATCAACTTGAAGTTGATGGTAATTAGCGTTTCCTAAATGCACAGTTTGCATTTAGGAAAGGCTACATGCGTCAGCATTAGGGAATCGCAAATTGCGATTCCCTAAATGCATTTGCAATTTAGGTAATCGCAAATAATTGCGATTACCTGAATTGCGAATTTCAAGCCTTTGATGCATTGGAAAAGGCCCTTTTCCATTCGCAAACGGCCCGATTCTGCGAATCGGCCCGTTTGCTACCGGAAAAAGGCTAGATGCATGTGCCCCTATATTCACTAATTAGTTTATCTAATTGGTCTAATATGCTCTGTATTACAACCTAATTTCCCAGTTTATAATTGGATTCTCCAAAGGAAGATCAATATTTACATCATTTATCTCTAAGAAATCTTGACCACGGAGAATCAACATGAAAATACTACACAACAAGCCATAGAAGAGTGAAAGTTGACTGTAGGTTGCCCCCTCTGAAACAGAAGTTGGCAGGTTTGTGCACACATAACAATTTGTCACATTGACTATGACAAAGTACTCATTTAACAAACAAGTATACATATTTTCACTGTAATCATTTTGGAACTATCCTTATGATCGAGCCTTTTATCCCTCTGTGCGTTGTTACTGTTATGCAACTCAATTTCACATTTAGGAGAATCATATCCAGCTGAGGTCTGAAGGATCACTAAAATAGCTATCAAAATTATTAAGAGTAAATTTGTAAAAAAATATTCTTAATGCTAAGTAAAGCCATTCAATTTTGACTATAATCCTTCTAGAAAACCCTGTCAAACAAAATCTGAACTACTATAGTACAAAAAAAATTCAAAGTCTTCAAAAGTTAATAAAGTTCATGAGAAACCTGCTTTCTTTGACTGCACAGCTAAGCTACAAAACATTATCTTCTTTAGATGCAAGTAAGCAGACTCTGGCTAAGAAATGCAATTTAGGCACTTTAAAAATTAAAAAATTGTAATTTACAATTTCAGCACTCCGTCAAAAATGATTCAATTTTGATTTTCTTCTATTCACAACAGGTTCATGGAGGTTCTTAAAAATGAACTGTTAGTCGTTCAAGTTAATGTCTGTTTACTCTAGTTCATTCTTAGTTAAATATGTCCATTTAGTTGCTGCATGCTTCTTGTTTGGCACTCTTACTCTTGTAGAACTTCTGATCACTGGTTGTTGTAATGTATGTAATGTAAAATTGTTTTATATAGCGCACAATTACCTGGTGGTGTCTTAGCGCTAGCGATTAGACGACAGAAACAAAAAGCAAAACTGGAAAGGGGCACTAAACTTGACTGAAGGATTCAATAAAGGGCCAGGTCTTCAACTGCTTCCTAAACTGCAGCACAATGGGTTGGAAACGTAGAGTTAGTGGCAGTGAATTCCAGAGTTTCCCCACACAGAAGGAAAATGCCTTCCACCCATCTTGCTTTGTTTATTCTGGGAATAGTTACCATTCAAGCTGAGTTGGATCTAAGATGCCTACTGGGAGTGTACCAAGAGAGCAGTTTCTGAAAGTATACTGGACCGGTCTGATGAAGGGCTTTATGGACCAGGAATAGTGCCTTGAAAAAGATCCGCTTATTGACTGGGAGCAAGTGCAAACCATGCATTGATTGGGATATAGACGTGAACTTGGGAATTTTTAATAGCATTCTGGCAGCTGGATTCTGTAGAGATTGAAGTTTTTTCACCAGATGCTTATGAGTGCCCAAATACAGAACATTACAGTGGTCCACCTTCAAGAAGATAAGTGCCATCATCACTGTCTTTTACAGTTCCAGGGGAATGAATGGGAAAATCTTCTTAAGGACCCTGAACACAAAAAAGCCTGATGAGGTGGTCTGATTTATTTGTTCTGAGAAGCATAATTTGGTGTCATAGATGACTCTCAGGTTTCTTGCTTTTTGAGCTGGCAAGGTTAGGGGTTCTAAATCCGAGGGCCACCATGATGAGTTCCGAAAGGCGGTCTCATTTCCAAAAAGCAGGACCTAGTTTTTTTCTGAATTTAACTTCAGACAATTTCTTTGCATCCAGTTTGCAATTTGAGACATGCAGGTACAGACATTTTTTGCCTCTTCTTTAATGTCCGATGATATGGACACCACAATTTGTGTATCATCGGCATAGGAGAATGCTGCCAGGCCATGACTGCAAATTAGATTAATCAAGGAGGCAACAAAGATATTAAAAAGAGTGGGGCTGAGGGAGGACCCTTGAGGCACCCCACAAGGGAGGGAGAAGGATGAGGAACTGGAATCTCCCATCTCCACGAGCTGTTGCATATCACTTAGGAAAGAGCTCAGCAGAGCCGGAGCGGAGTTCCTAAAACCAAGCGAGTTCAGCCGGTTTATGAGGAGTGAGTTGTGGACCATGTCAAAAGTGGCAGATAGATCTAATAAAATCAATGCCGCTTTGCCGCCCTTGTCGATCACCATTTTCAGTTCCTCAGAGGCTGCTACCAGAGCTGATTCGGTACAGTGGTTTGCCCTGAAACCGTACTGTGTGGAGTCAAGAAGCTGGTTGGCATCTAGGAATGATAATATTTCCTCATTTATTGCCTTCTCTAATATCTTAGCCGGAAAGGGAAGGCGAGATATAGGCCTATAGCTTTTCACATCTTTTGGATCCAGAGAGGGTTTTTTAATCAGAGGCAGAATGGAGGCTTTTTTTCTATAGGGCCGGAAACTGCCCTGTGGTCAGTATCTCATTTAGTAATTCCATAAGTGGATCAGCAACTGAGCTGGAGATCAGATTAAAGACCTGGTTGGAAGCAGGGGTCCGAGGGAGCCCCAGATTTGAGGGAATTACTAAGGCTAATCAATTTTACGTAGTGAAAAGGGTGAACTTTTCAAATTTGTGGGTGTCTGGGTCCCTATGGAATTGTTGTGAATCCAGTTCCTATGCAAAGGTTGGAGCCCCTCCTATACCCAAGGTGTTCTGGGTAAGATTGAAATCTTGAAAGATAGAAGTAACTTTGGTCTGGAAAAAATCTGCCAGTTTATTGCAGAAGGACTGGTCAGGGTTAAAAGTATTGCTGTTGCTCCAGTTTGACAAAGACTAAACCGTTTTGAATAGCTCCCAGATTTTATTTTTTGCTAAGCTTATCTTCTCAGTGAAGTATTTAGACTTAGCTGCTTTAATTAGCCCCTTGTACTTCACAAATAATTTTTTATACTTAATCTTTTCTTCCGGGCAATATTGATTTTTCCACCTGCACTCTTGGAGCCTACATTTCAGTTGGAAGACTTTTAGTTCTTGTGGGTATCATGGGGCTGATGGGTTTTTCCTATGATATTTTATTAGTGTTTTTGGTACCAGTCTCAGGACTGCTGATCCTAACCAGTGAGTGTAGTTTATTGCTGCTTTGTTCACATTGTTATCTGAGACTGGGTTCGAGTTGGAAAGAATATCCTTCAGTTCGTGAACATTAAGCTTTTTCCAGGGCTGAAACTTGAGGGTTCGAAGTGCATTGGTACAAGGGCCTTTATTCGGGGGGACCACAAGTGAAAGAAAAATGGCCTTGTGGTCCGACCACACTGTAGGCAGGACCTTGTCCACGCTAAGTTTCTGATTATTTGTAAATACTCCATCCAAAGTGTGTTTTGCCTGATGAGTGGGTTCCTCTATTAACTGCTTAAGGTCAAAGCTCTTAAGATTATCCACCAAATCATCCGTGTTGGAGTTCTTTGTGAGCTCTAGGTGAAAGTTAAAATCGCCCACAATCATGGAGCTAAAATAATTTACACATGATTCCATGAAGTCCTGAACCTTTCGGATAAAGATGCCCCTGAGGCCTGGTGGTCGGTAGATCAGTAATCCCTGAAAAGTGTATGTGTTGTTTGGTTTCAAGCTGAAACGAAGTGCATCCCATTCCAGATGAGGGATGGGCTGAAAGTTTGCTATGATCGAGTTGTGATAAACAAAGGCAATTCCTCCGCCCTTTTTGTGTACTCGGTCCAGTCTTTCGATATTGTAGCCCATTGGAATGGCAATTTTGAGGTCTGGGTCTGAGGAGCTGTCTGCCCAGGTCTTTGTAGGAAATTTGATGTCCGGTTTATTTTTTGGTCATGAAATCAGCAAATTCATATTTGTTTTTGATAAGAGACCTCGTATTAAGTACTACACAGGAAACCACCCTCCCTGGATTCTGTCTTTCAGTTGTCCCTGCAGGGATTGTCGGAAAAGTAGCTTGACCTTACTGGACGTGGGAGTCTTTGCTAAAAGCAAAGTTACATGCTTGACATTTATAACAGTCGAAGGTGGTGCTCCAATTATGGGTATTTCTAAAGACAATGGTCCCTAGACTGTCAAAATGAGGTGCGAATTAATATAGACCCATTCAGTACTATATTCTTTGTCCAGCCGGACAGGTTTTTAATATTACACAGTGAAAATATAACATGAAATAAATTAAAGAAATTCCAAGTGGGACACAGCCTGCGTCCTACTAACATAGACAAACAACATTAGGTGAAAGAGTGAGGCAAAGGAAGACTTGTCTGCATTTAAGTTTGATAAAAATTCAGCAGACAGAATACTGTGAAGACACCATTACAATTTCATCATTACATTATAGTCAATGTATATGGTGTACATTATGTCGACGACGTTTCGATCCCTTAATTAATTAGTGGGATCATCTTCAGGACATTTAGGATGACATGCCAAAACCGGCGAACCGGAAGTTCCAAACCGAAATGCGTCAAAATTGATTAAGCCGCTGACGGGCCTGATGCGTGCCGGGGGCAGCTACAATGGCTTCCGGGACCATTAGTTTAAGGTGAATTAATAAAGTAGAACCTTCTCGGTCAACTAGACACAATTAAGGGGGAGCCGCGTGCGCGATCTCCGTAATAGAGAAATCCGAGCAAGTCTGGGCTTCTTGCTTATACTTGTGGTCCCGGCGGAGTGTCTGAGTGAATCCTCAGTGCTATCTCATGTTATATTTTCACTGTGTAATATTAAAAACCTGTCCGGCTGGACAAAGAATATAGTACTGAATGGGTCTATATTAATTCGCACCTCATTTTGACTGTCTAGGGACCATTGTCTTTAGAAATAGTAACGTACCCAAGGTCCTGGACCAATTGTATATTGGGTTCCCTTGTATTTTGTACCAATTATGGGTATGGCAGAGATTGGGCTTGCCAGCATTACATAGTGCCAGAAGAGCTTTTTTAGTATACCTTACAAATAGGGCAGGGGGCCTGGTGCTGTCCAGGCATGGACGGCACAGCTGGGCTTGCCTTTAGCACGCCAGCGGCGCATCCGATGAGCACGTCCGCAGCGCGACCGGGCCTTCATCATTTTTTTTTATCCCCTGAGGCGCGGTAGGCTAGACCGCTAACCTCTATGATGGCGGCAAGCAGAGAGCGGAAGTAAGATGCTCACCGTTGGCTTTCTCTGCGCAATTGGGACAAACCCGCGGCGAACCGGAAAGTCAAGGGGTCATGTGAGGTAAGTTGTGCTTCTGGATAAAATGTGTGGTACACCCCTAATCAGGATAAAAGTTTGAACATAATAGTTAAAAACAAGGGACCATGCGGGGAAAAAATAAAACCAAAGCCAGCCTTACTACTTCGGATGATTAAAGGGTAAGAGGTCCTACGGAGAAAATAGCAGGAAAGCCCACCTTACTGGGTCTGATCACAGCTTGTGCCCGGGCCTTCACCGGCTTTTATCCCCTGAGGCGCAGTAGGCTAGACCGCTATCCTCTATGATGGCGGCAAGCAGAGAGCGGAAGTGAGATGCTCACCGTTGGCTTTCTCTGCGCAAATGGGACAAACCCGCGGCGGACCGGAAAGTTCAGGGGTCCTGTGAAGTGAGTTGTGCTTCTGGATAAAATGTGTGGTACACCCCTAATCAGGATAAATGTTTGAACATAATAGTTAAAAACAAGGGGCCAAAAAAATAAAACCAAAGCCAACCTTACTACTTTGGATGCTTAAAGGGTAAGAGGTCCTATACAAAAAAATAGCAGTGAAGCCCACCTTACTGCGTTGGATCATAGCTGCGTGCCCGGGCCTTCACAGGTTCACCACTTGTTCTGACTGTCTGTCACTCAGATCTGCTTCTGTTTGTTTGTCTCTTGTTCTGCTTCTATTTGTTTGTCTCTTCTTCAATTGTTTCTATTCTGTGATCTGTCTTTGACACTCTTTTACTCACTCTCACTCTCACTCTCTCAGGTCATCCATTTTGGATCAAACTTACATCATCACACCCATTCATGACAACTGATGCGTCTTCATCTTCACTTGCCACTTGATCTACAATGGTTTTGACTGAAACAAGTTGATTTGCTCTGTAGGCTGTTTGAAATTTGAACTTTTGCTTTCTGATTTTATTGAGTTTGAGTTTTTTGTTGTGCATGCTCTTATTGTTGTTGCACAATTCGAACTCCACCTCCCTCTGTATCCACATAACAAACTTGAGTTTGACACTGTGAGTCAATTTCACCTGGGAAGAGATAGAGCAATCTCCATAAGCCAAACCTTTACAATACTCCAGAACAAGATCATCAGAAATGTTCAAAAGTGCAGATGAAGGCGAAAGTCCAGTCACTTTATTAAGTGTGCTTCTTAAACTCATCAATACTAGTGGTAGAGGAGCAGGCCATTTCAATGATGTCAAATTACACACTTTGGGAAACTTTGATTTAAAGTGCAGGTGATTCTCTCAACACCTGATGCTTCTGGTAGTTAGTGAGAGCACGGAAATCTCATAAAATTTTTAAAAGTAGCTCCACTTCAACCTTGCTAAGTGAACTTCCAATTTCTTTGCCTTTTCGTGTTGATGAATCTTTGCCACCATATTAGAAAGGAGCACAACCCAAACACATCTCTAAAATAAACATTTTCTTCAACTTTAGATGTTCAGTCAATAGTGAGAGGTTTGGAGAAATGTTAAGAGTTTATTTTCTCTTTCAGAGATTAGCCTGTATTTTTGTCTTTTTATTTAGATTAGTCAAATAAATCCAATTACAGAAATTTGGAGAAAATTTGGTTAGAACAAGCATACAAAATAACAGTGTGTCCCATAAAAAAACGAGTTCCTATCCTAATCTAAAGGGCCCAACCTTTCCTAGCAAGAACCCATAAAGAGTTCCTTTTGGAAAAGAGCAAGTAAATTTTTAGAGCAAAAGGCTGATAGTTATGAAAAAGGTCGAACTCTCCATAAAGAGGAGTTCCTAAAACTTAGCCGAGTTCCCTAACAGCTGCATTAGCAACCGTTGAGACAAGTAAAGGAATTTTTCACAGCAGTAGCTATGATCTGCATAAGATAGAAAGTCTCCTCACAAATTGCAAGGAAAAGAAATCACTGTTAGCAGTAGCTTAGGGCAATTCAGATTAGCACAACAAAGTGCTAAGGGACATGGCAGGGTAGGTGTGCATAGAATGCCTTAACTCTCTAGCTAGGAACACGTACTATATAGAAAGCACAAAACATGTTGCAAAAACAGGTGGTTATGTCATCTATAGCCAACGAGGAAGGACATTCCGATGGTCCGTCGCCTTCTCCCTAGATTCCCACAGTAAATGTCCATGTCGATATGTAGTTATTTGAATGTGGCTACAGCATATTAACAAAAGATAGATATAGGAAGGTTCTCAGGAGAACCTTTGCAAGCCGGATCTGTGAACTCTTCAGTGTCCCATTGTGTAACAATAGTCTGCTCTATGAAATGAAACATTACTACCTAACATGTCCTGGTTAGAGCATGGAATTTAAACCTACAATGAGCATTTCTTTCATTATTATATTTGTTTATTATAAGCATATGGCATAGAAAACAATCTAAAATATAATAAGTCATATGGTGTGAGGAAGGAAAAATAATACATTTTACAGCAAACTGGACATTTCATGAAGATGTCAAGTTCTACAGTTCAGTTATAACGTTAAATAATCATTTTACAGAAAGGCATTTATTTTCTTAAAGGGATAGGAAAGAATCAAGAAACTATTGAGGCCTAGCAGTGAAAAAATGATAGAAATGGGAGCTTTTTGCAAAAATAAGCAGCTTTTTGCATGTTTAATAAAGGCGCATTTCTAGTCACTATTTTAATAGGCATTTTCTATGTTACTGTTAAGGCACATTACTATATTATTATGAGGTTAAATTTATGTAAACAAATTCAATTCCAAAATAGCTATAGGAGGGTTTTTGCCCCAGCTTAAGTGCCATACATAACATTTTCATTAATTCACTTATAAAATGACTGCCCTTACCTGACTCCTGAAGTTGGCAAAATGAATATAGGGATCAACTCTATGAACAAGAGCTTGGCTACAGTTAAGCTATCACATCTTCTAGTTGGATATGCTGCTTTCCACAAGAAAAAAAGTCAAACAGTGACTAAAGTGTATCTTTCACCATTATGTGGAGGCATCTCAACAAGGTCAATCTAGAACCTGGTGAAAGGGACTTCAGAATGTCCAATGTGACTTTAAGTTACAGATGTCTTTTTTTTCAACATTTAACTGCTGACAGTTAACACAATTCTGACATAAGCTTTCAGCAAAAACTCTGAAATGAGGAGTAAACTAAAACTACTTAAAAATCTTTAGCAACGTACATACAAAATGTACTTACCTTTTAAATACAATGCACCCCACCGTATGGGCCTTTAGGGCCTACGTTAGGGGTGACTTATATGTATTAAAAAGAAAGGTTTACGCCTGGCGAAAGGTTTATGTGTCTGGTCAAAATGGCGCTTTAAAACTGCACTAGAGGCTGCAATGCAGGGGCGGCTGGTGCTTGAGAGCGTGAGGGGTGTTGCCCTGTCATCATGGGGGTGGTGAAGAAGGAAATTAGAGCATCTTAGCAGAGAAAGGATATCGGATGCTCATGATGTACCAGTGTAGGTTGTTGTTTTTTTTTCGATACATCACTCGCAGACCAGAACCATCTTGGATTTCGACTCATTGCTTCCCCCTATAGTCTGGATTCGATGCAACACTTCTCCTGCATGCAGCAGAACTGATGCATCACCTCCCCGTGGACTCAGGAACTGACGCATCGCTGTGCTTCCCTACTCTGCGGCTTTTTTTGCCTTGTGGATTTTTACGCATTTGAGGCACTTTGTGTAAAATCAGCGCATCCATAGAGTTCTATGGACAGATTTGCTTGAAGCCTTTTAAAAGTCATATTTTGAGTTGTGTATGTTGGATTTTTGTCGTTTTGGTCTTGTTTGCACAGGGACTGTAGTTTCATTTAGAGGGGCAGAAAGTTCAGCTTAAAAGTATTTCTGAAACAAAGGTATCTCCTTTGAAGCGTTGGTTTATTTCGGGGGAGTGAAAGATTAATGTAAACCACATGCACTTAATTTAAACTGTAAGACTGGACATGTATTTTACAACCTATTGCTGTGATCATATAGAGGTAGGCAATCAAACAAATTAACAGGGAGATCCGGGCCAGAGCAGAGCCAAGGGGCTGAATGTACTCTGAGAGCCCTTGCTCAAGCTGAGTCGAGTCCTGCAAGTATTTGTCAAGTTAATCATGCAACAAATGTCATGTAAAGTGTGATAATGCCTCCTCAAAATTTAAAACTGCAAATGAAATGAAATGAAAATGATATTTATGAAGCGCATAGTTACCCGCGGGCATCCCAGCGCTGTGGGCAAGTCGAATCAGCTGTGACACGATCAATTGGGGAAAAGCCAAGTTTTAAGCATCTTACGGAATGACATGTAGTTGGGTTCCTTTCGGAGCTGCAGAGGAAGTGAGTTCCATAGCTTAGCGGCGTTGTAAGAAAAAAGACGTCCGCCGCTTCGGGCCTTCTTAATTCTAGGCACAGACGCCAAATGAAGATTATTTGAGCGAAGGTCCCTAGTAGCTAAATAGGGCTGGATCAAAGATGAGATAATAGGAGGTCCATTCCCTCCTATCAGCCTGTGAGTGATACACAAAGCTTTAAAATGGACTCTTTCCAAAACTGGAAGCCAATGGAGAGCCTTTAGGGCAGGCCTTGCTGTTTGGCGACTATGAATTCCCATAAGAATCCTAGCGGCACAGTTCTGCACAGTTTGAAGTTTGGCCAACACCAGGCTAGGGGCAGCAAGGTACAGTGCATTTCCGTAGTCCAAACGAGATAAAATAAGCGATTGGACTACAAGCTTTCTAACCTGGTGGGGTAGCAGAGAAAGCACTTTGCGCAGCATTCTTAAAATGCAAAAACAGGAGGCAACAACCTTTCTGGCTTGGGTTTTAAAACCGAGCTCAGAGTCAAGCCAAACACCAAGGCTCTTTATCTCTGATTTAGGGGCCGGCATGGGGCCCATACAAGTAGGCCAAGTGGAAGCTATTTCAGAGAGAGAAGGTTTGCCAAGGAGCATAAGCTCAGTCTTGTCCCCATTAAGTTTAAGATGGGAATGTTTCATCCATCTCATCACTTCCTCGAGACAAGGGCCAAGACAAGTAGATGCTTTATTGGTGTGGTTCAAAGCGACGACCAATTGAGTGTCGTCGGCATAAGTGACAATTTGCACCCCAAATGGAAGAACAATGTCAGCAAGAGGAGCCATGTAAACATTACAAAGAGTGGGGCTCAAGGACGACCCCTGAGGAACCCCACAATGAAGAGGTCGAGGAGTAAATGTCTTTAACATGTGGCAGCTTAGTCATTAATAAGTCACACAATTGGTTCATTGGGAGGTGTTGAAGAAAAAGGGGGATTGGTGAAATATTATATTTGTCAAAGATCACGCAGTTTGGTTCAGCAGTGAAGCCGCAATTATTCTCAGGTTTTCTGGTTCAAATCAGCCACTAAATAGGTATCTATTTATCTGTTCTTTTTTACCCCAAATGTTAATGCTTTGTGTTAGACCTGTCAGCCCTAGGGTGGTCTTTCCCAATTTCTTTTCCTTTTTCGCCTCCTTTTTGCCACCATATTTTTACTGGACCTAGGTCTCTGGGCACCTTGCCACTGCTAGCCAGTGCTGAGGTGCAGGTGCTCTCTCTCACTCAAGATGGCTGCCACAGGCCCCTGCTACTGCAGAGGGGCCTGACACGCATACACACTAGTAGCCAGGGTCAGGCTGGGGTATAGGGATACAGTATCCATTCCATCCCCGCCTCTGGGCCACATAGCCAGGCATGTAGAAGGTTCCAGAACCTTCCGGGCTGTGGGAGGAGTTATGTTTTGCCGCCTTTGGGAGAGTCACCTGACCTAGGAGTATAAAAGGCTTGGAGGGAAACTTTCTAGTCAGTTGATGAGGCACCACTGAACCTGGGAGAACCTCCGCCGGAGTATAGGCTTTAGGGCCTAGGGGGAGACCTACACTACTGCTGCTGACAGGGCTGAGGCCCTGCTGTAGTAAGATAGCTGAGGAACGCCCACCACCCACTGACCTTGCCCAGTGTGAGGGGACCCAGGGAACCACCTTCAGCGTGCGGGGAGGAACACCAAGCACTCCCAGACCACCAACTCATCCCCCCCCTCATAAGAAGGAACTTCTGACAGGAAACTTTGACAAGGAACTTATAACAAGGAACTTCTGACAAGAAACTTACAACCAGAAGCACCTAAGAAGCAACCAAGCTGAAGCAGTCGCAAGACCCTTAACTTGAGGAGGCCTGACCGTCCAGCAAGGCCTAAAGCCTAAAACTGCCCGACTGGGGATCACCAGGTAAAGCGCCGTGCCCTGAAGCGCTAAACCTTCACCCCCCTATTCATTTTTGCCTGTTGCTGGGCTGCCCCCAAGTACTTTGCCAGTCAGCCCTGCCCACAGGCTGCTGGTGCACCCTGCGTTCTGTTGCCCCTCAGGTCACTGACCTTATGAAGGAGATCACCGCCGTGGCCGCCGCCGCCTGAGAAGAGGCACCGTGTGGTGAGGTGCGCCGTCGCGCCCTCACCGGGGGAAGCGCTGAGGTGAGGGAAGCCCCTCAGGTGTGTGTGGTGAGGAGCGCCGTCCGCGCCCTCACCGAAGCCTCCAGAGACTGGTGCCTGGGCCCTCATCGCCGCCGTCGCGGCCAAAGAATTGCCCCCGCCGCCGTCGCGGCCGAAGAATCGCCTCACCGCCGCCGTCGCGGCCAAAGAATTGCCACCGCCGCCGTCGCGGCCCAAGAAATCGCCAGCGCGATCTACGGCGAGGCCTCCAGGCCCCGCAGACGCCGTTGCCGAGCAACCAGGGGTCGCCCGGCGTGACCCAGGAAGGCCGCGCACCGATTGGGCGCCGGCCCCCAGTCACGCCCCCAGCGCCGAAGGAAGCCCGGGAAGAGCCCCGGCAGTGCAGAGGGAGACGGGGAGCTGGCCGGAGATGACTGCCGGCTCCCGCTCCCTTCCCCGGCAACCCTGAGCCCCCAACTTCTCTTACCTTGATCCCGGGGGCCGGAGGAGGGTGATCCCGGCCCCCGCAACGCGCCGTGAGCCAGTCCCGGAAGCCCGCAACGTGCCGCACAGTCACTCCCTGATCCCGGGGGCCGGAGGAAGGTGATACCGGCCCCCGCAACGACCCGCAATACCGGCCAGAAGGCCGAGGCACCCCCGACCGGGCCCCGCCCTACAGAACACAGGCCGGCCCGGAAGATCGCCAGTCGCCCTGAAGCGCGACCAACGACCAACACCGCAGGTGAGCCCTGGAGGCCCCTAGGGCCCATAAGACGCCACTGGGGGCCGGGGGCCACTATTAACCCTTGAGATTTTAGTCCTACGAGGCGAGGCCCCAGAGAGGAGTGGGCCTGGCCTGAGTTAACCCCTGAGGGACCTAGAAGCCCCAGAATACAGGACATGTTGAGGGATTCCCCTCATAGTTCATTCAGGTAATGATGATGCCCACAGTATTTAATAATTTATGCCGATGCCTATTATAATTACTGCCTAGGCCATGGTTTTAACTGTTAAGTCTTTACCACAAGGGGAAAGTGTTTAATTGAGTTGAGCTGA
The DNA here is from genome assembly GCA_963921515.1 of Calotriton arnoldi. Classification (NCBI taxonomy): domain Eukaryota; kingdom Metazoa; phylum Chordata; class Amphibia; order Caudata; family Salamandridae; genus Calotriton; species Calotriton arnoldi. The sequence continues at coordinate 1,603,749 of CAWUFW010001923.1, read as the reverse complement.
AGTGTACACCGCCAAGAGTTGAAGTATTTTATGTTACAGGTGTACTGGAGTTGCGACGCCCACTGTACTGAATGTGGGTGCGCCTAGATTAATGCAGGCCTATTTAAATGTAACGTGAAAAGCCTTCTTTCATATAATTGAATATGCTAAAGTGAACTGTATGTTTAGGCCTATGTTTTATTAACGTACCTTGAGATCATTATTAAGTGCTACGTGTAGGAGATAATTCCTGCGGCCTCTTAGTGGCCTACAATGTTGATGAGCTATGCAGCTTTATTTAAAATGTGCACCAGTTGAGTAATATAATGAATTTGAATGTAGATCTGAATTAACCTGCCTTATCTGATGCCAACTTGATTTATTTATAAAAGATCTTGATTTTAAATACAAAAGCCTGGTGTGGTGTCATGTTATTGCGTTCGCATTTGTGAGTCAAAGTGAGAGTGTGCTGCACAACTGCCTTACACATTGCCTTCGCGTGCCTTTCCCGCTTCACGCCATGCTACCGTGTCGGACTCGGTAACCCCGGTTCCAACATTTGGTGTTCAGCGGTTGGATAAGGACTGGTGCTTGTGCAGCACCCTACAGTGACTCAGTGTGCGCCGCAATTAGACACCTATTGTAATGAGAGTGCTAGGAATTCTATGGTAATTGCCGACTGTGTACATTCCTGCGTTAGACCTGTTACCTACAGTTTAGAACCCCTTCCTTAAATTGTCTGGGACCCCACCTAGGAGGATGGAGTTTGAGTTAGCCAACCTAGAAAGGTATACGGTGACACAGCTCAAGGAGTTCTGCCTAGAGAGGGGTGTGGCCATCAAGCGAGGCGCCAGGAAGGAGGTGCTTCAGAAAGCTTTGAGGGCATGGGTAATGGCCCACCCGGAGGGAAGAGGGGATGAGGAGCAGGGGGAGACAGACAACCCAGGAGAACTGGACCTACTGCGCATTGATGTTAGCGAGAATGTGTTGCCAGGAAGACGTTCCAGGGCAGGCAGTAGTGCGTCAGGGGGAAGTTTGTCACCAGAGGAATTGGAGGACAGAAGGGAGCAGAGGCAATTAACATTAGAACTTGCTAGGATGGAAAGAGACGGAGAACAGGCAAGGCTAGCCATGGAGGAAAGGAAGCTTGTACATGAGCTTAGCCTGAAGGAGCTAGAGCTCCGGACCTTGCAGATGGAGATGCAGGGCAAAATGAATGGTGGCAGCGTACCTGCTGGGGTTCCACAGGAGCCCAAATTCTATTTACCCAGAGAGGTGATGGCCAGTTTTAGTGTAGGTGATGACATCGACAAGTGGTTGGCGGCCTACGAGGTGGCTCTGGTGGCCCATAGAGTTCCTGAGAACTACTGGGGGGGAGGTCTTTATAGGTACATACCTCCACTAGTAAGGGACACACTTTTAACTTTGGATAAGGGGGAGCAGACTAACTACCCTATCATGAAGGAGGCCCTGCTCAAGAAGTTTGGCCTCACCCCAGAGAAGTACCGCCAAAAGTTCCGCAACAGCCACAAGCTTCACACACAAAACTGGGTAGATTTTTTTGACTATGCCCGGAAGGCATTGGAGGGTTGGGTGCGTGGCAGCAACGTTGACAATTACAAAGGGCTGTACGACCTGTTCTTGAGAGAGCACCTCCTAGAGAAATGTTTTCCGGAGCTGCGCCAGTACTTGGTGGACCGCAAGCTGACCAATCCTAGGGAGCCTGCGGAGGAGGCAGACACGTGGGTCAGCACTCGGGTGTCCCACAAGGGAGCCGGGGCGGATCCCCCGAAAGGTGGACAGGGGCTCCCCCAGAAGAAAGAGGGGGAGATAAAAGAGGGAGTTCTTTAAAGGTCCCCAAAATAAACCGCCTGGGAGAGGGGTGGGTTCCCTATCCCAATCTGGATCTCAGAAACCCACTTATCCTGACAGGAGTCAGCAGCCCAGAACTGTCCGGTGCTACGAGTGCGGGGAGGTTGGACATTATAAGGGGGATCCCAAATGTCGCAAGAGAACCCCAGCCCCCACAGGAGGTAAGAGCCCCGGGGTGGCCAGTGTAGCGCTTGGGGAGGAGTTGTCCCTAGGTAGGGGAGGTGAGTGGACAGGCTTGACCTTAGTTTCCCTGGGGGATAGAGAGATCATCCCACGGGTTCAGGTACCCGCGAACACTGCCAAGTATCGGCAGAGGGTCCTGGTGAACGGGGAGGAGGTGGAGGCTCTGAGGGACACAGGTGCCAGCATGACGATGGTGAGACATCAGCTGGTGTCCCCAGAGCAGGTGATTCCTGAGGAATTCCACCCGGTTGTTATGGCTGATAATAGCCTGGGTCATTACCCCGTGGCCCAAGTTCCCTTTGGGTGGGGAGGAGTATCAGGTCTGTTGAAGGTTGCGGTGAGCCCTGCCATGCCAGTTGACTGTCTGCTGGGCAACGACTTGGAACATACTGCCTGGAGGGAGGTAGAGTTCAATGCCCATGCTGAGATGTTGGGATTACCAGGATGGACTTGCGCCGTCACGCGGTCCATGGCTGCCCGACAAGGAACTCAGCTGGGGTTGGAGCCTGAAAGAATGGCCCAGCCCACTGCTGGACGAGGAGATGTCCAGGAGGAGACACCCGGTGAGATGGATGGGGAGCCCGCGGAGGTGACCCCGGAGTCCGCTAAGGTGGTTGGTTTTCCCGTGGGGGACCTGCCGACCCCTGCAGAGTGGCAGGTGGAAGGAGGGCCTACCCGGGAGGAATTTTGCCGGGCGCAGAAAGAGTGCTCTACGCTTGAAGGCATGCGGCAACAGGCCGAAGCCCAAGCAGCTGGAAACGAGACTGGTAATTACCATGTCTACTGGGAGGATGGTCTCCTCTACAGTGAGCCTAAGGCTCCGGTGCATGGGTCCGCCCGAGCCGTGGTGGTCCCCCAATGCTACTGAGCCTTTCTGCTAGAGTTGGCACACGAGATACCACTAGCAGGACCCCTGGGCCAAGACAAGACGTTTGCGCGTCTAATCCCACATTTTTACTGGCCCAGGATGCGCGTCACTTCTGACACTTTTTGCAAGACTTGCACCACTTGCCAAGCGAGCGGCAAGACAGGGACTAAAGTGAAGGTCCCTCTAGAACCTCTCCCAGTTGTCGATACCCCTTTTGAGCGGGTAGGGATTGACATTGTCGGGCCATTGGACCCGCCGACTTCTGCAGGACATAGGTTCATTTTGGTGCTGGTAGACCACGCCACCCGGTACCCGGAGGCAATCCCTCTGAGGACCATCACTGCACCGGTGGTGGCGCGGGCCCTGATGGGGATTTTTACCCGAGTGGGATTCCCCAAGGTCGTGGTGTCAGATAGGGGCACGAATTTCATGTCGGCCTACATGCAGGCCATGTGGAAGGAATGTGGAGTGACCTACCGGTTCTCCACTCCTTACCACCCCCAGACGAACGGACTCGTGGAGCGCTTTAACAAAACCTTGAAGGGGATGATTAGGAGCCTACCCGAGGACTTGAGAAGAAAGTGGGACGTCCTCTTACCCTGTCTGCTCTTCTCCTACCGAGAGGTGCCGCAGAAGGGGGTCGGTTTCAGCCCCTTTGAGCTGCTCTATGGCCACCCCGTTCGGGGGCCCCTCAGTCTTCTCAAGGAGGGGTGGGAGAAGTCTTCCTCGAAGCTTCCCCGTGATGTGGTCAGCTATATGCTGGCATTCCGCAGCCAAGTGGCCAAGCTGTGGAAGGAGGCCTCGGACAATCTAGAGGCAAGTCAAGCCGTCATGAAGAAATGGTATGACCGGAACACGCGGACGGTAGAGTTAGACGCTGGACAGAAGGTGTGGGTCATGGAGCCAGGAGAGCTTAGCGCCCTCCAGGACCGGTGGACTGGGCCGTTTGAGATCTTGGAAAGGAGAGGCCAGACCACATATGTCGTTGATGTGAAGACCCCACGGCAACCCCACAGGGTGTTCCACGTCAACCGCCTGAAGCCCCACCAGGAGCGTTCAGAACTCACTCTCCTAATGATAACAGATGGAAGTGAGGAGGAGGAGAGTGAGCCTCTTCCAGACCTTCTGGCGGCCCATGAGAAGGATGGTTCGGTAGAGGGAGTGGTCCTCGCCCCATCCTTGACCCCAGAGCAACAGAGGGACTGCCGCCAGGTCTTGGGGCAGTACGCCTCGTTGTTCTCCCTCACGCCTGGAATCACGCACATGTGTACCCATGATGTGGACACAGGGGACAGTCCGCCAGTAAAAACCAAGTCTTACCGGCTGTCCGATAAAGTCAAGGCTAGTATCCAGGGTGAGGTTACCAAGATGCTAGAACTGGGAGTGATTGAGCCTTCCAGTAGCCCTTGGGCTAGTCCGGTGGTGTTGGTGCTGAAAGCGGCCCCACCGGGCACCACACCAGAACTTCGGTTCTGTGTGGATTACCGTGGACTCAACTCAGTCACTAATACCGACGCTCACCCGATCCCGCGGGCGGATGAGCTCATTGACCGGCTGGGAGCAGCCCGGTATTTGAGTACCATTGATTTGACGTCAGGCTATTGGCAGATAGCCATGGCGGAAGGAGCAAGGGAGAAGACTGCGTTCTCCACCCCCGAGGGCCACTTTCAATTTCGGGTGATGCCCTTCGGGTTGAAAAATGCTCCAGCCACTTTCCAGCGGTTGGTGAACCAGGTGCTGTCTGGCCTAGAGGCCTTCTCTGCTGCCTACCTGGATGACATAGCTGTCTTCAGTAGCAGCTGGGAGGACCATCTGGAGCATCTCGAGGAGGTGCTACAGGCTTTGCAACGGGCTGGTTTAACCATCAAGGCCAGCAAGTGCCAGATTGGACAGGGATCTGTCGTGTACCTGGGACATCTGGTGGGCGGAGGTAAGGTGCAACCCCTCCAAGCCAAGATTGAGACCATCTTGGCCTGGGAGCCCCCCAAGACCCAAACAGAGGTCCGAGCTTTTCTCGGCCTCACGGGGTATTACCGCCGGTTCGTCAAGGGATATGGAACCATCGTGGGCCCATTGACGGAATTGACTTCAAAGAAGCAGCCACGCAGAGTCATCTGGATGGCTGCCTGCCAGGAAGCCTTTGAGACCCTCAAACGTGCAATGTGCACCGCACCGGTGCTCAGGACTCCAGACTTTGGACGGGAATTTATCGTACAGACAGACGCTTCTGAGCATGGCATAGGAGCTGTGCTCTCGCAGCTGAATGACGATGGCCAAGACCAGCCAGTGGCCTTCATTTCCCGAAGACTACTCCCCGGGAACAGCGGTGGAGTACCATCGAACGAGAAGCCTTTGCTGTGGTTTGGGCTGTCAAGAAGTTGAGGCCATACCTTTTTGGTTGTCACTTCCTGATCCAGACCGACCACAGACCCCTTCGCTGGCTCATGCAGATGAGAGGCGAAAACCCCAAATTGTTGAGGTGGTCCATTTCCCTCCAGGGGATGGACTTTCGGGTGGAACATCGACCCGGTGTAGACCACGCCAACGCTGACGGTCTCTCCCGGTTTTTCCGCCTTAGCGAAGAGAACTCCCTAGAGGTTGGGAAACTCTCCCCTCTTTCGGCTGGGGGGGACGCGTGTTAGACCTCTCAGCCCTAGGGTGGTCTTTCCCTATTTTTTTTTCCTTTTTCGCCTCCTTTTTGCCACCATATTTTTACTGGACCTAGGTCTCTGGGTACCTTGCCACTGCTAGCCAGTGCTGAGGTGCAGGTGCTCTCTCTCACTCAAGATGGCTGCCACAGGCCCCTGCTACTGCAGAGGGGCCTGACACGCATACACACTAGTAGCCAGGGTCAGGCTGGGGTATAGGGATACAGTATCCATTCCATCCCCGCCTCTGGGCCACATAGCCAGGCATGTAGAAGGTTCCAGAACCTTCCGGGCTGTGGGAGGAGTTATGTTTTGCCGCCTTTGGGAGAGTCACCTGACTTAGGAGTATAAAAGGCTTGGAGGGAAACTTTCTAGTCAGTTGATGAGGCACCACTGAACCTGGGAGAACCTCCGCCGGAGTATAGGCTTTAGGGCCTATGGGGGAGACCTACACTACTGCTGCTGACAGGGCTGAGGCCCTGCTGTAGTAAGATAGCTGAGGAACGCCCACCACCCACTGACCTTGCCCAGTGTGAGGGGACCCAGGGAACCACCTTCAGCGTGCGGGAGGAACACCAAGCACTCCCAGACCACCAACTCATCCCCCCCCTCATAAGAAGGAACTTCTGACAGGAAACTTTGACAAGGAACTTATAACAAGGAACTTCTGACAAGAAACTTACAACCAGAAGCACCTAAGAAGCAACCAAGCTGAAGCAATCGCAAGACCCCTTAACTTGAGGAGGCCTGACCGTCCAGCAAGGCCTAAAGCCTAAAACTGCCCGACTGGGGATCACCAGGTAAAGCGCCGTGCCCTGAAGCGCTAAACCTTCACCCCCTATTCATTTTTTGCCTGTTGCTGGGCTGCCCCCAAGTACTTTGCCAGTCAGCCCTGCCCACAGGCTGCTGGTGCACCCTGCGTTCTGTTGCCCCTCAGGTCACTGACCTTATGAAGGAGATCACCGCCGCGGCCGCCGCCGCCTGAGAAGAGGCACCGTGTGGTGAGGTGCGCCGTCGCGCCCTCACCGGGGGAAGCGCTGAGGTGAGGGAAGCCCCTCAGGTGTGTGTGGTGAGGAGCGCCGTCCGCGCCCTCACCGAAGCCTCCAGAGACTGGGCCCTGGGCCCTCATCGTCGCGGCCAAAGAATTGCCCCCGCCGCCGTCGCGGCCGAAGAATCGCCTCACCGCCGCCGTCGCGGCCAAAGAATTGCCACCGCCGCCGTCGCGGCCCAAGAAATCGCCAGCGCGATCTACAGCGAGGCCTCCAGGCCCCGCAGACGCCATTGCCGAGCAACCAGGGGTCGCCCGGCATTACCCAGGAAGGCCGCGCACCGATTGGGCGCCGGCCCCCAGTCACGCCCCCAGCGCCGAAGGAAGCCCGGGAAGAGCCCCGGCAGTGCAGAGGGAGACGGGGAGCCGGCCGGAGAGGACTGCCGGCTCCCGCTCCCTTCCCCGGCAACCCTGAGCCCCCAACTTCTCTTACCTTGATCCCGGGGGCCGGAGGAGGGTGATCCCGGCCCCCGCAATGCGCCGTGAGCCAGTCCCGGAAGCCCGCAACGTGCCGCACAGTCACTCCCTGATCCCGGGGGCCGGAGGAAGGTGATACCGGCCCCCGCAACGACCCGCAATACCGGCCAGAAGGCCGAGGCACCCCCGACCGGGCCCCGCCCTACAGAACACGGGCCGGCCCGGAAGATCGCCAGTCGCCCTGAAGCGCGACCAACGACCAACACCGCAGGTGAGCCCTGGAGGCCCCTAGGGCCCATAAGACGCCACTGGGGGCCGGGGGCCACTATTAACCCTTGAGATTTTAGTCGTACGAGGCGAGGCCCCAGAGAGGAGTGGGCCTGGCCTGAGTTAACCCCTGAGGGACCTAGAAGCCCCAGAATACAGGACATGTTGAGGGATTCCCCACATAGTTCATTCAGGTAATGATGATGCCCACAGTATTTAATAATTTATGCCGATGCCTATTATAATTACTGCCATGGTTTTAACTGTTAAGTCTTTACCACAAGGGGAAAGTGTTTAATTGAGTTGAGCTGAAGTGTACACCGCCAAGAGTTGAAGTATTTTATGTTACAGGTGTACTGGAGTTGCGACGCCCACTGTACTGAATGTGGGTGCGCCTAGATTAATGCAGGCCTATTTAAATGTAACATGAAAAGCCTTCTTTCAAATAATTGAATATGCTAAAGTGAACTGTATGTTTAGGCCTATGTTTTATTAACGTACCTTGAGATCATTATTAAGTGCTACGTGTAGGAGATAATTCCTGCGGCCTCTTAGTGGCCTACAATGTTGATGAGCTATGCAGCTTTATTTAAAATGTGCACCAGTTGAGTAATATAATGAATTTGAATGTAGTTCTGAATTAACCTGCCTTATCTGATGCCAACTTGATTTATTTATAAAAGATCTTGATTTTAAATACAAAAGCCTGGTGTGGTGTCATGTTATTGCGTTCGCATTTGTGAGTCAAAGTGAGAGTGTGCTGCACAACTGCCTTACACATTACCTTCGCGTGCCTTTCCCGCTTCACACCATGCTACCGTGTCGGACTCGGTAACCCCGGTTCCAACACTTTGTTTTTAACTTTGTGAAGGAAGGTGGAACAAAAGTGGCAGGCAAAAGGCACATGAAACCTCGGCTCACTCTGGGCTCGAGGTTCCAAGAGAACCTTGAGCTGAGCTAGATCCTCACATGTGGCTCGTGCCAGGATTGAGCTATAAGCAGCTCACCCACATCTATGATCATACTTATCGACCACCTTACGTCACCATTAAACTGTGCTCATTTTGCTGCACCTCTGTTGCTAAGACCACAGTTGAATCAGGCCTGAGGTCCAGGCAATGGCCTCAGCACAGGACTGCTGGCCAGGCTTGAGATGCACAAGCAGAGCTGTGTCTGGTTCTGTGGATTAAATTCTATCATATCACATGCATTGCTTGAGGCAGCATAGCAGAGCTTCACTACAGCTTTATTTTACAGACAGTACCGAATATCTAGGGAGCTGCAGGTTAAAACTGAAGTGCAGTGTGTAGGTGCCAATAAGAATAACGAGATGCATTCGGAGAGCATCCCTCCCCTGCCACAGATGTTTAAAGCACTGACTGATATAATTCAGTCCTCCTTGGGCAGTATGCCCCTATACATTCTGGTAGAGAGCTGAGTAAGGTACCCCTTTGGGCTCTGCGCAATGTGACAGACTCGACAGCTTCACCTCGAGTCCTATAGCTTTTTAGCAAAGTGAAGTTAAAATCGGACTGTAAAATGCATTATTTGACATACTTTTTTCCAGAATTTTCCAGGAGTTGAACCTCTCCCCTCATCAAACCCACCTACATGTATGTAGGTGGGATTGCTTGCTCACTGGGAAACATCTTTGGGCCATGCCAGTGATGCAGATGGATCATACCAGAGACGAACGTGGGTGGTGCCAGTGATAGATGTGGGTGGCGGCCATCTAAGAAACAAATGAGTCACTGACACAATTTTTTTGCCCAAACTGAGCACTGGGTATTATTATAATCATAACATTATTTACTTTTAAAACGACCCTCTAGCTCAACTGAATGAAGTAGTGCCTTCATCATGCAGTGCTAGTTCAGTAAAAGTAAACCCACATGAGACCACAGCAACAATCACATCACCAGTTGATTGATGGTTTATTGTTGCTGCAGTTGCCTCCTTTAAATGAAAAATATGCACACTCACAAAACGTGAAACCGAAAGTGTAGCTGGACACTGTTTTTATGTCCTTAATGGGAAATCTAAGCACATATGGGAGTAACAAAAACAGAATAATGTAAAGATATGCATGTTTTCCATTTAAAGTACATCTGGAAAGTTTACGACCCGTCACTTTCAAATTGCACCAGCCTCAACTGCTGCAATGGCAGGCCTGAGACATATTTTAAAGGGCTACTTTAGTGGTGGCACAATAGGGGCTGCAGGCCTACAAGCAGCCTTTTATTTACAGACCGTGGATACCTGTAGTCCCATAGTGTAGGGACTACAATAAATGTAAATTAAATGTGCCAATGAGGTGTAGACCAATTTTACCATGTTTTCCGGAGAGAGCACAAGCACGTTAGCACTTGTTAGCAGTGGTAAAGTGCACAGAGCCCTAATGCCAACAGAAACGAATTTAGAAAACAGGCAGAGTGAAGGCATAAGGTGTGGGGCTGACCGTGCAGAGAGGGGAAGAAATGTAATCTTGACTCTTGTGAAATTAGAATCTTCATCCTTTGTTTGAATTGTTACACCATCTGGTGTGCAATAAATTACACAGTTCATTTTACAAAGTAGGTCACGACCCAACAAATTAACAGGACTCGTGTCACATATTATTAATTAATGGTCATTTTCAATTGAACCAATTTTTACATGAAAATGTATTGACACCTTGTAATTGTTTTGCTAGACACCTTCAACTTGGACTTCTTTTCCTGAGTTGGGTAGGTTGGACCGCCATTGGTCTAACCGTGAAGCAGATAGCGCCTATATAAAAAATGATACTTGGTGGCCATTCACCTCACCATCTACTTATGGGCCACTCTGGTCTACCTCGAAGACTGCACCAAGCATGCAATCTCCCTCCCCACTCAGTCACCGCCATTGTGCCTAATTCAGTCCAAAGTAGAAAAGTAAAGAAAGTATTTGAGGATAATTGCTACTAATTACTGGAGGATTTTGTTGAAAAAAACAGGATTCAGTTGAAAATTCTGTCTTCTATTCCATATAATATGATGCATCACTTAGGTTGAAGGCATGTTTCCACTAACATTCCTTTGATTCTGCATCTTCTGCAGAGGCCTGTTTGGCTAGGGATATTGACTGTGTCATCCTGTTCTGTGCCATTTGATTCATGTTCTGTCACATTTGAGGAACTATTTGCAACTCATTTTGTATTTTATCTGGATTGTATCTACACTCTCGTTACCAGTGCCCAAGCATGCTACAGATTTGGCAAGGTGCAGTTCTTTTCTGCATGTTAATATTAGTTTAGCCATGTTTGAATTATTGACAAATCCTCTACCGTTGCCCCGTTGAACAACATTTCCATATACTGAAAATTATTAACCTGCACACCAACTTCTTTCATACCAGTGTTTGCACCTGCAACTAAACCAGAATCAAAACCAGGATCTGAACCTCTTAGAAACGTTCTTACCACCTTTCAGAAAATACTTTGTCTGTACTATCATCAGCTTTTCATTGAATTTTCTCTGTTTAGTATCAAAACAATCACTACAATACTTCACGTATTTCACGATCTCATTCAAAGACTTTGCTTGCCAACACATCACACTTGCTGAAAATGTGAACTTATTTCCGCTGAGACAAATCCACTAATGCCCTCTTTTGCAGGGCCTTCAATTCTGCAATAGTCTGTCAGTCTGCATCAATCTCTCGTATTATGCATGTACTGACTTGTTAAACTCCTGTGTTTTGCCCTCATAATTTAGTCCAATTTATTTTTATTTTTGGAACTTTAGTTATCAGGCGATTAATCACTAATTTATACGCATCCATTACAACAGGAGATAGACTATTATGGGGAGCCTCTCTTAGAGGCTCTGCATCTAGCGAACCTGCAATTCCTTTGCACTCTATTCAGAAATCTTTAGGAATAATAATCTCAAACAATTTATTCACATCTATCTATCGTAAATGTAAGAAGATCAGATCTTGTCCATGGCACATGTACATATGCCCCTCCATGCACTTCTCTCAATGAATATCCCTCAACTATTCCACACTCAGTCACTCATGCTTGTTTCTTTTTACATTTTCTTTTGTTTCTGTATTCATCCCCATTTCTTCAACCAATTGTCTTTAAATCTTTTCAAATCAGCCCACTCATTTAAACCCTTTATTAAATCTCAAATAAGTGTGCTCGTGCTCACAAGTCACATTCCTTGTATTTTATCTTCACTCAGATCCATTCTATGATGTCTACATAATCTCTTTGTATACAAATCAACATTACATTCATCTGCCAATTCTTCAAGCTTCTCACATGCATCACATGTATGCCTTGCTGTTTCCTTGCTCATGTATCTCAGTTCTTCCTCATTATATGACATTATTCTTTCTAAACAAATGGTACCATTAACAATTTCCCCAAATTCAAATTGAAGTCTACAAATGCAATTTATTTTGTTATTGGCTCACTCAGTGCTGATGCACTGGCAAGCATATTAGGTCATGTTTCACTCTCATGGGGACTCAGCTTTCCAGCTCCTCAATCCTGTGCTTGCGGTCATGGTGCATCATTACCAGGGCCAGACTGGAAACCCAAAGCAGCCCTGGCAATTTTCTCGGACCAGCCCCTGGTGAAGCACTGCCTGGCCCCGGGAGGCTGGAAATGCTTACATGCTGCTTTTATTACTGGGAGGGGGGGCGATATTGCAGCACAGCTGCAACACCGGCCCCTAGTAACAAACCTGGCCCCCACCACTTTAACTGGCCCCCAACTCTCTACACTCCCGGGTAAATGCCCGATGCCTGGTGCGGCCAGTCCAGCCCTGATCATTACATGAAGGTGGTCTTGAATTTAACAGTCATCTAAAAATCGATCCTCCTCATCAGAATCACTTCTATCTCATTCTTTTCTCTCTCTTCCTCACTTTTGGTTTCATCTTTGTCATTATTTATTTTCTTTTTGTATGTTTCTTTAGCAATCACAGGAAATTCATGCACACTATATCATGTTTTTACTCCATTCCTTCTGCATACACCATTTCGCATCCAACTAAATGTTTACTGCATTTCTAACCTGACCTTTTAACATTTTCTTACTCTGCTTTTCATTTGCTCTATGTTCCCTCATTGAAAGCTTCAAACTGTGCAGGTCTAGATTGTGAGTTCATCTCATACATAGCAAGGCTGAAATACACGATCTTCCTACATTAAAAGTACCATTCAAAGAAAATTGCATGTTATCATCAGCAGTAATTTAATTCCAATCTTTAATCCACAAACAAGTGTGAAGTTCTGAGTTTTGCAGCATTTTGTATGCAGGGTAACCTTCAGGTGTAACCTTATCTCCTTCAAAAACAGAGATTATAGGCTTTTTCAAAGCAGAACCCATTTTCACTAAATCTAACTCTCGTCACAATCAAACAACCAATCACAATAAAGTTCAAAGCGGAAACAAAACAGAACACTATAACCCTAACTAACTAAATATCTTTGTCTACTTTACCCAGACAAGAGAAGAAATCAAACTCACTATGGAAAAGGGAATAGTATCTTTTACGGCACTGCCAATCACTCCGAGGCAGGTTTTTGACCAGCGGTAACCCCCCTCCCCCTTTGATCAGTGTGTCTATCTCTGTGCACAAGAGAATAAACAACCATTAATCTGAATTAGTTCACATTTCTAACAAGACTTTTAAAGACTAAAAACCTAATGGTGTTATGTATGGCCTCACAACTCACACTTCTACTTATCAGACAAGTACCCTAATTTCAATAATATCCTGAGATCTTGGATTTCTTTAAATCTGATGACCTTTTCCACATAAACTTGGAACATAAAATTCTCACAAAATCAAATAAAAATCACAACACAATATAACGTATCAACATTTCACTGTGTAGACATTGCAAAGCACTAAAAATCAACTTTAAAACTCTGACTGCAATGAATCAACTTTGAACATTTTCTGTAACGCATGTGCAATAATACTCACCAACTATATGTCTCAAAAACCAGATAAATTAATCCCAGTCTCAATAATCAAACCTCGCAATGGACTGCAGCTAACCAAAATCACCAGAAATCACACGTGTGCAATATTTCATAGCACCACAACACCACTACAGAGTCTCATCCAAAACTACAAGTACCACAATGCATCAGGCCAGTGTATGTGACAGAGCATGGTACAACACATCCCATGTGCAGATTGCAAATCTTCCTATTGATATTCATGTTCTTCAACTCAGAACAGTCTCAGGAACACTTGCATTAATCAAATTGGGTCAAGGACAATGGAAACGGGAATGCAAATATATCTCGGTAATTTACCATATTAATTTTATCTCTGTTCTTACCCCTTTTCCTTGGTATTCTCCACCAAAACTGTTGGCACTATTTTGCTTCCCTAAAAATTGATAATCCTAAATTATTTATTTAAGTGCCCATTGGGCTCAGGGGCTTGTCTAGGTCCAAAAGGACAATGACCCCGAAATAGAGATAACTAAGCCAAATCAAACTTACACCACACAAGGTTCAAAGTCAAAACCTTGAAGGTTTATTTAAAATTTTGAATCATTACAGAAGCAAAAACAGTTAGGCAGTCAGTTCAAATCAAAATGCAAATAATTCTGAAAATGCAAATATGTAGGAATTAGCATAGGGTATTATTTAGTTAAATAACCAGAAACAAATATGGTTTAGCACAGAGCCAAAAGGCAGACTAACATGGAGTCTGCTCTCTAGGGAAAGCCAAAAGAGTCTGGCTCACTTCCCAAATACAGCATGTTATATAGGTTTTTCAAACTGAGAATCTAGACTGTCAGCATGGTGTGGAACAAATGAAACATCACGATATCCAATAATAAAACAGAAAACACATCAAATGGAAAACAATTCCCACATAATAATGAGCAGTGACCTCTACCCTAAAAGCTAATGAAGAGTCCTGTTGAATAAAAGATTAGCACATTTGAAATTACATAACAACTTCCAGCCAGAGGAAGTAGCCTTGTACAGGTACATTCGAGCTCTGCTCCTTCTTCCAGAAACATTAGAAACACAAAAATATTTTAATTTAAGATACAGGTAAAACCACATTGTAAACCTGCTTGAAGTAAGGCTAATTTACAAAGTGTGGAAGGGCACATTTTAAATCAAGCTACACAGACAAAGAAATAAGAATCCTTGTTTAAAATATGTGCAATGTACAACAAATGCAAGGGGATTTGAGGCCTAGTCATGTCAACTTTTAAAACTTTGTTAGGTCAAATGCAACTCAATTATGTTATTTACAGCCTACTCATGTTAATTAAACAAATTGTTATTCAAAATTCGCAATGGACAACATTCCTATTTTCAATGTATCTAGGTACGCTGTATTCTCTGTAGAGATTGTTTTATTGAGTAAGAGTCTATCTTTTGTCCCCACTGAAAGTAGAGATTTGTTTTTATTCTACAAGAGGATTTGTTCAAATTTTCCAGACACATCAGACTTAAAATCATTTTCGAACATCACACTGATATGTACACCAGTAATGCTACTGACTTTCATCTTCCTTCTACTTTTAATACCCCTTCTTCGATCATACCCACTGAAACATTTTTCTGCAAGAATGTCCTGGAACTGAGATAATCCTTTGAGTTTGTATCCAATAATCTTACTAGGTCTGAACATTTATCATAAAATGATTTTAAATATAACATACAAATAGTAATTAAACCTGCAGAAAAAGGGGGGTCAGGAATTGCCATCGTGGAACAAACTGACTATAGTCATGAGATTTTAAGACAGCTTTCAAAACTGAACATTATATTCCTCTTAGACATAATCCACTTCAGCAAACTCAAGCAGACATTTTGAGGATCACTTAATAAGCTCAAACCTTTGGCATACTTACTCATAACGAATTCCTATTTCTGAATAATAACACTCAACATATACCCGTTATTTACGCCCTACCTAACATCCCCAAAAAAGGCCTGTAGTCCTTCAAGCAGCCCTATAGTGTTGGGCTGCGTCTGCATTTTGGAACTAGTGGAAGGGCCGGCTTTTGCACCAGTGGTGCCCTGTCTGTCAACCGCTGCTAGTGAGACCTCTCTCTCCACAGACTCCCCCACCACTACCCTCCAGCAGTGCCCCCCATCCATCCACATCCCCTCGCTCAAATGTATTTCATTCACCCTATAGCGCTATTTATACCAGTGTAGGGTGCCAGAGCACTCCACGTCCAAAACACACAAACACACACTGCACAGAGACAATGAATCACATACGTGCAAATTGGTGCACAGGAAATGCTACTGAAGACAAAGAGGACAACAAGGTGCAGAAGCCACACACCATCCATACTAGTAGGTGGTACATTTCAAGAGGGCCTGGTCTAGAGAAAACAAACTCAGGGTCTAAAACACAACACAGCTCTGGGGTAAGCCCCAGCAATAAGAATTTATTTCTACTCAAACAAACCCCCCTTAGCAACATCAGAACAACAAATGACCAGGAAAAAAAACATAACATTCCAACCTATACCTTGCAGTTTGCATGCAGTTTCCTGACCACTGGGCAAATATTTTGATACATTTATAAAACGTTTTGTACCACTAACCCAAACTTACATTGGAACCTGGGTACTCACAAACATTTTCCCAGGGGCCAAAAGGTTTGGTCTGTGATATGACCGAGGGCAGCATTGATGCCAACAGGGTTATGGTCAGGGGTTTGGGCATTTGTGAGTGTGGGGGCGTTGGTGGTAAGGTGGGTGTATGGGAAGTGCAGCATATTCATCTAGTGGCTGAATTGCACAATGTCAAGCGAGAAAACCTGGGATTAATCCCGGCTTCTCCACTTCTCCAACAAATTTTATGATCCATAGCAATTGTTTTATTTCACTTTCCCTCCTTTTTCATCATTATCACATAAAAGAGGACCTTGAAATACATTACTTCAGGATGTGCGCTTTACAAAACCTTCTCCTGTGTTTGATTTAACAAACTATGATTTTGTTCATGAATAATAAGAACCCAGGCCACCCAAAAAGTTGTCATAAAAACTGACTTGCATCTTAGTTCATTTTTGGCATTGTTGTCAGGGTGGGAAGAATAATTAATATTTCCAAATTCATGTTTTAAAAGTATCACTTTTACAAAAAATACTTCTCAATGCAAAGACATACTCTGATGTACTAATGTAAAATGGTTCTGCATGTTAATAAAATACACTTTTTGAATTCTGAAGAGATGTTATCATACTTTCACAATATTGCTGCAAGAGGTCTTTAAAATTTAAGGTGTTTTTAAAGTTAAGTGGTGCAGGACAGCCTAGTTACGTCCTTTCTTTCACTTCAATTAATCTTTAAACAAATGCTTGCCAGTTTATTTAATATCTTTTTAATGTTAGTGCTGGTTCGAGTAAGCAATCGCTACTGTTTACCAGGGGGCCGCATGTAAAGGTCAGGAGGTCCGCATGCGCCCCCCCGGGCTGTATGGGAGTATCACTGCATCAGAGAAAGCATGGATCTCCTTTGCCTGATTGAGGATCTTGACTTTCATATTACCAGTGACTTATTGGTTGGTCTGGACATAGAGTCCTTGTTCTGTAACATCCTTCAACTCCAAGGCCTACATGTATTTTAAAGATTTCTTGACTCTAGACCATTTCCGATAAGGGTCCTTGCCTCATATCTCATAGAATTACTTGACACTGACCTCAGCAGAAACTACTTCTTAGTTGAGGACACTTTCTATTTTTTGAATGTAGCAGTGTAATTTTGACTCCACCTTTAGACGTTACAAATACATAACGTAAACATGCATTTAGCACGTTTCCTGTCTGGCCTATCGAAATTCATAATAAAGGTGTTGCACTTGACATCATTATTGAAGTGCATTCACTATAGAATTAGAAAATTATTACATAACACTGTGTGCCTTAACCGCATTAAATTAGATAATCTTTGGAGCTATGATGAATAACCCATCCTTACCTATTTAGAATATGTGTACTTTAAAAATGACAATGGATTTATGTAATGTGTGCACAAATGTTTCACGTATATATCATATAAAATGTGGTTCTTAGCTATACTTACACATGCTTATTGAAAGATTTACTGTATGGCACATGTAATATGAATCTAATGTACTGACAAGTTATATTCATTTGTGTTTGAAAGTCCACATGCATATTAAATGTGTTCCATTGATTTAATATTCCAAAATTGTCCTTACTAGGCCTGTTTTCCATTCTGCATAAAATACTGTTTTTCATTTCTGCTTGCATGACTTTTCCTTCCAGGTGCATTCACACAAATTGCCAGTTTGAGAATAGATACAACACTGTATTAGCGATAGAGAGAGCCTGAGAAGATCTTGACAAAGGAACATGGAAAGCCAGAGTGTTAACTGAAGAGTCATATTCAGCAATGTTACAATATGGCTTGGTTGAACAAGGACGATGACGTTCCCATGTTCAGTGGGGGACATTTTTATGAATGTTACAGATTACAACATGAGAATGGAAAAGGACAATGGAACCCCTGATGATGTGAACTGAAGGGTGTTACAGGAGTAATTTTGGTGCAAAAAACTGGAGTCTACACTGTCTCAGATTAATGCCACTTTTTCTTGGACTTTGAGAGATTTAGACCTCTATGTTTATTCCCTTTTGACTCTTGCTGAGTGTGGCTTAGGCTGATACTCAAAATTCTCTGTCCCAAGACGACTCTTGACTGAGCTTCTGCAATGCCGATACCTTCTCTCACTTCCGGAACTTTCCTGTATTTCCCCACTTTTCTTAATTTCCCTGGATTTTGGGATACTTTAGGGTTTAAACCATACTCCTTAGTTTGGATTTTAACTTAGACAATTCTAGATGTTACTCATGTATAGAAGAGAGGACCAGAAACTCTTCTCTGAGCACCAGGTCTTACTACTGAACGTTTGTATCACTATGACTGAACTTCTTGTTTATTTTATACTGGTACACCTAAACCTCTTACGGAGGTTGGGTTTCCCAGTTGTTATTCTGTATCTTTATAGCATGGTGCTGAGATTAGTGTATCTTAATTTGATTGCTAACTTGTAATAGACCTTCTTAACCACTGATTCCTGGCCCTTATTGTGTAGCCAAATGGGTTACACTGTTAATTTGTTTGGGGGGGAGGGGGAGTTTTATATAGCGCAAACTAGACCTAAAGGTATCGGAGCGCTTTACATGAGCACCAGTTACGTTACCGACGGACACATTCATTTTTCTTAGGTACAGGGAGATTAAGTGATTTGCCCAGAATCAAAGGTTGTTGAGCGTCCTTGCTGAGATTGGAACCCGGTTCCCCAGCTTCGAGTTCCACCACCCTAGCCGTTAGGCCACATCCTCTCCCCTAATTGAAATTGATTGATGTAATGTTAACTCCCATCACCTCTCAGTCAGAAAAGAAAAGGTCCATCGGAGGATGAATGGTAAGAGGGTTGACCCAAAGCACTGCATCAAGAAGAACAGAGTATCTATAGGTGCTTGCTTTGTCTCTAATTTTGCCATTCTCAACGTGGATGAGTTCAAAACAAATTACATCTCAACGACATGTAACCAACACTAGCAGAACGGTAAACAGCGTTTACTTCGCATACTTCGCATGCCATTACAACGCGGTCGTTACAACGACCGCGTTGTTAGTTCGCATACATTTACTACGCAAGTCGGAACAACGACTTGCGTTAGGGGGGAGAAGGTGTTGGATTTAAAACCCAACACCTTCCCTAGTGTCCGCAAAGACTGGAGTTGGAATAGTAAATTATACTATTCCAACATCCAGCGCCCCCTACTGCAATTCGTTGTTCCGAATTGCGTAGTAAAGGTATGCGAACTAACAACGCGGTCGTTCTAACGACCGCGTTGTAATGGCATGCGTACTAATCGCAAGCTAAGTAACGAGTGCTATTCAGCAGAACATCCACCTTTGGATGCAGTATATAGGTTACATATTACTTACTTGGAGAGGCAGTACCAATACCTTTACATGTTTTGTACATTGGCTTTATGACAAACATAAACATCTTACTTTTACATTTGACTCCAAAAAGGATTATTTGCCTTTCTTTGATCTCACTATTAAATCCATTATTTGTAAACTAGGAACTAGCTTATGCCAAAAACCTACAGAGCTGAACACCTTACAATTGTACAAAAGCAATCATCCTTTAAGTCTGAAAGATGGTTTACCATATGGCCAATTCTTACTCATCCGTAGGAAGAGCAGATGCAAAGAAGACTACTTTAGGGAAGCATCCATCCTTCCATAAAATTGAATGACAGAGGGTATTCCAGACACTGTCTCTCAAGAGCACTCAAAAGCACATTGTACAGTCCTTGTGGAGTATAACTGAACTCACGCTACAGGGATAACAACCCATGTATCTCTTGTGTCACTACCTTCAGCCCTTGTCCAACAAAGTCACCAAAATAATCAAAACAAATTGGTTCATCCTGATGATGGGTGGCCTTGTTACAGAACCCCCACTGTTTTCATTTAAAAGGGGAAAAAATCTATGTGACCACTAAGTTAAAGCCATAGGTTGGGACCCCCAAAAAACACTCTCATTAACACTTGGGGTTTACCTCTCATGACAGGAGACTATAAATTTAAAAATTGCTATATTTGTTGCCAGACCTCTAACGCAAAGGAATTCACACACAGCACCACACCCGATGACAGTATATGAACTGTAACTTTTCCAATATTGTTAAGAATATCGGCCCCCTGTGACCTCATCTACAGATGGTTAAAAAATGCATTATTCAGTATAAAAGCAGTATTTGGTGCTAAAATGAAAATGCCCCATTAGTTATTATATTGCTGTCAATCACACTCTTTATCTTTATTGTGAGTTCGGATAAAATCATCCATCAACAATTACACACATTAAATCATAAAATTACAATTTGTTAAAGTTAATAAGTAAAATCCCATTGAAAATCCATAAAGTATGTGCAAATTGGTTAATAAAGCTTATTAGGAAGAATTGACTTAAGCATAATGATTTCTGTTTTCTACCCCAATAAATATAATTCCTATTAAAAATACATTAAAAGGGGTTAACTTATGCATAGTTATTTCAAGGTTCTCGTCTGTATTTACCACACCTGTTTGGAGGTACTTAGAGGTCACAAAAAAACCTCACATACTAGTGTCTCATTTACATATTCTAAGAGCAGAGTGGCACTATCTCACCCCTATTTGTAAACAAAGTGGCTTAATCCATGTTTTCCTATGTTTTTTGTAGGCAATGCAAAAGGAGAGAACATGCTCCTCAGTTTCATCTGCTGATTTACATGACAGGCAGGTTTTACTTTCAGGCTCAGATTTTGACACGCTCTTAAAAACGGCCAAAGGTAAGACCCCCATTATAAATGTAATATTCTATTCTATTCTATTCGGTTTATAGAGTGCATGGCTACCCAGAAGGGCTTCCCAGCACTAACTAGCCCCAGGACAACTATCATTCAGAACCTACTTGAACAGTCTAGTCTTTAGTAGTTTCCTCAATTTCAGTTCTGATTCCATCAGCCTCATTTGTGATGGGAGAGAGTTCCAAAGTCTCGGAGCAATGTAGGCAAAGGAACGACCGCCGGCTCTGGCTCTCTTGATTCTGGGGAAAGTGAGTAACAGCTGGTTAGTAGACCTAGCGATCTCACTGGATCATATGGCGTAATAAAGTCCTGGATCAATTTAGAGCCTTTATTGTGGATTGCTTTATGTACAAGGCATAAAGTCTTAAACTGTACTCTCTTGTCCACTGGGAGCCAGTGCAGGGCCACCAGTACTGTCCTTGCTGGTTGGTGTTTGGGTATTTTTAAGAGAATGCATGCTGCTGTGTTTTGTATGACCGGCAATCTTTCCACGACAGACTTAGAACTTCCAAGATACAAGGAATTGCCATAGTCTAGCCGAGAAATTACCATACCTTGTACCACCACTCTACGTGTTGGGTCTGGTAGCCGTCTCAGAAGTCTTCTTGGGGTGCGGAGTAGACCGAGTAGAGTATATAAACTTCACTCAGCTGGAGATAATATTAAATTCATATAATTCTCAAATCTGTATTCCCATTTCAGCATCAGGACTTCACCTTTAAGATAACCCTCCTTGTGTGAGGTCAACATTTTCTCAAATGCACAATACCAATATTTTTCCTTTATTACACAATAACAACGCTTGCTGATGCATGAGACCTTATGCCATTATTTCCCAAACCCCAAGCTTATTAGTAAATCCTTTATGTGTTTCAACATGGAATTTTTGTCACCTGGGGATATGAAATTATGTTGAGGACACCTTTTCTGTAAATTGAGGCATTTGGATTTCATCCAGTTGGCGATGTTGGTCATGGCGTTCTGGAAGTTGCGTCTGGTGGTGCCGGTGTCTTCCGTGAGGTAGAGGGTGAGTTGGGTGTCATCAGCATATGAGATGATGTTGATTCCGTGCATGCAGATGATGTCGGCCAAAGGGGTTATATAGGCGTTGAAGAGGGTGAGGCTGAGGGATGATCCCTGGGGGGACTCCGCGGATGATGTTCTTGGCTTCGGAGGTGAAAGGTTGGAGCTGGATTCTTTGTGTGCATCCTGTAAGGAATGAGGAGATCCACTTGAGGGCATTTCCTATGATACCGATGTGGTGGAGTCCGGTGATGAGGGTGTGGTGGGATACAGTGTCGAACACTGCTTAGAGGTCGAGGAGGATCAGGGCCGCCGACTAGCTGCAGTCGAGGATGGCTCTGATGTCATCGGTTGTGGCCATCAGGGCTGTCTCGCTGGTGTGGTTGGAGCGGAAGTCTGACTGGGTGGGATCGAGTAGGTTGTTACCTTCCAGGTAGTGGGTCAGTTGGCGTATGATGGCTTTTTCCAGGACCTTTGACAGGAAAGGGAGCAGTGCAATGGGTAGTTGTTCTTGAGCTCGTTGGGGTTGGTGGAGGGCTTATTTAGGAGGGGTTTCACCTCAGTGTGTTTCCAGGCATCTGGAAAAGTGGCGGTGGTGATGGAGGAGTTGAGGATGGTGGTGAGTGCGTCGTCAATTTCCTTCTGTCCTAGGTTGAAGATGTGGTGGTGGCAAGGGTCGGTCGGTGCTCCGGAGTGAGTGGAGGTCATGATCGCTGTGGTGGTGCTCGTGGTGAAAGGGGTCCAGGCGGTGAGGTGGCTGTGGTTGTCGGTGTCTGTGAAGAGGTGGTTGAGTTTGGGGGGCTGCTGGTAGAAGTTGCTGTAGATGTCTTTACCTTGTTGTGGAAGTGGTCAGCCAGAGAGTCACAGAGGGCTTGGGGCGGGCAGATTGTGGTCTCGGTGGTGGCCAGGCAGTTGAATTCTTTGATGATGCTGAAGAGTTCTTTCATGTGGTTGGTGTTTTTCTCTAGGTGGGTGGTCAGGGCGTCCTTCTTTGCTTCCTTGAGATGGTGGAGGTACTTGCTGAGGGCCGCTTTGAAGGTGGTGTGGTTTGCGGAGGTTTTGCCAGTGTATCATCGTCTCTCGAGTTGTTTACATCCTTGTTTGAGGGTCTGGAGTTCAGGGGTGAACCAGCTGGCATGTTTGCAGGGTCTTCTGGTGCCGGCCTCTTTCATGGGGGCGACAGTGTCGGCGCAACGGGAGATCCAGCCTGAGAAATTTTGGATGTCTGCCTGGAGGATGTCGGAGGTGTGGGGTCCGTGGGTGGCAAGGGTGGCTATCCAGTTGGGTTCGGTGATGTTCTTCCAGCTGCAGTGAGTAGGGGTGGGGGTGGGTGCAATGTGTTGTGGTGGGCCTGCTATTGTGAAATGGACTATGCTGTGGTCCAACCAGGTGAGTTCGGTGGTGTGGCTGAATTTGATTCTGTCGAACATATGTCCTGCGCAGTGTGTGGGGCTGGTGACTAGTTGCGTGAGTCCGATGTCGTTCATTCCCTCTAGGAGGTTGGCGGAGTTGGGGTCATTGGGGTCATCTAGGTGGAAGTTCAGGTCGCTAAGGAAGATGTAGTTTCTGGAGTCGATAGCTAGGTAGTTGATGATCTCGGCGATAATGTTGCAGAAGCTGGGACTGAGTCCCGGTGGTCTATTGCAATGGCTCCTCTGATGGTAGTGTGTATGTCTTGATCTGGAAGTTGAGGTGTTCCATGAACAATGAGGTGTCGTCTTTGGTGGTGGTGCAGTGGAGGGTCTCCTTGTGAATGATGGCGACGCCTCCTCCGTGTTTGTTGGCACAGTTCTTGTGTAACATCTTGTAGCCGTGGGGCGTTGGTGTTGCGATGTTGGGGGCTGAGAAAGATGTGAGCCTGGTCTCGGTGATGAACAGTATGTCGGGTGTGAGGGATGAGATGGTGTCTCAGATTTCGGTGGCATGTTTGCAGAGGGATCGGGTGTTGAGCAGCATGCACTGTAGCCGTTCTGTAGGAGTGTAGGTTGGCTAATTGTTGCGGTGGGGTGTTGGTGCTGCAGGAAAATGAGTAGCAAAGGCAGGTGAAGGATCCCTCTGCGCGTCTAGGTGAGGAAGTGCAGCAGTTGTTGTCATGGAGCTTGGGGGCCAGGGCAAGGAGATCCGCGATGGTGTAGCGACGTATGGCCAAGGAGCCAGGGTTCCTGGTGCTGGGTGCCATCTGGGCGCAGACGGGCTTGCCTTTGCCACGCCTTCGGTGTGCCGGCGGCACGGGCACGAAGCAGCCCGCATAAGTAGTAGTCCTGGGAGGGGGAGGGTCTGTGGGGTAGGCGGGAGGCTGAGCGAAACGGCGATAAAACCTGAGGAAGGACAGGGTGAGCACACAAGATGCGCAGAATGCCAAGGAGTGTTAATAGTATTTAGTAGCAGTGCAACGAAGTAACAATAAACTATCCAACTAAAAACTAAAACTGAAAACTAACCAAAATAGCGAGAGGACAGCAGAATCTAACCCCGGTCTCGGGGCTTGCAGCGTCAGGGACAGGAACGTTAGTAAGAGGCTGCAGTGAGTGGCGCGCAGACCATGAGGTCAGAGGCTGACTCACCTCAGCCGTGAAGCGGTCTGCATAAGTAGTAGTCCTGGGAGGGGGCAGGTATGTGTGGGAGGCAGGAGGAATATCAATAAAATGGCAGGAAGGACAGGGTGAACGCATAAGATGCGCAGATTTTCAGTCTCAGTTACGACTCCACCTCATGTGAGCAACATCATCTGTGTATAAATGACTAATTATGCCCAGAAAATCGAAGGGGGCACCCAATAAAACTAAACTCTCCCACAACTTCTCTCTCTGAACCTTATAAAAGCCATCTCCCCCGTAGATCAATGGAAGTGGCATATAAGCTGCCTCTTGCAAAATCAATGGATTTATACCTTAACAAGAAGAAGTGAAAGCCCTGATCAATGGTGCTGGTCTTTGTCCAGAATCCTGCTTGACACTCACTCAGAATGTTATCTGTCATCCAGGCTGAAAGTTTATCCAACACATTTTTGCAAATATTTTCTGCAGATTATCTATCAAGCTTATTGGACAATATTTGCTGGGGTCAGTGTGACTACCTTTTTGGTAAATTGGCACTATCTCCACTCCATTCCAGGAGTCTGGTATTGGTGTGCCGTAAATAATTGCATTAGAGATAGTATTTATATAGGGGGCCCAAATTTCTGGTTCAGGCAGAAAGAGATCTGAGGGAATTTTGTCCAGATCCGGTGCTTTGACCCTCTTTTGGGCCTCGATGGCTTTCAGGGTCATACTATGAGAAAGAAGCTAGATTACCTGACTCTACAGTATGCCTGTACGAATGATTTTTATGTGAGGTGTTAGTAACTCAGGTACCACTCACTCGTTGCAAAGAGCTTCAAAATGCTTCACCCATTCAGTTGCCTGGACATGCACCTTTGGTTTTATAACAAGGTTCCGGGCACCGTGAGACACTATGGGGCATATGTACAAGCCCCTATCGCCACAGGAACATCACTTTTTGTGACGTTCCCGTGGCGATAGGGGCCTTGCCTTATGTAAAAGGCAGCGTTAAGCCACTTAACGTGGCTTAACGCTGCCTTGTACATAAGGCACCCTTTCACGCTATGTTTAGCGTGAAAGGGGCGTGCAGTGGGTGTTGTGGTGGGCGTTCCACCGCAACACCCATTGTATTTGACACTGCCCCATATGTACAAGGGTGGGGTACATAGGAGGCAGCGCCAAAATTAAGACCAGGAAAATCCTGGTCTTAAGTTGGCGAAACGAGGAGAATGCATTATTTCGCCTCGTTTTTGCTTTTTCCATGTGGGCTGCCTTGTGCAGCACACATGGAAAATGCAAAATGCCATGGTTTGTTTATGTACAGGAATGTCCTTTCCTGTATATAAACAAACCTTTTTAAAAAATGCCATTTTGTAACTTTCATGTGTGCTGCATGAAGCAGCACACATGAAAATTACAAAATGGCATTTTAGGATTGTTTATGTGCAGGAAGGGACACCTTCCTACACATAACCAATCCTCCCCTGCACACAAACACCCTTGCACTCTGGTGCAAGGGTGCCTGCGTTGGCGCTAAGTTGTTAAGCTTAGCGCCATCGCAGGAGGAAACGCAAGGCTGCACCACATTCTTGTAAATATGGTGCAGCCTTGCGTTTCCGAAGTGGCGGAGCGTGTCGTTAAGCCCAGGAGGCTAACGACACACTCCGCCACTTCATTGTACATATCCCCCTATGTGCCAAAACGTTCTTACACCATAGCGCCTGGATGCATCAAGGAGATCGTCACAGAGCCTGTAGTCCCAATCAAGTGCAGCTTGTTTGATACACTGCCTGTATTCCGCTCAGAGCGCACTCAGGTGGCATTGAACTGTTTAAGTTACCTCCTCGGAGTGGTAACCTCCAGCTCTTACTAAACAAATGCTAATGCCGATAAATTACTAAATTAATTCTGTTATTACAAGTCTGAATATTATGGACGAATGGAACAATATGAATTATTTGTAGCCCTTTGCATATTCCCTAGAATGTGAACCCGTTTTGGACAGTTTGATTCTGAGACTAAGCTGGCCTCACAAATTGGCTTTTTCTTCTTTCTTATTCCTCCTCTCACTCTTTCCTTTTTCCTATTTCCAGTCCTCTCCTTTTTTCTTTCCCCCAGTGTTTTAGGGGGGTTGTTTTATCCCCCTCCCCCCCTTGCTCTCTTCCCTACTTTCACTCGCCCTTCTTTGAGGTGTTGTCTTTCAGCACTCTATCTCTTTTCTTCGTTTTCTTTATCTCAGCCCTATTTCTTTTTCTCTTTTTTCCATTTTCACCTTTTTGTTTTCCTCTGGCTCCATTCCACTATTTTCTTTGTTTCTCTATTTTTTGTGGGTCTAATTTAATAAATCTACCTCTTCTGTGGACATTCATTTGTAGTCTGTTGACAACAATTTGTCAATGTATCCACGTTTCTTGGCCCCCCACATCTATTCAAGTGGGGCGTATGTGTCTTCCTCATGCTTTTCTCTGATGGTTTCCCGTACATATGAAGGTTTCCTTTGCCTTTCGCTGATGTCCCTTGATTCATTCAACTGTGGCTTTCTGATCTTTACTGACATTCGCTTTCCTTGGTAACCTATTGGCTCCTGGTTAGTGTTTCCAGGATCAAATTGCCATTTACCTAATATACGCTGGTTCTATTATTTTTTTTCCCTGTACTAGTTTCACCTGTCACTGCTCTGCAGGGGTTTCTCTAGTTTCAAACAAAATGTGGCAGTCCACGTGCCTTCTTTACCGTGGGCGGTTTCAAGGGACCTGCTTAATTTCTGGGCCTTTTCTCTCCTCAGGCGTTCCTTTTGCAAACCATCATCACTAGCCTACTTCACCGGGCCGTCACCGTTTATAGACCACCCCACTCCACTCCAGTCACCCTGTTTGCATTCCACAGGTGCCTACACTGGACCCTTTGAGTCTTCGGGCCCTTGGATCATCCATTCTTCTGGGTCTGATTGACTCCTTGGCCTACAAGCAGGTTTCTTTTCATTTATTCTTTTTTCTACAGCACCTAGAATTACAATACTTCTGACAGACTCCCTTATTCATCTATGTCTTACTTTCAACCTTGGGTCATTTTCCTTTTATTAGGAGTCCTCTTCCCCTGTGTTCCATATGTTTCTATGTGTCAAATGTGTCATTTTGTGACACATGCTCACCATCACTTGGATACAACTTTGGCCTTTTCAGTCTTTCTGATTCAATTATTTACCATGTTTTTTCAGATATTCATCACTTCTGTGTGGAATTCAAGGTATTTTCCACCTTCAAGACCATATTTCTTAAATTCTTGCACCTGTCCTTGCTTTTCTTGACTATTTACCACTATTATGTTTCCTATATGTAGAGTGGCATATGCAGAGTGGTCCTGCTTGTTCTCACTCAACTCACTTGGTCCTGGTGATTACCCGTTGAATTGCCTTGGGTAGAAACGTCGTGGGCACGAATACGGATGCAAAGACAGCTTTGAAAATGTTATTTAGAGTACTATTGTAGGACCCTTATGAACTGTATTTGCATGCCGTAACCTTTTTTTGATGAAATTTCCGGGCTGAATATTTCACCATTCCCCCCATGTTTTCACATTTGCACACTAAGCACATATAGGCTTACTTTGTTTTTTTGTTATAATGTTTGCCTATGTCCTACATCATTATGATATATAAATATTTTTGGGGGACTTGATTGAGTCTTCATGGTCTTGTTTCTACATATACAGCTACATGTGAAGTGGCAATGATATATTGAATATATCATTTAAAAAATCGTATTTCGTTTTACATAATGAAGCATTGATGGACATTTGTGTTTGCTATATCCCCAGTTTCAAGGCCAATGTAAACAATCCAGAGCATGCCACAAATGGACCAGAAGTGGGTCAGAGTAAAAAGGCATTCTGGCACCCCGTTGTGTGGGAAAACAGTATGAGCACAGTCGCAGGAGGAGTACAGAGAGAATGGACAAGGCCTAGGAGGTAGTGACGCCAGAGCACATCCGTGCTGTGGGAGAGGGA
This sequence comes from Calotriton arnoldi, assembly GCA_963921515.1. NCBI lineage: Eukaryota > Metazoa > Chordata > Amphibia > Caudata > Salamandridae > Calotriton > Calotriton arnoldi. Next base: position 1,575,517 of record CAWUFW010001923.1, on the reverse strand, counting down.
AACAGTCTTAGTGGCTGGAGGAATTCCAAAATGAAAGACTGGGACTAGAGAGCAGTATGGCACTGCTTGGCCTGAGCACCTCTGTGCCAGTGCAGGATGTATGTCCTGTTGCTCTATCTCTCCTCCACCTCCCAGACATCAGCGCACTGGACTGGAGCACCTTTCATACATCTTTCATGCATCTCGCTCCAGTGAAGGTAAACATGTGATCTTATCTGACGTACCATGGCACCTACCCTGGAAGCCTAGTGCACCAGTACTTCTGGTTGCCGCGTCACTTTCCGTTGGTGTGTTACCAATGGAGAGAGTGCTAGTCTAACTTGACAAAGCATCGCTTCCCAAAGGTGACTGAGGTAAAATCAGAACACTGAATGGGTTCTGCATGACCATGAAGCCAAATGCAGTGCTTCGCCAACATAATGTTAGACGATGGATTCAGCTATTTTGCTACAGAGTAGTCCATTTCTAGAATGTACATTCCAGTAGGTCTCCCCTTGAAGTACACTGATAACACTATGCCAAATCGTAGGAAAGAAAATAAGGCCTGTAAACCTGCATGATTACTTTCTATTTAATTTTGTACTGTTCATATATTCAACCTCATTCCTGGCGTGGCATTCAATTTGATTTTTAGGACAGCAAGGCAAATACGGATATGTGTTTGTGACTCTTTGATTATCTATGTTTTAAAGCCCACAGACTGCTTGTTCCAAACTTTAAAATTGTAGCATTCAAGCTAGAATGTCTCACCTCACCATCCTCTCCTACCTCCAGCAGTCAATCCATGGGCAGCCCCCTGCCATGCTTGCCATTCACAGGACCCTGTTTCTTGTCTTTACTGACCACCTGGCGCAATCCACGTAGAGTGTAGTGAACCTCTACTCTGAGAGCAGTAATATTTCCGGAACTCCTCAACTGCCACATGCATAAGGAGGTGCCACTGCCTGGGAGCCATGTTCTGGCTTGAAACGGAGCGAGGATGCCCTTCATACGTTTCACTGCAGGTACCATGGAAAGCTACTGGAGCTCACACAAACACCTTTGTGTATTTATTGTGAGTTTAGTATCTCCTCTTAGTTACTACAGAGGGCTAGAATACCTGACACTATGAAGTGCATTCGAGGAACAAGAGAGCAAGGGGAGTTAGAGTTCTCTCTACCCTTGTCCTTTTGTCCCGTGTTCTATGATTGTGACTCTTGGCAGTGAGAGAGTCTGTTAAAAAGCGAGTCTGAGCATTTGAATCTTTAAGAGTTTCCTGAATAGTAAATAATTCAGTTTCGATGTCAGGGCATTCCACAATTTTGGGCCCTTCATGGTAAGATCACTTTATTTATTGTGTAGTTTGTGTAGCGCATGCAAGGCCCATAAGCACGAGAGCGCTTACCTAGATGAATATTATATCAGGAGCAGTCATTTGAATGCAGATAGAATGTGCAAATATACAAGAGGCCTAGGCAAACTCACAATAAGTACCCGGGGCATGAGCACAGCAGAGTAGATAGAGGATACCCAAATCTCAATACATCGAATAAACAATATGAGAAAAGTATAAGGGGCAAGTATAAGTAATACTCATCAAGTTGTAAAATGTGCCATTGGTGTACAGATCCCATGCTGTCAAAGAGCCTAATCTCAGAGAAAGGAAGGACGGTTGTATTGGCTGCCAAGCAGTAGATTCATTTCTTTTTTTAAAGAGAAGAAGAGGGATGGGTGCGTGTGAATGGATTTTAAATCCAACACATTCCCTACTGTTGCGCTAACTGGAGTAGGAATAGTAATTTATACTATTCCTAAGTCCAGCGCGCCATCTAGTGCAAGTAGTAGAAACGACTTGCGATGTAAAACCATGCGTGGTAACAACGCGGACGATGTAACATCCGCGTTGTAACCTTCTGCGTGGGATTGTATGTCGTAGTAACGTCATACATTCGTGTGAATGAACTTGTAAACGTTGGATGTGCGTCCAGAGAAGAATTGGTTCAAGGTTCGCTTTTTATTCAACATTTGGACTTCAAGTAAAAAAGAATCCGAGAAGTAAAACTGGCTGGACTCCCCTGAGATCTTTAGGGGCTTACTTATGAGCCCCTTGCACCGTCGGTGCGTCACGTTGCGTGACGCATCGACGGCGCAACCTGCTGCGTGAAATTTACAAGCACGCGTAAAGCCATCCTGCGTGGCTTTACATCTGCTCGTAAATCTCGCCCCATTTCATGCAACATGTTGCGTGTTAGGGGCGTGACATGGGTGTTGCTGTGGGTGTTCCCACGCAACACCCATGTCCACTAATGCATTTCCAGATTTACGAGCAAACGTATATCTGGAAATGCATCAGGATGCTACGCCACCCCCAGGGGTGGCGTAGGGAGACGCAAATAGGAGACATGTTTTCATTTCTCCTAGTTTTTTACAGCACGCATTGGAAGAGGAAATCTCCTCAAGTGATTGTTTTTGTGCAGGAAAGTGCCCCTTCCTGCACAAAAACAATCTCCCCACGACGCAGGCACCCTTGCACCATGGTGCAAGGGTGCCTGCGCCGGCGCATGGCCGCAGTTTGTGCGCCAGCGCAGGGAAAGGCACAGAGATGCGACATGTTGCTGTAAATATGTTGCATCCCTGTGCCTGGAAACTAACGCAGCGTGGCACAGCAAATTAACTTGCGTCACCGCGCTGCTTTAGTTTCCAATAAATAAGCCCCTCAGTTTCTTGGATATGTATCAACTGGGTCCAGAGTGCAGGTGTACAAGAACTAGGCAAGCAAGTTTATAGCTAGATCTTTTCTCAGTGGGGAACCTGCTGAAGGTGAAGTGGTGAAGGCTGTTAGTTCTTGAAGTCAGACAGGCTGCGGGGTGACGTTTGGCTTTAAAGGGGCAGAATCCATTTTAAGAATGCCAGTTAAAATAGAATTGCCATCGTCAATTCCAGCATGAATCATGGATTAAACAATTCCCTTGAGGTTGTGAGACAATTTGATCCCATGAATAAGTCGCAATTGATAGTTGCCATTTTTGCCTATGTTGTTGATATGCTTGTTGTTGTTGTTGATATGCTTGTGAAGGCTGAGGTTGATAAGCCAGGGGACTTCATAATTTCAGTGATGATGATTGGAGTTCAATTGACGATGTTCATGGCGTCCGACCAGTTTTGAACTGGGGCAGAAAAGAAGTGTGGTGATTTAAGTAGGACCGCGGGCTGATTTTGAGGTGATGCATTGTGAGCCAGATCTGAATATTGTTTAGGGTCATAGCAAGAAGGAGAATATCATGAGGGCAGGTGTCCTTCAAGTAGAGTTGAGTGCTATTTGCATATTGGTGGTGTGGTATGCAAGAGTCTTCAGTGATGCTACCTGGAAATCAAGATATAGGTTGAAGGAAGCAAGTGCTTGGTTCGAGCTTCAGGGACTCCTTGTAGTATAGGCTCAGGGTTAGGGAAGGAGCTGCTTATTTTGATCTATTGAGATCTACGTAGAGGTCAAGCTAGAGATCAATACCTTATCTGCAAAATCCTTGCGGTCTCTCACAGTTTAGACTAGTATGCCCTGGTAGACGGTTTTGAAAGACACTGAAGGATTGAGTTGGCCCCGCCTGCTGGAATCACAATTGCTGATTGACTAATTTATTGTTGCATCCATCCTTAACAAAAGATGGGAAATCACCCAGGGCATTATTTCATATACAAACTGTTGAAATTGGTTGTTGAAACTGCTCTCAAGACTTTCTGTGAAGAGATGAAGACTAGAAGTAGGACAGAAGTTATTAATGCCAGCAGAATGGTTTTGTTTTAAGAGAGGGAATCATCCTACTTTCAGACTGTGTGGAAACACCCCTAGGAATATAGAGAGATTGGTGAGCTTAGTGCAGTGTGGTGCAAAGTGTGTGCATAGATCCATGGCAAGAATAGCCAATATCAATCAGATCTACACAATGGGTGGAAGGTTTGAGTTTCGAGATAGTCTTAAGGAGGCCGTGATGAGATATCTTTTTGCATACAGCCCAGCTACTAACTACTCAAGGCCAAAAGGGGACTTCGATGGTATGTTAAGAACGGCTTCAATTTTTGGATATTTGCGCTGAAGAAGTTAGTAAATCCTGACATTACTTTTCAGTAACTTCCATTATGAAAATAGGGGGAGGGTTGGTGGCAGATTTGAACATTTTGAACTGTTTTCCTGGGATTTGACATAATGAGATTTAGCTTCTATCATATGTTTTTGTAGGGTCATCTTAGTGAGCGAAGATGTTCTAAATTTACTGGCGAAGGATTTTGCATTGCTCTTAGGCTTATTTTATCTTTATTAAGTTCCTCACAGTAGCAAGGATGTGTTTTTATTGCAGTCCTTTGCAAAATCATTTATAATATCAGATACAGTATTATTTTAATTGGCAGTTGCGTCATTAATGTTATGATTGTCCATACGGTTAGGACAATTTGCCAACAGGGTTGTTAAGATTTATATTGTTTGTGTTCCAAACCCAAGTTTTAGGTCTTTTGGACTGGCAAATCATTGTAGGTTTAGAGAAAGAATCGGAAAAGGGAATTTGACATACATGGAGTTATTATGTACAAAGTAAAGATGCAAAAACTGTAATTGATTTGTAGCTTTCTCCTTCAATACATTTTTCCTAAAGGAACTACTGTATTCCCACATATATATTATTACACAGGTTCCTCTTGGGTATTCTAGTTGCCCTTGCTCTTGATCCAGCGCAACCCCTAAATTCTGAACCCAGGGATCAAGAGAAATCTCATCACACATAAATTGCTTTACCAAACAACAGGGCCCATCACACATTACCCATAATATGATCCCTGAAGACAGGCGCTGGATTTGAGGGGTTTATTTTGTCAGTTTTATTAAGTTCAACACTATACTTCACATTAATAAAATTTGTACATAATTCTATCTATTCGTAAATCAACTTTCTTCTTCTTTTGGTCGATGGACCATTAGTTGAAGAGTTGATGGTGACTATGATTAACTAAACAATTTAATATTTAACTAAATAATCACAAAGTCATTTATTCAGTTAATGATTTTATATTATTCAATGCTCTTATATTTATTATCAGTGCATACACGATTGCATATTAGAGAACAAATTATCAAGCAATGTAATCAAAATGAATCATTTGTCTCGACATCAAAGCGTGCATCAGGAATGGGGAAGAGAAGGTACAGCATAAACTTGCAGAATTATACTTTGCAAATTAAAGCAAACAAGGAGGGTAATACCCACCAAAGAATCAGGAAACCCACTTCCTTGGCCGAGGTTGTGGCAAAAGGTCCTCAGAGATAGGCTCAGAGAACAAAGTTAAAAGGACAGATGCAGCTAAACTTGCCATACACTAATTACTATATTAATCTCCCACTTAATCTACCTCCTCGGTCGCAATCTCCTCCCAAGCACTCCCATGACGTTCTCGTACCTAAAGTTCTTTTTCCCTGTGCAGGGCTGCTCTTCTGACTCGGATCTTCTCTCTGATCTATCTTGTGCGTCTCTCTCTCTCTCTCTCCGTCTCTCTCTTTCCTCGTCTCTCCTGTTCTCGTCTTGTGTGTGTCACACCCCTATTGGGATATCAATTATACTTTTCTCCTCGATCCCGCTATCTTACAATGTTGCAGTATCAGTAAAAACTCGGACTATGATTGGTTGTCGTAAATCATACTAGGTTCGCCTCATCCAGTTCTCCCCACTAATCCATCCTATACCGGTTCTAACAAAGGAAGGATTTAAGACCATTGCATACCTATAAGTCTAACATTCATAATTATACTTTTTGCTACTTTGTTATTCATGTCATCCGCTTTCACATTCGCATTGCACGTAGTGATGGCTGCTCCCACAGTCGAAGTCGCATCTTGGCACATAAACAATAAGACACAGGTCAACACGGCTTTCACACGGATTGCATCATCGGGTACACTCTGTAGTCTGCGAGCAGGCAATCCTTCCTGGCACATGCGCACTCGGTTCCGACTGGGCCAGCCACATGCTGGTTTCAACGAGAGGCCATTTTCATGCAGGCCCAATCCCGTACTAAAATAAACAAACACAAAAGAATATTAATTCATGAAAATAAACCCATTATGTTTACCTCCCACCATACTAATACCTTGTGTTAATTAAATCCTAGCAAAAGCTATTAATTTAAAGCACTTTTTATATTATTCGTGCAATGTACAACACAGCATAAACATGAAGTAGTACGGTTTTTCAATGCGCAAACAATTAATACGTATTCACGCCAACATGGTTTAGTATATTATTACAAACACCAGGGTGACCGAAGTCACAAGGGGCAGAGAGAACACCTTAAGGTGGTACAACCTCCCGTTTTATAACACCTGAAACACAACAAGTAGTCCCTTAGAAAAACATACATATAAAAAACTATTAACAAGATGGTAATCTGGAGAAACCCAAGATGAAAGCTATACTACCAATCTAAGGATGGTAGGAAAGGAAGCAAGTCCTTTTGGTTTTATTTACCCTCACACACCCTAGTGGTGTCATGCTTCATCATCGGGTCACCCTGTCGCCTAAAAGTCAGGGTGGGCTCGACCAGTATTTCAGGGAGCTCTTAGAATATATAAAGACCAGGGGAATAAAGATAAAAAACTCAGTGAAGTCCCAGTTTCCCTTTATTCTTGGACCTCTACTGCGTTATTAAAATATGTTTACCAACCAAGGATCTTCAGGAGTGTTATGGTCCTAAGACCCTTGTGCCGACATGTTTCAGTCACTAAACGCCCCGATGGGTGCAGGACTTTCTTCAGGGTATCGGTAAAAGTAACCCCTGGAATAAAGTAACGGGAAAAGACCCTATACTATTTTTATATAAGGGCAGATAGCTGCTCCTTATGAGTTGAACTGGACGAGCTATTTACTCGGTTAATAATTCCATCCCAATATGGGGATTGAAATGCGTCTCCTAAGACCACGCTTACGGGGTAGTCCTGTAGTCCCACTGCCTCCAAGTATCCTGCCCCACTGATAACCTATTCGGTGGTGGTCCTAACGGCTTTCAGGTCTTTATATATTCTAAGAGCTCCCTGAAATACTGGTCGAGCCCACCCTGACTTTTAGGCGACAGGGTGACCCGATGATGAAGCATGACACCACTAGGGTGTGTGAGGGTAAATAAAACCAAAAGGACTTGCTTCCTTTCCTACCATCCTTAGATTGGTAGTATAGCTTTCATCTTAGTATATTATTATGCATTTGCCCCTTATGTAAATGTGTGCGTTCAGTGTTGATTAATTCATGCAGTCAATATTATTATTATGGGGTTACTTTAACTTCATGAGGATGTACTTTACAAACCTCACTCCATCAATCCCCCCTTTGATGGTTTTACCATCATAAAATCCCAAAACATACGGTTTTCCAAGTTATATAGTTATTTTGTCTTTTGACCCTTGCTCTTTGCATTTTTCATACAATTTTTCTTTAAAACTTTCCATCTCAATTTCTTCTATCTCTCTTTCCCTTTCTTTATGTTCCTTACTCAATTTCCTTTCTTTCTTTTCTTTGCGACTCTTTTTCACGCAAACATAAGTCATTTGTATCATGGGTACCATAATGACTACAAAAACTACTGGTATTATTATTTTTGCAACTAAGGAACTACCTATAGAAGAAAACCAATGACTTATAGTAGAGAAACTTTTACTTAGTCTCTCCCAAACACCATCAACCTCTAGTTGAGTTATTTCTTTATGCAATTTAGTGATATTCTGAATGTATCCTTCCAAATTCTTACTTTTATCTGGAATGTAAGTGCAACAATGTTGAACTTTTAGCATTCCACAGACTCCACCCTCTTTTGCCAACAATATATCAAGGGCAAGTCGATTTTGCATAACCATGGATCTCATGGCAATCATTTCAGTGTCAATCATGAGGAATCCTCCAGCAGTATCTGTTGATAATCGGTCAACCACTGTGGACAATTGTCGAATTCTGTATGCATTCAGTGTAACTCCAACTCCAGGTATCAATGCTCCGAATATATCACCTACTATTTCTGAAAAACTTTCTCTTTTTACACGGTTTAGTCTTTGCCTTATTTCATAGATTCCATTTGTACTTTTGTCTATATGATATACTTTTGGAAATACAATCCCAAGGTAACATGTCCCATACCAGTGATCTGGTAATCGATAATATGCTTTCCTCCCACAGACATAATATATGCCAGGAAAAACTGGGTCAGTTCCTCCCTTTAATCCCCAACCCCCAATAATTTTATATGTATCTTCACATTCACTGGAACCGATGAAATTGTGGTTATAATTAGTTTTCTCCCTACGTAAGCATAATTTTCCCTTCTGGGACCAATCAAGGGCCATTGCAGCATAAGTCTCACTTTTGTCATAGTTGCCTTCTCTGAAAACCCATGGTGGCGTTTTCAATTTTTCTTCAACAGCTTTTCTTTGAAACTTAGCCCTTCTTTCCTCTACCATCTCTAAAAGATTTTCTCTTCTTTTCCTAATTTACATGTTAGGTTGTTTTTACTAGCATATTCTATATCTAAAGGCTTAGTTGTCAGGAAAAAGTCTCCCATAACATTTGCATGTGCTATCTTATTCAATTCAGGTACTACAGGAACCTTAGAAAATATTGTATCTACATTAGAATAATAATAATCTAGTTTACCTGTTTTATACAACAAACTTGATAAGACACTACAAGTCACACCATAAGTCAAAGGAAGGTGATGGTAAGTCACACCTTCGGAAACAGACAATGGCAACTGTATGCATACATAACAGTCACTCACATCCATTGTTTCTACGTATTCATAAAGCAGTTTGGTAAAAACATTTGAGGAAAAATTAGTAACTAATCTGTTGTGATGTAAACTACTAGCATCTTTTTGATTCAAGTGAGTAATTTGTTGTTGTCTAATGTCAGTGTCTACCTTCGAACCTGTTAAATTACTAGGACGTGGTCTATCTTCTTTTATCAAATGTAAAGGTATTATGATTGTCAATATCATCCAAAATACTAACAATATACACACTAGGGGGCGTGGCCAACAGCATGGCCGAGTGAGACGCCCTTTCGCCGAGCTCCGGCAGAAAGCACCATCCGACAGGGAATACGGCGGTCTATAAGCCCGGAGAACACCTGCATTTGCCCTCCAGGCATTACTTGACACCCCAGCGAAGCTTTTGAGGGACTCCGGGACCCCCCGCGACCTCCTCCGCGGCTGTCCTGGGACTTGAGCAGCGGCTGCACCCGCGAGGTCAAAATGGCGCCGACGCGGAGCTGAGGCGGCCCGGCGAGCTCCCGGAACTGGTGCTGTGCTGTGGGGCCACGGACACCCGGGGACACGGATCGGGAGGACTTTCGGCCTCCGACCCCTCCAGGACCTGACGGGGGTGCGCCGGGGGGAAATCTTGCCCGGAACCGACACGGCCCTGCCGGCCTGCGTCACTCCTGTCGGCGCAGAGCCTACGGGTCCCACCGGAAGAGACTGCCCGGCAGCGGAGCGCCTGTGGGCGGTGGAACGCACTGCTGAGCGGTGTCCGGAGCTGCGACCCCAGGTGAGCCGGGCAATTGGGAGTCGCTGTGCCGCCCGGTAGCGAGGCCTGGGGGTCGCGCTCTGCATGAGCGGAGGATCAGGGATCCGGTCCGCCAGGAGCGGTGACCTGCAGTGGGAGTGAGGTGAACAGTGATCGCCTGGAGGCCTTCAATATCCTGCGGTAGGGCCTTTGCCCTCCCCCCTCTGATCTGCAGCGGGCGCTGAACTGACGGAGGCGCTGACTGCATGCGCCTGAGTGTGGACTTGCTGGCATGCTGTGCGGGCCTACTGGGGCCTCGGAATCTGCGTGGGTGGCTGGAGGGCCATCCCTGTCTACTTCTGCCCTGATGGGCCGGAGGCGACCCTTGAGGGATCGGCGCGGGGCCGATGCTTGGTGAGGGGAGCCCCCCTCGACCGCTCCGCAGCTGCAAGTTGTGGCTCCAGTGGAACCTTGGTAGCTTCTACCGGTTTTGAACCTGAGGAGTCTGTCCAAGACTGCCCCTGATTCGCCCCATCGGCTGGTGAACCTGGTCTCCTGCTGGCTTGAAGAGGGCCTAAGAAGTACTTTGATGGGAGCAACTTGCACCTAAGCACCTTGTCACAGCGAGCTGGCATTTGGAACAGCGTTGAGAAGTCATTCGGAACGGAGCGGTGCGGGCCTGGTCCCCCCTCCCCTTCGCTGTTGTGGTGCGCTCCCCTGGTCCTGACACGGTTCCCCTACACGCTTCATCAGCATTACTCTGGACATGGGTAAAGACAAGGACCCGAAACCGCCACGCCAAGGAAAAATGGACCGCTACACAAAGGTAATCACCCCCCCTCCGGAAGAACGACCGGCCGCCCGCACTGACACAGACACTCTCCTCCAGGCGATCCAATCCTCCAGGACGGCGCTCGAGGAGAAGATAGGTGAGGTGGGCATGGAGGTGATGCTCCTGAGACAGGACCTGCGGAACCTGGCGGCCAGGGTCACGGAGTCGGAGTCTAGACTGGGGGAGGCTGAGGATACTCTGCAAGAGCTCCGCAAAGCTATGGCAGACCTCCAGTCCTCGAATAAAGACCTTCAGTGGCGCGTAGATGATGCGGAAAACAGGGCAAGACGCAATAACCTCCGATTTGTGGGATTCAGAGAAGGACTTGAAGGGACAAATATGTCGGACTTTCTCCATTCTTGGATCCAGCGCATATTCCCGAAGGATAAATTCTCCGCTTGCTTCGTCATAGAAAGAGCGCACAGGGCACTGATGGCCCGGCCGCCTCCGGGGGCGCAACCGCGTCCCGTCATAGCTTGCTTTCTGAATTTCCTTGACAGAGACATGATCCTCCGAGAAGCCAGGAAAATCGAAGATATCAGGCACGAAAATACACGTATAATGATATTCCCGGATTTACAGCAGGGAGGTCCAGAAGCAAAGGCGTACTTTCGACTCGGTGAAGGCAAAGCTGCGGGAACACAAGATTCAATACATGCTCCTATTCCCGCAAAACTGAAGGTAATATTCATGGGGAAGACCCACTTCTTCCAGACACCGGAGGAAGCATGGCATTGAATTGAGGAGAGGCCCGTGCTGGAGCGGCCAGAGGTTCCATCGCGCCGTAACTAGACATCAACGGGGAATGCCCCGCGAACCCTGGCCCTCGAAGATCACTGCAACCCCGGAGTAATCAGAAAGACCGCCTGCAGGGGGCAACCCCATATGCATCGCGGGGTACTGGAAGAATCCGACGGCGCGGACTCTCGCCTCTCGGCGGGCTTGCACACTCTCCGTCTCTCTGACCGCCCTGATCCAGGTACTGAGACCAAGACTAGAGACAGTACGTCCGGAGAGGAGGGTGAGGACGGGCCCTCTCTTCACCCCTTGGTGGCTGAAATAGTGGCAATGGAGCAGGACACAACGACAGAAACTTTGGCATCACAGGGGGAACCCCCTGACTCGCACTCCTGAACATGGGCTTATGAGATTGACCGTGGAACCTGACTATGATACCGGAGTCTGTTGATTGGACACTCCCCCCCTGCTACTCCACCTACCGGCCCTGCGGAGTGGCTGAAGACCCCCATTACATCGCAGACGGGAGGCTCGGAGTAGCCACAGACTTGGGTTTGACATAGCCCCCTTTTCTCCTCTTCTCTTTTTCTAGCTTTCCTTCTTTTCGTTTCATTTTTTCCTTCCCTTTTCTAGTACTTTGGTCTTTCACCTTTATTTTGTCTTCTTCTGTTCGTGGAGGGTTTTCTCTCTAGGAATTATTGGGGTCGCTGCAGGAGTTTGAACTTGTAGCATAAGTTGGGATTGGGGAGGGCGACAGACCTCTGCCACCCTAATGCACATCCTCGAGCGTCTGGCAGGGGGTGTGACAACGGGGAGGAGGGAGGTGGGGTGGGGGGATGGAAGCGAGGGGTTACAAACAGTTCCAATATTGTTTTTTTTTGTTCGTTATGTTCTTGTTGAGACACAGTCACAGACTCTGTGCGCAATTACCCACATTCCATGAATAGGGCGTTGCCTAATTATTCATACACATGTGTCCCGCCACTACACAACAGCCGGTCGTGATGGGTCCGGAGGATAGCCCCTTCACAGTGCTCACTTGGAACGTTAATGGCCTGGGGGACAAAATTAAAAGAGGGTTGGTATCGTCATTCATAGAACGCACCCGCCCGGATGTAGTGCTATTGCAGGAGACCCATCTTAAAGGCACGATATGCGGGTTCCTTGCGAGGGGAGCATATACAGTCCTGGCACATGCGGGATACACCTCTGGATCTAGGGGAGTAGCCATCCTGATTAAAAAGTCCCCACCTTACAAGGTGAAACGCACATGGATAGATCCTCAGGGAACCTATGTGGGAGTGACAGGGTCATGGGGTAGAAGGAATGTTACCATCTTATCAGTTTACGCCCCACCGAAGTTACAGACTAGGACCCTACACGGGGTAACCGACATTCTGCTGGGGACACCGGGAACGACGCACATTATCGGGGGTGACTTTAACGACGTAATGTATGTCCCCATGGACCGCTCGGGAGATCATGCCCATCCCCCTTCGACTACACAATTAGCTCGACTGGCAGATACCCTGGGCTTGGTGGATGTGTGGAGACACTTACATCCAGGGGAAAGACAGTACTCGTACTACTCAGGGGCACACAAGGTCCACTCGCGACTAGATTATGTGTTACTCCCTCGGGGCGTCATTGAGGACATTTATGAGGCGGAATACATGGCCCGGGGTCTGTCTGACCATTCGCCCCTGTATGTTAGAGTGGGGGAGAGGTCCCACGCCGGGCGAGGGAGTTGGAGACTATCGGCCTGGGACTTACAGAATAAAGAGGTGCTCCAGGGTCTCCGGGCTGACACCAAAGTTTTCTTTGCAGAAAATCTGGGATCGGTGCAGTCGGGCGTCGTGATGTGGGAAGCATATAAAACGGTGTTGCGAGACAGGGCCCAAAATCGGATAGCCTGGGAAAAGAGGAAGGCTCAGGAAGAACTTGTCACGTTAGAGGCCCAAATCCTTACCTTGGAAAAGCGGCACCTTGCATGCAGAGACCCGCAGATACTGAGGCAGTTGACGGATGCGCAGCATCACTACAGGGCTCTAGCAACACAGGAGGCCAAGGCGCAGGCGACCCTGCACAGGCTGTATGATGTGGGGGACAAATCGGGAAAGCTATTGGCATGGCTTAGCCGTAAAGAAATGGAATCCCGCTGGGTAGCGAGCGTGGTGGACTCCCAGGGAATAACACAGACACGGGATGCACAGATAGTTTAGACGTTCGCATCCTACTATCAGAATTTCTATGTAGCCCGAGATCTGAGGGCCCCACCGGATATATTAGCCTATCTAGAGGCCATTCAGACCCCGTCCTTAGATGGCGATGAGAGGGAGGGTCTGGAATCGGATATAACGGTAGACGAAATCAAGCAAGCTATAACCAGATTGTGTCCTGGGAAGACCCCGGGCCCAAACGGCCTCCCTGCAGAATTCTATAAGAAATGCGTGGATCTTTTGGGCGCACACCTCCTGGTGCTTTTTCAGGATGCATCTCAGGAGGGAATTCTGCCCTCGGATCTCCGCATGGCCACGATTATACCCATCCACAAGCAAGGGAAACCCTCCAGTGATTGTGCTTCCTATCGCCCCATTTCCCTCCTTAATATAGAGGTGAAAATATTGGCGACGATTCTTGCTTTGCGCCTTCGCCAAGTCATCACTACTCTGGTGCACCAAGACCAGGCGGGCTTCCTACCCGGCCGGGCGACCAGACTGAATCTGCGTAGGACACACAATTGGCTCATGGAGGTACAGGAATGAGAAGAGCCGCATTTGCTCTTGTCCTTAGACGCAGAAAAAGCGTTTGACGCGGTGCATTGGCTCTTTTTGGAGGCCACCCTGGTTAAATTTGGCATTGGCCCCAAGTTTAGGCACTGGATGGGCCTCTTATACACGGACCCCCGTGCAAGAGTTAAGGTCAATGGCCAGGTATCCAGAGATTTCCCTATTAGAAGGGGCACCCGTCAGGGTTGTCCGTTATCCCCGCTACTCTTTGCTCTCACGATAGAGGTAGTGGCTTGCGAGATTCGGCAGCGGTCGGAGATTCGGGGGTTCCAAATTACGTCAACTGATACCGGGGAAGAAAAGATCTCGTTATATGCGGATGACATCTTACTATATGTTACCCACCCGACTCCCACGATTCCCGCCTTGTTTGATCTTATGGGCCGGTATGGGACGTACTCAGGATATACTATAAACTGGCATAAATCGGTCATATACAGCCCACAAGCCTTGGAGGCTTGGCCCACTCTCCCCGGGGCCCTACAGATAGCACAGACTGGGTTCACGTATCTGGGGATTTATCTCACTACAGACAGGAGGCTCTCGTACCAGAAAAATATCCAACGGGTCATCACTAACTTCGCTGTAGACGCACTGAGGTGGAAAGCTCTCCCCCTCACGGTCCTAGGCCGGGCGGCCATGTTTAAGATGATCACCTTGCCCCGTTTCCTTTACGCCCTCCAGAATGAGTATTTCCCCCTTTCCAGGCAGACCTTCCGGGTGATAGATGCGGAACTACGCTCCCTCCTGTGGCTCGGGAAGCAGCCGAGGATTGCACTGACCACATTACAGCGTAACCAATACAATGGGGGGATCTCCTTACCGGATATTGAGGCCTACTACTGGGCGGAGCATCTGACCCCGGTGAATGAATGGATACATACCACAGCAGACCACCCACCTATAGGCTTGAAAGAGATACTATGACGCCTCGCACGTGCATGTATTATCTCTATGGGGGACAGGGCAGGGGACGCCTACTCCCGGCCACACAAGTCACGCTAGAGGTATTGGACAGAGTGTCAAGGGCACTGGGATGGGCACGCAAACCAACTAAACAGACACCCCTCTGGAATTGCCCCTGGTTAAAGGAACTCCACAAACTGAGGGGCTTTGAGGGGTGGGACGCTATAGGCATTTCCACCATAGGGGATATCGTGGCCAAGGGCAAACGTAAAAGCTTCCGTGCACTGCAGACAGATTTTGGGTTGCACACCTCCCAGTTTTTTAAGTATGCGCAGCTGCGACATGCCTGGCTGGCGGAGAGCTCGTTATCCTCCTCACTGCCAGAGTATGCCCCATTGGAGGGACGCCTACTACAGGAACACGTACTCACCAAGGCAGTATCACTGACATACCGGACCCTGAATAATAATGCACCAGACAGACTGGGGAAACTGGGGGAAGCGTGGGAACTGAATTTAGGTACTCTAGAGAATGTTGACTGGGAAGCAGCCCTAATGCACCATCGGGAGGTGGCCATTAAATCCCGCCTTCGTCTTATTCAATATAAGATACTACACAGAGTCTATTATGATAGGGCCCGGCTTCATCGTATGGGCCACGCCAGCGACCCGAATTGTTTGAGATGCGGCCAGGCACAGGGGGACTTCTACCATACCATTTGGGACTGCCCCGTCATACAGTCATAGTGGGAAATGGTGCTGGGGGAATTGAGCAAGGTTTTAGCAGTGACATTGCCACTGGACCCCAAATTCATACTGTTGGGCATACCCGGGGATGTAGATCTGGGCTGTCCGCAGCTCATCTTCGCCATGTTGGCTCTAGTGGTAGCAAAAAGGGACGTAGCTAGAACATGGGGGGCGGCGCTGACTCCCCAGCTTCGAGAATGGAAGGCGGGAATGGATATGTACATGGCGGCAGAGAGGGTCACATACAAAGCAAGAGGCTGCCTGCGAAAATTCCATAGGGTGTGGGGCAAATGGAGGACATATTATGGGCTAGATGGAGGACTGGGCGATGATTAGTGGGCCTATAGGGGGTGGCATTTCACTTTCGTCAAGACAGCCGGCTGGTTGGTCTCCGGGCACTCTGGAAGAGGAAAACATGGGGGATGCTGCAGCAAAGATCAGTGAATGGGTGGGACCTGCAGATTCATACAGTCCGAAGAGGGGAAGAAGTGGGAATCTATGTGAGATTGATTATATATAAAACACACAAAAAGAGGTAGAGCGAGTAACAGTCGTCCTATTTTTGTTTACCGAATGTAGTCTACTAAGAGAGCACAACAACTTTGTAAAAACTGCCCTCACCCACAACAAGTTGTGGCATGCTTCATCATAGGGCTGCTACTGACGCCTCTGCGCAGACCAACGCTAGAGGCGGAGCAATAGGGAGGGGTAGACAATACAACAGTGACAAGAAAGAAAGGAAAAGACAGGATCCTATAAAGGTGCAGATGTATCGTGAATTAAAACTGGCTATGGGATATCTAAATAATATTTTTACTCCTCGATTCCCTAGTCAGAGCTAAAAAAGGTACAATAAATATACCTACGGATGGTGGTGGTGTGAGTAAATTAGGTACTCACCACCCCTCCGTTCTGCATAGCGGTCGACATGTTTCTGCCGGTTTTAGGTTCTTTACCCGGCATTCATCAGGACAAACAGGATCCCTATGCTACTTTTCCAATTAAACCCCTCTAGAAAACCCACTTTTCTGGGCTCTACTCCACCTGTAAGTCTGGAGTTGTTCTTAACTTTACTCTTCCAATGGAAACTGTGAATAGAAACATAAAAACAGTGAAAACAAACTGTCCAAAATACACCAACTCAATACAAAGAAAGAAAAGAATTTCATAGTGTGCTCTCATAAACTCTACTACATTCAAAACAACCCATTTGGTGCGACTAGGGTGCTTCATAAATAACGAATAACACACCCTTTAAAAATCTGGCGGGCATACAATGGCCCTACCAATGGTACATATCACACACAGTCTGTGAATAACATCCTTATATGCTAATAGCGTGCCATATAGATGTTTAAAACGTGCTAATGATGATGAACACCTCCACGCAGTCAAGAAATAAAATAAAATAAAAATGATATTGAGGCCCCCTGCCCCTTATCGTACTCATAGTTTTAGATATATCTTTAGGTGTAATATATCTCGGTCTCACTTGGTACAACACTCGGCCCATCTTACCGAGTTTATTAGGTAGAATGCTAAAACTGGCACTGGAGTAGAGGGCGACCCTCTGTAGTCACACACTGTGGAAAAAATCAATATACTTAGAGCATATAATCTACTGCTAAATTATATATAGAAGCCGTATGAAGTTCCAAAACTCTCAGAACGATCATATATTGCGGGTAGAGAAATTTTTGCCGGAGCGTCATATCCTTTTTACCGGCTAAACCCACCATAATAAGGGCTTCAAAGAAAAGAATCCTTCACACCTCTGCACCACCGATCTGTGTGCCTCTAGATATAGAAATATATCCGTGGGGATCACTAGGTTTTGTTGAAAACCAAAGTACACATCCCTCCTTTTATACATGTAACGCCCCCATGATGAAGTTCGTAGCGCTACTCATAAAATTCACGTATATTACAAGTGTGCCCTTAAGATAGTATATCGAGAGCAGCCAAAGTACCCCCCTACTCCTTACTTCGTCAAGAGTGGTACGCTGCCGCTTTAGTAAGTCTCTCTCAGTGCCGTGCAGGGACATCGATAGCCGGTCTCCCGTTCTTTTCATTAGTTTCACTAACACTTCCCATCACGTGGTACAAGCGTGTAACGTAACGCGTACCACGTTTCCGCTAGAGTCTAGACCGCTAACCCAGTTTATTAGGACATATTCGTTCTCTTCCTCAGGAAGTTGGATAATACCCATGACGAACAAAAAGGGTTGTAAATACCAACATATTGATTCCGTGGGTGAATATCCATAAACCCAAGGTTACTTTGGAGGGAGGATATTGTCAGCCATTTCAAGCACTGTAAATTACTTATAAGACCCTTTCCACTTGATATAAAATGTAGTGTAATGTAAGTTTACCCACTAACACTTCCCATCACGTGGTCCAAGCGTGTACCGTGACGCAAACCACGTATTCTCTCAAAGCTAGACCACTAACCAAGTTATTGGGACATGTTCGTTCTCATCACCAGGAAGTTGGATAATACCGATGATGAGCAATAAGGGTTGTTAATACCAACATATTGGTTACGTGGATGAATTTCTGTAAACCCAGGGTTACTTGAAGGGAGAATATTGCCAGCCATCTGAACCCTGTCCACTTGATATACAGTGTAGTGCAATGCATGTCATCGGGCTAACAAATAGTAGAGTGAAATCTATTTACTACCCATAGCTGCCCAGGGTATTTCATCATTAAGCCCTGTCTCGTGACTTCTAATACGGTACACCCACTTCTGTTCACGTATAAAAAGGGCATGTGATGGTTCCCTTGTAGAAGGTGCGAAAAAAGGTTTATCCAACACCGTCCAAAATATATCCTCAACCGTGTGTCCTTTTTCAGCGTAATGTGCTGTAAGGCGTGTGTTTGTCCTGGCACAGCGGATATTGCTCCTATGTTCCATTATCCTCACTTTAACCTTTCTACATGTCATCCCCACATAAATCAAGTTGCAAGGACACTTGATTATGTAGATGACATAGGAGGAATTGCAATTCGTGTGCACTCGCTGTTGCCAAGGATGTCTAAGGCCCACGTCCACGTCTTTAGTGTTTTTTGTCAATCTGCATACGTCACATGAACCACATCGTGTGTGGCCCGTGACTGGTGCAAGGCCCCCAACCCCTCGAGGAGCCCCTCGAGGGTTGTTCTGTGATCAGGAATGTACCACTTGGTCCTTGATATTCTGGCCTCTTCTAAATGAGAATAGAGGTTTCTCAAGCCTGAGACCGCTGGAGTTCAATATCCGCCAATGTTTAAGGATGATGCGTTTAATGGCAGTGGAAGAAGTGTTAAATGTAGTGACACAGATAGTACTGTTTTTAGCCGGTCTCTCTACTTTTGCCAACAGCGCCTCCCTGTCACAATTCCATGCTCGTTTGCGCGCCTTCCTGACCACTTGGTATGGATAACCTCTGTCATTGAGTTTTCCTGCAAGTAGGGCCGCCTCTTCCCTAAATTTGTCAGGTTCAGAACAGTTTCTGCGAAGCCGCAGAAACTGACCCACAGGGAGGTTCTCCCTGCGGGATTTAGGATGAAAACTCCCAAAGTGAAGTAGACCATTCTTATCTGTGGGTTTGTGATGTACTCTAGTTGACAATTTCCCTTCGTATGGAAAAATGACTAAGTCCAAAAAGGGGAGCTCGTCCTTGGTAATGGTAGTAGTAAAATGCAGAAAAGGATTTTGACTATTCAGCCATTGCATAAAGTCTTTTATAGATGCTTCATTGCCTCTCCAAATGAGGAGGACATCATCTATAAACCGTTTCCAGACACGGATGTTCTGTGTCCATGGATTTCCTGCATCAAAGATATATTTGTGCTCAAAAGTTGATACGTACAGACCCGCTAGACTCGGTGCGAATGCACTACCCATAGATGTTCCATGGGTCTGTAAATAAAAAACACCCTTATACTCAAAAAAGTTCCTTGTCAGTGCTAGTTCAGCCAGATGTAAGATAAATGGTCTGGGAGTCTGATATTGCCAATCTTGTTCAAAGAGAAGCTCCTCTATCACCCTCAACGTTTCAAATTGAGGAATATTGGTATACAGGGATTCTATATCTAATCCAACCAAATATTCCTCATCCCGGTTGAAATCCATATCAATGAGGAGATTAAGGACCTCAGTTGTATCCTTTAAATATGCCCTCCTGTTCTGGACCAATGGTTTGAAAATTGTGACAATGGCTCAAGTATAGAGCCAATTCCAGCCACGATAGGTCTACCCGGAGGTGGTCTCATTGCTTTATGCACTTTAGGTAAGGTGTAAAATGCTGGTGTGATGGGGTCTTTCTTTTGCAAAAAACTGGCCTCATGTTCCGTTATCCAGTCATTACTAAGGGCTTCCTCTACAACTGTAGCGATTTCTCTTTTTAATCCTGGAGTAGGGTCCGTCAGGAGGATCTTATAATTCCTTTCATCGCTCAACAGTCTCTGACACTCCTGTTCATATGCTGAATTTGTTTGGATAACTATAGCACCTCCCTTATCAGTGGGCTTTATAACCAGATCTTGGTTGTTTTTAAGTTCCTCTAGGGCTTCCCTTTCCTCTCTTGTGATGTTCCTAAAGGGCTGTGTCTGGTTTTTCCCCAATTCCTCAATATCGTGCACCACTGCTCTTTCAAACGTTATGACTTCCTGTGGAAGTACAGAGTTCATCGGGGTGAAGGTCGATTTAGGACGAAATTCAGTATCTCCCCTATTTTCAACTGATTATATATATACATTTCTGCACGAATGTAACCAAATGTAACATGCTTTTTTTCGTTTTTTGTTTGACACAAAATGCAAATAAAAATATATATATATTTTTTTTAAAAACCAATATACACACTAAACATAAGCAAACCTTATAACATCTACACATAAGGCTACATCTAGGTCTTGTTACTTGTGTATCTGCCATAGCAATGTATTATTCTACAAATTCTTATAAAATTTCAAAATCTATTTCTATTCTTTCTTCAAAAAATAAAATGTAGTGTGATCCCACACTTCAAAAGCTTTGTTCTTTACCCCTTCTTTTATTTTAACTAAATCCAATTTTGCAGAACGTTTTCTTGAATTTCCAGAGAAACTCTTCAGTTGATAATGAGACACCTTAGTTTGTTTACAGTCTCTTAAGGTGGATTTAGATCACTTTTCTCTTCTTGTTCGTTGTCAGTGCTGTTTCTTCTTTTGTTTAAATCTTCTTCTTCCTCAATTTCTTCTAATACTATGTAAATCCAATCAGGTGACCTGAACTTTTTATTTGGTTTTCTCACTCTCTTTGGTCGCAGCACTGATTCGTCATCTGACTCTCCCTGTTCTAACTGATCTGAAGTTTCGCCTATTTGGTCTAACCTATTTTCTGGTCTTCCTTTCACCACTCTATATTTCAGTCTTTTGACTCCACTTGACCAATGCTCATCTTTCCTTGCTCTCTTTTGTTGAACTACCTCTTCTTCTTTGTTCAATTCATACTTTCGTTTCTTTGTACCTACTCTAAGTTTGCTTTCTTCTTCTTCTTCTCCTTCTTCAGTATTTCTTTCACCTACTTCCTCTCTACACTTTCCATCTTCACTTAAAACTTTTCTTTCTTCATCTTCAACAGCAGTTTCTTCAGTCCCAGTATCTGGTGCCCACTTTACTTGACTTGTTTTAAGCAAATCATCATCAAGCTGCTCTTCAGAGTCTTTTGGTTCAGGTTCTCCAGTTTCAGAGTTTATTGCTTTAACCTCACCAATGTCTTGTACTTCAGCCTCTGATTCAGAGCTTGTACTTGATATCTCCAGATGACACTTTACTCGTGGTTCAAGTGGATTTGGGACTCGCTGAGTGTGACTGGCATGAATCCAATTTGTTAGACCAGCACACTTTACTGCTGTAGTCGTCACCAGTATGACCTGATATGGTCCTTCCCAGCGGGGCTCAAGGCAAGTTTTTCTTCTATGCCTTTTCACATGAACCCATTCACCAGGGCTTAGATCATGAGCTTGAGTCTGCTGTGTTGTGGTCGCGTCTGCTCCAACCTGATGAAACACAGAACGTACCACATCAGCCAATCCTTTGCAATAGTCAAGGATGAGATCATCAGTTATATTTATCAATTTGTTCGCAGGTACAAATGCTTGTCTCATAGCTCTTCCCATCAGTATTTCGTACTTTTTGTCAGGAATGCTTCTGAGACTCATCAAAACTAGGGGTAAAGCGTCAGGCCATTTCAGTGCTGTGGATCTACACACTTTACCTAACCTGTTCTTAATTGTGCCATTTATCTGTTCTACTATTCCAGAAGCCTCTGGACGATAGGCACAATGAAGTTTTTGCTGAATACTCAAAGCCTCACAAATCAGTTTGATCAATTCACTAGTGAAGTGTGTCCCTCTATCTGTTTCCATAGTGACTGGAAAACCATATCTAGGAATGTACTCCCTCAACAAAGGTTTGGCCACTGTCAGGCTGTCATTCCTTCGTGTAGGATAAGCTTCTACCCATCGGGAAAACAAACACACAATCACTAACACATATTTGAACTTATCACATGGAGGTAACTCGATGAAATCGAGTTGTAGTCTAGTAAAAGGACCACCTGCCCTCCGTATTGTTCCCATACTAACTACTGTCTTTCTTCCTGGATTTTGCTGTTGACACATTAGGCATCTCTGACAAAGACTTTCTGCGATAGTTCGGAACCTAGTATTAAACCAGGTTTGTTTAAATAATCTGACCATGGCGTCTCGTCCAACATGTGTCACTCCATGATACATCTTTGCCATATGAGAAAGTAAACTATCTGGCATGACTGGTCTTCCATCAATGTATACCCATACATCATCCTCTTCTCGTTTCCTACATCCTGCTTTTTCCCACTCCTGTCTTTCCTCATCACTTGCTTCTTCTTGTTATTGTCTCACTTCATCCCATGTTTCAATAGGGTTAGTAAACATAAGTTGACAAACCGTATGTTCTTTTGCTTTTCCCCGATTTATGGCAGTCTCATTCTTTGCACAATATTGTGCTACTTGGTCAGCAAATCTGTTGCCTTGAGTCACATAATCATCTCCTGATTTATGTGCGGCACATTTGACCACTGCAATTTGTTTTGGCAATTGTAATGCTTCCAGCAATTCTTTTACAAATTGACTATTCCTGATGGGGACCCGAAGAGGTCAGGAATCCCCTCTGCATCCATAGTTCTCCAAAATCATGCACAATACCAAAGCCATATTGACTATCAGTAATTATTGTCACTTTCTGACGTTTTCCCAATTTG
The DNA here is from genome assembly GCA_963921515.1 of Calotriton arnoldi. Lineage (NCBI taxonomy): Eukaryota > Metazoa > Chordata > Amphibia > Caudata > Salamandridae > Calotriton > Calotriton arnoldi. The sequence continues at coordinate 1,552,725 of CAWUFW010001923.1, read as the reverse complement.
CAGGCATGAATTAAAGCTATCAATTCAGCCACTTGTGCAGATTTTATCCCTTTTAGACAGGATGCTTCCAGGATTTCTGCTACAGTACAAACAGCATAAGCAGAACTCAATACACCTCTTTCAGTTCGCAAACATGAACCATCAACAAACATCACTCGATCTGATTCTTCAAGAGGAACGTCCTTGATATCAGGACGGGGCTTAGTACACAATTCGGTCACATCCAAACAATCATGTTCAGCTTCATCCTTTACTTCTTCATCCCATACATCTGGCAATAGAGTAGAAGGATACACATTTGTACATCTCACTATGGTCACATTTTCTGCTCCCAGAATCACTCTCTCATACCTAGTCAGCCGACTATAGGTAAGATGCTGAGTTCGTGTTCTTGTTAAAAGAATCTCAACTGAATGTGGCACATATACTCCAGGGCTCGAAAAATTCACTCGACTGCTCGCATTTGCGAGTCAGATTAATTCAGGACGAGCTATTTTTAGGTCCTACTCGCCCTTTCTGGCGAGTAGGAAGACAAACTGACACTTGACCTCTGCCACTGAAAGCAGAGGAAATGTGACAAGATAGCAAGATTTAAAGGCATCTTTATTGCTCAGAAAGTAAATGAGCAATACAAATGCTTTTAAATCTTGTTAACTTGTCACATTTCCTCAGCTTTCAGAGTCAGAGGTCAAGTGCATTTCAGTTAGGTCGAGGAGATTTTGTAGGTTACTAGACCTGCAGGTCTAGTGCATTTTTTATGATTTTTTGAGCCCTGCACTTTCACAGGATGACCCATTATGATCCCTTCACTCTGTTCCAGACTCACACAAGTAGCAGCTACTACTTTCAAACATCCAGGTAATGCTGCAGCCACTGAATCTAAAGTAGCTGAAAAATATGCCACAGGTCGTCTTGACATTCCATGCCTTTGAGTTAAAACTGCAAGTGCACATCCATCTCTCTCACTGCAATATAATGCAAAATCCTTAGAATAATCAGGCATGCCCAATGCCGGAGCCTTACACAAACTCTCTTTCAATTTAAAAAAAGCATCCATACTTTCTTCATCCAATTTAATTGGATCTTTCACATCATTCCTTGTTAACCTTTGTAGAGGTTTTGCCATCAGTGAAAAGCCACTGATCCACTGTCTGCAATATCCAACCACTCCCAAAAACATTCACACTTCCATCTGTGTCGTTGGCGGTTTCATATCCCTGATCTCTCGAATACACTCTGATGTTACCTTTCTGACTCCCTTCTCAATCTTGTGACCTAAATATTGGACTTCTTGTTGGCAGAATTGTAATTTTGCTGGGGACACCTTATGTCCACCCTCTGCCAAATGGTTCAGTAAAGCAACTGTGTCTGCAACACAGGCTTCTCGAGTCTTTGATGCCACCAGTAGGTCATCAATGTACTGAACCAAAACAGACTCTTCAGACATTCTCAAATCCTCCAAGCACTTTTTCAGTATCTGATTAAAAATTGAAGGACTCTCAGTATAGCCTTGAGGAACTAAGCACCATGCTAAAACACGATCCCCAAACCGAAATGCGAACAAATACTGGCTATGTTGATGCAGGGTAATCGAAAAGAATGCATTACACAAATCAATCACTGTATACCATTCCGCATCATGTAGGATTTGGTATAGAATCACTGCTGGGTTTGGCACAACTGGACAACAGGGCACAACAATTTTGTTTATCTTTCTCAAATCTTGTACTATTCTATAAGTTCCATTTGGCTTTTTCAATCCCATAATAGGTGAATTACAAGGACTACTCATTAACTCTTTCAAAATTCCTTGTGCAATCATTTGATCAATTACAGGAGTTATTCCTGCTATCACTTCTGGTTTCATTTTATACTGTGGTGTATTTGGGTAGTCAACACCATCTTTCACGGTAATTTTAATTGGATCTACCTTCTTCATCAACCCAATCTCCTGTCCTGAGAAATCTCATACTTCTGGATTAACTATTTTCATTAGTTCTTCAGGCACATTTGTGTCTGTTAGAAGCGAATATAACTCATTCACTTCTGTTCCTTGCTTTGCTAACACCATTTTAAACGCAACATCCTCATCAGGTGTCTGAAATGCAACACCATCCGGCGTGCAGTAAATTGTGCAATTCATCTTGCACAGTAGATCCCTACCTAACAAATTTACTGGACTCGAGTCACACACTACAACCCGATGCATGTCTTTGAAGGGAACAATATGCACTTCAATTGATTTAGTAACTGGAGTATTTATCTGTTTATTTGAGACTCCTACTACTTGGATAGTTTCTCCCGAGAGGGGTAGGTTTGGAATTTCTGCTGCTCTCACAGTAGAACGGGTAGCACCAGTGTCCATAAGAAAGGTGATATCATTACCTTCCACTTTTCCATCCACTAATGGACCTGACTGATCTACCTCTAGAGTAGCGCCAAGCACGCACTCTTCCTCCCCCCTCAGGCACCGTCATTGATTCGACTCAACATCACTTCCATCACATTGCATCCAAAATTGGGGAATCACATTTGTGTTAGTATTTTTACCAACCTGATCTCCTCCGTGAAATCCTGTATCCGCACTGTATTTTTGAGCATTTACACTATATGGTAACGGTGGTTGCGGGACCTGATATTGGGTAGTGACAACCTGCTGTTGTGGTGTCTGCTGTACAACTATCTCACTCTGGACCTGTGGGGTTAAAATTTGATTTCCTCCATTAGTTCTCTGCACTGATCTACACTCATTCTTCCAATGTCCATACTTTCCGCATCCATGACAAGGAAATTTCTTTTTCGCCTCTTCTCTACTCATTTGACCTCTACCTCCAGTAGATTTCTGAGCATTCTGATTAACTCCTCCCATTTGGTTTATAGCCTGAGAATTCAACTGAGTTTCTTGCTGCTCTGCTACCTTTACTTGTGCCCACATCATCTTTTCTTTTAATTTGTGATGACGTGACTCAATGTCGTCGATACAATACTTCGCATACCTCAAAATCTCGTCGATAGTTTTGGCTTGCCAGCACAACATATGCTGCTATATCATCTGACTAATTTCAGGTCTTAATCCATACACAAATCTATACACAAAATTACCCATATCTTTGTCTCCAATATTCTCAAAACCACTATACTGTTAAAGACTTGCAATAACCTCTCATAGTAAGCATGCACAGACTCCTTTGGTTCTTGAGTTGTTCTAGCTATTTTTACCCAATCCGTTTCCTTAGGGGAAATTTTGCTTTTCAAAAAGGTAATCACTTGATGATATTTTTTCATCACCTCATCAGAAGGTGCTCCTGTTTTGGCATCTCTAGGATATTCATCTTTTGGCCAATCTACTGTAATCTTGCATTCAGTCCATAAATCTGCAGGGACAACAATTTCAAACAATCCATCTAGATCTTTTAACAATACCTTCGATACTTTCACAAACCTCTCAACTTGTTTGTACCATTCCACAGGTTTCTCTCTCAACCTAGGAAACTCATTGGTGAAAGACAATATATCCTGTCTAGTCCAAGGAACATGCACATAACCTCCTCCTGGTACTTCCCTCATAGGACATTCCAAAGTTACATTTTCCACTTCTCTTACAGGACGCAAATGTATTTCTTTAGCAGCAAATTCTTCTTTCTTTCTCATCCATCTACCTTTCCATCTTTCAACATCTCCCCATTTTCTCAAAACAACCATTAGTTCTTTTATCTGCAATCGTCTACCAGACGTATTCATATTTTCTATATCCTTTTCAGTGAAATCCACTCTATATGTCTTTTGCAACACCTTTGATCTTCCTATATCCATTCCCAACTCCTCTGCAGCTTCCACTATTCTTTCATGTAGATTTTTCGCTTTCCAAGTAATACTCTTACACAAATACATCAATTCATCATCTTGATAAGTCTTTAACCAATCTGGACTTATGGTTCCAATTATCATTTCTTCCAGATCTATTCTTAGCTTACATACATCTATAGGCTGTGGTTGTGTTTTTCTCCTTTGTAACCCTTTCACCCAATCATCTAATTCTTCAGTGGTAGGACCTATTGAAACCTCATTTCTGGAAATCTCATCCAACTCTATCCTTTTGGGCTGTAACTGCATTATTTCTTTAGGTGTTTCGATTATTGTTAAATTAGTTGGAGGTGTCAATCTAGGAACTGTATTTGGCTGTTCACTTATGATATTTACAGCATTAATTCTACTACTAGCTGATGTCATAGCAGAGTTTAACGGGACAGTTAAGGAAGGTTCATGGACAAGTCTATTTTCAAATACAGGTATTGCTGGACCTATGGTCACTGGCACCGTTATTGCATCTATTTTCATATTCATCTGATTCAATTTTTCAACTAATTCTTTAGTTTGCATGGCAAATTCTACTTCTCTTTCCTGCTCTACATCACTTACAGTTGGAACTGGTGTTGTTTGTGGTGTTATTGGGGCTTCCATTGATGGTGCATTTGGTGTCACCATCGCAGAATTCTCCTGATAAGGTGGTGGTCGTTTAACTAATATGTCATCCAGCAGCTTATCATCAGTTTCATTCGGGTTATATCCATAACCAAATTCCTCTAAATGTCTCTTTTTCTCCTTACACTTATTTCCTTCCGTCTCTCCTACCATTAAAACTGGATATAATCCTTCAGTTATCTCTCCATTTCTCCACCTCTTCATTCTATCTTCGTGTCTTTCATCATGAAATCTTCCAAACATAAATCTATTAACTCTACCACTTCTGTGTCTTTCTCTTTCATACATTTCATCTTCCCATTCTACTAGTGCTTCAAACTGTGTAGGTCTAGGTCTCGGGTCTAATGCCATCATTTTATCTCTCAAGTTACGCAATACTGCCAAATTAAAAGAACCATGCTCTGGAAAAGCTATCACACCATCATTCTTCGTTTATCCTACCCAGTTTTCTATCCAAATACATGTGTGATAACCATACTTTAACATCATATATGACGCTGGTGTCTTTGGTGGAGGGATAGGAACTCCTTCTCTCGTTATTACTGGTTTGTCCTTTTTAAAGAATCTTTTTAATTTGCCAAAAAAAGTCAATTTCTCCTGTTGCGGGGGTTCGAAATACATTTTCGTCACTTATTCAACACCTTCACTCGATACAAACCTTTATCAACACAACTTATTATAATTCACCAATTGAACTCTTTTACTTCCTTAAACACCTAGCCAATGTCAGCGCAACACACTCTTAACTCTCCAATCAGAGCTTTCTACTTCTCCGCTATTCTGTCCAATACCAACGCAGCTCACACCAACCAACCAATCGGTGCTCGCTCTGTCCTTACCAACTGACCAATGCCAGCGCGGCTTTCTGTGACGTCAGCTTCTCCTCCTGCTGCTGACCCTCCCTTTACAAAAATTATCGGCACTTTCCTAAGTCCGGTTTTCTTTAAAATAACTTATTAGTCACAACATAAAACAATAGCACACTGTCTGTTTACTACAGAGAGATATCGTTTTTCACTCTCAAGAATATTTCTTTCAAGGCGGGTAAGTATAACAATTCCGCTATCCTTCCCTTCATTCAAGCTAGGAGAGGACCTGTTACTTCTTTAGGGATAAGGCCAAAGTTTCATAAGAGGACCCTTTTGTTTGAAAAGGAGGTCTCACTACTCTTCTGGGGATAAGGCCAAAGTTTCACAGGTGGACTCTTCACTATCACATATACACTCAATGGTCCCTAAAATTAACCTAAACAGACAATGTACTTATTCCCGTGTGATTTTACTTCTCACACTTTTCCTCTGCCTTATTTCAGGCTGATTCTTACTCTGCCGGCTTCCCAGATACCTTTCCGTACCTGTGTTCCAAAGACTACATAGAAACGTAACACTGACTCATTTTACATAAATGTTAAACATATAATCAATAATCAATAAATCACCAAACTAATCAATAATAACCATCATTCTGCTACCAGAAAAACTGATCCAGCGCAACCCCTAAATTCTGAACCCAGGGATCAAGAGAAATCTCATCACACATAAATTGCTTTACCAAACAACGGGGCCCATCACACATTACCCATAATATGATCCCTGAAGACAGGCACTGGATTTGGGGGGTTTATTTTGTCAGTTTTATTAAGTTCAACACTATACTTCACATTAATAACATTTGTACATAATTCTATCTATTCGTAAATCAACTTTCTTCTTCCTTTGGTCGATGGACCATTAGTTGAAGAGTTGATGGTGACTATGATTAACTAAACAGTTTAATATTTAACTAAATAATCACAAAGTCATTTATTCAGTTAATGATTTTATATTATTCAATGCTCTTATATTTATTATCAGTGCATACACGATTGCATATTAGAGAACAAATTATCAAGCAATGTAATCAAAATGAATCATTTGTCTCGACATCAAAGCGTGCATCAGGAATGGGGAAGAGAAGGTACAGCATAAACTTGCAGAATTATACTTTGCAAATTAAAGCAAACAAGGAGGGTAATACCCACCAAAGAATCAGGAAACCCACTTCCTTGGCCGAGGTTGTGGCAAAAGGTCCTCAGAGATAGGCTCAGAGAACAAAGTTAAAAGGACAGATGCAGCTAAACTTGCCATACACTAATTACTATATTAATCTCCCACTTAATCTACCTCCTCGGTCGCAATCTCCTCCCAAGCACTCCCATGACGTTCTCGTACCTAAAGTTCTTTTTCCCTGTGCAGGGCTGCTCTTCTGATTCGGATCTTCTCTCTGATCTATCTTGTGCGTCTCTCTCTCTCTCTCCGTCTCTCTCTTTCCTCGTCTCTCCTGTTCTCGTCTTGTGTGTGTCACACCCCTATTGGGATATCAATTATACTTTTCTCCTCATCACGCTATCTTACAATGTTGCAGTATCAGTAAAAACTCGGACTATGATTGGTTGTCGTAAATCATACTAGGTTCGCCTCATCCAGTTCTCCCCACTAATCCATCCTATACCGGTTCTAACAAAGGAAGGATTTAAGACCATTGCATACCTATAAGTCTAACATTCATAATTATACTTTTTGCTACTTTGTTATTCATGTCATCCGCTTTCACATTCGCATTGCACGTAGTGATGGCTGCTCCCACAGTCGAAGTCGCATCTTGGCACATAAACAATAAGACACAGGTCAACACGGATTGCATCATCGGGTACACTCTGTAGTCTGCGAGCAGGCAATCCTTCCTGGCACATGCGCACTCGGTTCCGACTGGGCCAGCCACATGTTGGTTTCGACGAGAGGCCATTTTCATGCAGGCCCAATCCCGTACTAAAATAAACAAACACAAAAGAATATTAATTCATGAAAATAAACCCATTATGTTTACCTCCCACCATACTAATACCTTGTGTTAATTAAATCCTAGCAAAAGCTATTAATTTAAAGCAATTTTTATATTATTCGTGCACAACATGCAAAATGTGTAATGTACAACACAGCATAAACATGCAGTAGTACGGTTTTTCAATGCGCAAACAATTAATACGTATTCACGCCAACATGGTTTAGTATATTATTATGCATTTGCCCCTTATGTAAATGTGTGCGTTCAGTGTTGATTAATTCATGCAGTCAATATTATTATTATGGGGTTACTTTAACTTCATGAGGATGTACTTTACAAACCTCACTCCATCACTCTGCATTATGCACATGCAGTATGGGCACAATATGATCATGACTGGAGAGGTGTCAGGGACCAGTGACTGCGGAACTTGATGTGAATCCAACCCTTACCATCGTGAAGGTTGCCGCTCTGTGGCTAAATACAGTGGAAGATTAGAGGAGAATGGGGAGGGGAGGGAGAAAGAGAGAAGCACATCTGTATCGCCATCTTTTTCGATGATGGTATACAGAGACCTCTCTCTCAGTGTTTGGTGTTGTAAAGGTAAGCATTTCCCCGATACTCTAAGACTTCCCTCATGGTGCCTGACATTCAAGGAATGAGTGCATACGGGATACTCAGAAACATTCCTTGTGGTGAATGATGGATACGAACTAAGTACAGACTGAGCAGATCCTGTACCTTTAAAACCCAAATGACAAATAACAGGAATGCTTTATACTCAAGAAATAACAGCACACAACAGTTACCAAATTAGAGGGGCTTTTACCAGAGCTTCAGCCACAGGGACTGTGATGATCGCAGCAGAATACCAGGAGACATTCCCAACAACCAGGTGGAAAATCACTGAAATGGGAGTCAGTACATACAGGTAGGAAGAAAACAGATACAGCACACAACAAGCACCTTCCTAACTAACCAGGGAAGGCAGAATTGAGGGACCAAGGAAGGTAGAACAAACAAGCATGAGGGATGAGAAGGCTGGATGATGAATTGAAGAGGATGTTAACAAAATGCACAGTTACCAGGCAATGATTGATTGAGTTGCATGCCTTGTTGTGCAGGTGGGCCAGCTCTAACCTGGAAGTAAAAGACAAAGCTCCAGGAACTCTGATCTGAGTAGTGATGCATTAGACTGCTAATAAATCATTTTAACAGCCATCTACCTATTCTCCATAACCTCCATCCTTCTTGTCTGTGTGAGAATATTTCACTGTTCCAATTGCTGACAAGAGACCAATGATTAGGCATACTGGCACATTCTGCATTCACTGCAGTCTATAGAAGAATGTTTCTGGTGTGGCATAGTAGATAGCATTGTGGTAGTCCAAATGAGATTATGCCAGGACATTGTCGACTGGCAGAGGGAACTTTTCCCTACAGATCAAATCACAGCAATGATTCCAGCGCTGATTTATTTATGGACACTCTTTTGTCTCCAGAATGAAATTGAACAGGCATCCCTAATCCACCCTATCCTCCGGAACTCATACAGGCAACAATCAGACCATTTGTGCTCCTTTTTGTCCTGATGATCAATCCATCAACAAGACTTGCACAGTGCATCTAATCACCCTTGAGGGTATCCAGGTGCTGAGGATCTTGCTGTGGAGGCTCAGTTGAACAGCCAGGTCTTGAGTCCTTTCCAGAATTCCAATGGTGAGGGTGAGGTCTTAAGGTGGAGAGGGAGGTCTTTCCAGGCCATGGCCACGAGGCAGGAGAAGGAGCGACCTCTGCTGTGGCTTTGACGTGTATGAGGGGTGTGAGCGAGGTGAAGGGAGGCGGAGGTGAATGTGCTGTTCCCAAAGATCAATACTTCCGTTTTAACTGTGTTGAGTTTCCGTCAGTTGTCTTTCATCCAATCTGCGATGTTCGTCATAGATCTGTGGAAATTGGCTCTCGTGGTGGAGGGCTCTTCTGGTAGTGAGAGGATGAGTTGGGTGTCGTTGGCGTAGAAAATGATGTTGAGTCTATGGGTTCTGATGATATCGGCCAGGAGGGTCATGCAGGTATTGAACAGGGTGGGGCTGAGGGATGAGCCTGATGGGAGTCCGCAGATGATGCTCTTGTTTTCAGAGGTGTAGGGAGGAAGGCGGATTCTCTGGGTTCTTCCGGTGAGGAAGGAGGCAATACATCTGAGGGTATCTCCTTGAATTCCGATGTGGTGAAGTCTCTTGATAAGAGTGTAGTGGGACACAGTTTTGGATGCTGCTGAGAGGCCAAGGAGGATCAGGGTCGCTGTTTCCCCTCAGTCAAGGAGGGCTAGGATGTCATCTGTGGTGGCAATGAGGGCAGTTTTGGTGTCCAGAAGGTTGTTGTTCTCAGGTGTTCGGTTAGTTGGCAAATGATGGCTTTTTCAAGGACCTTAGTGGGGAAAGGGAAAAGAGAGATGGGATGGAAGTTCTTGAATTTGCTGGGGTTGGCGGACAGCGGACGGTTTCTTGAGAAGGGGTTTGGTATCAGAGTTCATCGGGGAAGGTGGCCGTGGCGATGGATGCTTTGAGGATGGTAGTGAGTTTGTTGCTGATTGACTTTCTTCAGATGTCGTGGGGACAGGTCCATCGGTGCTCCTGAGTGATTAGAGTTCATGATGTCAGTGATGCATTGAGTGGTGAGCTGGTTCCAGGTGGTTAGAAGGTCGTCGGGGTTTGGCTTTGTGGGAGCGATGTGGTTGAGGAGGTCAACGGTGGTAGGTTGGGACTTGAAGTTTTTGTAGATGTCGCAGATATTGTCGTGGAAGAAGTCCGCCAGGGTGTTGCAGAGTTCCAGGGAAGGGATGATGTTTTCAGAGGCTGATGGATTGGAGAACTCTCTGATGATGTTGAATAGTTCTCGATGCGGTTGTCAAGGGTGTTACTTTTTGTCTTTTACAGGAGTTGGTGGTATTAGTTGAACAAAGTTTTGTAGGATGTTCAGTCTGTGGTGTGCTTACTGCTACATCACCTCCCTCAAGTTGCTTGCAGTTGCACTTTGAAGTCTTAGTTCAGCTGTGAACCAGCTGGCCTGTTTGTAAGGTCTCTTCAGCTTTGTGGGCTTGATGTGGGTGACTCTGTTGGCACAATTGGGGATCCAGGTGGAGAAGTTCTTGACAGCCTGTTCAGGTTGGTTGAGGTGTCCGGGTGGGAGGAGTTGAGGGCGTCGGTCCATTGGCTTTCTGTTATCAGCTTTGGTGAGAGGGGCTGGGCGGTTTGGTGGTAGTGCCTGGGGAACCTGTGATGGTGAAGTGGACGATGGCGTGGTCTGTCCAGGTGAGTTCGGCAGTGTGGCTATACTTGACTCTGTCGATGGCCATGAAGATGGGGTTGAGAGTGTGTCCTGCGATGTGCGTGGGGTTAGTAACTAGTTGAGCGAGGCCAAGGGTGTTCATGCTTTCAAGGAGGTTGGTGGTGTTGGTGTTGTCAGGATCGTCGATGTGGAAATTGAGGTCTCTGAGGAAGATGCACTGCTTGGAGTCGATGGCGAGTGGGGCGCTGAAGTCGGGATGGTGTCTCAGGAGCTGGGGCGAGGTCTGTAGGTGAGCTTGCCTCTGATATTTTTTTTGCCGTAAGTGTGGAGTTGGAATTTGAGATGTTTCATGATCGGGTTGGCTTCGCCTATGGTGGTGGTGCTGTGGTTGGATGCCTTGTGGATGATGGTGATCCCACCTCCGTGTTTGTTGGTGCGGTCTTGATGTGTTATCTTGTAGCCGCCGGGTGTAGCTGAGGCGATGTTGGGCGCCAATGCTGGGTTGAGCGAGGTCTTGGTGAGGAAGACGATGTGGGGGGTGAGGGAGAAGATGGTGTCCCAGATCTCGGTTGCGTGTTTGCAGAGAGATTGTGCATTGAGCAGGAGGCAGTGGAGATTTTCAAGGGTTGTAGTGGTAGGCGTATGAGCGGATGCTCCGGTGCTGCATAAAAATAAGCAGTGCCAGCAGAGGAATGGTCCTACCGTAGATCGAGGTGAGGTGCTGCAGCAGTGGTTGTTGGGAGTTCCAGGGCTCAGAGCTCAGTGGTGGTGTAGCTGTGGGTGGCAGGAGAGCCAGGGTTCCTGGTGCGGTCCAGGCGTTGATGATGACCTGTTAAATTATGAAAGGTCTAATCACCATCAACTGAATCCCAGCTGAAAAGGGTATCTATTGTGCAATTATATATATATATATATATATATATATATATATATATATATATATATATATATATATATACATATATATATATATATACATATATATATGCATATATATATATATATATATATTTCACTAAAAAAAACAAAGATTACAGGGATATTTCAGTTGTACAAAACCAGAGAAATTCAGCAGTTATAGTTAGCTGAGCTAACTATAACCCACGCCCCCGCAATGCACTGCTTATGACCTCACATATTACATCACTCATGACATGGTCAGTGACATCACTGATGACATCTCAAATGACATACTGCATGGATTTTGGCCCTTCGCAATGCTGGAAAGAATAATAAATGTGCATGTTTTTTTTATTTTTGCCCTTCATAGTTTTTCTACATTAGCAGACATTTTATTATCTTACAAAATGGGTATCTAATATCTATGTGTTGTTCATTTCATTGTCTTCCACTTTTTGTGTCACTACTTACATATAACTTGCCGTATAGACAAGTCAAACCATCCCTCTACAAATAAATACACAGGTAACTTTTGCTAGTTATCATGATTTAATTTTTCTCTTTTTAAATATAAGTCAACAGTCTGTGTTTAAATCTTCTAGTAAGTGCATCAACAACATATACAAACATACTCTTTTTTACAGAACACTGTGCTAAATTTTGTAATCTCTTTTTTAAAACTATCAACTGTAATATATGTGTCTTGTTCTGCAACTCCTCCTCTTAACAACTCTTAATTTTCCCTAGAATCTTGCTCAGGACCAAAGAAATTAAACTGCACATCACCGCAAACCTTTTCTACGTGTGTCACACTACCATGCAAAAGTGATCTACTTATTTCTCCTAAACATAAAGCAGGAGTTTTCACATAATATAGCCTCCTACCTAATGTTAGCATTGTTGAGTGGCATAACTTATTTTGTGTTTTAAACTTCGCCTTGGAAAGATACGTAGGAATTTTCTTAATATATCAATGGATTGCTGTCTAATACTAGAAAAACTACTACATTTCCATTTGTATACAGTACCCTGACTACGCCTTCCTTGTACCTCTTCTGCAATAACTTCTTCTACATTTCTAGGTACCATCACCTCTTTTGCTATAGGACTACCATTCTTCATTTCATAACATTGTCCTCTTTAATCAATAGCATGAACTAATTTGTTATCCTGGAGATAGCTTTCTTCATTAAAGAAAGCCTCTTTACAAGAAGTATGTATCTGTTGTCCACTAAAAACTGTACAACAGTTACTTCTATTCACTAATCTTTTCTTCTGGTTTTGTCTCCTCATGCAAAACACTATTTTGTCAAGAGTCTTCATTCTATTTAGAATCAAAATGAAAAGCTTCCTCTTTAAAGCAAAGGCCTTATCAACTACTCTCTCAACTCGTTCTTTCTGTTTCACTGCATCTTTCCTTCTTCTACACTTTTTTTAATTTAACACTAAATTTACAAGGCTGTAACTATGCAATCATTATAACATTTGCGTAGAATCTATGCAGCGATCTAAACACCCACTTACAACCCATGCAGTCATTGAAATACTGAGGCACACGAGTGCACTAATGAAACACTCAGGCTCTACTCAAGCACTCATGTAATTACGTAGAGAGTATCATTGGAGTAAACCTACCACCCATATTGTCTAAAGACTACATATTACTCAGTAAAACTTGTAAATACATGGGTTTGTGGTTAAATACATCAATACTCCCTAGATGATTGCATGAGTGCATAGGTAGTGTCTAGGTGATTCCCTGAGGATACAAGTAGTGCCTACATGATTCCCTGACCATGTCATAACTCCATGGGTCATTCCATATCTGCATGCTTACTGCCTGCGTGTTTGCATGAGTATACCACTAGTATCTGGGTATTTGGATGAGTGCATGAGTAGAGCCTGAATGATTCGACAAGTGCGTGACTAATGCTTCAATAATTCAATACATGCATAGATACAGGTAGGATGATTAAATGAGTGCAACTCTAGTGCCTGGATGATTTCAAGAGTGCATACATAGTACATAGGTGATTTATGCATTGCATGGATAGTGCATACATGATTGTTTAAGCCCATGCATAGCACCTTGCCTATTGGTTGAGTGGATGAACAGTGTTTCAGTGATTGGATGCATCCCATGTCTTTTTGGTTCACTGAACAGGTAGTGCCTGGATGCTTACATAACTACATAGGTAGTGCCCGCAGAATTGAATAAGTGCATCAGTAGTGCCTACCTAATTAGATGAGTACATTACTAGTGTCTGAGTGACTGCATAATTCCATTGTTAAAGCATGAGAGATTGGATGAAAGTAAGTATACTGCTGGGGTGATTGTATTCGTGCAAGACTATTGACTCAGTAATTAAGTGACTGCATAGGTACTGGATGGGTGATAGGTTTACTACAATGGTACTCGCTATGTAATTACATGAGTGCATGAGTAGGCTCTGAGTGTTTCATCAGTCCACGTGTATACCTCAGTATTTCAATGACTGCATGGGTTGTAAGTGGGTGTTTAGATGGCTGCATAGGTTCTGCGCAAATGTATAATGATTGCATAGTTACAGCCTTATTAATTGCATAAGTCAATAGATAGTACCTAGGTGATTAGCTGAATGTATACATAGTGCCTGCATACTTCAATAACTCCATCATTTCTGCCTGCCTGAATGCAAGAGTACATGTATAGTTTCTGGATAATTGAATAACCCCATAAATAGTAAATCACTGATTTGATGACTGCCTGAGTAGTGGCTGGGTGATTCCACGAGTGCCTGAATACTGCCTGAGTGACTGAGAAAGTACCTTCATTCCTGCTAGATACATAATAATTGTCACTATATCCCTGAATCATTGGTTATCTCCTTCTGTCAGTATCAAACTACCTGTTTTACTGTATATATGTTTTTCTTCTGAGCTATGTGTGAGTGAAATCTGGGTATCAAACTTGATATATAATTGCATACTTAGCCCTCTAGAAACATACATTGTTTGCTACTGAGCGTGCACATGCATCAGTAAGTTTCTAAAACATAAAACAACATTTTGAAATTATACAAAGCACAAAACCTTTTGTGAATGGCATACCTACATCATTTCTCAAATACTTCTTCTGCTTCTAAAACATATATTTAGCATATCTCAAACAAAAGTTACACTCGAAATGAAGCTACCACAAGAACTCTCGAGGCATTCTGCACTATTTATCCTTCTCAATTTTACACAAAGGATGTTTAAAGAAAAACACAACCCTCACTATATACATAAGATTTTCATCAGCCTTACTGAACATAGATCACCATGTAAACATATATGCGATTTCTTAATAGATGTACAGCTTCAAGCCATCTTACCCAAAATATATACCTCTCTGCATCTTTAAGCAAACTCAAAAGTCCCACCGTATATAGCTATGTGCAAGCACAAAACTATATCTCACCATCTAAGCATATGCAAAGTGGTCATATAAGTTAAAAACAGCATTGACAAACACTTCCCAATATACTTCTTTCTAATTCATATACACGCAGACAACATATTCTCATCTTTTATTTCTCACTACACTATTCCTGTTTAATAATGTTACTAAAAGTACTACAACTCCCAGAATGCAAATGACAGATGTAGCTATTCAGCACATGATGTTTAGACATTTAAAACATTATTAGTTCCTCATTGCAACTTTCCACAAAACTATACTGTTATTTTTCAATAAAATACACAATGTAATAAACAGGCACTAATTCATTTTTCTCTTACTTCCCAAAACATTCACCACTAACCTCTTAACCACATACCCTCTAATAGATACAGTTCAACACATATATTTTTTCTCATCACTGTGATACTCCTTTTAATCAAACTCCCATATACATCTTCATTTCTAATGTGCATTTTTAAAATAATTTCAAAGTTATATACATACCACTGAATTCAGTTTGTAGAATATGTTGTTGTTTTAGCTCTTTCTGCATAGTTTGGACACTATTAAGATTTGTAAAAACTAAGCACAAGAATGGTACACCACTCATACAAAGCAAGTCTAAAATGGCAACCTCTTCAACTTTCCACTCTATCATTATGAGAAAGGCAGCAAATTAAATCATGTCTTTCATTTTAGACTACTGCATTTCCACTTGTGAATGGTTAGCATCTGTTAACCCTTTCCCTCTCTTTTAAAATGAGGTTCCTGTCAGCGCATTTTAACGATGTTTTTGCCATCAAGTTCAAACCGATATCTAGCTTCATTTTTCTGAAATTTAAATACTACACAACAGTTTATTACATAGTCCTGAGTTGGAAATTAAAACTTGCCATTACTTACATTGTGTCATCACTCCTAAACTTTTCAAAAAAATGTTCTGTCTCTTTAACACACTTCCCCCCAATACAGTCTTAGCTCAGTGTACCTAGCAACCCAGTGGAACCAGTAGGCCACAAGTTCACAGCACATTCTAGAAGGAACATGCTACTTCCAAATGAGATACAGCAGGTGTGGTTTATTCCACAGATTCAAAAGCATATCAATGTCTGTATTACATTTCTTTTTTTAAACAACAGCCAATAATAAGACTTCTTCCTGAGCCATCCAACACACTACCTAACTGTATTCACTTTCATGCTGACAGCATCCAATGAAAAAAAATATATATAAATATATAAGTCTTCTAAAACACCTCCATTTTAACTTCTTTTCCTTTGGAAAACTACCTCATTCAGCTCCAGCCTTCTCCTGACTACTATTGGTCCTTCACGTCAAAATGCTTAGAGTATGGATTGTGGGCCACAGCTATATCTATTGGGCTAAAGAGGCTGCAAAAAAGAAAGGTATTGACAGGGAATTGGGCTTTCCAAATGTGCAGATTATTTGGTTTGGCCAGAGAGGGTTAAAGTTTCATCAGTTGCTGGCTTTGGTTAACTCCATTGTGGATTCCCAAACTCCTCACCTTATGATTGTGCACTGTGTTGGCAACGACCAAGGCACATTGACTGGGGTAGGCCTGAAGATCCTAATGAAAGATACCTTTGCAGAACTGATGTTGCTTTTCCCTCATACTGTCTTGGTGTACTCTAATATATGCCAAAGACAGAACTGGAAGTGGTCAAATCAATTCTGTCCACAGATTGACAAAGCCAGGAAACATATTAATAAAACAGTTTGTGCATTCCTCAGAGACCTTCGTATGGGCTGCATGTATAACAACAATCTGCGTTTTGACATGCATGGAATTTATAGAAATGATGGAGTGCACGTTACAGAAGAAGGCAACAGGGTGTTTCTAAGTAACCTAAAACTCTGCATCCGGTCTTATGTGTAGCAGCAATATACACACAACCAACACAACGGCTCTTGTCAGAGCCACCCTAGTACCTGAAATATTGTGAAGTTTTTTTCTAAAGGTTTTTTTTCTTTAGTCTTTGGGGATCTTCGCGACGACGTCGCGATCCCCGTGGAACCGTCGCAAAAACGGAAAACAAAAGCAGACATTCAATGACCACCAACACACCCAAAAATAATATGTAAAAAATCCATTCTGAACATTGGCCTACACACATTACTATATACATACTTCTTTCAAAGCATGAACTATTTTTGACTAAGTTTTTAAAAAAACATCTTTCAGACCTATTTCCCGTTTTCGCGGTTATTCGGAACATCGCGATGATGTCGTTAAACGCGACAATTGCTCCTTTCCCAAAATAATGAAAACACATACATGCACACACATTACAGTATTCTACACACTAGAGGTTTATTACTGTACACTTCAAACTAATGTTTTTCTACTGTATTTCTTTTTTTAAAATCTTTATTTTCCATTTTTTCCAGTAAAACAGACTTTTCTCCTGTATTTCTAGAACAACCATCTTTAAAACCTATTTTCCGTTTTCACGGTGACTCCAGATATCGCGATGACATCGGTCATCGCGATCTCTGTGGGTACGTCGGGAAAGTGGAAAGCAAAAGCAGGATTTCAATAGCCACCACCACATTCAAAAATTATAACTATATAATGAATTCTAACCATCACAGTAGATAACTCACTATATAAATAACTCTATAAAAACATTTATCAGAATCTCAAGTAATATAATGTGTATTAATGATTTACTGATATATTCTTTTTATATTTTCACCAATATTCGCGAGGATGTCGTTAGCCGCAATGTCTCCGCGAGGGTACACGGGGGCCACACTGGCATCAAGGCGTTGTCATGAATATCACACGCGATTAAAAAAAATACATTTTGGACACATAACTTGTGTCACTAACACCTCCATTTCTCAACCATGGGGTCAGAGTATCTCCACCCTCACCCCTTATGTGGGCTTTCACACAGATTTTTAGCCTCGGGAACCGCTCCCAATCCATAAAATGGTGGCCCCAACTTTCTATTCAGGTTGCGACCAGCCAATCAGAGCATTCCCCTAGGGGCGTGCATTCGCGATTCATCGCAAAACCGTCACGAAATATCCGTGGCCAGAAATATCACAATGATTTTAAACTTACATTTCTCAAAAACTACTGAACGGATTTACCCCAAATAAGCAAAAGGCACTTCCTTGAACTGACATCTACCTCCCTGCCAAATTTGGTGTAAGTCCATTCAGCGGCTCGGGCTGTAGAGGTGGCTAAAGGTTCCTATTGGAATTAACATTACAAATGCAACCTTATTTCATGCCCCAAATTCTTGGTTCCAACTGCACGGATCACCCCGAAACTTCCCCAATCAATAGTACCAACCGTGACACTTTTTTGGCAAAATTTCATGCAGATTGGTCAAACAACGCCAAAGTTATAGCCAAGATAAAAAATGCTTTTCCAATGGAAACTAGGTCCTAACTATAACTACCTACTGGCAAGCGCCAGTAGGCAATATATATATATGAATTTTTGATTTGTATCTTCATTCGTGCAAAATACAGGATCAATATTTCTTTCTTTTTGCTGTTACTTTATTTTATATGCATCACCTTGTGCCACCTACGTAAATTTCACGAGCACTGAGTGTTCACTTTGCACATTGAGCACTTTTCCTTTAACAATTATTTGATGCTGTTATCAATTGAATACAAGAAGATTAAAAATTGTACCGCTGTTTTTGGATTATTGTTGGCCATATCTTTTTGCAAATTATTTATATGTGAAATAAATTTGCCTGAAGCATTGTATGAATGACAGAGCTGTTTTTCTTCAGCCATTACTATCATGGAAATATGAGAGCTCAAAATAAAACCAGCAGCAGTGTCATCTTTGACACTTTTTGTTTTTGTCATCGAGCACCCCTGCAGGTTTTGCATATTTGTCAGAGTTTGTGGGCCCATAATTTCTATGGACCTTTCAAACTGTAGTTCTAGCGCCCCTCAGGAACACCTCTTAGTGTGCTTTAAGATGGAGAGGCCCTCCATTGGTCTCCCACCCAGTAGTTAGAAGGTGGTAGCCCCCAAACTACCCCAGTACAAGCTCAGGCTAGTAATCATATTGATAGTTTTTGGGGTACATAGATACCTCCAGGGGAGCTGCCTACCGAACTCGCAAGTACATTAAGTTCAATAGCTTTGTGCACATGGGGCCTCTAGCCTGTTTATTATTTTTGGTGTATCTGAGATGGTTGTGAACATTTTGTGCATAACTTGTTGCGATATTGATTGTTTTCATTGGAATATGTGTGCATGGTAGGTGCTTTCACAAACATTTCTGGTACACCTGTTGTTACGTTTACGCATTCGGAACATTTTTCTTTAGAAGAATGTCCGTCGCAAGATAAATGCTGCCAACAGAGGACAACCCCATCCCCACTTTTCTATCCTCTACAGTTCTTTGTTTCCATAGCTGTCTGGAGGGAAAACACACAGAGTTCCCCACTGGAGCAGCACCCTATATTTGCTTTATTCTTGCCTTGTTTCAGGTATTTGTGAAAATTTGGGTCACAAAAGTAACTAGTTTGTCAGCAGAATTCTGAATTCTCTATTTTGAAAGGTCTTGCCCATGGTCATCTAGAGGTCACGATCATCTGTCAATGTTGAACACTATTTGAACCTTTCAATAGTGCCATAGCTGCATTGTTGTGGCATTGTGATTTTTGTTGGAGGATTGTGCAGATGTTCATGGTCATCTAGTGATCGTGAATATTATATAGTGTGAATAGCCAGGGTCTCTGTTTTTGCTGCTATATTGGTTCATACCGTTGCTCACTATTAAGGTATTGTGTAAACGGAGCTCTGGCTGGACACTGATATCTTCATTACAGCCGTGACTATGCTGTGTTTACTGTACCTAGACTCACCCTACAGAAGCTCCATTCAGCAATGCTTTGACTGCTAATTCATATCTACCTGTGGAGTCAAGCAGGCTTGGTAAGGAAAACTTTCCTTCACAGACCCAGCACCTGGAGCCCTGGTGTAATGAAGACAAGCTCCTTGTAGCTGAATAAAGTCTTTGGCACCCCTCGCCCACGTCGCCCGACAGCACAACCTCAACATCATCTCCTACGCCGACGACACCCAGCTGATCCTCTCCCTCACCAAAGACCCTCACACCGCCAAAGCCCACCTCCACGAAGGAATGAAGGCCGTCGCCGAATGGATGAGGACCAGCCGCCTGAAGCTGAACTCGGACAAGACGGAGGTCCTCATCCTTGGTTCCAACCCTTCAGCCTGGGATGACTCCTGGTGGCCAACATCACTGGGAACAGCCCCGCCACCCACCGACCACGCACGCAACCTAGGGGTCATCCTCGACCCCACCCTCTCCATGACTAAGCAGGTCAACGCCGTTTCCTCATCCTGCTTCAACATCCTCCGAATGCTCCGCAGGATCTTCAAGTGGATCCCCACCGAAACAAGAAAACAGTCACCCAGGCCCTCGTCACCAGCAGGCTGGACTACGGAAATGCCCTCTACGCAGGAACGACGGCTAAGCTCCTGGAGACGGCTGCAACGCATCCAGAACGCCTCTGCACGTCTTATCCTCGACATCCCCCGACGCAGCCACATCACACCACACCTGAGAGACCTGCACTGGCTCCCTATCAACAAGAGGATAACCTTCAAGCTCCTCACCCACGCACACAAAGCACTCCACAACTCCGGACCAGCCTACCTCAACAGACGACTCAGCTTCTACACCCCCACCCGCCAGCTCCGCTCGACCAGCCTCGCCTCGCCACAGTCCCCCGCATCCGGGAAACGACCGCCGGCGGCAGATCCTTCTCCCACCTCGCCGCCAAGACCTGGAACACCCTCCCCACCAACCTCCGACAGACCCAAGACCTACTGGCCTTCAGAAGACTCCTCAAGACCTGGCTCTTCGATCAGTAGCAGCACCACCCCCTCTTCCCCAGCGCCTTGAGACCCTCGCGGGTATGTAGTGCGCTTTATAAGTGACATGATTGATTGATTGATTGATTTGTTGCCAAGTCCACAGCCCTAATTGAAGCTCGGTCAGAGGCCAGCCAGCAACTGAATAAGAACTCAAAACACTTACAGAACTAAACACAAAGGCATGCAGATAGCTAAGGAATAAGAGTGCCAAGGTTGCAAAGAACGCTAGTCAGTCAGTTAAGAATAACTTTATTTCGGTTCAAAGAACCATAAAAGTTTCACAGAATATTTTTTTTTTTACAATTCATAAAACTTCAGCAAAGAAAAATTCAAAACAACATGTTACCCCCTTATAAAAGAAAGCAAGATTAACAATATCATTCCCTGGCAATCGTATGCAAATTTCACTCATATCGCTTTCTAATCACAATAGAGCCCCTTTTAAAGTTGCTACCGCGATACAGAGGTCAGTAGAGGCCAATGAGTACAAATAATTAAAACCATCACCATATGAACATGGACAAATGTTCCTCAATAAAGGAAGCAGAAATCTAGTTCTCACTGACTTATATAAAGTGCAAAATAATAGAAAGTGCATCGTGCTTTGCCTAGAAGAATTATCACACAGGCAGAGTGTAAGCTTGTCCGTCCATCCTCCTCGACAAGGGAACACTAACAGAAAGTGCACAATGCATAGCCGAAGCCTGGTAAGGTAAAATCTGATCTGGGAATTTGTGGGAAAAGTTAGATAAAATTGTGGAGGGGCGGAAGGCAAGTGAAAAACTCGTGAGTAACCTAGGTGATGACAATTGCGCATTTTGCCCCTATTAAGGGACCCCTGTTTGCGTTTCAAAGAACACTACTTACAAAGACTGTTCTATGCCAGCAGATACCACAGACCTGCTACTCTACTAAAAAATAATAATAATGACACCAACAACAAGCTGTGAAGCAAACGCAAACAATGATGGCATACAAGGACGGCACTTCCCCACAACAGGAAATGTAGGAAGAGACGTGAGTACACCTATCCTAAAATCTTTACATTTAGCTGGTAATACAGTGTTAAGAACAAGGAGGCCAGGAAGAGCACTTCCATCCAAAGAATCTACTGGCGAGGGAGTACTATGAACAGAACATCCAAGTTTGAAATTGAAACATCAAAGTTACTAGCAATACATTTTTTGCATCTTTCGCTACATTACAAAGGGAATCCTCCCTGGTAAAATTTAGATTTTTCACAGCCTGGTGAGCAGAAAATCTGTATTTTATTAAAGACACTGAGGCTAAGATTATGCAAATCTCCTTTATTGCCAGCTCACAGCAGCAACAATTGAAGAATATGGAACGTCAATGAACATTCTAACTTACTATAAAGTCCCCCAGACGCAGCCATCTTCCTTCTTTGTGGACCTGCGAACAAGATAACTTCAACGAAAAAAGTTTAAACTACGGTCGATAACAGTTTTCCAGAAGTGAATCCAAGAAGATCAAACTCCTTATTCTGAAAGAGAAAAGAATATATTTACATAATATATTTAGTACCATCAGGGTGGTTTACAACGGTATGTGGAGGGATAATCTTAGCCTCCATGTCTTTAATAAAATCCAGATTTTCTGCCCAGCAGGCTGTGAAAAATCTATACTTCATGGCATGACACGGAGGCTAACGTTATCAATCGTGTTTGTGATTGGTCTAAAGTAACAGTTCTTAAACATACTTTCATTCAACCAGTCTGCTGCCCTGAGGACCTCTTGTAGACCCCCTCCAAGGATAAATGCTTTGGAAGCCGAAGTGCCTCTAAGGGAGTGTGCCCCAAAAACAGTGACATCCACACCACTTTCATTCATAACTTCTTTCACCCATCTTGCCAAAGTGGGGCAAGAAACTCCCCTATGAGGCCATCTATGTGAAATTATTAATTGCTTCTCGTTTCTTCTCAGGCTTTCTGTTCTTCTTTCGTACTCTTTCAGGCATTTTACAACACAAAGTCTTTCATTCTGAGGAAAAAAAGGATAGAAGATAGAGGATGACATAGTCTTGGTTCTAACCGGTGTAATTAAATGTGGTGAATTTTTCGGCCTAAAAAGGCTGAAAAGGGAATAAAATGCATAGGGAAGTCAAAATGAGTCCTCATTACATTGTATACATCGCATGGGAAATATATACAGAAGAATAAGTTATATTACACAGAATAATATACAGAAGTTCAAAAGTTATATTAGAGAATAGGGTGCTTATCTTGTGAGCAGCAGCAACAAAGAAGGAAGATGGCTGTGCGTGGGGGGAATTTATAGTATGTTAGAATGTTCATTGAAGTTCCATATTCTTCAATTGTTGCTGCTGTCAGCTTGCAATAAAGGAGATTTGCATTATGTTAGCCTCCGTGTCATGCCATAAAATCTGTTTCATCTGGTTCATAGCTGTCAGAACCTTTGCCACTGGATTTAGTCTGCCTTGAC
Organism: Calotriton arnoldi; assembly: GCA_963921515.1. Taxonomy (NCBI): domain Eukaryota; kingdom Metazoa; phylum Chordata; class Amphibia; order Caudata; family Salamandridae; genus Calotriton; species Calotriton arnoldi. The sequence continues at coordinate 1,529,444 of CAWUFW010001923.1, read as the reverse complement.
AAACTGACGTTTTCCAAACATGCATAATCTTGAATATGTTTGAAACCTTTGTTTCCCCTCTTTTAATTTTGTGGGTTTAAATTCTCTCCTCGTGAACTGTGACCTTTGGATGCCACAGAACAAGTATTCCTGTATTGTTTCCTGGAACATTTTCTTTATCTTTGCTATACATGTTGTCTAATTAAATATATCTCTTGGAGCCAGTGAGCCATTCTGGATTCAAATTTGTGAGACGCTTCTATCGAGTAACTCAAATGGAGTGAAGCCAATAGTGTTGAGTGATGTGCAATAATACCCCCAAATTAAATTGAAGACATGTTCTTCTACTTCTAACCCAACTTGAAGGCAAACTGAACACTCTCCACAACCTCCCTATTGAATCTCTCCATTGATTGCTCTGTATGTGTGCACAATGGCCAGTTCTTTAAAAATATATTCAACTTCTGTGAGATAAATTTAACCTGATTGTCAGATAACACACATGATAGAAAACCTTCCCTCCAGAAACATTCCTTCCAGAACTCTATTACTGAATCTGTATTGGAATTGTTCAGCCATTTAAGATCAACCCACTTGGAGAAATAGTTAATGACAGTGATATCATAATCATTTCTAGAAGATCAGCCTTTGTAAGCCCAAAGAGATCCATGGCAAGCCTTTTCCACTGTGCAGTTGGGACATCATGAGAAATAACCTCAGAGGAAACCTTTGTCAGAACTGTGTCAGAATTTGAACACTGCTTGCAAGGTCCCACAAAAGTCCAAACTTGGTCATCCATAAAAGACCACCAATAGCATACTCCCGCCCTCTTTTTAGTACCCACCTCACAGATATGACCAAAATGTGCCAACAATATAAAGTGAGACCGGATGGAGGCAGCTGGAATAAAACAATGAAACCCCATTACTATGTTTCTGTGGCATCCTGGTTCCTTCTGATGTCACGGTGTTTTGCTCCTAGGGATTCCATGACTAGTCCTGGTCTCCCAGGAGATAGAATTGTATTGGTTCAAAGGACTGGTGGTTGTTACCTGTACTGGCTGGGATCTGGATGGGTTTCTTCTTACTAAGAATAAAGCCTGAATTTCTACACTTCTACCTGCCTCCTGCGTGATCCTTTCAGCTGTTACATTGGCGTAGTCGGCAGCTGAAAGGAAAGAAGAACCCAACAGCCTCAACTTCTTATTTAAAAAAAAAAAAGAAAAAGGTACTGTGACTTTTACACACACTAAGACTGGGAGCTATCGCCGCGCTTTGCTTGTTACAATTTGGGGACATCCGACGCGGGCTCGTCTTTTGTGTTGTGTTTATTCTTTATTGTCCAGAGTGTTTCCAGTGCTTTGGTTTTATGTGAGATTTGTTCCTAATCCTTGGAATTATTGGGGCCTTGTTTGCGGAATATTTACTTCTTGGATTATGTACTTTAACACCAGTACATGTTAAAACTATGACATTTTTCTGGAATGGTCATTTTTCAAACCTTGAAGTTTTAACGTTTTTACCAAGAGCTGTGCTTTAACTGTGGAGCGTGTCTGTCATCATTTATCTGAAGATTTGGAACATCGTATATAATTGGAATTTCAAATATACAATAAAAATCAGCAGCGTCTTTAAGCCCAGCGTGCGCTTTATTTGAACTGTTGTAGTGAGCCTTTCTTGCACCGAAAGCCTTGCTTCTTGCTGCAGAAAACTTTGGGGTCGGCATGGGTCTATAATTGTGGTGTTTTGGCCCTGGCTTGCACAAAGGAAGAAAATCAAGGCTGGAAATCTGACATATTTGATTTTTGGTGCCTGCATTGTTTGAACTTCCAGCGCGATCCCTCGTCCTACTAGAAGTTTTCCTGCTCGTTGTTATTTGCAAGTTCGCGAGTGCGTCCCTTGAAACTCAACAATCAAAGCTCGACCTGGATTGTTGTGTGCGCATGAGACTTACCTCACAGTGGCTCCTTCTTCGATTCTCCTCAGTCTTCAGACACGCCATTCTTTGACGCGCCTTCCGGGTCTAAGTCTTCTCCTGCTGCGCTTCACACGCGCCACGTATCCACACTAGAACGCCTATTGTTTTTCTACTGCGACGTTTGTCACGCAGCATTGTACATTACGGCGGCCATCTTGGGTGTATATTTCAGAAGTAAGATGCAAGCTTCATGATACACTATCTCTACTGCTGTGACACGCACACGTTTTTTTTTTTACTGCATGTCATTGTTTGCTTTTACCTCTGTGACACGCACACATCTCTTGGTTGTCTCACAATAATCACTTGGGTGAGATTATTGATATTTTGACTCATGCTATTCGTGTCATTGTAAAATGTGTTTGGTTCTTCATTAATCTAGTTTCAATTCTAGGTTATATTCAAGTTTTTGAAGTGTCTTACTCAAAACATTTGTTGTTGTTATTCTACATTAGTGCAAATTTTTCAACTTAGCTCCTCCAGTCATGCAAAACGTAACTGCCCCTCCCTTCATTCTCATGTTTCCTGGTGAACCTCCCATCAAGTGGCAAAAGTGGAAGAAGGTTTTTGAGCGGTATGCAAGAGTGTGTGGTGTAAGCTTGAGCGCTGAGCGTAGGTCTTCTCTTCTGCTCCACTGTTTAGGGTCAGAAGGGCAAGATGTCTTTGATCATCTGCCGGATCTTACAGATGCAGAAGAAAAGATTTAAACGAATTTGAAATCTGTATGAAAAACTAGATAAACACTATTTACCTAAGGTGAGCACAATATTAGAGAGATATCAGTTTTCAAAAAGGTTACAAAATGAAGGTGAAACAGTTGAGACTTACATCACTCAACTCAGAAAGCTTGCTTCATCATGTAAATTTGCTGCTTTGTTGGATGAAAGGATCAGGGATCAATTCATGCTAGGGTGTAACATCGAGAAGATACGTGAGGAGTTGTGGTTGAGGGTGAACCATCCTTAGATGAGGTCATCCAAGTGGCTAAGAGGGTCGAGCATTCTCTCAAGTGTGTTGACACCATAAAAAGAGATAAGCAAGCTACTGTTCAAGTTGTTAAGGAGGAAATCAAATCCACCATCAAATCTGAAGGAGTTGGTAAGAATAAGAATAAAACAGTATCATTTAAATGTTATAGGTGTGATAAAGTAGGGCACTTAGCTAATGACAAGAGATGTCCTGCCTTAAATGTTATCTGTTCAAAATGTAAGAAAAAGGGACATCTTTCGATTGTGTGCAAAACTAAAGCTCGATCTTCCAATGTCAAATGTGTTGAAGCTGAAATTCCAGAGGATAGATTTTGTCTGTGGTCAAATAGTTGTTCAAGTTAATTCTGATACACAGAGTAAGTCATGTCCTCTTGATGACATTCAAGTGGAAGGTGAATCCACCAGGGTGTTGTTTGACTCTGGTGCTAAGATCACCATTGTTTCTAAACTATTTTATCAAAATAGGTTGGCTCACAAAGTCTCACTGTTGAAGCCGGATATACGTCCTTTGGCTTATGGTGGTGAACCCATTCCTTTACGTGGTTACTTTGTAGGTCTCATTGAATACAAAAATCATTACACTTCCGGAAAAATTTATGTTTCTGAGAAAGGTGATAGCATAATCAGCTGGTTTCACCAGGGAGATTTGGGCGTCATGCTTGATCCAGGTAGCGACTCTCCCATAAAACTTAAGGGTGATGTAAACTTAATCCGTGAGGGTCCATTTGATATTGAAGCTAAGGTTAAGCAGTCCTTCCCCAATGTTTTTAGGGATGAACTGGGTTGTCTAAAAGGATTCAAGCTTGATATACGCCTACGCCCTGACTCACAACCGTTTAGCTGTAAAGCTAGAAGTGTTCCCTTGTCTGTGAGGGATGAAATGAGAAGGGAGTTGGACAAACTCAAGCAAGGTGGAATTATTGAAGAAGTGGAAGGGACTGATTGGTTGGCCCCTGTGGTAGCAGCTCGCAAGGCCAATGGTTCTCTTCGTCTGTGCATAGACTTGAGACAGCTAAATAAATGTGTGGTTGTAGACCGCTATCTTCTTCCAAACATCTCAGAACTCTTGGTCTTGCTTGGTGATGCTAAGGTTTTCAGCACCATTGTCCTGGCTACGGCCTACCATCAAATTGAACTTGCAGAGTCTTCAAGGGACTATACAGCCTTTGTGACACCATTTGTAACATTCAGATTTGTCAGGATGCCATTTGGGCTTGTGTCTGCGGCCTCCGTTTTTCAGCGTGCAATGGAAAGACTTCTCAAAGACTGTAAAGGGGTTTGTGTGTATCAAGATGACATTCTTGTGTTTGGGAAAGATCATTGTGAACATGAGAACCGCCTCAATGATGTTTTAAGTATATTGTCTGAGGCCAATCTTACCATCAAAGCTGAAAAATGTCAATTTGGTACCTCTTCCATTCATTATCTAGGACACACAGTTTCAGGTGAAGGTCTTGCTCCCAAGGTTGACTTGGTTGACACCATTTCTCGCATGTCTGCTCCCTCTAATAGGGAGGAACTCTTGAAGTTTCTTGGGATGATTGAATATTATAATAAGTTCATTGAAAACTTTGCAAAGAACAGTAATTGTAAGGAGAGCTCTCTTGAGGAAAGGGGTTGAATTCAAGTGGTGCGAGAAGTGTGATCTTGAATTTCTTTCTCTCAAGAAAAAGCTTGGTGATGCCCCTAAACTTAAAAGTTTTAATCCCTCAAAAACCTCCATAATAACGACGGATGCCAGTCTCAAAGGTTTGGGCGCTGTTCTGCAACAGGAGGGTGAAGGAGGAATGAAGACTATTATGTTTCTTTCTCGTGGTCTCAAAGACGCTGAGTCTCGTTACTCCGTTATTGAACGGGAAGCCTTAGCTGTGTTTTGGGCCATAAAAAAACTTTAAAAGTTTTTGTGGGGAACTAAGTTTTTGGTAAAAACTGATCACAAGCCTCTTTGTGAAACTTTTAAAAAGAAAGGGATTGATCTTGTTTCTAGTAGAATTACGAGGTGGGTCATAGCTCTGCAGGAGTATGATTTTGATATTAGATATATTCCTGGAGTAGAGAATGGCGTTGCTGATACCTTGTCTAGGCTTGTGGGTAAAGTGGAAAGAGATAATGTTGATGAAGATTGTGACGATAATGATGTTCATGTGTGTGAAGTTAGTGAAGGGATTGATGACGAGCATCAGTGGCGACTTGAGCTGTCTTCTGATCCCGTTCTTTCAGAAGTATTATCGCGAATTCACAATGGTTGGAAGTCGAAGAAACAAGCATCTGAAGAGGCTGCCAAGTTTTGGGGTCTTAAGGATGAGATGTCTGTTTGTGATGGTCTGCTACTACGTGGAACAAGGTTAGTTCCACCAAGCAAACCGCCAAATCTTAATTGATTTATCCCACAGATCACATTCTGGAATATCAAAAACCAAGGAGAGACTTCGGTCTTCGTATTAGTGGCCGGGTATGGATCTTCAGGTAGAGAGACTTGTGAGAGATTGCATGGTGTGTTCCACAAGTGAGAAGTCTAAAGTAACAAGGGTTCAGCCTATGGTCATCAGAGATCTTCCCAGTGGGCCTTGGAAAGATGTGGCACTAGACATACTGGGTCCAGTTCACTCAAATGGTCAACAGGTTTTCATCTTGGTACTAAAAGATCTTTTTTCCAGGTGGCCTGAAGTGCAGTTTACCTCTAACATTGAGACTGTGAGTGTCATCAAATTTTTAGAATCCCTTATGGCCAAGGAAGGGTATCCTGAAACTATTCTCACGGACAACAGGGTGCAGTTGGTCTCGCGTGAGATGGAGACATTTCTTAAAAGTCGAGGTATCGGGCACAAGAAATGTTCTCTTTACCACCCAGAGACAAATGGAGTTGTTGAGAGGTTCAATAGAGTGTTGAAGGAAACCATCTCTTGGGCCAAGGCAGCTGGTTTCAATTGGAAAGAGGAGGTTCTAAAAAAGGTGGAATGCTATAGGTTGACTCCTCATAGCACGACTGGTGAGTCACCTTTTGTCCTGTTCAGAGGTAGATCTCCTTGTACGTTGGTTGAACCTGCTTGGGTGAGACATTTAGAAGAAACTGTCTCTTCATCTGGGTCGCAGAGAGATTTTCCTGACTGGCGTAAGAGAGAAGAGGCCAAGTGTCTTTCCAGAAAATTACATTTTGATTCAAGGAAGTCCACCAAAAATACCATGGTTAAGGTTGGGGACTTAGTTGTTATCAGACTACCTGGGTCCAAAGTAAAGTTCTCTAAACCTATACGTGTCATTAAGTTGTTTGAAAATGCCGTTAGAACTCAAGATAATAGAGTATGGAATTTGAATAGAATATCAGTGTACAAAGGAGCAGAGTTTTCTGGGCCTTCTGGGTCTGGAAAGATTATAAACACTGACAATCTTGCTTCACCACGTGTGTCCTCTAGAGTTGTTAAGAGGCCAAGCTATTTGAGAGACTTTGTATCTTAGAACTGTTTTCTTATATTTTTCTTATGCTTTTCTGTTCTGTTTTTGTTTTTTCCTTCTCTCATTTTTTTGTGTTAACGGGGGAAGGTGTGTGGCATCCTGGTTCCTTCTGATGTCACGGTGTTTTGCTCCTAGGGATTCCATGACTAGTCCTGGTCTCCCAGGAGATAGAATTGTATTGGTTCAAAGGACTGGTGGTTGTTACCTGTACTGGCTGGGATCTGGATGGGTTTCTTCTTACTAAGAATAAAGCCTGAATTTCTACACTTCTACCTGCCTCCTGCGTGATCCTTTCAGCTGTTACAGGATCTTACAGTTTCTTTTCAAACAAATCTCTTCCTTCATCTTCCACATCTAACTAAATTCTGTGTTAAAAAATGTTTCCCTTGGCTATCCTGAAAGTATAAAACCCCATAGCTTTTCAACATCTCTTCATCTTTAGAATCTTTAATCAGGATTCCTCAGCAAGGACCTAATTCACGTACAACCGTACAACATAGCATATTGTACAGAAGCCATAACACTCTCTTGATCTTCAAGGAAGATCCTTTCCTGCATATTTTGTAATGACAACCTGGAAAGGAAATCAGCCCTGGCATTAAGGCTACCTGGAAGATATTGTACTGTAAAATTATAGTCATAAGTCTTCAATAAACTCCAGATCAAACAAGAAACCTGAAAAGACATTTCTGAGCATGTCATACTTTCTATGAAAGACATAGAAAAGTCTGAAAAGACAAGTGATGAAAATAGAAACGTCAGATGAGATAAATGGTGGAAATAATAGAATCTAAAAGGAAACGATCATAGTGTTTATGACATCCCTGGAATAACTGCTAAACTAAACAGTAAACATAGCACATCCGAGTGTTTTTGTACCTACTTGTTGAACATTTCTAAATTAAACATTCATGGAAATATTTATTCATTATGAATGTGTTTTTCAGAAAGCTTAATTATCAGTACTTAATTACACTTATACAGAACAGAAGAATATGCTTCAATGTGCATTTGATGGAATCACAGTTATTCACATGGTGCATTTTCAATAATACACGTTTTCATTCCAAAATGAAAATGTTTCACTCTTGAAAAATATGTGGTCACCACAATCTGACCCCAAGGTACTATTAATTAGGACCATATACTCTTAAACCTTGATTTGTGTCCTTTGTTGGGTAGGAATAAAGTTTTTATACTATTTTTTGTATTAATTCTGATATTGCTACAAATGGATGTTTATTAAATTCATGGTGCCAGATTCACAACGATTCTGTTGTGAGTCTGTGTGACTTGACCTTGTAGTATTACTGGCATACTCCTAAATATCTTCTCCTGGCATACTCCTGTCTTACTCCTGAAATGAACGAGTAAGAGAGAATTACTACAAGAATGAGAAATAGCAGCATCTTTGTGACTTGTGTTTATTTGAATATATTTTTTTTTAAACTTCATTAAGATTGAATGCGAGAAACTATGGATGCAATACAAACAATGTTGTTGGTGAACAAATTTAGAACACAAATGGTAATTGCAATTGTAATTGTATTTATATAGCGCTTATTACCTCTGATGAGGCATCAAAGAGCTTTACGGCGAGTAGCACGCTGCTCCGGAACCCAAAGTTAGTGGTTAATCTAGTGGTTATTGTTGCTTATTGCAGTTAGTCATGTGCTCTCAAGAAAAGAATTGCATGCATTTGCTCCAGTTACTTTGTGATATATTAATACCAGGTACGTGAGATCATTAGTGGGTGGCTACGTGTTTTAGGTAAATGGTTGGTGAGATACATAGGCTGGTGGAGATTAGGTAATGTTAGATTACAGGGATAGGGTTTTAAAGAGGAGCGGTTGTGATGCATGAAATGAGGTATCAGCGAATTGCAGAATTACAATAAGAATGATTGAGGATGGCAGGCATGAGACTAAGAGGAGGCCAGCCTCATAAATAGAATGTATGCAGAGGATGGAAGGTAAGAAGCGGGTCACTATAAAGAAAGAAAGTACGTCAAGGTCAATTTTTCATGAGGAGTTTTAGGGGTATAGTGGGAGGAGGCTTTCTTAGATAGCAAGTAATCGGAGAATTTAAACCTTAGAAAGAAACAAAATTATACATAATACTCCATATGGCTTAAGCATGTGATTCCAGTGTACACATCATTTATATATGAAGAACCCTTGTCAACAAGTAGCGGCAAGAACACTCAGATGCATTATGACTATTATTTAGTTTAGGCGTTATTCCAGTGATGTCATAAACATCTGACTGTAAATGACTGTTCCCTTTCAGATTCTATCAATTTCATCATGTGTCTCTCCCGACTCTTTTATTTTCATCACTTGTCTTTTCAGACTTTTCTATTTCTTTCATAGAATGTGCGACATGCTCAGAAATGCCCTTTCATATTATTCTAGTTCTTTTTAGTAGAAAGTGTAAAGCTCTTGAAACACAGACAGGAAATGATGATATCAACATGGCTGTTCACTGTTTAGGCTGACATGTTTTTTGTTTATGAATAATGGATATGGCCATTACAATATGGCCCCTTACAGTGTAAACTAATAGTTTACAAAGATGGGTGCTTAATGTCAACATGTGGATAAAACTGACACACTTTGTGCATGTTAGTTTATTCTTATAGAAGATTTACTGTCTCCAAACCTTATTTTATTTTGTAAAGAATTATCAAAACCATTGGTCAAATCGTATATAAACCTCAGAATTTTACCATTGATTAGGAGAGGAACTTCATGCAGATGAAGATCAAGATGGGCATCGCACCAGCTTCTACTGCTTTACTATTTAATATTGTATGCACTAGATTAGGATTTTTGAAATAAATATTTTAAAATAGATATACCATTTAGAGTGATCCTTGAGTGAGTTATTCATTAATGAACGATTGTTTGGAGTTCCACTGCTGACCCTGAACTTATCTTATGGAACTGATTGTAAGCAGGAAACAATTCCTACACATGATTGCTGAGTCGGTTGTGTCTGCATCGCAGTCCAACTGGATTTGCTAGTTCAAGTTGGTGCATTGAACGAAGTCCTTGCACCACGGAGCTAGAGATTGGACCCTGCGACTTTGGGAACACCCCTCCTACCCAGAACATGACAAGATGGGATGTTTATCATATCTGATCAAATTTTACAGCTTTCAGAATTTGTTGGTTGCGATAATTATTGCCTAGCTTGAGTTTTGCACTGAAAATGGGTCATAACGTATATTTTGATGCTTTTGTACTGGTCCGTTTTACACTTCATATTCTGGCAATATTACCTGCTGAATTTTAATGAGGGATGTGGACTTTATTGCACCCGCTAATTACTGGATGTGATAAACATTGCACTCTTGTAATTGCTATGCCTATGCATACATGTGTTTGTGCGGGGTTTGTAATTTACTGGGCAAATCCTAATCAGACCTTTAGTCCCACAGACATATTCACTCACATCTACTTATTAATTGTGAAGAGCAAGAGTTAAAGTGTGTTACATAAGCTGCATACAACAACACCATAGTTTACAACTAGGGTTCATGAGTTTCTTGTGAGAGTGGTGCCAATGGCGTTTTTCCACCTAATTCAATTTTATGTACCTTCTTCAGGGCATTTTTTTGTGTCAGTTATTTTTGGGCATTTGTCCAAATTCATATATTTGCAGTGCAAGAGAAAAACCTCTGCTGCTTATGTTTTTGGGGGGTATACTCCTCAAAGAAAGGTGAGGTGTGATAATTCTGTGGTGCATCTGTGGCAATTCACAGTGACGTCACTTTAAAAAAAATTGTGTTCTATATTATCCTTAAGAAATATTTTCTACCACTGTTCAATCGTAGTTCAAATTGGTTTCAAAATCAGGTGGATTTACCTTTTTGCACGAGCCTGTGATTAGGCCTCAGCAGCACATCACTGATTTTTAAATAGGGTCAAAACACTTCCTTGTCTGTTTCTCTATCCTTTAATATGGCCCTACGCACATCCCCCTGGTGCAGCTTCATTGTACAGGATCAATACAGGTCTGTACAGATTTACGAGAGCTCCCTTGGTTCATGCAAAAATCTTGTAGATTGGTTACTAAAGTGAGAATTCAGTTCAGGATAGGTTTTTAAAATGTGTCCTCTGGATCTTGTTGTTGGTTGTTCTGTGCCCATGCTATGACGCTAATAGAAGCACTCACTTTCCAATAGGACCACAGACCTTGAAAAAAATGTAAAATGTTTGGGATTGTTCAGTGGCGTAATGCAAAATGACGCTCCCCCCCCACCCCCCCTGCAGAATGTGATGAAGGGGCCTGAGTCTCGCAAATCTCACAGATATGAGCTGAATGGGACCCTCTTCAAGGGTTTGGGCCCCCCTGGAAGGTTGGGGATCTCCCTGCACAGCAGGGGCTGAACCGCCTACGTTACACCCTTGGAGTTGTTGTAAATTATGACGTACTTTCTTGAAAATGTAGCTGCTTTGAGAACATGCAGACATATTCTTGGATCGACATCCACGCTGCAACAAAACATACTCATGACAAAGAATACATCGTTTCCTACCTTTTATGGTTCATATTTAAGTATGCAGGATTTCATTTGTAGATCAAGGCAGTTGCCCGAATCCATCCATTAGGGATATTATAACTACCTGGGCGAAATGTTTACTTCTATAGTGGCTGCATACAGCAACTGACAAGTTAAAGGTAACTATTTACTTCTGAAAAGTGTAAGCAAGTATACCGCCTCCCTCATCCCATGCTGCGATCTTAGTAAATTTCTAGCAGCTTGGGTTAAAACATTTTTATTGAAATCTTTGCATTGTGCAGCTGATGCTGAGCCAAGTGTGGCAATCCCATAGTTATGCAGAAAGCACCGCAGCAATGCATACATTCAGTGGAAATGTTATATGTTTTTGCTAACGAATCCAGTGCGCATCCAGTTTACTGAAAATAGAAGATGCTTCGTGTCAATGCTTATCCAAATCAGACCTGTATCCCTGTTGATAAGAAACAGCCGAAAATGTATCTCTCGGGTCTCATCTTTGGCCCATTCATTCCATTGAGGTGTCCAGCAATTTCAGCTGATTTCCAGCAATCGAGCAAAACCCAGATTACCTCTGGCAAACATCGATTTTTATGCGTTGTGCCAAATTCCCCATGGATATGAATAAATATCCCTTTTACGGCTTTTGTACGTTCTCTTTTATAAAATTATCGACCTTGTTGTACTTTCAACCTTTGTAATTACCGATAGCTGTACCGTCTATCTTAGATCATCTGTAACTTCCATGTAACAAAATATTTCTCCTGTAGCGCGCTCTAGCACCTTAGGGTAATGTCCATGCTATATAAATAAATAAATTAATTAAGCTGCCAGCAGAAAGCATGCGTTTTACAGTGCAAACTGTGCATACTGTGACAGCATCCCAATATAACTGCATCTGCTCTGCCCTGTGTGTCTGTAGATATCTAGGCCCAGATTTATGGGCTTTTGGGGCAGGGCAGTGCGCCAAGTCACCTTGCTGCGCTGCCCTGCCCTGCGTCAGAAGGAAAGGGCAGAAATGCTCCGTATCTATGCAATACGGTGCATTCTGCAGCACGCCTAGAAAGAGGAAAAAAGTATGAGAAATTAAGATATTTCTCCTTGTTGCGCCTCCCCTGGGGGGGGTGCCAGGTTTGGGCGCATCCCCAGGTTTACAGGCTCTTGTAAATGTGGGGATGCGTCAGAATCCATGGGTGCTGCGTGGGAACACTCACCGTAGTGCCAAGGAACGCCCCTCTAACGCAGAGTAAGGCAGGCCTCTCATAAATATGCCCCCTAGTTTTAATGTTTTCTTGATTTTTGATGATGGATTTATGGAAATGTGCATCACAAGTGCCATGTTGAAAACACATTAGGACATTTCCATCAACCTGCACATTAATATGTTATGTCCTGTTCATTTCTACAGAGCTACGTACAATGTGCAGTCTTTATATATTGAAATGTCTAAGTAATTGCAAGATGTTATTGCTGGGTCTCCTGCCAAGCAAGTTGTAATGTCTAGCCTCTCTCTCTGTCCCCGCAGTCTCCCCGGTGGACAGCAGAGGGCGCCAACGCTCTCGGGCTAAAGAAGTTCCAGCAGGGTGGGTAGCTCAGGGGAGAGAGAGCCCTCCCATCCGCAATCCGGACAACTGCAGACAGAAGTGAGGCTTTCAAAGAGTAAGCGGGGAAGGGGCAGAGGAGAAAAGCCTCAGTGCTCACCACTTCAGTGAGAAGCAACCAGTGAGCTCAGACACACCTCCCGCCCCTGCAGAGGCTGCGCATCCTCACGCACACCCCATCGGCTGCATTTTGGGATTTATTCTTGCCTTATTTTGCTGCTTATCCCCGCTCGCACCTCGACTGCACACTTTTTAGGGTGCTCAAGTGATCTGAAGTTAGTTTTTTAACTTTCAGCTGTGTCTGCGGTGCTCGAGGTACAGGATGGCCGGGGCGGTGAGCGGGGGGCTCGTGGGCATCTGTGAAGTGATGCTGGCGGCGTTCTGCCTTGGAACGGTCTATGCGTACAACATCGATCTGGAATCACCCGTGATCTATCAGGGGCCGGACGGATCCTTCTTCGGCTACTCGGTGCTGGAGCACTATTACGACAACACCCGCTGGTAAGTGAAGCTGTAGGCCCCCCCCTGCGTCAGGGAGTGGGCGATTCTTTCCTCCTCTGCGCCGCGAACTTCAACAGGGGCGTAATTCGCGAATGTGTTTTATCAGACTTGGTCAGTTCGCGAACTAACGTTGTCTTCGCTGCCTGCTGCTACGATTGAAGAGTAAGCAATGAATGGCAGATGTGCGTAGGTTCCTATCCCTGTGCGCAAAAGAGCGCTTTTAGTGTCTGCTGAAAGGTAATTTCCCATTTCAACATGTGGGTGTGTTAGTGGGGAGTTCCGCTCAGAATCTCTAAAAATTGTTTTCGGCACAAAGGGGCTGACGCTCTTCTGGTGCCAGCCAGTGATGACATGTTATCACAAGATGCAGGAGCCGTGCCAGGTCTAAAACATATTAAGTGATTGCACTCGGCCTGTTTTTTATTTTACCATTTTAGGCCTTTTTATTACCTTTATTAAACCGTCCAGCGGCGCGTGACAGTTCGTCCAAGGAGTGCGTTTATTCTCTTGAACCAAAATGTAAGTAATATATAGATGTGAAAAAAAGTTGAAAAAAAGAATAGGTCATCATGTGGCACATGCGTTTAAATATGTTTTGAAGACCAGGGTCCGTGCAGTGATTTCTCAGTAGTAAACTCTGGCAATGTTGAGATAGCTCGTTGGGTTAAAGCGCCAGTTGAGAAGATGTAGGTACATTTATGTTTCTTGGCATTTAATGATTTCAGGTTATTGGAGGGAGGTACAGTGGCTCTTTTCTTGTGGTATAGCACAGTTTGAGCTCTATATTGTTAGGTTGTTTGTTCTTTCTGAGATGCAGTTGGTTGGCTACTTGCTTAGCTCCACACTACTTGCTTAGGGGCGGGGATTTGAACCCAAGAGTAACTTCCTTACCATCCACTATGTTATTCCCAAGAATGAGAGTACCCACAGTTTTAGACGCCCTATAATAAAGTTTACGTTTTGTAATTGTAGTGTGTAAAATAACAATCGTGATACCCTTATTACTCAAGGATTCCACACGTGTACCACGTCCTTTGTTTTTAAAACGCCGTTTACTCCTAGCTGTCATTTTGTGGGGTAGGTACCTGTGGTAAGTCAGGTCCGTGCCACTCCCACAACGCAGATGTGTTACTTTATGCTCGAATCTCCAAACGGCTGCCGACTCAGGCGTTGATGCTTCCAATGCCAATCAAACGGGAGGGGGGTAGAAGACGAGCCCCAGTTGTCCGTGAGAATCTCCCGTCTCTGGCGCGTGCTGCATACGTTGCTAGCCCTGCTTATGAAAGGGAGCATCCACACTCCGTGTAAAGGCACGTTTGGCCCGCGTACGTAGTCTCCAAGCTTCTACCGAGCAAGCTAGGTCAGCTGACGTCACTCGGCTCTGATGAAGCTTGCTCGCCCGACGCCTGAATCCAGACCAAAGGAATTAACCACACGCCTGACCCCGGCACGTCATCGTTTTGCAGTAGATGGAGCACAATACTCGCTGTCAAAAACATGCGGAGCCGGGCAAGAAATGTTTATTTAATTGGTGTTAAAATTAAGAATAGGGATGCCGAGGTGCTAACTGGTCCCAGGTCGCGGGTCACGCTTGCAGCCTGTCCTGCCCTTTCAGCTAACAACAGCTCTCTGAATCTTACAGGTACGGGCTTAAAAATCCAAGCATGCAAAGCGCTGTTGACGTAAAAGCCAGGACTGCCTGATGGTGTCACACGTAATACTCCCAGGCCACCTCACATCTGGTGGCACCTCGCTGTCACCCAAACGAGTGTTATGTAATATTTCATCCCGCTGAGAGAGCATGAACGTGGTCTGGTTCCTGTTCCTGTTCAGCTCCAAACATTTGAATTCAAAATCTGCAAATAAGGGCTTAAACTTTAACCTAATTTATTATTTGTAAAAAAAAATCTGTTCATTAGGTTTTATACAAGAAACAGACAAGTAACCAAACCATAACTGAAAAACCACGTGGTCCCCCACCACTACGTTATCATAGTATATTTGGATCCAACAGGCGTCTAAATACACGTGAGAGTCCGGTGGGGGCGAGTCCCCATGTAGGGTCACTCCGGAAATGGCCACCCAGCCCCATACAGTAGTTGAGGCCTGCCTCACTCCAGGCGTTCTCCTGTGTCCGGCCATGGACCCCATGCTTTCTCAAATTTGCAGGGGCAGCCACAGGCTTGGTAAACCAACTTCTCGTTCCTCATACACTAGTCTAAGTTCGTCTCCCAAGCAGCCACTTTTGGGAACAAGGCAGCACCCCAATACCAGATAATCTCTCTCTGTGCCACTATCCATGCCACATTTCAGAATAGTAGGGCAGACCTATCCAGGTTGAGATCCTCCCAGATTCCCAGGATCACCAAGCCAAGGGTCAGGACCACAGTACTACCGATGTCCTGGGATACCTTGCCACTTTTCTTGCCCCCGTATTCCCTTATCGCGGGGCAGTCCAACAGAGTGTGTGCGAGGGACCCCCATAAGTACAGGTCGTCACCGGACCTCCTCATCGTGAACAGGCGCGTCTGCTTGAAGTATGCACTGTGGAGTATTTTCAGCTATACCAACCGGAACCTGTATGGCCATCTCCCTGGGATATCGGCAGGCCTCCTATGCGTCGTCTTCCAGGACCCTCACAGGTCACGTTCCCATTTGGCCCTAAGCGGGTGGGGCAGACTGTTAGCTAGAAGGGTGGCATAGACTTGGGAAATTGCATGTTTGTGCACCGGGGATCGTATAAGTCTAAGTACCGTTGGCGTCTCCTCCACCACCTCATTTAGTAAGGCCCCATAACCCAGGAGTATATGTAGCACTAGCTGGTATTAGAGAAATTGGCCCCCAGTTAAAACAAATTGTTGCCTTAGCTCTGCAAGTGGGATCATGTCCCTATGGCGGTAGATGTCCCCCAGCTTTGAGATGCCAATGAGATCCCATTTCCCATGTCACTCCACTGCCTGCAGCTCCCTCAGCGTCTGATTCCCGAAGGGGCGTCTTTAACGTTATCTTCCCCTTCCACCCCACTAGGGTCGTCGCCCTGAAGCACCATAGCATTCGGAGCTGGCATATGAGATGGCCCAGGTAGCCTCTGGGGTCCATTGCTCTCCTCTCTGCTAATAGAGAGGATTCCTGCTGCCTCACGAAAGCTCAGTCATTCACCACCAGCTGGGCTGCCCAGTAGTATAAACGCAGGTTAGAGAGGGCTATCCCCCCTCATTGTCGTGTGGTTTTCTGGTCAGGGAACTCAAGGCAATATCCTGCTTTCATTTGTTGTGTTTAGAATCTACACACAACAAGCAGAAGTGGGATAAAGCTCAAGACCAGGAAGCGTATGTGTGTATGTACGTGGTAATGGTATTTATAGAGTGCAAACCTAGACGAAAGGCAGCACAGCACTGCGGAGAGTCGAAGGCAAAGATGCAGCTGTGTGGAGGGGAAGCTGGGCTCTTCCCCAGGCGGTGGCAGTGGCCATGGTGTAGTGTGGTGGTGCAGTGAATGTTCATAGTCTTGCAGACGCCTAAGGCGGATGGGCTTTACTGGAGTAAACCCACCCCTAATGAGCGCTGACTTTTATGGGACAAGCCACACTCAAATAATAACTAAGCATATTTAAACATAATGAGATCAGAGGGAAAACAAACCAATCTTTGAAATTAACCCCCATGTATTTTATGTTCTGCATTAGGTCATTCTCATAACCATGCGCTACCGGTACTGACTAGTGCCATGTGCTGAATTTCATTATTTCCAGAGACATGGGTAGTAAGATTTTGAGAAAAGAGGGCTGGACTGAGCTGTGTATGTATGGGACATTCATCTAAAATCCAGGTTTATCTTTCATACAGTAAGGGTCCAATCACAAGTTGAAGCGGTATTTATAGCCCCTTATAAATAACTATACCATGGGGTATGCTATTTATCGGTTGCAATAATTAATACCTATTATGACTTTATGGGGAATAACATGCAGTTTTTGTTGTATAATGCACCAAAATCCAAATAATACGGTAAATACCGTATGTTTTCCCCCTTTAAATTTCAGCAGGTTTGACCTGCAGAAATTTAAGGAATGTTTGGTTATTTAACTGATTCGATAATTATTGGATGCATTAAATAAAACCAAACTCGTAATTCCTTACCAACTCTAAACAGGGGTTTACATATGGGACGGAATTAACCTCCCAACTTGTAATCAGGGCCATAGTGTCATATCACCTCCGAAGTAGCACTGCTATACATTTCCAGAGATAGAGGCAAGTGCCTTCTACAGTTCACAGAGGAAACTTACACACACGCCTAGAGACAGCCTCTTTACTACGCAGTGCATGTGGTGCCAAAATAGGCCCTCCATTATGGAGTTAAAGAAGTCACAGGTGTCTCAGGAGGCGAGCAGGCAAAGCTTCTCAGTATGCTGTCAGTGATTTCTCAGGTTTAAGAGCATGCCTACTCCAATAAATGTTGTTAATGAGTTCTCAGGATTGAGAGCACATCTTTTCTAGGATATGTTGTCATAGGGTTCTTAGGATTGGGAGCAGGCTTAATTCAGGATATGACGTCAGTGAGTTCTCTATGAGAGCTCAGGATGAGGAGCCAACAGTCCAGGTTAAAACGTCAGTGGGTTCTCAGCATGAAGGGAATGTCTGGGTTAGGATACAGCATCAGGCTCTTCTCAGGACAGAAAGGATGCTCAGTCAGGACAAGATGTCAGTGGGCTCTCAGGAAGAGTAATCATGTATGGGCCAGGATATGATAGCAGGTGGAAGGACACAATGCCAGTGTGTTCTCTTGAGGAGGTTCGTGGTTGGGTGATGTTACACTGCTGGTGAGATCTCAGGGCACACATGGTGACAGATACACTGTTACCAGATTTTCGTTAGAGAGAACAAACCTGGACCCTGGTATAAAGCTACTAAGTTCCAAGAGAAGGAGGATGCCTGGTCCAGGACGCAGTGTTCATAGATTTTCAGAAATTAGACCTCATTAGGCCGGTTTTCAATGTCACCGGTTTCTAAGAAGGTGGAGCACACCCGGATCGACATGATACAATGTCAGTGGGTTCTCAGGAAAAGAAACCATACCTGTGATATGAAGCCGTGGGCTCTCGGATTAGAGGCCACCCTCGCATATGTCACAATATCAGTGGGTTCAGGATGAGAAAGCATACCTGGTCGATGATACAATGTCAGTGGTTTTGAAGAAGGTACAGTGTCAGTGGGTTCTCAGTGGGTACGGTGTCAGTGGGTTCTCCGGAAAAGAAAGCAAAATGTATTTGATCAATGATATGCCAGTGATTTTTTTCCAGAAGGTATAGCCCTGTCTTGTAATAAAATGCCAGTGGGTTCTCAGGAAGAAAAGCGCACCTGATCATGATATATCAGTGGGTTTTGAGGAGGTATAGACCTGTAATAAAATGTGAGTGGGTGCTCAGGAAAAGAATGTACCTTTGATACAATGCCAGTGAGTTCTCAGAAGGGAGCCCACCCTCATATAGGTCACAAAGTTAGTGGGTTCTGAGAAAGAGAACGCATTCCTGGTCTATAATGCAATGCTAGTCTCAGGGGGGAACCAACCCTGGTATAGGTTACAATGTCATTAGGGTCTCAGGAGGTAGAGCACACTTGGCTCATGACACAATGTCAGTGGGTTCTAAGAAAGAGAAATCATATCTGTGAAACGAATATATATGTTTACTGCGCATGCTTTACATCGCATGCCATTACAACGCAAATCATTTCAACGACTTGCTGTAGGGGGTGCGCTGGACTTAGGAATAGTATAATTTACTATTCCTACTCCAGTTTGTGCAACAGCAGGGAAGGTGTTGGATTGTTAATCCAACACCTTCTGCCCCCTACAGCAAGTTGTTGTAACGACTTGCGATGTAATGGTTCGCGTTGTAACAACGCGGTCGTTGTAACGACCGGGTTGTAATGGCATGCAATGTAAAGCATGCAATTTAAAGGCTGTTTCCCCTGTGAAACAATGTCAGTGGGTTTCTCAGGAGGGAGCCAACCCTGATATAGGTTACCATGCCTTCGGGTTCTCGAGAAGGGAAGGCATACCTGGACGATGATATAATGTCAGTATTTTTTAAGACGGCACAGACCTGTCTTGTAACACAATGTCATTGAGGTCTCAGGAAGATAACGCATACTTGGCCAGTGATACAAAATTAATAGATTTCTCAGAAGAAAGTCCCCCTTGAGTACAATGTTAGTGGGTTCTGAGGATGAGAAAGTGTACCTGATTGATGATATGTCAGTGGTTTTTAAGGACATACAAACCTGTCATGTAATAAAATGTCAGTGGGTTCTCAGGAAAAGAACTTACCGGTGATACAATGCCAATGGGTTCTCAGAAGGAAGTCCACCCTTGTATAGGCCACAATGTCAGTGGGTTCTCAGCATGAGAAAGCATGCTTGGTCTATGATGCACTGTTAGTGGAGTTCTCAGAAGGAAACCCAGCTTGGTTACAACATCAGTGGAGTCTCAGGATGCAGAACACACACCTGGCTCCAGACACAATGTCAGTGGGTTTTCAGTAAGAGAAAGCATACGTGCACTACAATGTCAGCGAGTTACTCATTAGGGAACCAACCATCATCCAGGTTAGCTTGTCTTTAGGTTCTCAGGAATGGAACCCACCTTGGGATAGGTTACAACGTCAGTGGATTGTCAGGAGGAGAAGGCGTACCCGTGATACCCTGTCAGTGAGTTCATCAGCATGGAGCCCACCACGGTCCTCGTTAGCCTATCATGAGCTTCTTAGGAGGGGGCCCACCCTGATATAGTTTACACTGTCAGTGGGTTTTAAGGAAGGGGAAGCATGTCTGGAAAGGATAAGATATCATTTGTAGGATCTTAGAAAGGAGAGCACATCTGGCTCGTGACACAATATCAGTGGTTTCTCAGGAGGGAGTCCACCACGGCCCACACTAGCTTGTCGTGGGATTCACAGGAGGGAGCCCACTGTGGGATAAGTTACAATGTAAGTGGGTTTTCAGAAGGGAGCCCACTTAGGTCTAGGCTACAATGTCAGAGGGTTCTCAGGAAGAGAACGCATACATGGGCTTTGATACAATGTCAGTAGGTTTCTCAGGTGGGAGCCTACCACGGTCCAAGCTAGCCTGTTGTGGGATTCTCAGAATGGAGCCCACCATGAGGTAAGTTACAATGTAAGTGGGGTTTCAGAAGGGAGCCCACTTAGGTATAGGTTACAATGTCAGAGGGTTCTCAGGAAGAGAACGCATACATGATCTTTGATGCAATGTCACTAGGTTTCTCAGGTGGGAGCCCACCACGGCCCACGTTAGCTTGCATTTGGTTCTCAGAAGGAAGGCCCCTGGCATAGGTTACCATGTGAGTCTGTTCTCAGGAAGGGAAAGCATGGCTGGGAAAGGGTAGGATATCATTTGTAGGATCTCATAAAGGAGAGCGCATCTGCTTCATGACAATGTTAGTGGGTTCTGAGGCAGAGGGTACATTTCTGGAAGGGAGACCTTCTTTGAACATGTGTTTTCAAGCATTTCTTCACAATCCAGGTGTTTTGTACATTCGCATGCTTCACTTTAAATCTAGAACAGAGGTCTTCAAACTGGGGGACGAGCCCCCCCTGGGGAGGCCTTAATTGATCACTGGGTGTGGGGGGTGAGGGGGAGTGACAGGCTCTGGCCAAGAAAAGCATCATGCTGATAACAGTGCTTTGTTTTAAGTGAAGAAAAATGAGGGACAGTAAGCCGCTCTGTAATCACCAATGTCTTTTGTCATTTATATCCTGGCTGAGAGGGTGTCAAAGGAGACAGGGCTCCAGATATTCCTCAAACCTCTCCCTTATCCCCATTTCATAATCACACTATGGATACTTTTAAACTTTAGTAAGGTCTGACTGACCATTATAGTATGTTTGGAAATCATTTATGTGATTGCAATTTTTAAAAGATTAACAAAACTTAAGTGCAACTTTTTAAATATGTTTAGACATATGTCAACATTGACAGGTTAACAGAATAATTGTAAATAATTGTGAGGGGGCGATAGTTTTTTTTTAACACGGGGGCGGCATTAAAAAGTTTGAAGACCACTGATGGAATGAAGGCATGCCGTGCGTTCTTGAGTCTGTGACTTAAGTATGAACCAAGGCACTCCAATCGACTGGATTTTAACGTTTGCTGCTATTTTAAAGCTGCACATGCATGTGCAGTAAGTGACCTAAGATCACATAGACTGTTGACGAGGAGCAGGGACTCTAACTATTCATTCGACCGCACCTAGAGCCAGGCACGCCTGGCAGAGTTCTATAATAATGCATGTCTGAATGAATCGGTCGATGGTCAGTCATGCCGCGCAAGGGCTATCTATGGCTGTGCCGAAAGCGGAGAACACGTGCAAGGCGGCTTTTCTTCCAGGGTGGGGATGTTCCTGTTATTGTTACCATGGTAACGGAAAACAGTGGAAAAAAGGATAATGTGCAGTGACGTAACCCAAGCATGGACGGAGCACACCCCTCAGAAGTGACCTCTCTAGCAAGGATTCCTGAAGATTTATGTGGGGTGGGAGCAGAGGGGCAGCTGAGCAGCAGCTCTTCTGCACCATCTCCTTTTCTGACAGAGGCGTTGCTGAGTGGATTGGGGATAGAACACTGCCAAGTGCTTGGCAGAGTCAAGAATGTGTGTATTGCCAGCCTTCAGGGCCGGGCATTTCCCCGGTGGGCTGGAGCCCTTGGAGGCCAGATTAGAAAGCCCTTGGCCCTCCTGGTGCTTTTGTCACTTTCTCTAGTTCCCGAGGTTAATGGCAGCCGGCACTGGGAGGCTTCAAGCCAGAGAGGGAGAGAGTGGGAAGGTAGAGAAAGAGCGATCAGAGAGGAAGAAGCGAGGGACAATGGATGGATGGAAAGAGAGGGACTTCACCAGTGCTTAATTTGAGCCGGTGGTTTCCGGTGCTCGGCACCAGCACTTAATTGTCAACACCAGTGCTTGTGACAGTCTGCCACAAGGTGGCGCTGTCTGGCTAATTTGGAGATGACCACAGCAACAGTTAATTATTAATTTAATATACATTAAAAATGGTTCTTACCTGCAACCCAAGCCATTCTTTGGGTGCGTGGAATAGTCTGAATGGTCAGACTTGTGTGTGATGGTTAGTAGTTGTGTTGTTGCTATCATTGGCAGCACGGCAGGGGCAATGTGTGATGCAAGCTGCAGTGGCCTCGATAGGAGAGCCCTGGCATTTTTTTTTTTTTTTTACAAATTAAGCACTGGATTTCACTAGGAAGCAAATGGAACATGGCAGGTTGAGCATTTTCGCCAGGGCTGCTTGTGGGTTCCCAGTCTGGCCCTGCTAGCCTTAAACAAATCCCTCAAACTAATACCCTGATCCTGGGGTCGGTTTGAGTGCCGTGAGTCAGTGTAATGTACTGCAGTTTCATTTACACCCCTGATAAGGTGCCGAAGCACATCTGAGGAAAGGTAGCACGCTACTCTGTGTGAGTACAGTGGATGGAAACGTGTGTGTCTGTCACGGGACTAGTATGGGTAATGCTTTGATGTTGTGCATGTGGACCTGATGTGTCCTCTAATTGTGCTTTTGGCGCGGTGCTTAGGCTTGGAGTAGAAGCAAAAAGGAGTGAGGGGTAGGATGCTGAACCATGGATGTGTAGAGAGTGTGTGACTGCGTCGTGGCCTGTGTCGGAAGGGTTTTCGTGTTGCATGCCTATGGCAAAGACTGCACACACCTTGTGATTGCACATGTAGTTTGTAGGCATATTAAATGTGTTGCATTGATAGTGTGGCAAGCTGAAGTCCGCCATCTATACAAAGAAGTTGTAGAACCTGAGAAGAGGCAGTGCAAACTTCGCAAACCGTGACTTCCAGCTCTGGAAAGGAAGTGAGTTTGACTCCTCCAGTAAACTTGCTCATTCCAATTGGTCTGACTGATGATGCTGACTTTTGGTGGCATAGGAAGCCGTCTCGAGAAACTGGATGAACCAGGGCACAAGCTGCCATGTGAATTTGACCCTTCAACACTACTAGGTCACATGAGAATCCGAGAAGTAGTGCAGGTGAGAGGCTAACTTACTCCACTGGCCACCATTTTTAGGTCTTACCTACATACAGTCAGGGCCGGACTGGCTGTAACGGGCACCGGGCGTTTCCCCGGTGGGCCGCTAGGGTGGGGGCCGATTTTGGGCCATTATTGTTACCGGGGGCCGGCAATATCGGCCTCCTGTAACAAAATCGTCCGAAACCGGCCTTAGCAAACAGCTCGGCCGCACACCCCTCTCTCCCCCAGGGGGGGCCGGCCGAGCAGTTTGCCAGGGCCGGTTTCAGTACCCAGTCCGGCCCTGCATAAGTTAGGACTTTACTACTCCTAAACTGAGAAAAATCCTAACTTTAAGACTTTCGGTATTCTCAGAAGGCATTTAGGAGTCCTAAAGTTAGGGCTACTAACTTCTGTGAATACCGAAATGAGTAAGTTCATTCTGTGAATACCAAAACGAGTAAGTGTATTCTGTGAATACCAAAAAGTACTAACTTTACGTTTTTGACGTAAGTTAGTTCTGTGAATCAGGCCCTACGTGCTCAGTGTTACCCCATCCTACCCACACCTCAACCATTGTCTTCCCCTTCCCGTCTTTTTTTTTTACATCTTTTTATTCCCAAAGGCACCTCAGTTGCTTAGGCTCCTCCATTGCTCCCCTAGCGATTAACTGGTACTTCCCACTCCCCCCCCCCCTTGACTTCCCCCAACTCGCTCTTGCCCACCAGATCCTCCATTATTCATCGCCCACGGCCCTTAAGCATTTATTAAAAAAAAATATATATATACAATTTATGGAGAGTCTGGCAGCGTCAATTTCTTCCTCGCTGCTCCATTTAGGAAATTCGCTTTCGTGCATGATTAAATTCACTTTTTTAAATGTACTGGTTCAAGTGGCATCTGCCATTTTGGAATGGTAAATTTGAAAAATGGAGGCCACATTATGCCGTAATGATATGTGATGATGCATACACCCTCATATGTCATTACGCTAAGCCACCATAGCACATTACATGTCCGTACATGCACACACACGTCATTGTGCTAACTTTTTTATGCCAATGCTGCACTACATTTGCAAACCAAATGCACATTATCTGCAAAAAACACATTAGCAGTAATAACTGTAGTTACTGTTGAGTAGTGTTGCTGCCTTTGGATGTGCCGTATTCTACGATGATCTGCAACCGTTTGGAATTGCTGTGGTCCGCTGCAGCCTTGTGTCTCCAGCATACACACGATTCCAAGACTGGCATTTTGTATCAAAAAGAGGGACAGTTCCCAACTCTTCATTAAATTATTTGGGCAGACAAGATACTTGGGGGGAGGGGGGATAGTTCCCGATCCCCCTCATTAAGTTTATCGTCCAGAATAATATTTGAGATGGACAATCAAACAAAAGCATATTTCGAGTAGCAAATTGTAGCTCTCTGAAGTGTGCCTGTTAGTCCATTGGAGCAAGGGTTGGCAGGTAGCCCGACTCCATACAAAGTGTGTCCCTTAAAATCCTCCTTGTTGTAAGACCTGATGCAAACAGATCACATGCCTAAAGAGAGTACAGTACATAACTTGGAGGTGGCATGGGTTGTTTTTGTTGTGCATACAGGCGCTCGTCCAATAATAGACACCAACCCCTCCGCAGAATTGAGTTTCTTCTTAACCAACTTTGAGGTCAGAGATTTAAAAATACTAGCACGTGTCAGGCAGGATT
The DNA here is from genome assembly GCA_963921515.1 of Calotriton arnoldi. Taxonomy (NCBI): domain Eukaryota; kingdom Metazoa; phylum Chordata; class Amphibia; order Caudata; family Salamandridae; genus Calotriton; species Calotriton arnoldi. The sequence continues at coordinate 1,504,673 of CAWUFW010001923.1, read as the reverse complement.
GGCCAATCACATGCAAGGGAAGATGTACTCTGTCTGCCTGTAAGCGTAAGGTGTATGGCTTGCAAATGATAAGGAGTAAACAGGCCTTATACGTTTCATTGCTAAAGTGAGGTGTTTGGAGTGGAACATTGCAGAGCAGCTGCATGGTCATCGTGGATAGGCTGGGCACACCCAAAGGGAATACAGACGCTTACTGCCTCTCTTAAAAACTATTGGTGGTTAAGAGCCAATGGCAATAGCTTTTCCATGCCCTGCCCTTAAATGGAGTGACGTAGCCAAAAATGGCAGTCATTTGTCTGTCTGATTACTCTTTGCCAGACAACGTCTGCTAGATGATACGCACAGCGGTCAAATGTAAGGGCAGATCTGAGTTCGTTTTGGGCGCCATCCCTAGTCACAAAGCCGTTTCTCGTCATATTTTGTATTCAGACCTCACGCTCACCGACTGGCCTCGGCATGTTACTTCTGAGTGCTGCTTGCATGCGCTTATCCAGTACTCAGTACACAGAAGCAGATAAAAAACCTTATCCAGAAGTACACCCTGTGCCTATATGAGTTGGGGTTTGAAGTTCCATACTCAAGTTCTAAATGCCGCATCGGCCGGACAAACAGTGGAGGCTGCTCCATCTCACATCTGGCAGCCAAGACCTGGAACGACTTCCCCTGCACCTCAGAGCCTCACCATCACTCTAGCAATTCAGGAAGGACCTCAAGACCTGGATGTTCAACCAATAGGGGAACAGGCAGAATGATCCGACCGTGCCTCGAGACCCTCATGGGTGAAGCAGCTGCACTCTACAAATCCTGATTGATTGATTGAATCAAAGGACCAGTTTATCATGGTTAAGTGATGGGGCTCAATGGACCATACTTGCGCCGTCGCTGAGGGAATCTAAAGAGGTTTCCCCGTTACAATGAGGAGGTGAACCTGTTCAGAGCTCACAACCACTTCTACTTTGAACGTACTGAGCATCTTTGTCGAACACCCTGCTTTGCGCCTCTTGAGTGACTGGATGCAGAACGGTGGCTGTTCGCTGGTACCGTCTCTCGCTTCTACCAGGGACGTGCACTCAGTCTCTGGTGCTCAGCATATCCAGTGCCTCACCTCTGAATGGGAGATGTGGTGACTCTAGGGCTTCCAGTGTGGCACTGGTGGTGCTACAACCTTATGTTTACCGGAAGTCCTCTTCTAGGCTGCCAGGGCGGTGAAAGAGTTGAGCCTCTTTCTCAGGGAGGACGTATTCCAATTCTTAAGTTTAATAAACGTGATTGGGTTTTTTAATACAAGTTCAAAAATGTATCATAGCTATACTGAACGTTCCAGTTATATTATACTTTATTCTCTTGCATATTCTGTTAAATCTGTATTTTCACTGGGGAAGGGAGGTTTATTGAACCCTTACATTATGGAGGGAGTTCAGGGCTCAGCAACGTGCCATGACACTGTCTTTATCAAAAAGCATTTCTGTGTCCCGGATACAGTTTATGTTCCATTAACAACTGACAGTCTCCACTGGCACAGAGGAACTCTATGGTCAAAGAGAAGGTAACTCCCTTTCCCAGTGCCACATAGCACCCATTAGACCCCAGGGGCAAACCCACTGATTTCTGCCTGATATTGGACACTCATTGGCAACCGCAGACTGAAGCCGAGCTCGTGGACTCATTCTCGTTCAATATCCGGTTGACCTCTGTAGTATTCTATAGTTCTGCACAAAATAAACACACTTGCGGTTGTACATCTGCTTTAAAAGTGCATTTGTGCTCTGGCCAGACCTTGTGCTGGCAGCCTGCAGTGGAATTAATTGTAATTCATACCTTACAGTGAGTCATTCCATAGTAAGCACGGGTCTCCGTTATGCCAAAGTGCTCAGGCGAATGGTGCCTGCTCGCAGTATTCCTGGAAAGCCACAAAAACGTCCACCCCCTGCTCTTACTGCGCCAGGCCCCCGCTGTGCAATGTGGCACAGGGTTCTAGAAAGCCAGGTTCATGAGTCACTGCTCTCCAGGTCTGGGCAGCAGCATGTGTGTTACTGTTGGAATCCAGCAGCGACGGTGGTGCTGGAGTGCCAGCCAAGGTAGGCACCGTGCCAGAAGAATGTGTCAATATATAATGTACCATCTTATTTTACCTCCTTAAGGCCGTCATGCAAACTTCTAATTATATTTGTTTGTATTGTGCACACTGCAGGACTTAATTGTTTGTAGGCGCTTCAGAGAGCTTTAATTTGGAGATAGGGGTTACGGTTACTATAACTGACCCAGAGCTTGAGGCTGTCAAATGAACAGCAGTTGTAGTTGCATCGAGAGCACGTGTTTGGAGTGTACAGAGTGATTGTTACAACAATACAGCAGTTACAGATGTTGCAAATAAATACATTTTGTATAAAAACATAAGACCAAAGGAGTCTGTGGATAGGGGGGCTGCCGGGGCCCAACTTTGCTGACTATAGTAAAGTAGGCGACAAATGCGAGTCCAAATTGAATAAGTCTGCAGGAATTTACCACATTTAATTGGTGTACTTATTTCCGCTTTTTATACAATTCTGGCAGTAACAATTGGAATAGTTAATGGAATAGGTCTCGAAGCAGTGGTTATCTGAGTAAAAAATGGCTGCTGGGGCGAGAAAGCAACATCTGCATTGAGAAGAGAGGAAGCTGGGGACAAGGGAGGGACAAGAGATGGATGCTCCATGGGGCCCTGGAAGCACAGCAGGTGGCGGCTGAGATCTGCAGCGGAAGCTGGGGCCTCGTTAACAATGGCTTCTTCTGCATCTTTCAGCTCGGGCATGCGCAATCTGAGGCGGACTTTTGGGAGGCAGCCAGAAGAGCTCTGATAGGAACACAGTATGCTGTTGTCCTAAAAAGAGTAAACACTGGAACTTGGCAAAGGGATGTTGTAAGTTTTGTTCTCTGTTTTGCTATTGGAAATAGATGATGGTTTATATCTGGGTGAGATGAATGAGGCCATTGGCCGAAGTCAGTGGAAAGTTAGTTGGCGCTCATGCTGTGTGCTTGTTGTAAGAGGCGAGTCTTTTATCCGTGCAGTACTTTCTGAACTCAGCCTCAAGTCACAAGGACAAGTTACCTCACTCTTTAAATTAGTTAATTTCACTTGATCATCTGCCTAATATCCAAATTTGTTTTGCTGGGTCATTGGTGGCAAAGTCTGACTCTGCTGTATGGACTGTGCGGGTTCAAGATTCAACATCGAGCATTTAGGTTCACAGCATAGCCAACCTGCTGGTGTCTTACACATCTCAAGGCCTGGGAAGTGGTCCAATCTGGGCTGAGAAATAAGTCTTTGAAATACTCATTCCGTACACTGGGAGCCAGAGAGGAGAAGCTGCTGTTTGTGGGGCTTCTAGGTTAGCCTGAAAGTAGGGGTTCATAGGTCAGATAGCAGAAAAAAATGGCTGCACTTAAGACAATTGAGGAAAATGACAGTTCAATAGCTTTCCCCTTCTAGGTACTAGCCCCCCACAACCACCATTCCCCCAAAGAGCACCGTGAATCGGTAAATTAGATAATCTGGTTTCACGTTTTGCAGCATAGATACAACTTGGACTCACGAGTGGACCTGTGGAAATAAGTGAACATTACTTGTTATCTCCATTCGACTGTGCCCTCCCACACTCAGAACTCACCGACTTTGGGGAAAGGGCACTGGCTGTCATCCAGCAGCCTCTAGTGAAGCTTGAGGTAGGGGGTTGTGGAGTCACTATGTGGTATCTCAATCTATTGTTCTATTGTCCCAACCCACACTTTTCTTACACTTTTAAGGCCTTTTCTTGGAGGCCTGGGGAAGGCGGGGTTACTGGGTGTAAGAAATGTAATTTAGTACTGGTTACCTTGTGCCACCAATAATAGTGTAATCCAACTGGGCAACCAAGATATCCCTTTGAGCACTAGTCTCTTTTCCTATATTTAAACTTGAACGTTGGTTTAAGCTGTCATTCTCTGGCAGGGCCACAAGAATCTGGAATTCACTACCAGCAGCTCTTCATTTCAACCACATGTCTTGCAACTTTTTAAAATGGACTTAAAATCCTCCTATTCCATAGCCATTTGTGTGTTAAGTGAGAATTCGACTGTGCTTAAGAACCCCAATACTCATTTAATCAATTTAAGTATGCATTATATGAAACCTACTCTGGTCCTGTTGTGAAGCACTCCAATGCCCCGAGGCCAGGTCCGCCATTTAGCAAGCCATATAGTAAAAATAAATGGGTTAGCAAAGTCGAACAGTGAAGCCTAACTAAAAGAGGTCATAGTGACGGGAAACTCAGATTCAGTAGGCCACTCAAAAAGATCAACGTCCTGCCAGTTGGTTAAATAATGGGATGTTATTTACAGGTAGGTAAACAATAGTAGTAGTTAAAATGTGATATAAAGAGAAAATCAGAAGGTGCTAGCACCTGTTGGTCATGAGCTATGACCTCGAATGTTATATAGTGGTATGTACTAGGCACTATATTTTATATAACATTGGCCGGGGCCAATGCTATCGTGCAACAACAGCATTCAGGCCGACTCTGAGAGCTTCAATATTGACCCGGTCTTTTACTACAGTCCTTTCATTCTTTTGATGCTTCAGTCAATCGGAAAGAGATACCAGAAAAGAAATGTCCAAAGCAGCAGCATTGCTCTGATATGTCTGACTCTTCATTTTAATGTTTTTGTCTGTGTATGCAACACTGTTTTGCTGAGGTTCTGTGAAACGTCCCCAAAGCACACAACCCAAAGAAACAATGCTCCCACCCACTGGAGACAGTGGTCACATTTAGAGTTCCTTAACAGTATTAGTGTCCCAGTCAATGGTGACCAGAGGCCTGGTTACTGGTGTTCGGTCAGGAAACAGTTCCAGTGTTTCTAAAACCAGTTAAGAACTCCCTATTGGCTTTTAGTCTTTAGTAAGAGGGAAAATGTAATAGTGTGTCAACAGCTGCAATGAAGCCTCACAAAAGTAGCTGTCTTTAGGACTTGTATCAATGAAACAAAACATCATGGATGATATGTTCTGATGGTGGTGTGGCGCACACTGCACTGAGAGCAACTACTGGACTCCCAAGACTTCACCACTTTCTTAGGGGACCTGGACTTTAAAGTCAGGCACTACCTTCAAAGAGAAATCATGATATCCCCTGAATCATAACAGCTCAAGAGATGGCTTAAATGGTTTAGAGTCAGGCTAACCCGCTCAAACCGACTGGACTAGACTTAACACAAGAGGGGTAGGATAGGTCGTGAAGGAACCAAACTCCAATGCAATGTGGAGATGGAGTAGACACATAGGGCAACTTAACGGTACTGGATGGGCTTGAAATGTGGAGTCACATCAGAAAAGATCACTTAAAGCTTCTTTGCTGCCCAATGGACTGTACAATGCTTGTTGTCTTTTTTGCATTAGGCCAGCTGGACTTAGAAGTTTTGTGGCTCCTGGACAGTTTTGGTTGCTTGAGTCAACCTCCACACAGATTTACTAGTCATCTAGACCTAACTGCACATCTTCCCAGGATATATATAGACAGACAGACAGACAGACACACACACACGCGCTCCATCCTCTGGTATGCCAGCATCAGCTCTCTTAACAAGGCCAGTACAGCAAAGCTTTTTCGAAGAGCCCAAGCTTTGTCCCCATCATTAGTAGGAGACCTGGAAACTAGCAGAGGTTTGGTTCCTGGTAATGCATTTTATCTGGACTACTGCACAGGGTGTCATGGATGTACGCATGATTCACAAGTGACTGCGCCCAGAGGTCAACTATTCATGCCTCTTGGTGTGGAGGCAGGAAGCACAAGCCGACCAGGGTGCAACCTCTTTTACAAAATCAGCCAAGTTTTAAATGTTTAACGTGTGGCGTGGATTCAATTCAGATTGAAGTCTAGGAGAAAGCCTATTTTTAGGATGCAACCATTAGGACAGGAAGAGGAAGAGCTCTGCTGATGAACAATATAGAACAAATCTAAAGCATCTCAGGTGCAGTTGCAGATTGTTCATTGGAAGAACAACATAGGGTAGTCCAGAAAAAACACAGGGCAGCACAGTATAGCCTTTCAAACATATTATGATGATCTTTGTCCCAGCAACAGCGCATTCGCAGATGGTGATGCCTACAAACTAGATACTGACATCCTCAGAATATCATGTAAGGTGGTAAAGGAGTCCATAAGAGTAGTAAAGGGCTAGGTAAGAGGGTAGAAGAAGCTAGTACCCTTTCATTTGTCCTGCCTGCTCCATTCTACACTCTGTCTTCAACCTTCCCCTTCCTTATACCCACTCTCCACTTTGTGGCCTTTCCATATACTCTCCTAGACCACACTTTCCTCTATAAGCCCTCTCCCTTCTACTGCCCTACATTACACCTTCTAAAAATAAATGTAGATATTGTACTCTCTACCTTATGACCTGCTCTCCTCACACCTCAACTGCTTTGTCAGATGGTAGAGGGCATCTCAATGGCCTCTGTCCTCTATCAATGTGTTCTGGGGCAGGATGGGTCGGATATGCCAGTAGAAATTAGGGACCACTGCATTGCCTCTCTTCTTTAATGATACTGCTGGCAGTATCCTCCCCCATATGTATTGGCAGGTCAGAGAGACCACTAGCCACATACGGTTATCAGAGTAGAAACACAAGGAAGTAGATGCAATGTGTTATCACTCATCTTATGGTGCTCCTGCCTTCTCACACCCTGTACTCTTCCTCCAAAGTAGTACTGTAAGAATGCACATCCAGATATGGTGTAGCACATCCACTAGGTAATAAGGCATAGTTGCAGCTTTGGAAGAAAATCACCAATCTTCCCCAAATTGGAATAGAAATATTTCCCTTTTCCCTTACAATATGTGTGCCAAATTTGATGTACATTGATTCCATTTGACAAATTTATAAGCTGACCTAATTGAAGCAGAATTGATTTTTTTTTTTATTCTACAATTGTTTTTAAATTTGATACCTATTTTTGGGGGGGTGGGGGCAGTGGCAGCTCGCACAGGTAACACTGTGGGGCGTTGAGGTGGGGCGGGGCGGGGCCGGGTGAGGGGTAGTGGAGTTCGACATACGACAGGAAAGTGGAGAGTAAAGTAATAAATAAATAAAACCACTTACCTTGCGCTCGCCGACTCGGTGATGCGGCGAACACAAGGTAGATGGGCTCTTTCTTCCTTTTACTTTCTGTCTCTTGACTGTACATTTAGGCAATCCCATCAGTTCTGCTTGCAAGGCAATGTCAGTATTGGTACTACTTTGATATCTTGGGAGCAAAATAAACATAGCTCATTCACACCGGAGGCTCTTATGTGATGTTTTTGCAATCACCTATCTTAGCAGCTCCTTTTTTAAAGTTTGGAAAGCTGCAATAAATGTTATAAAATTCAGTATGATGGACCATGCTTAATAGATTAATTGTTAGAAGAGTTGGGTGATAAATGACATTTTCGTTTTGCAAAATTAAATTACAGTCTAAAATGGGACTGAACATGAAGCTCCCTCTGTGACCTTATCTGTGTAACCAACAAAGAAGGATTCTATGTTAAAAATAAATGTGCAGCGCTCTCCATAGATGTTTGCTTGAAGCGCCCTAATTGTTGATATTAACAGCCTAGCAGAAGAGCCGAAGGCCAGGACAAACCATGGGTTCGGCAGAGTAAAAATAGCCGCATAGTTTCCATTAGTTGGAGTACTATGAACCATCACAAGAAGAAATAACTATAAGTGGGCTTTCAGATGTTTTTCCAACTGGGTGGCGCATCTCCTGGGTCTTTGGAGCTTTCGACCACTGCTGTGTCATATCCTATGTCATAGTCCGTGCCTCTTGGGTTAATAATGCTTGTTGATGGTTGTGGAGGGGTGCCTTTTAAATCATCTGTCAAAAAATGAAAAAATCAAGCATTTGTGTGTGTTGCCCATCAAGCATTTTACAACACCTGGCTTAGTTCATCACAAAGAACTGAGCACATTATTACGCATATGTTTACATACATTATGAGGAAATCTAATGTAGCTCCAATATTTTTTAGATCTCGCCTGCTGCTTGCGCATGTGCTCTCACTTGCGAGACGTACTGTGTACAACAAGGGGCTTGCAGCCTGCCCATTGCTTACCATTTGTTGGCTACTTTGTCACTCTTGTTTCCTGCCTTGTAATTGGGCAGCGTGTGCTGGAGTCACCTCCTCTTCTTTCGCTGGAGCATGCACCAAGTATAGATTGCTTCAGCTTGATTGCTGACCTTTCGCTCACCAAGGTACTATTTCTTTTTTCTCTGTGTTGCTTCTTCCCCTCCCCCCCTCCTTGTGCTGTCCATTCTGTTAATTGCTCCCCCCCTCCTCCCACTAGTGCCCATATATTACCAGTATTACAACCCAGTCGAGAAATGCCAAAGCTCATTTGTAACCAGTATTCAACCCAGCTGAGAAGTGCTCGTGCCCATATATTACCAGTATTAAAATCCAGCTAAGAAGTGCTACTGCACATATATTACCAGTATTACAGCCCAGTCAATAAGTGCCCAGAGGCGGCTCCTCCGTAATGTCAGAGGAGCGCAGCCCCTATGGTCAGAGTCCGTCACAGAAAAATAAAATGATATTAAAACAACAATATCAGTTTATTTTTCTGTGAGGGACTCTGGCTGACGGTGCATGTGTGCGGGTCGGGCCTTGGCAGGCAGGAGTGGTGGGCACTTGGAAGTGTGCATGCAAGTTTGGCCGGCCGTCTTAGGCCGGTCAAGCAGACATGCGCCCTTCTATTTCTCCAACCCGGCTGTGTTCAGAGCCGGGTTGGAGAAAAGGCTCAGGCTCCCAGGCAGTGTCTGAGCAGCAGACCAGGCCGCTCAGACCAATCCTGGCGCTGCTCTCATAGCATGAGAGCAGCATCTGGATTGGCAGAGCAGCCTCTGCCATCCCACAGACTGCGGGGGTGAAGAACCGAGGCGGCCGTCAGCGTCAGGGCAGCAAGAGATAAGTTTTTAAAAAATATTTTATTTTTACCCTCAATTCCCCTCCCTGTCCTCCCCCTCCCCACTCCTGCTCCCCCACTTTCGTTGTCTGGCGGCTGCCACTGTAAGTGCCACTGCTCCTGTATTACAATCCAGCCGTTAAGTGCTCGTATATTAACAGTATTAAAACCAAGGCTTCCGGGGTTTGAATTGGGAGCAAAGAACTCAAGAGTTTTGGAGGATTCCCATACTGAAACTATTCAGATGGCTGCTGGCAAAAAGTGTCAGCTGCAGACAGGTCACAGGTTTGAATCTCAACATGTTCACTTCAGTCTTTCATCCTTGCGGGCCGATATATACTCCTTTTATTATAATTGGTCTGTTCAGTGCATTGTTTAGTGAAGGTTCGTATTGGTTTTTTAAGATGAATGTGATGTGGTCAATTCTTCATGGGTTCTTAGTAGTTTATTTACGCATTTGTGCGTACTGTAGGATTTTGCAGTTCACAGCAGTGAACCGTTTTAATTTGTCTGCTCAGCGCTGTCTGTGCTGCTGGACTTCATCGCCGGACAATTATAGACCTTCGATGTTGTGTTATGCGCATGTGGTACAGTTTAGCTAAGGTGGTGTTCTGGTACTGTGAGGTAGGTTGTGTGAAGTGTGTTGTTGCAATTACATTGTTATGGTGCCATGCTGTGCATATGAAACTGTTGCAACGTCTGACTAAGATGCTATGCAGACCCTGCAAGACATGGTCACATGAGGAGACAGATGAGCTGTTGGCATTGCTTAGTGATCTATATGGGTTTGGCCCCCGTTGTGTGTATAGTACTTTCCTCTTGGAGTGGAAACATGCTGAACAGAGTCAGCGAAAAGCCTTGGCAAAGCCAAAAGGTGAAACCTATTGGCTTTGCCAATGCTTGTTTAAGAAAAAGTGTGGTACCCATGTTTTCTCTATGCTTCACTTCACTCTGAAATTCTATGGCAAGTGCCTTCTTGTAGAAATGTTACCTTGAGGAAAATCTTAGAACAGGAACTAAGTCTCTAGTAGCTATCCAAAAAGTTCAGCACCCCTTTCAACCTAACCTAACCCACTTTATCAACTACCTACAGATATGTCTGTTTTGATGTATAAGGGCAGATGTAGGCTTTTTCTACACATAAGTACAACATACATTTGGAAGAATCTGATTCCCAAAGTGGAAATGTCTTGTGTTTGCGCAAAAGTGGAACCCAGTTATGTGCAATATAACGTGACTGACTGACGGACTGGCAGCACTTGTAAACCCCTGGGTATGGGCTGGAAGATATGGACATTGTAGCAGTTGGATATATTGAGACCACTGAATGTTGTAGATTTTTGTAAGGCGGACAGACAAGACAACCCTAAGCGGATGCGTTCTGCTGCAGGGAGCCAGCACAGAGCTCGCCAGGCTTCTGAAACCTGATCTGTTTCCCCTGAACCAAGGATGCCGTGAACAGCAGCATTCTGCACTCTCTGCAGCCCCGGAAGTGACGTTCTAGGGAGGCCAGCATAGAGGTAATTGTAGAAGTCCAAGTGGTCCTGCATGGCGGCACTGAGTACAAGCCAACTAAGGTTCGGTGAGAGTGGGGGAATAGATTTCATCCTCTATAACAGGAAACATAATTACCTCATAGTTTGCCTGTGAACGATGGAGGCATCAGCGCCTCAAATAACACCAAGCTTCTTAAGTCAGCCGCACCTAAGTGACGTCAGTTTAGGCTCGAATAGAAACTTAGAAGCCACGGAAAAGATCGCAATGGGGACGAAGATATATATTAAGGGGATGCAACTTTGCCCAAATAGTCAAGGTTCTTTTTTACTGTCCTAACACCATTCATAAAATAGTTTCCCCAAATGTTGTATATAGATTTGAAATGTTACAATTTAGTGACCCAGTCTAACTTTCTAAAACGTACTCAAGTTGAATATTATAACTCAATCAATGGTTTATTGAGTTAGCAAGGACAGCATTCTTGACACAAATAAGAAATAACTATACGGGTAAATATTAGAGATTCGATTTCCCATTAAATGTTATTGGACTCCATGCCGGCTACCACAATGTGTATTTATTTATTTATTTTTATTTGAATATTTTTATAAAGCACGAACAAGACCCATAGTGGTATCAGAGCGCTGTACAGAGTTGGCGCCAGCCAGGGTACAACACAATGTGCAAGTAGGTGAAGTTACAACATAGTGGAAATCGTTCAGGTTAAGAGTTAGGGGTATCAACGGTGCCCTAGAATACGAAGAGCAAAACATCATAAAATAAAACGCACCAGAGAAGTGCAATACGAATCAGGGAATTTAAACAAAAACAAGAGCAAGATCACCAGTTAATGCAATTAAGGAACCATAGAGGACTAGATAAAAATAATGTAAAAGCATACAGTAAAACGTATCAGTGTAGTACAACAAGAATTAGGGTATTAATAAAAACAAGAGCATGAACACAGGAAGATGGTGTTAACGTTCGTTCAGGAGTAGTCGTTTGACCAGTTTCTTAAAGGATTAGTGGAAGGATTGGATCTGATCTCGGATGGCAGTGAGTTCCAGATTCTCGGAGCAAGACCAGTGAAAGCACGGTTGTAAGATCTTTTCTTTTTTAATCTTGGAGGTTTCAAGAGAAGGGTGGACGAACTTCTGAGGTTCCGGCTGGAGCCCGAAAGTTCAAGCTTATTTGCCAGGTAGTACGGGGTGTTGTAATGTATGGCTTTATGAGTCAGGCAAGCTATCTTGAGTCGTATTCTGGCTTCAATAGATAGCCAATTTAGTTGCAGAAGGTCGTGGGAAATGTGGTCATACTTTCTCGAGCCCGTTATGAGTCTAGCCGATGCGTTCAGGGTAGCTCAGAGTGGGGCCAGGTTAGCTTTGGGAAGTCCAGCAAGGGTCACCAGCCCATATTCCAATCTAGAGATAATCAGGGATTGAACCGCCGGCCTGAGGTCTTCAGGGGGGAGGAAAGGTTTGATTTTCTGAAGTGTGTTAAGTTGGAAATTACAATGGGCTTTGTCATGGTTGGGAGAGAATATTAACTCTTTCTACTCTGCAGTGAGAGCGAGGGAGTCCGCATTGCTTATCTGTGGTACAATGCTGTGGCCAGAGCAGAAAAATTCAGATCCAGAGGTGCGTATTTGTTGCAAGAGCGGGTCTTCGCGTTTGCACAGTGATATAAAATACAGCGACATTATTCCTGTAAGAATGCTTGGCTATTGTCAGGGCCGCTGGAATTATGCGGCAGGAGAGGGCCAAATTATGCGGCAAGAAAATACAAATAATTCGGCATAATGCGGCTTTGTAAAAATATTACTTCATTATTTCATAATTTTTAAACTTGGTAACACTGTCTGGGCATTGGTTGCAACTCATTAGTACCAGATTAATACCCAAATATAGCAATGAGCAACAGAAAGGTGACCGGTCCAGTATTGCAAAGAGCTTTCCAGGGCGGGCAACACCTGTCACTGCATGTTTAATAACCTTTGAACCGTTTGGGCTAGAAACAACTTTGCTGGGTGGTTGGGGAGGGGGTGGGGGGAATCTGCACCTTATGCGGCAGATGATAAATTATTATGTGACAAATGCGCAAATCCATAATTATGCGAAAATCACAGAACTTCACAGTCGCATAATTCTAGTGGCCCTGTCTACTGTGCAGATAAGCCACTGTGTGGGCGTGCATAACAAAGGTAATAAATAAGCCAGCAACTACAGTAATTTTTCAAAAGTTGTAAAGATTACGACTTGCCCCGAGTCACAGGGTGGGCCTGGTCTAACTAAGGATCGTTTGGTTGCATTTAAATCACAATTTCTAAATATATTATCTGTTATTGAGAGTTCTTAAAAAAAAAAACGGATGTCCACGAACATCGTTCAGCTGCAGCAGGGAACGCATGTATGTGCCCAGAACTGATATTAGCGCCCTACGGAGAGGCAGGATGCACAGCAGACACGGCCTGGTGCTCCTGGTGAAGTAGTGCTTATCTGATGCACAGTTTCCTTCCTGGTTTCTGCGGGAGCGGGTCTGTGCACAAAGTGCTGCTTTTTCACTCTGGTGAGGCTTGCACTCACAAGATGACTCCTTTGAAAGCTGGGAGTCACAGGGGTCGTGCACAGTCACAGGCACGTGAGAAAGGGTCGCAGTGCAACCCCTGGCAACCCATAAAAAGAATGCTCTTGGAAAATGGCTCAAGTTAGTGTCATAATAGGACTTTCTTTTTATGTAGCGCCTCACGTTTAATTTCTAAGCTCTGTAAATATGAGGCCTTGGTGTTGCCCAGTTTAATGACACTGTGGATTTGGGGGTCTCCTTGGAAGACCACCCAAAGGTGCAGGGTCCACCCTTCGTCCACGGGTCCGGGATACAAACTGAGACCAACACTGGAGCGCCGAGAGAAAGGATATTTATTGCAATCTCATGAGATGGAGAGAGCATCAGCAACAGACACCCGCAGCTTGTCTGAGGAGGCAATCTGCCAAGCACTTTGGTTCCACGTCTTATATACCCTTCATCCCCACCCCAGGCGTGTATAGTAAAGAAAGAACACCATGGTTATGAAAAGGGGGGATGTATACAGAAAACGAACACCATAATTATACAAAGGGAGACGTGTACAGTAAAACAATGAACACCATAATTATACAAAGGGAGACGTGTACAGTAAAACAATGAACACCATAATTATACAGGCAGAGGTCAATCTGATAAGTTAGCAGATGGTCACTGTTGGGCCCCTGCAGGGGTAGGTGAAACTCATAATTACACAACAAGCAGAGGACAATCTGATAAGTCCGAAGATGGTAGCTGTCATACCCTGTAGGGCGAAGGGCAGGGTGAGGACAGTAAGCGCAGGTGAACAGTCCTGTTCAACTGGGGTTAGCAAGAGTTCAGTCAGATTGTGGCAAACAAAGGCACGGACAGTCCTGCTCGACTGGTTTTAGCATGAGTCCAGGCAGGTTAGGTCAGAAACAGGGCGTTGGTGGCAGTGCAGAGGTGAGGTGAATCAAGATGTGAAGCCACAGAGCATTTGTGACCCCTGTAGAGAGGTCGCAATGGAGGATGAGGCGCAAAATGGCTGAGCTAATGGCAAGACAACAGACATACTTTTCCACATCCCTCCTTTTGCCATAAGCGAAATCATTTTTAGTCAATTGCAATGTCCATCAATAGCTGTATCTCACATTCAATCATTATTTTATTGTTCTCGACATGAGTATTTATAGGGACTGGCTTGATAGCACTTGCGCAGAGGCCGCAAAGTGGGGGACCACATTGAAGGCAAAGACAGCAAAAGAAAATCAATACAAGAGGTATCAGGACGATCATTAGGACTTTCCACCCCCAAGTCAGTAGAAGTTGCCACAACCAGGGGCCAAGGGACCATGAGCCGGTATCTTAATGAAGATCAGAGGTGATTCGATGAAGCGTGGAAATAGCCTCATAGACAGATGAGGAATGATCTGGGATGTACACACAGCAGCTGGTACCGATGATGCGGCACGCTCCTCCGCGGTCAGCAAGGATGACGTCAAGGACCATGCGGTTTTGTAAAACGATGAGGCGTGCCGCTTGGAGCTCCGCTGTGTTGTTGGCCAGAATACCAGCTGTGATGTTGACAGTTGCTTCCATGACCCTGATGAGGTGGTGAATGTCTCTGCTGTTTTCCATCGGTCCCCAGAAAGGAAGGATGCCTTTCATGGCATCCAGGAACAGTTGAGAGGTAGTGTCTGCTTGGTCGACCACTTCGTGCTGCGGCGGACGGGATGATGAAGAGGAGGAGCAATATAGGCAGGAGGAAGGAGAAACGCTATATAACATGTGCCTTCCCAGTTTTTGTGAAGCCAGGTGTATGCTTTTGTCCCAAACACAAAATAAGTGTTTGGGGAAGCAACAAGCGGTGGTGGAAATGTCATGTTCAGAGTTGCTGTTATGGCACAAGAGTGGTCCCCAACGTACTCAGTACCTAAGCCTTTGATGCATATAAGTCCAGGAATGCGAACAACGGATAGGGGCAATGTTCGCTTGGCGGGGGCCTTCTTTTTGAAGCTAGAAAAACGAAGACGGTCAGTGGTGTTGAAGATCAGCATTTCCTCTTGCTCATCTTCCGATACATGGGACTGTTAGTTGGACAGAAAGGGTTGATGGTGTTGCCTGTCTTGTTCCACCATAATTCGTCCCGGAATTGCTGGAGAATGGTATCAGCGATGTTGCTAGTCTGCTGGGCATCCATGATGAGCATCATCCAGGCAAGGCAAGAGGCATGTACAGAGTAGGGGTAAGGAAAAAGCGATATTGGGTTTTCCGTGGATTGAGGCAGAAGACCACAGACCCAACAGTTCGTTTTGTTCAGGACCATATTATGTTGATGCAACATTTGAATAAAAGCGTTGTTCCAAAAGTCTTGTCTTCTGTGTTGGAGATAAGGGGGCAAGGACACCTGCGAGTGTTCAGTAGGTGTGGCATCAGTCGGCAATATGGTACCTTTTGCCGGTGCTTTTTCCTCTATAATCCAGAAGATGATGGTAAGAATGATCGTGAGGCAGAGAAATACTGTTAGCACTATTGACTTTCGATTATACAGTCTGTTATGAAATGCCTTCTTCTGGTCTGCGTTTTTAGGCATAGTCAATCTTCTTTTGAGCTCTACAGCTGTCAGAGAGGGAGACTAAGCCCTACGCGTCGCCGGTAGCTGGTGGTTGCTTCACTGGCTAGGCTTCTCAATACCCCACTATAAGGAGTATCGATCCACCCCACCAGACTGTACTACCGCCCTGCGACTTTTGGCTCAGCCCTCCTGTCCAGTCGCTGGAGCCCCAGAGGTCGGGCGAGGACGGAGGTTGTATCTTCCTTTGGCTGGCACAGTGTGGTCTTCGAACAGTTTGAGCTCTGGTTCTTGGAGGCCATACACTGGGCGGTCGTGTGCCAGTACTTCCTTGTAGGCAGACAGAGTTGGGTCAGTCTGTGTGATGCTGGGGACCTTCCGGCAATGAACTGCATGCACCCACGATTTCTTGCCTTCCACTCGTAGGGCTGTTCGGGTCGTTAGCAGGACTAGCAGAGGACCTTTCCACCGGGGCTCCAACGTTTGTTTCCGAGCAAAGTTCTTCACCAGGATGTAGTCGCCTGGCCGGATGGTGTGTCCTGGCCCTGTGGATTGGTCCGGCAATGCTTCCTGAACCTGCTGATTAATAGAAGACAAAGTTTGTGTAAGTACAGACAAGTAGTCGCTCAGCATTTCACAAGGAGAATCCGACAAGGTGGTAGCAGGGGGCGCGCCCCAAATGTTCATTGGGCGTCCAAAACCACCTCGTATGGGGTCAACGAGGTGCGAGAATGCGGGACAGATCTTATTGATAGAAGGGCCAGTGGCAATGCGTCAGGCCATCTAAGCCCCGTAGTCTCCACTATTTTGGCTAGTTTTGATTTGATGGTGGCATTGTATCTTTCCACCAGGCCTGCTGACTGGGGGTGAAAGACTGCGTGGAATTTTTGCTTGACCCCTAGTCCAGCTAATATGTGTTTGACTACCTCTCCAATGAAGTGGCTCCCGCTGTCACTCCAGAGTACCCGGCAAAGGCCATAGCGGGGAAAGAATTCTTTCAACAACATCTTGGCGGTTGTTAGGGCAGTGTTGTCTTTGACCGGGTAGGCTTCCACCCATTTGCTGAACGCGCAAACAACCA
Source organism: Calotriton arnoldi (assembly GCA_963921515.1). Lineage (NCBI taxonomy): Eukaryota > Metazoa > Chordata > Amphibia > Caudata > Salamandridae > Calotriton > Calotriton arnoldi. The sequence goes on along the minus strand of CAWUFW010001923.1, from coordinate 1,488,024 downwards.
CTAGGACATATTTAAGGTTGTTGCACCATTCCATCTGGATATAATCCATCTGTAAGACCTCGAAGGGTGCCGTGGGGATGGCAAACCCAGCTCGTGGTACCCGGGTCCCTTTTCCTACATTGTAACGGAGACATACTAAACATTGCTGTACCAGCCTTGTGGCGATAGACCGGAGTTGGTTGTTATCCCACACCTCCTGTAATATTTTAGTTATGGTGGCAGCATCGGTATGGGCCGGTAAATGAGTCATGTTCAACAATGGGAGGAGATAGGCATTTGGCAATTTCCATAATTTTGTGTCCTTGGACCACCAACAATGCTCCTCGTCAAGCATGCCCTCCTTTTCCCATTGTTGAAGTTCTCCAGGAGTGGCAGTAGACTGGATGTCCCTGATTTGTTGTCTAACGTCACGCCACTTCTCTGCTTGGGATTTTATTATGTACATGGCGGTATGTGTTCTTTCTTGTGCAGTGGCTCGGGCTGTCTCATCAGCTAAGGCATTTCCCAGTCCTATTTCGTCTGTGATTTTCTTGTGGGCATTGCATTTGACAATAGCTAGTGTTCGGGGCAGTTTCAAGGCTTGGAGTAATGCAGTTACTAAGTCACCATGCCGGATGGGCGTACCATGTGACGTCAAGAATCCTCTCTCTTTCCAGAGGATACCAAAACTGTGTGCTACTCCAAAGGCATATTGGCTGTCGGTGTAAATGGTGACAGCTAGACTCTGGCTAAGGATACAAGCGCGGGTGAGAGCTATAAGCTCTGCTGCCTGGGCCGATTTCTGAGGTATGCGTGCAGTTTCAACAATGGTGTTGGTAGTAGTGACGGCATAGGCAGCAGATGTGGTACCATCTGATAGTTTAATACAGGACCCGTCCACCCATAATTGCCCATCCTGTTCCATCAGAGGGATGTCTTTCAAATCTACCCGCCCCTTAGTCTGTTCTTCTGTTTGGAAGAGGCAGTCATGTGGAGTGTCTGTGGTGTCTGAATCTGGTGTGGGCAGGAGTGTGGCGGGGTTCAAGGTCGTACAGCGCTTTAATGTGATGTGGGGTGCTAACAACGTAAGTTTGTATCCTGTCAGTCGTGCACTAGTGAGGTGTTGTGTCTTTGTCTGGTTTAGTAGTATGTCGACTGCGTGGGGAACTAACACCGTCAGTTTAGATCCTAAAACAATTCCCTCACTTTGTCGAATAGAGACGGCCGCAGCCACGACTGCTTTAAGACAAGAGGGCAGACCTCGGGCCACAGGGTCTAGAGTGGCCGAAAAGTAGGCGCACGGGCGTTGTTTGGTGCCGTGAATTTGGGTCAAGACCGAGAGAGCGCATCCTGAGCGTTCATGGGTGTAGAGGCAGAAGGGTTTAGAGTAGTCAGGTGTGCCCAGTACTGGTGCAGAACAAAGAGCGTGGCGTAAGTCTTCAAAGGCTTGGTCGTGTTCATGTGTCCAAGGGAGGGGTGTGGGTGTGTCTTTTGTAAGTAAAGCAAGGAGTGGCTTAACTATGAGGGAAAAATTTGGAATCCATTGACGACAAAAAGAAGTGAGGCTAATTAGTGCACGAACATCTCTTTGGGTAGTAGGAGAAGAAAGGCGTAGTATTGTCTGGATGCGGTCAGGTGTGAGTGTATCGTCCTTCCTTAGACAGCAGATGGCCGAGGTAGGTCACCTGCTGTCTACAATACTGTAACTTATTCTTGGACACCTTATGGCCCTGTGACGCCAGAAAGTGTAAAGTAGTAAGTGATGCGGTGCGGGCCAGGGACGGAGTGTCCACAGCCAAAAGAATGTCATCGACATACTGAATGAGGACAGTGCCGGGTGGTAACTGTATCTGGTCGAGCTGTTGTTTAAGGGCTTGGCTGTATATGCTCGGACTCTCGGTGTACCCTTGTGGAGCCCGGCAGAATCTGTATGATCTGTTTCTTATGGTGAAACCAAAAAGGTAGCGTGAATCAGGATGTATTGGTATGGAGAAAAAGGCATTCTTGAGGTCTATCACGGTAAAGGTGGTAGCAGTTGAAGGGATCATTGTTAATATAGTTGTTATGTCAGATACCACAGGATATTGCGGGACCACTATTTTGTTGATCGCGCGAAGGTCAATGACGAAACGGTATATTTTCTCAGAGGTGGACGTGTGTTTCAGGACTGGAAGGATAGGACTATTGCAAATGTTGGACTGGACTTCCTCAACTAACCCTGATGTAATCATATCCTGTACTATAGTCATGAGGGCCTTTTCTCCTTCTGCAGAAATCTTATACTGAGGTAGGCGGGGAAGAGGTGCATTTTGTTTTACTGTTATTTGGACAGGGTCCATGACAATCTCCCCCACATCGGTGTCCGTGACAGCCCACAGGGTATCTGGTAATTGGGACAAATCCTGCTGTTCGGAATCAGTGAGACAATAAAAACGTGATTCATAACCGATGGGGAAATCATTGTCAAACAATATGACTCGGACATTTTGGGGAGAACAGCGAATGGTGGCTCTGTAGTGTTTTAACAGATCAATGCCCATCAGGTTATCTGGGCAATTTGGGGAGAGTAGAAAAGAGGCCATCGCTGTGTTCCCTTGTATGTCCAGGGGTACCTTAGTAGAAAGGGGGTTAGTAGAGGGCGTGCCATCAAATCCTACGGAGGTGATCGATAAGCCGGACAGGGGTGCCCTAGGAATCAGTTCTTTTGATAGGGCACTTCTAGAGGCCCCGGTGTCAACCAAAAATTTGCCCTGCGTACCAACCACCTTAGCTGTGACATAGGGACCTGTTTGATCGACAAGAAGTTCTACTGGTTCCTTCCCCTGTCCCTGGCTGTCTCATGCATACTCGTTGTCGGGGAACTGATCAGTGGTAAAATCTTGGGTAACAGCCTGCCTGGAATTATCAAAGACGTTTGGACGCTGTCCGCCAAAGGGTGGCGCAGGACCTCTCCCTCTTCCTCTAGGTGCTCCTCGCCCTCTCCCTATGGTATTTCGCTGCAAAAGTGGACAATCTGCACGCCAGTGGTCTGTTTCTTTACAATACGCACACTGGTCCTGGGACAGTTGACGTGGGGGCTGGTGTGTTCTAGCAGCCGTAGGCATATAATTGTTTTGTTGGCCCCTACCGTTTCCTACCCCTCCCGTGCTTATCTGGGAAAGCATCACCTTTTCTTTTAGGTCTTTTCTTTTTCTGTCTTTTTCCTCCTCTATTTTATTTTGCAGATGTTCGTAATATTGGGCCATTGTCAGGATCTGCGCTGGTGTTGCCGCAGGCCACGTGCTTTCGCTACTCTGTAACCTAGTGGAGATCGGTAGCAACAATCCCTTAACAAAAGTCTGAACTAGTAAGTGTCGGCCTGTCTCAGTCGTCGTGTCCTGTCCACTATAGTCAACAAACACCTGGCTGAGTCGAGAGAAGTAGTCAGACGTCGTTTCCTCAGACTTTTGCTTACACGCAGTAATGACTGTCCAGTCAACCTTTCTGGCTGGAATGGTGGCCTTCAGCTTTGTTACTATGTGACCTGGTAGTGCTAAAATAGCTTCCGCTGGCCTTTCCCCTGGTTTTCTATCCTTATCCATTGTTACTAAATCTTCCCACTTGTGACCGAATACGGTCTGATCGTCTATTTTCCTTATTGGTCTCCAGATGTCTGGCGGCAGTATTAGCCCAAAAAACTGATCTATGTCTGTTAAGGTCATGGTGTAGGTGGCAATAACCGTGTCCAACCCTTCGTAGAATCCAATAGGATTCTTCCGGGGGTCGGGTAAGTCCTTTTTAAAAGCTAAGATGTCAGCTCGAAGCCACGGAGTGTACACCCAATTATATAACGTCCTGCTCTTCGCATCCGGACAATCTAATCCCTCAGCAGTACCCTGTCCTCGAGCAGGGACAAAAACTGGAGCAGCTTCCCTTATCGGTGCCATATGACCTCCCATCGCTCCCTCCACTACTGGTTCTTTTTCCTCTTCCTCCTGGTCTCTCCTCAAATTTTCCATCATTTGTAGTGTAAATGCTAACAAGCTGTGGCTTTCCTCATCACTTCCTCGTCCCTCTGTCAACTTACGATACAATTCTGTAATATGGCCTGCTGGTGTTACTCCGTGGCGTTTCTCATAAAGAGAGAGTATTTCATGAGCAAATTGCTGTAGGAAGTAGCCCTTGCAGGGTGGTGCATAGGCTTCATAGATCGCACGGATCTGGTTTGATGTGGAAAGATCCTTCAGGCAGGTGCGAACGAGATCATTCAGAGCCTGTTTCTCTGTAGGTGTAATGCGGGGTGTGTGTGATCGAACAGAGGGGGCTAAATCGGGATCAGATAGAGCAGGAGGGGCAGTGTGGTCGGGAGGTGGAGGTTGGGCGTTAGGGGGTGGTGCATTCTCACCGGCCGGCTGTGGGATAGGATGGGGAGGGACATGGTACGGTGGTGGCAATGGTTGGAGGAGAAACTCCTCCTCCTGGGGGTCCGTTTGTGACAAGGGAGCGTAACGTACAGAGTATTGACCGGACATATTTAACCTGTATTCCCTATCTGCACACGCGATGTTTGAAGCAACCTTTTCACGTCGCAATTCCTCTAATGCCTGTTTATCACTTTTCCGAGCCTCTTTCTGTAATCTAGCCTGAGCCCTTCTCACCCTCTCAGTCCCTTCCTTTTTCCACTGACCCAAGGCATCAAACATTGCTTGTCGGGACCTCCTCCTATGAAGTTGTGCCTCTACGGCCTCAAGCTTCTGGGGTTCGAAAGAGCCGTACATAGGCCATTGAGTCTCTGTATCCTTAGACGTGTATTTATGCCACAATGAGTTATACATTATGGGAGAAATACCGTACTTTATGTACATGTCCTTACTAGGGGTACCTTCCGGAGGAGCCGGCTGACTATCCTCCAGCACCCTTGATCGAGATGTGCAACAACAAAACCATCGTGCAAATTTACTACAGACGGGCATGCTTTTCTATGTTATCTTACCAAGCGTCTCCACAAATTTCGAAGCCGGACAAAAAGTCCACATTACCCGTTTACCTTCACTTTTTGCAAAGAGTGAATAAAAAAATAAAAAAACCAGATAACCAAACAAACAAAAGGTATCGCCCACCGGCGATCCTACCAGAATCCTTTGTCTCGTTCTCCAGGCGGTCTCTTTACTGCAAAGCTCGTCCAAGTCTATCAGGGGCTCCAGTCAGGACCGGTGCCACTTGCGGGGGTCTTTTCAGATGCAGCGAAGGTCGGGTGGTGGCTACGAAGACGAGGGTCTCTTTCGCGTAGGTATACTCCACCACCGTCCGTTCAAACTTCCTCGTAGGGACCCCTCGACCGGGCAGCCGCGTCACTGATGGTGCCTCACGTTTGGGCGCCAATTGTGGATTTGGGGGTCTCCTTGGAAGACCACCCAAAGGTGCAGGGTCCACCCTTCGTCCACGGGTCCGGGATACAAACTGAGACCAACACTGGAGCGCCGAGAGAAAGGATATTTATTGCAATCTCATGAGATGGAGAGAGAGAGAGAGCATCAGCAACAGACACCCGCAGCTTGTCTGAGGAGGCAATCTGCCAAGCACTTTGGTTCCACGTCTTATATACCCTTCATCCCCACCCCAGGCGTGTATAGTAAAGAAAGAACACCATGGTTATGAAAGGGGGGATGTATACAGAAAACGAATACCATAATTATACAAAGGGAGACGTGTACAGTAAAACAATGAACACCATAATTATACAAAGGGAGACGTGTACAGTAAAACAATGAACACCATAATTATACAGGCAGAGGTCAATCTGATAAGTTAGCAGATGGTCACTGTTGGGCCCCTGCAGGGGTAGGTGAAACTCATAATTACACAACAAGCAGAGGACAATCTGATAAGTCCGAAGATGGTAGCTGTCAAACCCTGTAGGGCGAAGGGCAGGGTGAGGACAGTAAGCGCAGGTGAACAGTCCTGTTCAACTGGGGTTAGCAAGAGTTCAGTCAGATTGTGGCAAACAAAGGCACGGACAGTCCAACTCGACTGGTTTTAGCATGAGTCCAGGCAGGTTAGGTCAGAAACAGGGCGTTGGTGGCAGTGCAGAGGTGAGGTGAATCAAGATGTGAAGCCACAGAGCATTTGTAACCCCTGTAGAGAGGTCGCAATGGAGGATGAGGCGCAAAATGGCTGAGCTAATGGCAAGACAACAGACATACTTTTCCACAACACTCAACCAATCTCCATGTGAAGGATGGAAGGCTGAGCCTGCATTGCAGGGATCTGAACTCATGGCCAACCAATCACCACACGTTTCAGTGGCGGGTGTTTAGCACATTGCCCCATCTTGTCATGAATGACTGTCCCATTTGAGATTGTGAGGCATGTATGGAAGTCCTCGTAGTGTATCATATGCTGAGTTCTCTTTATCATACTTACAATTTGGATTTGTCCACAAATTCGCAGAGCATCAATCTGTACATGATTTGACTGGTACATTACAATTGTGATACATGGCACAAAATGATAAGCAGTAATCATATATAATCATATCATGGGATTCCTCCAGCCCTGGTAATCTCTCTCTGAAGGCTGGTATATGCGCCTTCATGTGCCTGCGCCAGCCATCAGGCAGAGACTGTTGCCGGACCCGAAGGAGGTCTGCAGTTTTTTATACAAGAGTGAATAATAGGTTATTTTTCACTCTTGGCATAATAAAAACAAACAACCAGGAAACAAGGAGGGCGTAGCCTCCCCCTGAGCCTATTAAGAGGAGCCGCCACTGCAGTTGCTAGATCAGACATGTTGCACTCGTCAACCCGTGCCTCCATCTCTTCTCCACTGATCGAAGATGTGTATACTCATTCTTTGTGCATTTTCATGTATTGTATAAACTAAAGAAACTGAAACTATTTTTGAACATAGATGTTATGCTGTAACCTCTAAGGATCCCATACGAGCACCTATTGACGATTATTTGTTCTTACTTTGATGGATTAAGGTCTGTGACTTGGAAGAGTTTCCATCATGGACATTTGTAGGCATGGACTTAGGTACAAATTTACAAAGATTTTGCATCGGGGTTGCATCACTTTTGTGATGCTGTCCGACGCAAAATCCTTTTTTGGTATTTACAAACTTTGGAATAAAAAGTAAAACAACACAACTTTTGCCTCATGTAGGCATTCCACGGGTGGTGCATGGGCGTTCCCGTGCATCCACCCCTGGGTTATGAAGCAAACACATATTTACAAAAGACATGTAGAAATGGGTTGGTGCCAAAGTGGTAAAGAGGCTGGCCTAACAAGGTGAAACGCTTTTATTTTTCCTTGTTATTGTCTCTTTGCGTTTGTGCTGCATTCTGCATATCTCTGCCAGCAGAGGGTGTGGACAGCCAATTGTGGGACAGGAGCGAGATGTTGCAGTGTCAGCGACAGGACAGGCCCACAATGAGCAAAGTAGGGACGTTAAAAGAGGTTCACGATTCAAAGCAGGGACGTGTATATTCCTAGAATAAAAGGGGCATCACAGTAACCCAGGGACCTGGGCTTGACAATGGTTAAATGATAAAGGGGGAAGTGTAGCTCTTGACTTCCACAGCAATAGTGTTAAAGCAGGGATAGAAAAAACTCCTCTAATGAGTAAGTTTCAGTTATGCGTTTAGTGCATTTAATCAAAGCAGGGAAGGGCAGGTGGCAAAACTGCTGCTGATTGTTGTAGGTAAAGGGCGTGTAGTGAGAGATGTTGAGGGGATGGAGAAATTAGCAGACACATCCTCTGGGAATAAAGGGGTGTGGAGGAGGTTTGCATTGAACAGCCCAATTGAAAAGGTGTTTGGAGTGGTTTCTCGCATGGAGGGATATGCGTGGAGGGGACGGAACCTCCGGCAACCGCCCTCTTCACACAGGGGGGTTTATTAATGAGAGCCCTGCGTCACTTTTGCACCACGTAAGGTGGTGAAAGTGTGACACATGGCTCTCATTTTGATTCATGAAGCCACGTAAAGCCACCCTGCGTGGCTTTGAGTGACCTCATAAATCATGAGTAAGGCGACACAGCGCAAATCGCTGCTTCGCCTTACTCTGCACCCGGGAGGCATTCCAAGGTGAATTTTCCCATGCAACACCCATGGAATTTGACACTGCCCCAGATTTACAAAGCGGTGTTAACCTGGGCTAGCGTCAAATCCGTATGCCTCCCGAGGTGAGACGTAACAAGAGGAAATATGTTTATTTCTTCTCGTTTTTCCTCTTTCCATGTGTGCTGCATTCTGTAGCACACATTGAAAGAGGAAAAAGCCTCTTGGGATTGTTTTGGTGCAGGAAGGTACCCCTTCTGGCACAAAAACAATCCTGCTTGCAATGGAGGCCCTGTGCACCATGGAGCAAGGGTGCCTACGTTGGCGCTAGGCGGCCGAAACGGCTCCAGCGCAGGGAGAAAGGACAGGAATGCACTGTATTGCTTAAATACGGTGCATTCCTAACCTTTCACTTTGGTGTAGGGCAGGGCAGCAAGGTGCTTTGCTGCGCTGCCCTATGCCAAAATCCCATAGATAAGCCCCAGGGAGTTTTGGAGAGACATGGGACACAGGGTGCGAGTTATCATGCTCTTATAATCGGAGCATGTGCAGAGGGAATTCACTTTCCCTCTGTGTAATGATGACCCACCACCCTCCCTTGTACAGGAAGTTCTTATGGATGCAGGCAGAGGGATGTAGTTTGTTCAGTTGAGATTTATAGAGTTAAATATGGAGGTTGTTTCTGGAAGCAAGTGGTGAAAGAGAGCTCAGGACAAGGCAGGGAAGCAGATGACAACTATAAAAGGGATGGAAATAGAGATACCATGGCAATTCAAGGGTGGGGTCATCTGGGTCTAGTTCAGGCAGGCAGATGCAGAACAGGGCGAGGTGGCAAGGACCAAAAATAGGAAACATGAGGCGTTAAACTTGAAATGTTTTATAATGAGGAGGGGAATGTGAGGGTAATGTTGAGGGGTAGGGGCATGGGTAGATTTTCTTTTGCTAGAACACTCGTGGGGAGGTCTAGTGTGTGTGGCTAAACTGGAGGTTATAGACACAGCTCTGTTTGCTTTCAATCAAGCATAAGGGCCCAGATTTAATAACATTTTGCTTTGTGGTTGCGCCACTTTACTAAGCCACACAAGACGTTCCATGGGTGGAGCATGGACGTTCCCATGCACCTACTCATGGATTTTGGTGCTTCCCACATTTACTAAAGCTAGTAAACTTGGGAATGAGTAAAAATGCTATGCTTTACCCAGTGAGGCATAATGAGGAGAAATATCTTTATTTGTCCTCATTACGTCTGCTTTTTATGCGTGTAGAAAGAGGAAATTGCCTTAGAAGCTTGTTTTTGTGAAGGAAGCAGGCCAGCCACGGCCCATGCAGGTAAGAGCAGTGGGCGGTGGGACAGGGTGGGGGGATTTTGACGGACGATGACGAGGGAAAATTAATTATTTATTTAATTTTCCCTCGTCATTGTCCATCGAAATCCCCCCCCACCTGGCCCCACCACTCTTACCTTCACGGGCCACGGCTGAAGCAGGCCCTTCCAAACACAAAAACAATCCTGCCTATAACGCAGGGACTCTTGCAGCATGGCACAAGGGTGTCTGCATTGGTGCTAGGCAGCCCCAAATGTTCCAGCACCTGGAAGGAGCAGAAGAGCATTGTGTCTAAGTAGATAGGGCCCTTTTCAGCTCTCTATCATTCTTGCAACGGAGTGTAGCAACTTTTCTTGTTGTCCTACGTTGCATGAACATTTGATAAATATGCCCCATGGTGTCAAGAGTGGTTCTTTCTCAATGAGTGGTTAGCTCAAATATAAAAGATGACAAATTACTACAAGGAATTCTGGGGTTCACCTGGATCTGACGTACACACATCCTACTTCCTACAGGAAGAACTATTCAAGAAGTTTCAGAAATTGATTTTGTGTAGATGTAGAACAAAAAGTAAACAACAAAGGATGTACACATTGGAGAGATGCTTAAAAGCTAAAACTCAGAGTAATCAATCTTGTCATAGTGACCCAATGTTCTATAGATTTCTCTTATATCCCATTCTCTCCACATGCAGTCACACACGGGTGACTTTGACCTGAGGTTATTCTCAACGTTTAAAAAATAAATTTTATGTGTCTTTTACTTACTTAAGTGTTGGAGGTTTTCTATGACAATCGGTTGGTGTACCACATTGACAATAATAAAATCATTCAAGTACATAATGGGGTACACATAAGACATTCAATGCAATCTCATGTTTTTAGCTAAACACTTATCATCTGGTTTAAAGATTGTAAAAGAAAACAGAGCACCTGAGATAGCGCATAGAAATATAACGTGGGTTAAATACAAAATTAGCCATGAGGCATTTAAAAATTAGGCAAGGCAATTGCTGTTTCAACAGACTAATGCTCTAACCTTGGTCAGTTGGAGCATGTAATGTTAAAATCCATACATTTTCTAGTTACAGTTATACAATGTGCAAAGAATGTGAGAAACACTTATCAGAAAGATACAGTCAACACTAACAGGATCTGAGCCTACTATTTTCTAAAAATCTACACTCCGTTGTGCCAACTTCAGAAAGAGGTGATGCTGTGCTAGCATGGTTCAGCAGTGGTGCGCAGTGTGTACAACATGGAATAACAAAACTAGTTCATTTAAAATGAGTCTAAGTATACCTGATTCTACAGCTTTAGTGGTCTTTAGGTTGGCGCCGCAAAAACTACACCGGAAATGATTCATAAAATGTGACTGCACATGTTAAGACATACATAAGCATTAGCATTTTCATAGTAAACATATAAGCATTAAGGCACATGCATATAAATTCACTTTCTCAGTATGTTGCAATTCATAACCTTTCAGAGGTACTCTTGTGCCATTTTTTGTGATATTATATACTAGACTAATTGCCTTGAATTAATTTATCTCTGGGATTGCAATACATCAATATTATTAGGTAATATTGTCGGGAACCAAGAAAATTATACAATTAATAATTACTTGAAAGACCTATGTGGTGGACATGAATGTCGATTTTCTAAAACACTGAGGGAAGTGGACGTGGCATAAGACCCTGCCCCCTTATTACAACATGACATCACAGGATTGATCCACTCCTTCATCTGCTCTCTCTTTGCCACTGAGTGTCTAGAGCAGTGGTTCTCAAACTTTTTAGAACCTTTACAAAGTACACAGCAGCTGCACACCGTGAGAAAGAACCCCCTTCACAGGAAGCAGCTCAAATAACGAGCGATCCATTGGGCGGGGCGTGATATGACGTAACATTATTTAGAAAAATACGTTTAGGAAGGGACCATCTTATTTTCTTTTACTCCACTCCAATTCCAACCGTTTTTATGAGGTATACAGGTATGCGGAGAGCATCAGCCTTCTTCATTTCGTCCTAATTCTTATTTTATCTAACGCCAGCACACCCTTTAACTGGTCAAGAGCCCTGAGTCTGAAAACATGTTATTGCATTTTTTTTTATTTATTCCTAGCCACAAGCACTACTAGTTCTAACACTGCGTGGCTGAAACTTAGATTTTGTTTACGTCGGTAGCGCAATACAGGACAGCATGTTTTGTACTTTTTCGCGAACGACCATCCAATGCAAGAAATCACTGAGTAGTTAGATATCTTTTTGTTAGAGAGCTGACAATCATTTGGAACATAAAAAGTGCCATGCAGTTCGCCTGCTTAACCTTTTCTACGAGCCTCCCATGATGTTGAAATTATTATTACAAGTAAGTGTTTCATATTGGCGCTCCAAGCCTGATGCTGCTATGAACAATAGCTGTGGTAGAAGAGCTTCAAGGGACCATTGAGTGTAGAGAAACAGTTTTTTTTGCCCAATCCTGCGGCTCGAACTCTCATTGACAATATACTTTCCAGAAGGTTGCTTCTTTGATTATGTCTTCCGGGGTTTTGAGATCTAGTGTGACATCCTTCAACGGGCGTCCACTTCAAAGCACGGTACATTTGTCTGGTGGGATGTCTCCATGCTTATGCTTTTTTAGGTTGAGCCTAGCGGCAACGCGCATGCGCTGCTCGCTCTGCGAGGCATGCTGTATTAGGGTATGCACTGGAAGCCCAGCCCACACTCCGCCCATATTTGTCGTTGGCTTGTGTCATTGTCCTTCGTAAATGCTGGCTTCTGATTTGTAAATAGGCTTGTTAATCCCTCCTTGGTACCTCCTTGTCTGCATTTGTTACCTCCCATAATGACTGGACCTTTTACTGTTGGTGTTACACGGTCTGCTTTATAAGTTGGTGAGCACCATTTTCTTTAATGCTCTTCCCCTATTCCACCCATGACATCGCTTCTTTATTGCTTTTCCCGTGTCCACCCATGACATCCCAGCTCCCGCCCGCTTTTATATTATTAAAGTATTTATTTACTTTACAGCGCGGTCTGCTTCAACTATAGCGGCCGCGCTAATTTATTTATTTATTTTATAGCGAGGTCCGCTTTCCAGCTGCCACGCGCCTTTATTTTCTTCTGAACTTGCTCCTTTTAAAATTTATTATTTAGTTATTTATTTTGCAAGCACGGCACGCTTTTATTATAGTGGTCGCGCACCTTATTTTCCCCTGGAGAAGCATCCAATGGCGGCCCTATGCCATTTTTCAACAACAATAAGTCCCCCGCTACCCCCCCATAGCCGTTGGAACCGGAAGAAGGCATCTGCTCGCCGCCGCTGGTTGCCACGGAGTCAGATTTCACTTCTATGGGTAAGTAGAAATGCTTGTTGTACAATGCAATAGGTCTCGCATTTACGCGAGTTTCAGCTATTGGTATTGTAAATGACAATGCCTTTTTTATTTTTGTTTTTAAAACATAAATAAAAGGCATTGTCATTTACAATGCCAGTAGCTTAAAGTCGCGTAAATGCGAGACCTATTGCATTGCAAATGCTTGTTAATATTGTCTCAGGTTCGCAGTGGCACAGGGGATGATAGTCCAGGCCATCTTTGCAAAGGAAAACGCTCACTTAAAATGGGTTGTTTCTCAAAATACTAAAAGCTTGTTTTTAAACCTGAACAACTATTAGCTTTGCTTGCATAAATGTTAGTCGATGAAACAATGTTTTCCAGAAAGAGTTATTACAACTTTTCAGCTCGCGCCTGTGGTAGTGCTTCATTGTCGAAACTGCTGTGTATTTTATCTCCAGCTTCCACCTATTGTCTGTTTCTTCCTCAATTGCCAGCTTGTCTGTATATCTAAACCCTGGGAGAGTTTTTGAAAGTATCCAGCAAGGGGAGTCTGCATTCATGACTCATTTTGCCCATATTTGGTCAATCAGATTGTTCTTCATTAAAAATGAACCTTTTATCCGATGAACTGTAGGATGTCCATTAACTAATTACTGTCTCTGTTCATTTTATTCAAATGCCAAATCCTTGTGAATAGTGACACTCCGAGGCAAGTATGAAAGCCCCGGTTTCTTTTCCCAAAATGTTCATATTCCTGTAAAAGCCTTTTAAACCCACCACTGTCTCTGCCCAGAAGCTGCCAGGGCGGGTATTTAGATATTTTGGCAGCCTAGAGGTGGTACATTTTTTGAGCTTCTCTCTTATTTCTGGCAGTCATCTTACTATATCCCTGCTGAATGAGTTTATGAGTGGCATGACACAGCAGGTGGCATCACTTATTACTGCCTTTGTGGCCTATTCCTAGACACCGTTTCTGTGTATGGTACTGCAGTTCCTCATTACTGCTATTGGTTGACCCTGGAAAACATGTCTATTACTCCTTATACTGCCTGAGATTGTGAGATTTGTGCACTCTTCAATTTTTCCACCTTGCGCCTTCCAAGAAAATTCTCGGTCATAGCATATGAAGTGGCAGAGTGTAAAGGAAATGTCGAAAGAGGCCATGAAAAATGCTCTGAACTTGACAGTAGCACCGATTATTTTATAGGAAATTGTAAACCAGCTTGTTTAGGAAAATGCTCCCTTTCACCATCTTTCCCTGTAAACGTTTATTGGGGAGGGTTTCTCCAAAATTCTCAGGGAGGGTCTCGTTTGTTTAGTACTCTATGAACTAAGTGGAACACTTTAGGACTTAAAATTCACAACCTATGGCTTTTTAGTGAAAATTGTCCTTTAATATGCATAATTTGCCTCATCTTTTGCAATATTTTCTCAGGGTGAACCCTTCCTCACAATCCCCTTTCCCAGATATATCTCAAGACAGGTATTTACGTCCTATCACTTTTGAAGGTCATCAGCCGCCATCGCATGTTTGCAAAAAGATACACCTACCGATTGGATCCGTCTTGTCTTCTGTACTGTTCCGGTGTTATGTCTGTTTTCTAGTTGCTGCAAGGTGTACAAACATTGGCAACACCACTTGGTCTAGGTGTAATGTGCTAACACATGCAGCATTTGCACATTAGAGCTGGAAACTGAAGAGGGAGCAAGCAGGAGCGAACAGAGGCTTATAGTAATAAAGTAGTACCTCATGCACTACAGTGCAAACACTGGAATTGAGGTGGAAGGATACATCCATATAGCCAATAGCACTAGGTTAGAGATGAATACTCTACTGAGATGAGCTAAAACGTGATTGGGAAAGTCCGCTGTCAGTGGCTGAAAGAGGCTGGTCGAAGAACGCCAGAGATTTAAAGGGGCGGATCCAAAGCCCACTCTATGTGTATTGTTAGCCATAGGTCCATTTGCCAGCTGTGGTGTCAAAACGCAGACCTAAAAAGGCTAAATGTGGATAAGCACGATTACCTTATCTCTTCGCCATTTGTGAAGAATGACTTCATTGTTTCCTCTGTGCTTCTAGTTTGAGATACAGATCATAATTTAGTCTCTTGCATGTTTGTTGTAAAAGCTTTCCTTAAAAATGCATGATAACTAAATAGCCTTCTGGGTTTGGAATAATTACCTTATATCAAAAGGGGAATGTTATTATCTCTTTTTTAAGTGCAGGGACTTTATCTATTGTAAATGGAATGATGTTGTGCAGATTATTTCAATAGCTGTTTACTATAGTAGGACCAAAAATATTGAGAATGTCTGTGATAAACCTCCTTGCAGGTATCTGTATGTTGTTTTGGTTTGAAGAAGAAACCATTATTCACCTGGGCTCTGTTCAGGGCTGGATTAGGACTCGAATGAAGCAATGTAGTATGTTGCTGCAGTACTCCTGTACTGCACAGAGTGACTGCCGCAAGCAAAGAGCACCTTCTGCAAAATGACTCGGAGGAGTGGGGGTATTCTCTCAAGAGGAACGCTTTTAGGTCTGGCCTTTCAGTTTTTGGTGTCTTGTTAGGCTATAGTTAATCAAAATAATTTTTCCATAATATACATACATAGAGGCGTCTGGTTAGAGGGCTTTATCTATTGGTCTATTAAATTGGTATTCACATTTTACTTCCAATCACCACAGCACACTGCATGGGACAATGCGTCCGATCACTAAACCCATCGCCTCCCTTAACTTTGAGTGGCCGCACACATTTTTTCTACATTTTCCACATCCACCTAAAATAGTGGCATATAGATGTTATGAAGTGTGCTTTTTTACCTTATTCATTTTTTATATTA
The DNA here is from genome assembly GCA_963921515.1 of Calotriton arnoldi. Classification (NCBI taxonomy): domain Eukaryota; kingdom Metazoa; phylum Chordata; class Amphibia; order Caudata; family Salamandridae; genus Calotriton; species Calotriton arnoldi. Next base: position 1,472,493 of record CAWUFW010001923.1, on the reverse strand, counting down.
TCTTTAAATAACGACTATTTGTTCTGCCTGCTCTTGGGTGCACAGGCGGATGGGGATTTATTTTCTGTCTCATTTTCAGTTACTAAGACTTTAAGTGACATAGTATTTGCCTGCAGATTGAGAACTTGGGAATCTGGTGGTTTATTCTTGCCTCTTTAACTTATAAAAATAATAACAATAATAATAATACAAATAATGACAGTACTAAAAGGCTTGATAGTTAAAAACATGTCTAGTAAAATAGCAACTGTGAATGTTTTCTAATGTTAAATATTTGAATGCAAGCATATGATGGCCATGTTTAGGTGGCCACCTGATTTCCTTTTCCCTTTTGTGGCATATGCTTGCAAAAAAAAAAAAAGAATAATAATAACCATCACACAGCAGTAAGTTCAGATATAAATGGGGCGAAATAAGGTCTGCCCCGTGATACCTTTACTCCTCCCTTTTTCTACTTGTAAATGAGAACTGCTCTGGGTGGATAAGGAAGGGAAGCGGGGGCATATATTCTATCAATAGGGGGCGTTCTTTAGTTCACGGTTCAGAGTGGGCTTTGCTATTGTTGTTAATGAGGTCTCTCTGAACGCTTACAGATGAAAACAACTCTGCTGTTGATACTTACCCAATGGACAGTCACATGACCAGGCTTAGGTCTTACGTCATTACACTATTGAGGCTGTTTCTTTATTGTTTATGGACCATATTAAGGTGTTGGTGGTGGAGGTTTTCCACAATGGTGGTGCCCCTGATAGTCCTTTAAATCCCATTACAGAATAGGTAGCCCCATCACATGGACCTGGGAAGCTAGCAATAAATCTTTTTTTACTTGATTTTAAAAGCCATATGTAGCTCCGGAGCTGCACAATCACTCATATCGGTGGAGCAAAATGTGGGACATCAGAGGCTTGCTACTATCTCACCACAATATTCTCTGTCTTATTGGTGCACAATGTGAGCCTGTTGATGTAAATCAAACCCAGGAATAGGGCTGAACAGAGCTTGAAAGAGTACACTCTTACCTCACATCCCACTAAAATTAGGACACATGTGTATCATCACATGTCAAGGCGGATTGAAATAGCAATAAAGATGGTCCACAGAAACAAGAAGAGAAGGGGGAGAGTAATGGCATGGGTGAAAGATGAAAGAAAAGACCGGAACCAGAATGGACATAACCTCCTATCACAATATTTTGCATGCAGCCAACTAAGATATCATGGTTGATGTTGACAACTCCAACTGTTGTGTCCAGAAGGACTAAGTCACCACCATCTAAGGTCATCACAAATTGAGAGCATGTTCAGTCAATAGGGTAGAAGGAGCCAACATGAAAACACCTACACAATCGGATGATAGCAGGCAGTCACAGAGTTGGAATGTGGGCACATTTTCCATATTCCTGACAGGAACAGAGACATATGTTGGCTTTTACTACAAATAAAAGGATTGATTAGACAGATCAGGCCATGTGAGTCCCAAAGGATGAGGGCCCTAGGCAAATAAAGGAGAATCCACATAGGAAAATCCACACAGGGCATTATTCAAAATCCAAACAATGAAAGTGTATTTAAGATTAAGAATCATTATAGAAAGAAAGAAAAAAAAGATTAGTTAGGCAATAACATCAGCAAGAAGATAACAAAAGGTCAACCTTAAAAAGTATTCCAAGTACAAAGTCAACGAGTAAACTGTCATAGTGTCTGCTCAGTTCAAAAGGCAAGGGACGTCTAAGTATGACTTTTACATAAATACTGATCAGGATGAAAGCAGGAACAAGTTTGGCAACCATCCCAAAAACAGAACATCTTATATGTTTACAGAAGTAGAGAATCATGCCCTTTGTGTGAAGTGGGACCATGAGCTGGACTAATAAAGATACATTGATAGAAACCAATCAACACTGTAGAAATTATAATACGTAAAGCAGGCTACTCTAGAAACCCTCCCAAAAGTAATAGTGTATGACGACCTCTAATCTACCTACTAGTGGAAATGACATTACACTACTGAACAATAGCTGTTTGTGAAAATGAATGAAGCACAGTTCAACTACCAGTTGTCTGTCAACTTGAGCAATGAACCATTATGTATGTTCCTCCAGCAGGAAGGCTTCCTCTGAAGGATGTTAATTGTTACAGCACAAAATAAACAGTACTATGGCAAGAGTACAATTTCGTCTGTTTTATGAAGGAAGGAAAACACAGAATGAATGAAAACATGCACTCAGTGCAACCTTTTAAAAGCCACTTTTCTTCAGCTGTCAGTGCAACCTGAAGGCCCAGTAAAATATCTTTCAGCCTACTTATGCTAACTTAAACACACGGAAATGAACATACAGTTTTATTAATAGATCTCTGCACACAAGTGGCACACAAGTAGCTGGCTCCTGGGGTCAGTAGAGACCCTTTTCAGAAATGGAGGAATTATAGCTGGCCTTGAGCTGTTAAAAAAATAATCAAATGTGAAAAATGTAACTGTAGTCATTTTCGCCACTGACGCTGACATTCATAATAGAAACACTTACTGTGGATTAAGAAAATACAGTGAAAGCAGCTGGGTCCCTGGTTAAGGTTAGAGAATAGTCCCGCTCCAGCAGCAGTCTATTTTTTGTTCAGCTATGGTAGAAGTTGTTCTTGTCAAAGGAGTTCAGTATAGGGTTCCCATAGGTATTCAATATTATTATTAGATCAGGGGCAGCTGGGTGATCTTTAATATTTTAGCTCAACTGTAGACACAGTCATAGCATGCAAGCATTTCTTCTGCTGTTTCTTCACATGGCCCCAATTCTCTAGATTTATGTGTTTATTTTATGAGATTTTACACATTGTGAATACTGGGATGTCAGTCCTTCATCATATGCCAGAGAAGGAATGACTGACATTTGAATCTCGATCTGCCACAAGCCCTGTGGGATTTTGAAAGCAGTGGGGGGCTATTGTTCAATTCTCCATCGATCTCTAATGTGTTTGTGTTCAGGGCCTCAGCTCTTTAGGTATTCCAGGCAGTAAATGATTTTCAGTTGTGAAAACAATTTTACCCCCCAGCCCGGCTCCCTTAGCGCCTCCGATTAGCTCTACATATGTGAGAGACCGCTGTTCCATCATGTGAATTTCTCATTTCTTGTTCACACATGGTTCGCATGTGTGTGCACAGATGGAGAAATTCAGAAAGATTGTAACAATAAATTAAAAGGGTTTATAAATACTTTTAAAAATCACGAATAACAAAAATAACATTAACAATGATAAAAACAATAATAATAAATAAACCTAATTTATGTTCTTATTACTGATACATTCCATTGACCTACTGTGACTCTTATAAGAAAATTACATCATTACTCATTTGTAATCCCTTATTTCAGTTGAGTGTTGACATCACAACTTTTAAGTACTTTCACCACTGCCTGCTAGGTTTGGGAACTTTGCTGTTCTCCTCTGCTCCCACACCACGGATGGAAGGAGATTCCTAAGAGTAATCTGTTTGAGATTCCCAAGAGTAATCTGTTTGAGATTCTCAACAGTAATCTGTTTTACAGAGCAGGGCTGTGGCAGACAGGGTTCAAGGTGGAATCGCTCTTCCCAGGGTTTAGTAGCCAGGATCAGTCTGCGCTTTACACTATGGTCCTCACGTGTGCCCCTCTCGGGACAGTTATGATCATGTGAGAGGCTAGAAGGCTGGGATGAGTTGCTGGATGCATAAAGGACACAGGTCGGCCACCTGGAGGAAACACAGAGGTGCTCTGCGAACATGCTGGGTTGGGGAAACAGATGTTTTGGCTCACCTTACCCACCAGTGCCAGGGAGAGCAGACAGTATCCTCTAGGTCTTGGAAAGGCCAGGAGAATTCAGGAACATACACCATCATCCGGGCCGGTCTGGCTGTAGCGGGCATCGGGCATTTCCCTGGGAGGCTGGAAGGGCGGGGGCCAGTTTTGGAGCAGTAGGGCCGGTTTTGCAGCAGTGCTGCAATATCGGCCCTTAGTAACAAAAGCAGCAGTGTTGGGGGCCGTTTTAGTTAAGCAGCACTGCTTCACACTTGCACATTTGCCCACCTCCTGCCCCCCTCCCTTTAGGGGGCTGGTCCAATAATATTGCCAGGGCTGCTTTGTGTTCTCAGTCCGGCCCTGACCATCATGAAATGATGGCTTTCACTCAGCAGCTCAAAGTCACGTCCCACATAGCCCCTTGGCCAAGAGGTAATGGGATTCATGGGATTAGATGTGATTAAACTCCCCAAACTCTAGATTACAAAAATTACAAGTCACCTTGGAGTACCCTGACTTTATAAAGGATATCTACCTATAACCTCTATGCGGTAACAGACTCCTCGATGACTTGCAGCATCCTTATAATGCACAGTTTGGTATATACTGTCCGGTATATGATATAACACCTGAAACGAAGTACTGATACATCTCGGTTGCTGTCTGGCTGAAAGAAACTGATAACAGAAGAGCCCTGACATCGCAACCATACTGTTAGCAAAAAGATGACATTAGCGTAGTACTGCCACAGCATCACAACACAGCCCTGCTGCACGTTTTGTAGAAGTTTTATTTATTTGGAGTCAAAGGATTCCTCAAAGATGTGTTCACAAATGAAACGACAGCATTTTTAAGAGGAGGCAGAAGTATAAACAAAATAAACCTCTCAGAGAGTTGCTGACAGTAAAGCCTTGTGACATAAGCTGAAGTGACCCTGCAATGAAGGTACTTTTAGGTCTGGATCTGGCTGTCCGCTAATGTTTGATCGTTTTTATTTTATGTAAAGCTTGGGATGCTTAAGTACGGCGGCGGTTCCTCTGCTATGGCGGAGAAGGGCCGCCACACTAATAAAAAGGAAAAAAAGGATAAATAAAATGATAATAACACAATGTTATTATCATTTTATTTTTCTGTACTGAGGCAGTTTTATGGGCGGGGCTGTCATCACACCCAGCAGGGGGAGGAGAGGTTGGGGAACTTAAGTGCAGATGACGGTTTGGCCGGCCTTCTAAATAGTCATGCGCACTTAGCATGTTCTCCATCTGGCTGTATTGCACAGCCTGGGTGCAGAAATGCACAGGCTCCCACTCCCTGTCTTAGCGCCGAACCAGGGAGTTCAGACCAATCACGACGCTGCTCTCATTCTGGTGACAGCAACATTGTGATTGGCTTAGGGGAGGCGACGGCCGGTAGCCCGGTAAGTGTCTTTTTTTCTTTCTACCCTCCCACCCCACCTATTCTGTGGCAGCCGCCACTGCTTAAGTACCACCCTCAGTATAGGGGAAAACAATTTCCGTCACAAATCTCAGAAAAGTCTTTTGGAGTAAATTGATGACAGAATGTTATGCAGAGAAAACACCGGATTCCTAGTATTATACAACCCTGGGTAGCCAGTAGAGCAGTGGGTAAGTTCCCGCACTGGCGCAACGAAAGTTGAGGGCCCCCCCCTGCAGAGTACATGGAGGGCCCCCCCTCCGTACTCACCCAGGAGATCTCTGGGCAGTGTAATGTGCTGAGGGGGCCCCCTGAAGCCCGCAGCCCTCCCACACTGCAGGGGCTGTTGGCGCCTTTGCTACGCCCCTGAGTTACTGTAACTATTTCACTCACCTAAGGGTCCCAGTGATGGAAACTAAGAAATGACGCAACACCCCCATTTTTGCACTACTCATTTATGAACATTTCCAGGAAGCACAAGTCGTGTCTTTTTCTGAGCACCTGGAATTTAGTAAAAACCAGCAGCAGTTTCCTTCAATGGGCGGGGGGCTGCGCCCACCCTATTTCCGCGCTGTCCGGCATCCACATACCGAATTTGTTTTAAAATGCTAAGTAACACCAGTAGCAATGTTGCTTACCATTTTAAAACAATTGCGGAAGTCTGCCCCAGTCCTGCTTCCTGTCTGTCTGCCTGTGATGCACGGGCGTCAGGCAGGTAGTAGTGACACATGCGCTTTGCGCATGAGTCACATTAAAGTTTAGTAAACTGGGCTGGCATTGTGCCAGCCTGGTGGTCACTGTTTAGACCCTTTTGGGGGCCCGCCCACAAATGACACCAGGCAGCGTCATATTTCCAGCAGCCTCGGGCGGGTACAGTGTAAGCCCTGGACCTCTTGAGGCTGCATTGTTTAAAGCTGGCAATGACGACCCCTCAGACCCACCCTTTCACAAGTCCACATTGCGCAATGGCAAGCCGAGGCCCACCGGGATATGGAATGCCAACTCAGCTGGGATAATGCCAGAGACGTTTTTTATGGTAAATAATTCTGAAACAGATAGTTTTAAATACAGTTTTCCTTTATTTTTAATGTGGGTGTGGAGTCTATTACAGACATTTTGCAGAAAAAATGTTGTGTTTGTGTTTCATGCAACATCTTTAAAAAAAGTTTCTTTTAGATCAAAAGAAAACAGGACCTCAAAAATGAGAAATGGGAGGGGGATCATAGAGATTATTTGCATTAATATTAGTGAGCTGCTGTTATTTTACAATATTACAATATTGAAAACACACGCCACTAGTCCTGAATATCAGATGTATACACATTTAGAATTTGGATGAGTGTGCCTGTGCACTGTGAGTGACCTGGCCAACTGGGCATGAACGAGCTGAAATTGTATCATAAATTCAAAGCTGTCCTGAAGAGGGGCCCCCAAAATATATTTGGATCAGAGCCCCCAAAATCCTTGAGATGTTCCTGGATAATGCAATGGGAAGACGTCAGGTATGAGCCTGGCTGTTTTCCCCAGCTGCGACAGACCCCTCTCACTGCTTCACGCAGCAGCAGGATATTTTTGCCATGCCAGGGATTAATTCTTTTTTTTTGAAAGATCAAAATTCATAATTTTTAGGTTACACACTGACTTACTTAGGGTCAGTTTCTAGTAGCAGAGGGAAAGGGAGATGAATTTCTCAGTGTTTGCCACAAATGCCTGCCAAAGTCACTTCTTGCTTTCTCAAATATGCTTGAAAATGCACTATTTGCTCACTCTTTTTTCAAAAAAAGTTCAGGGGGAGAACCCCCCCGAACCCTCCTTATGATGGTCATTCTCGCTCGCTGAGCTCGCTTGTCACCAGGCACTCATCTAGAACTTTTACGCTCACCACTTTCAAATGTCACCAGCCGCCACTGGTAAAATTACTATTCTAATGTTTATATACATGTAAGTACATTGACGCCATAACAGCATGTGTCCATATGTTTCAATGCAGTGCCATGGACCACAGAAATAGAAATATGATGAAGTGTGAGAGAAAATATCCTGAAAAAATGTATTTTGAGCACTATGTTAATGCAAATCATTTTTAAGAATGTAGGTTTTTATGCTAAAGATGCAACAGGGAATGTGCCTTATTTTCAACATTTTTATATTCTTTCCTCAAATATTATGGAAGAAGGGGAGAGAAATGAATATGCAAGATGCAGTGTGAATTCAATGATAACGTGCGATTGTAGAATGAAAACAAATAGCTTGAATCACAATGGGATTTGGAAATTTTCTAATACGTTAGTAAGAAAATGCCCAATTTTCTTGAAAGTCCCATAGAATTTGAAAAGTCTGTAATTCCAGTAGTAGTTGAATGTACTGTATGCGTATTGTAACAGCCACATTTTTCCTGATAAGAACCTGAGATGCACAAGTTCATTAGGACTCTTTTTTTAAATTATTTTAATCCCTATAGAAAACCTCCCTCTTCTGCAGCCCCCAACAATTTTGGAGGTGTCCCTCTCTACTCTCACACAGGAAGTGCACTTAATTCTGGTACTGCCAAGAGTAAATGTGCATGCCTACACAGAGTGGGATTCACCGACAATTGGCTGGTGACTATCCACAAATACAGGTTTGTGAGGGGAAATGGCCTTTACAACTTGGACTGAGCCACGTATGCTGTTTCCCCTCAAGCAGAACCACGCTTGCCTTAACCACGCAAGTGCCTTAACCAGCCCCGGGACGTGGTCTGGTAAGTGGGGCTGGGTTTTGGGGAGGTGAGGAGATCGTTTTTTAGGGATTTTTTAGGGGTGGGGTCGATTTTAGGTGTCGGGTTGTTTTCAGGGCCGGATTTTAGGGTTTAGGGCGGGTGGTCAGGGCAGTTTTCAGGAGTGGTGGCCAGTTTTTAGGGCTCAGGGCGGGGGCTGGGGTAGGGGTAGTTTTTAGGATGTGGGGGCCGAGATTTAGGGCTCAGGGTGGGGGGGAGGGACAGTTTTCAGGCCTGGGGCAGTTTTAGGACTCAGGGCAGGGGGGCTGAGTCAGGGAAGATTTAATGACATGGAGCAAGTTTTAGGGCTCAGGGCAGGGGGGAAGGGAAAGCTTACAGGGCTGGGGGCAGTTTTAAGGCTCAAGGACGGGTCTGGGGGTCGTGGTAGTTGTAAGTACGTGAGGCTGGGTTTTAGGGCTCAGGGCAGGGGGGTTGGGGTGTTATTTATGGCACGGATATCCCTTTACCAATCATGCCTTTACAACGAAATTGCTTGGTAAAGGCATGCATGGTAAAGGCATGCGTGGTAAAGGAATGCGTGGTTAAGACGCATTCTTTGTTTGGGCTGCGTTGTAGAGGCACGCATGGTTTAGCCATGCATGCTTCTGTCATACGACCGTTTTGGATGCTCATTACTTTTACTGGTGGATGCACCAAGAAACACCCACAAAACTACTCTATGCTTAGATGGATAAATTCCCCCTTAGTGGTAGAATTCCCATATAAACAAGACCTGTTTAAGTAAAACTCTGGTCAGATTCTGTGAATCAGGGATGGGGCAGTACCTATGAAAATGTTTTTGGCGCACCTAGGTTTCTTTGAGAGAAAGTTTATTGTAAAAATGTAGCCAAAATAGACGAGAACCCTCCATCTAAACCCTGAGCTACACCAACATATACTCACTCTTGCTAGCTACTTTCGGCTTCAACTCACTTTTTGTTAATTCTGTATTCAGCCTGTATATATTAATTTCCACCTGCTTGGTATATCAGTCTGTTATTGTACTCTGTCTTTGCCAAAAGCATGTACTTGTTTCATGTAAAGCACCATGGCACTCTTGCATGAGGCCATGATGGCTCAATATAAAAACACATACATTAAATAAATAAAATACATCCTTCAGGGGACAATTACCAGCACCCCCATCTTCATTCAGCTATAAAATAAACTTACTACCTCCTCAGCCAGTAACACACGGAAATCAATGACTGCCTCATCCACTTTTACACACCGCTCTTACAATGATGAGGCCACATTTACTGAACACGGAAGCCCAATGACAAAGAATTTATGCCTTAAATTAGATGGGCCGCACCTGTCCTCTTTTTAGGATACATGTACCTGAATGCTTATGCGCTGGGTGTAGCGTAGGCCCCTTCAGCGAATGGGAGCCCCCAACCCTTCAGTGGTCCCCCAACTCTTCAGGGAGCCTCCTTTAAGCCCAAGGCCAGTGAATATCTGCGAGGTATGGGAGATGCGGACATCTATCAAATTTTGCAGGGTGGGGCCGTTATGGCGCCTTACCCCAACACTTATGTGGGATCGAGCCCTTATCACGGAGGAACTCTGTGGAATTAAGATCATTGGTCACTGCCAGAGAGTATGCTAACTTGCTAAATGCAGGGAAATTAAACCGGCTGCTGGCAGTGGCGGCCGGCATGGCTCGCAGGTGGCGGGGCGGGTGCGGGGGGGTCGCGGGGAGGTTTGGGTGTTACAGGGGGGTCACACGAGGGGGAAATACAAAAAAAAAACTTACCTTGCCCCCAGGTCCTACGTTTCTGCTCCTGCTCTCCTGCCTCTGACTCCAGGAACAGGAAGCAAGCAGCCAGGCTCCCTCCCCTAAGCCAATCACAACGCTGCAATGCAACATTGTGATTGGTCTGAGCGTCGTAACACGGCACTCAGCCAGGGGCTGGAGGGGTGGGCATGTTCTCCACACAGGCTGTAATGCAGCCTGCATGGAGAACAGGGAAGTGCGCTTGACTGGTTTGGGTGGCCCAAGATGGCCGACCAAACAGTCATTGCGCACTTAGGAGTGAGCAAACCACTTCTCCCCTGTCCTGCTCTGAGAGCAGAGCAGCCCCGCCTACCCGCAAAGCAACAGGACATGAGGCATAAAATGATAATAACTCTATGCTATTATCATTTTATGTTTCTACTTGGCACTGCTTAAAAGCAGTTGGGCGACACTCCTCCGCCATAGCGGAGGAGCCGCCACTGGCTACTGGGCAGACCTCAGATATTTATGAATCCATCCATGATATGGCTGCTGGGAGCCACAGTACCACCCCACGTGACACCCACTCGCCTATGCAGCTGCACTCCCTGTTTTTCCACTTGGCCAGAATTCCTTAAAGGAGCTCTTACCCAATCCTTACTCTTTTGATGGAGACCTGACAAAAAGGTGTGAGTGGTGTATTTATTTTCCTAGCCCCACTCCTTAGGTTACTTAGGGCTCTCTTAATTTACCTGAGGTAGATAAACAGGTCACAGCTCACACTGCAATGTGATCCATTCTGGGCGCTCAGCATGAGTTATGGGGGTTCGTTCATCAATTGGAGCATTAAAGAGGTATATTTCAAAGCCCGTCTTATAGATGAAAGGGACTTATTAGGTTTTGTGGCGACAGGTCGCAAACTTCATTTCTGGAGCTGGAGAAGGTCTGCTTCAGGTCACTAGACACTTAGAAGACAATCTGTATACTCTGAATAGGAGGTAGGTGCACATAACAGTCAGAGGCCAGTAGACAAACATGTAATGGTGGCATCCCCCCACAGAACAGCCAGCCATATATCCATGTACTGCTCCCCACACAAACCACAGGCACTTAAACCTAATGGAACGCAGTGAAGGGAGAGTCTGCAAATGTATTCAGCTTTGGTGTGAAAAGGAGGGATTTTGCTAAAATACATTTCATATTATAAATGCTATTTGAACTAGCCTTTTCACTTGAGCAGCCAGGGTCAAGTTTTGACTTTGCAATAAAGCTGATGGACTTGTTATTATCATTTACAATCGCATTTGTAGCTATATTTCAACTCATGCTAATCTGTGATTTTCTGTTTGTACATTTATGTTCTTGTTTTTCTCTTGAAATTTCAATAAAAATTATTTGAAATCAAATAAATGCTATTTGAACTACGCCTTTTCACTTGAGCAGCCAGGGTCAGGTTTTGACTTTGCAATAAAGCTGATGGACTTGGCTTTTCAGTACATGGTATTGTTTTCTGCTGCATTTGTTAAAGGAGGTAGAAGACAGTAAATCTTTGTTGCTCTGATTTTTATGAAACTGTTTTTATTTGGATTATGATAAACAAAGAGTGACATCATTACAGGACCATAATGAATTACAGTAACCGCGAGCGACCTCAGCAAAAATGATTATAGAGCAGTGCAATCTCCAAGTTTATGTAGTGGTGGTGGTGGTGGGGGAGGGGGGGTGCAGCCGCTATGGTCTCCCTGGGGAGGAAGTATTTGAAAACGTGGACCAGCTGCGTATCATGTTGCGACCCGCCCACCTGGGGCACAACTCAAACTGGGGAAGGAGCATAGTGATTCCTGCTTGGGGGCGGGGGCTGATTTCCAGCTCACATGGTGTTCATTATGCATCTTCTATGCTCCTCAGTCGCAGCCCTACCAATGGCCATGCCTGCCTGATAAATGAGTATACACCACTGGCGCACAGAGCACCTTCATGGAATGTTGGGTCATAGACATTTGTGTAGCGCTGTATTGCCATCAGGATTGCTTCTCAGAGCTGCCAGAGTTCGGGTACCCTAGCACAGTTGTACTAAGGATTCCTAACAGGCTGTCTGAGTTGGATGATTAGTTGTGAACTTGTGGTGGTGTGTTAAACATGCTGCTTACATGTACGTGTCTTGATGGACGTGTTCTGTTATTTATTGTTGTTATGTGTCTTTACCTGGATGTCTTCACCAGTTTGGGTACGGACCATCTGGGAGGATTGCTGTGTGTATTTCTTGTCTTACAGTATGTGTGTGAAGTGAATGAGAGTGGGGTGTATCCTTGGTGCTCATAGCATCACTTTAAACCAACGCTTATTGGGGTGCTGGCTCTCACGAATATGTTGCACTGAAATCCGACTGTTCGGCTCACTAGCTTGTGTATACGGTACTTTAAGCATTTCAGTTCCCTGAACTGAACAACTGCAAGATACAACTTCCACCCAGTTCCACCAGCACCGTCACTGACTGGTCTGACCTTGCTTGCCACGTCTGGTTGTTTCTTCTCCTCTTCACTCATTATGTGATTTCTCCTCCTCACAACAGTTGCCATTTGTAGCAACTATTTCTGATCTTGTCAATTCTGTGCAGTCAAAAATAGTTGTACAATTTAAGCTCATCTCTGATCATGGGCCAACATATGTGCACGAGATTGGTACGACTCCTGCGGTTTCTATTTAGACTGCAAATGGGAAGAACTCAGTTTCCGCTTAAAGGACATAGCTTGGAAAATATCCCACTCATCTCCCTTAAATTCTTATTCTGGGCTGTTCTGGTCACATCTATATCTTATGCCTGCCATGTGTGTCTTGAGGAAAAACTGTAGGGGTGCTGCCACCTCTATTATGCAAGGACACTACTGCCTTTTCCTCCATTGGGCTTGGATCCTTGTGTATTAAGTCTTGGAAGGCAGTTCCTGCGGAGCTAGTTATCGAAGGGAGCCACCCGTACCTATGGCTTTGTCACCCCTACCTTTGACTTATGCGAATGACACTGGATGCATAGAGGATAGCGCTCCATGATATGTGATGGGTCGACTCTACTGCCAGCATGATTAAACATTGAGGGGCTTTTTACAAGCCCCTTGCACTTGTAAATAAGCCCCTGAGTATCAAAAAGGTGAGCTCTCTGGTATGGAGGTAACTGTGAATGTTGCAACATTGCTGTAGCACCTACACTCATTGCTGGTTCTTCATTTTTAGGTCTCACCTAGCGTTGCAGCGCATGCGCTGCTCGCTTTGTGAGGCATGCTGTATTAGGGTATATTTTAGAAGTGGAGTGGAAGCCCCGCCCATCTTTTTCATTGGCTGGCGTCATCGTCCATGGTAAATGCTGGCTTCCGATTGATAATGAGGCTTCTTAGTCCCTCCTTGTTACCGCCCTGTCTCCTTTTGTGACCGCCCATCAGGACTGGATGTATTACTTGCGGCGTTACACTATCTCCTTCATTAGTCTGTAAAGCACTTTTTTTTTTTCCATTCGGCTGCGAAATGCTTGTTGTTCTAGCCAGAGGCTGACCTGTGTAAACTCGTTTGATCCAGGGAAGACACGCTGAGAAATCTTTTTGCTTCATTGAATGTGCGTGAATTCAAAACCACACGCAACACTTGACTTACAAGGGATGATGCAGGGAGGACGACTCGAGACAGGAAAAATGCCGGCTCTGCCAGAATGATGAAATGAGGAGCAGGACAGAAAACGGCTACTACATCAATACCATTTCTCACTATAGCAAGTATTTATTTATGGGCAGGGGTGTAACGCAGACCCCTACAGTGCAGGTGGGGACAGTATTTTTTTAGGGGGCCCCCATTCGGCTCAAGGGCAATGAATATGAGATATGGGAGACTTAGTGGCCCCTCATCACATTCTGCGTGGGGAGAGGCGGCATCATTTTTGCTTTCGCCACTGCTTATGGGGTATGGATGAGATTGGGTGGGAATGTGGCCAGTTTTCTTAATTTGTTAATATGCTTGTCCAAGGTGGTGAATTCTCTGCAGTGAGTGAGCTGTTGGGGGGGTGGGTGTTTTTTTATTCCCGCGACTGTGTTGACGTATGTTTATTTACTGAGCTTTACTACCTTGGTGTTGGTTACTTCTCTCGGACGCCCCTCGCTGCTCCCCCACACCCCTCTGCAGGAGCGGGGCGGAGTCGGAGAAGGTGTACAGCACTAACAAGGGGCGGGGGTGCCGAGAGGGTTACACCGACCCCAGGGCCGCAGCGCACAGCTACCAGGCCTCGCTCCTGGAGCCGTCACGCTGGCTCTCGAGGTCGGGACTGTTCGGGACCTCATCTATCGGAGGCTCCTGCGCGATGCCATGGGGAACCCTGGCCCGAGAGGTTCGGCCCTTCCCGGGGTCCACTTATTGGCACTCTCTCTTGCAATAATGTGCATTCAGGATTGTTATGTAGCTGCTTTATAAATGTTATGTACATTTCTCATTATATATATTTAGGTTTCTCAAAACTCTTGGTGTGTTTAGTTATGACAGCGCACCGACACCCACGGCGCTCACTAAGGTTTGCGATATATTTATATATCATAAAGTACATGTGGACTGAATCTTCCATAATGTGTTTCCACAGGCAGTAAAGCATATCCGTGTGAAATGTATTCTGCGACGCTTTGTGACAGCAGCGGTCTCTTTTCAGCAACAATTGAGCAGTTCAAAGTTTTATTCTCACCTCGGCGGTGCACAGCACTTTGCAAAATTCCGTAGTTTTGTGTCTTTCCTGGCCCATCTTGTTAAAATTCTAAACAGACCTAGCAGAAAAGCGCAGAGTGAGGTGCGATAGAGTGCTTTGAGGCTCCCCAGTGTTGTTTAGGCGTTTTTAGGTCGAGCCTAGCGTTGCAGCGCATGCGCTGTCGCTTTGCGAGGCATGCTGTATTAGGGTATGTTTTAGAAGTGGTGTAGAAGCCCCGCCCATATTTTACATTGGCTGGCGTCATCGTCCATGGTAAATGCTGGCTTCCGATTGATAATGAGGCTTCTTAGTCCCTCCTTGTTACCGCCCTGTCTCCTTTTGGGACTGCCCATCAGGACTGGATCTTTTACTTGCAGCGTTACACTGTCTCCTTCTTTAGTCGGTAAGCACTATATTTTTTTCACAATGGCGACAGCTTGTTTGGTATTTGTATTCGGGGTTTTAGTGCACGGCTGTAGAGCCTGAGAACCAGGTCAGCAGAGCTGCTGTAGAGTCAGAGAACCAGGTCAGCAGAGCCGCTCTAGAGCCAGAGAACCAGGTCAGCAGAGCCGCTCTAGAGCCAGAGAACCAGGTCAGCAGAGCCGCTCTAGAGCCAGAGAACCAGGTCAGCAAGCTGCTGTAGAGCCTGAGAACCAGGTCAGCAGAGCTGCTCTAGAGCCAGAGAACCAGGTCAGCAGAGCTGCTCTAGAGCCAGAGAACCAGGTCAGCAGAACCATTGTAGAGCCAGAGAACCAGGTCAGCAGAGCTGCTGTAGAGCCAGAGAACCAGGTCAGCAGAGCTGCTCTAGTGCCAGAGAACCAGGTCAGCAGAACTGTTGTAGAGCCAGAGAACCAGGTCAGCAGAGCTGCTGTGGAGCCGGAGAACCAGGTCAGCAGAGCTGCTGTAGAGCCAGAGAACAAGGTCAGCAGAGCTGCTGTAGAGCCAGAGAACCAGGTCACCAGAGCTGCTCTAGGGCCAGAGAACCAGGTCAGCAGAACCGTTGTAGAGCCAGAGAACAAGGTCAGCAGAGCCACTCTAGAGCCAGAGAACCAGGTCAGCAGAGCTGCTGTAGAGCCAGAGAACCAGGTCAGCAGAGCTGCTCTAGAGCCAGAGAACCAGGTCAGCAGAACCGTTGTAGAGCCAGAGAACCAGGTCAGCAGAGCTGCTGTAGAGCGAGAGAACCAGGTCAGCAGAGCTGCTGTGGAACCAGAGAACCAGGTCAGCAGAGCTGCTCTAGAGCCAGAGAACCAGGTCAGCAGAGCCGCTCTAGAGCCAGAGAACCAGGTCAGCAGAGCTGCTGTAGAGCCAGAGAACCAGGTCAGCAGAGCCGCTGTCGAGCCAGAGAACCAGGTCAGCAGAGCCGCTCTAGAGCCAGAGAACCAGGTCAGCAGAGCCGCTCTAGAGCCAGAGAACCAGGTCAGCAGAGCCGCTGTAGAGCCAGAGAACCAGGTTAGCAGAGCTGCTGTAGAGCCAGAGAACCAGGTCAGCAGAGCTGCTCTAGAGCCAGAGAACCAGGTAAGCAGAGCAGCTGTAGAGCCGGAGAACCAGGTCAGCAGAGCCGTTGTAGAGCCAGAGAACCAGGTCAGCAGAGCCGCTGTAGAGCCAGAGAACCAGGTCAGCAGAGCTGCTGTAGAGCCAGAGAACCAGATCAGCAGAGCTGCTGTAGAGCCAGAGAACCAGGTCAGCAGAGCCGCTATAGAGCCAGAGAACCAGGTCACCAGAGCCGCTGTAGAGCCAGAGAACCAGGTCAACAGAGCCGCTGTAGAGCCAGAGAACCAGGTCAGCAGAGCCGTTGTAGAGCCTGAGACCCAGGTCAGCAGAGCCGCTGTAGAGCCATAGAACCAGGTCAGCAGAGCCGCTCTAGAGCCAGAGAACCAGGTCAGCAGAGCCGCTCTAGAGCCAGAGAACCAGGTCAGCAGAGCCGCTCTAGAGCCAGAGAACCAGGCCACCAAGCTTCTGTAGATCCAGAGAACCAGGTCAGCAGAGCTGCTCTAGAGCCAGAGAACCAGGTCAGCAGAACCGTTGTAGAGCCAGAGAACCAGGTCAGCAGAGCTGCTGTAGAACCAGAGAACCAGGTCAGCAGAGCTGCTCTAGAGCCAGAGAACCAGGTCAGCAGAACCATTGTAGAGCCAGAGAACCAGGTCAGCAGAGCTGCGGTAGAGCCAGAGAACCAGGTCAGCAGAGCTGCTGTGGAGCCAGAGAACCAAGTCAGCAGAGCTGCTGTAGAGCCAGAGAACCAGGTCAGCAGAGCCGCTCTAGAGCCAGAGAACCAGATCAGCAGAGCTGCTGTAGAGCCAGAGAACCAGGTCAGCAGAGCCGCTATAGAGCCAGAGAACCAGGTCACCAGAGCCGCTGTAGAGCCAGAGAACCAGGTCAGCAGAGCCGCTGTAGAGCCAGAGAACCAGGTCAGCAGAGCCGTTGTAGAGCCTGAGACCCAGGTCAGCAGAGCCGCTGTAGAGCCATAGAACCAGGTCAGCAGAGCCGCTCTAGAGCCAGAGAACCAGGTCAGCAGAGCCGCTCTAGAGCCAGAGAACCAGGTCAGCAGAGCCGCTCTAGAGCCAGAGAACCAGGCCACCAAGCTTCTGTAGATCCAGAGAACCAGGTCAGCAGAGCTGCTCTAGAGCCAGAGAACCAGGTCAGCAGAACCGTTGTAGAGCCAGAGAACCAGGTCAGCAGAGCTGCTGTAGAACCAGAGAACCAGGTCAGCAGAGCTGCTCTAGAGCCAGAGAACCAGGTCAGCAGAACCATTGTAGAGCCAGAGAACCAGGTCAGCAGAGCTGCGGTAGAGCCAGAGAACCAGGTCAGCAGAGCTGCTGTGGAGCCAGAGAACCAAGTCAGCAGAACCGTTGTAGAGCCTGAGAACCAGGTCAGCAGAGCTGCTGTCGAGCTAGAGAACCAGGTCAGCAGAGCCACTGTAGAGCCAGAGAACCAGGTCAGCAGAGCCGGTCTAGAGCCAGAGAACCAGGTCAGCAGAGCCGCTCTAAAGCCTGAGAACCATGTCAGCAGAGCTGCTCTAGAGCCAGAGAACCAGGCCAGCAGAGCCACTCTAGAGCCAGAGAACCAGGTCAGCAAGCTGCTGTAGAGCCAGAGAACCAAGTCAGCAGAGCTGCTGGAGAGCCAGAGAACCAGGTCAGCAGAGCGGCTGTAGCGCCAGAGAACCAGGTCAGCAGAGCTGATGTAGCGCCAGAGAACCAGGTCAGCAGAGCTGCTGTAGAGCCAGAGAACCAAGTCAGCAGAGCTGCTGGAGAGCCAGAGAACCAGGTCAGCAGAGCGGCTGTAGAGCCTGAGAACCAGGTCAGCAGAGCCATTGTAGAGCCAGAGAACTAGGTCAGCAAGCTGCTGTAGAGCCAGCGAACCAGGTCAGCAGAGCTGCTGTAGAGCCTTAGAACCAGGTCAGCAGAGCCGCTGTAGAGCCAGAGAACCAGGTCAGCAGAGCTGCTGTAGAGCCAGAGAACCAGGTCAGCAGAGCTGCTGTAGAGCCAGAGAACCAGGTCAGCAGAGCTGCTCTAGAGCCAGAGAACCAGGTCAGCAGAGCTGTTGTAGAGCCTGAGAACCAGGACAGCAGAGTTGCTGTAGAGCCTGAGAACCAGGACAGCAGAGCTGCTGTAGAGCCAGAGAACCAGGTCAGCAGAGCTGCTCTAGAGCCAGAGAACCAGGTCAGCAGAGCCGCTGTAGAGCCAGAGAACCAGGTCAGCAGAGCCGCTGTAGAGCCAGAGAACCATGTCAGCAGAGCCGTTGTAGAGCCTGAGACCCAGGTCAGCAGAGCCGCTGTAGAGCCATAGAACCAGGTCAGCAGAGCCGCTCTAGAGCCAGAGAACCAGGTCAGCAGAGCTGCTCTAGAGCCAGAGAACCAAGTCAGCAGAGCTGCTCTAGAGCCAGAGAACCAGGCCAGCAGAGCCACTCTAGAGCCAGAGAACCAGGTCAGCAAGCTGCTGTAGAGCCTGAGAACCAGGTCAGCAGAGCCGTTGTAGAGCCAGAGAACCAGGTCAGCAGAGCAGCTGTAGAGCCAGAGAACCAGGTCAGCAGAGCTCCTGTAGAGCCAGAATACCTGGTCAGCAGAGCCGCTCTAGAGCCTGAGAACCAGGTCAGCAGAGCTGCTGTAGAGCCAGAGAACCAGGTCAGCAGAGCTGCTGTAGAGCCAGAGAACCAGGTCATCAGAGCTGCTGTAGAGCCAGAGAACCAGGCCAGCAGAGCTTCTCCGAGCCAGAGAACCAGGTCAGCAGAGCTGCTGTAGAGCAAGAGAACCAGGTCAGCAGAGCCGTTGTAGAGCCAGAGATCCAGGTCAGCAGAGATGCTGTAGAGCCAGAGATCCAGGTCAGCAGAGCTGCTGTAGAGCCAGAGAACCAGGTCAGCAGAGCTGCTGTAGAGCCAGAGAACCAGGTCAGCAGAGCCGCTGTAGAGCCAGAGAACCAGGTCAACAGAGCCGCTCTAGAGCCAGAAAACCAGGTCAGCAGAGCTGCTCTAGAGCCAGAGAACCAGGTCAGCAGAGCTGCTCTAGAGCCAGAGAACCAGGTCAGCAGAGCTGCTCTAGAGCCAGAGAACTAGGTCAGCATAGCTGCTGTAGAGCTAGAGAAACTGAGCAGCAGAGCCGTTGTAGAGCCAGCGAACCAGGTCAGCAGAGCTGCTCTAGAGCCAGAGAACCAGGTCAGCAGAGCTGCTGTGGAGCCAGAGAACCAAGTCAGCAGAGCTGCTGTAGAGCCAGAGAACCAGGTCAGCAGAGCCGCTCTAGAGCCAGAGAACCAGATCAGCAGAGCTGCTGTAGAGCCAGAGAACCAGGTCAGCAGAGCCGCTATAGAGCCAGAGAACCAGGTCACCAGAGCCGCTGTAGAGCCAGAGAACCAGGTCAGCAGAGCCGCTGTAGAGCCAGAGAACCAGGTCAGCAGAGCCGTTGTAGAGCCTGAGACCCAGGTCAGCAGAGCCGCTGTAGAGCCATAGAACCAGGTCAGCAGAGCCGCTCTAGAGCCAGAGAACCAGGTCAGCAGAGCCGCTCTAGAGCCAGAGAACCAGGTCAGCAGAGCCGCTCTAGAGCCAGAGAACCAGGCCACCAAGCTTCTGTAGATCCAGAGAACCAGGTCAGCAGAGCTGCTCTAGAGCCAGAGAACCAGGTCAGCAGAACCGTTGTAGAGCCAGAGAACCAGGTCAGCAGAGCTGCTGTAGAACCAGAGAACCAGGTCAGCAGAGCTGCTCTAGAGCCAGAGAACCAGGTCAGCAGAACCATTGTAGAGCCAGAGAACCAGGTCAGCAGAGCTGCGGTAGAGCCAGAGAACCAGGTCAGCAGAGCTGCTGTGGAGCCAGAGAACCAAGTCAGCAGAACCGTTGTAGAGCCTGAGAACCAGGTCAGCAGAGCTGCTGTCGAGCTAGAGAACCAGGTCAGCAGAGCCACTGTAGAGCCAGAGAACCAGGTCAGCAGAGCCGGTCTAGAGCCAGAGAACCAGGTCAGCAGAGCCGCTCTAAAGCCTGAGAACCATGTCAGCAGAGCTGCTCTAGAGCCAGAGAACCAGGCCAGCAGAGCCACTCTAGAGCCAGAGAACCAGGTCAGCAAGCTGCTGTAGAGCCAGAGAACCAAGTCAGCAGAGCTGCTGGAGAGCCAGAGAACCAGGTCAGCAGAGCGGCTGTAGCGCCAGAGAACCAGGTCAGCAGAGCTGATGTAGCGCCAGAGAACCAGGTCAGCAGAGCTGCTGTAGAGCCAGAGAACCAAGTCAGCAGAGCTGCTGGAGAGCCAGAGAACCAGGTCAGCAGAGCGGCTGTAGAGCCTGAGAACCAGGTCAGCAGAGCCATTGTAGAGCCAGAGAACTAGGTCAGCAAGCTGCTGTAGAGCCAGCGAACCAGGTCAGCAGAGCTGCTGTAGAGCCTTAGAACCAGGTCAGCAGAGCCGCTGTAGAGCCAGAGAACCAGGTCAGCAGAGCTGCTGTAGAGCCAGAGAACCAGGTCAGCAGAGCTGCTGTAGAGCCAGAGAACCAGGTCAGCAGAGCTGCTCTAGAGCCAGAGAACCAGGTCAGCAGAGCTGTTGTAGAGCCTGAGAACCAGGACAGCAGAGTTGCTGTAGAGCCTGAGAACCAGGACAGCAGAGCTGCTGTAGAGCCAGAGAACCAGGTCAGCAGAGCTGCTCTAGAGCCAGAGAACCAGGTCAGCAGAGCCGCTGTAGAGCCAGAGAACCAGGTCAGCAGAGCCGCTGTAGAGCCAGAGAACCATGTCAGCAGAGCCGTTGTAGAGCCTGAGACCCAGGTCAGCAGAGCCGCTGTAGAGCCATAGAACCAGGTCAGCAGAGCCGCTCTAGAGCCAGAGAACCAGGTCAGCAGAGCTGCTCTAGAGCCAGAGAACCAAGTCAGCAGAGCTGCTCTAGAGCCAGAGAACCAGGCCAGCAGAGCCACTCTAGAGCCAGAGAACCAGGTCAGCAAGCTGCTGTAGAGCCTGAGAACCAGGTCAGCAGAGCCGTTGTAGAGCCAGAGAACCAGGTCAGCAGAGCAGCTGTAGAGCCAGAGAACCAGGTCAGCAGAGCTCCTGTAGAGCCAGAATACCTGGTCAGCAGAGCCGCTCTAGAGCCTGAGAACCAGGTCAGCAGAGCTGCTGTAGAGCCAGAGAACCAGGTCAGCAGAGCTGCTGTAGAGCCAGAGAACCAGGTCATCAGAGCTGCTGTAGAGCCAGAGAACCAGGCCAGCAGAGCTTCTCCGAGCCAGAGAACCAGGTCAGCAGAGCTGCTGTAGAGCAAGAGAACCAGGTCAGCAGAGCCGTTGTAGAGCCAGAGATCCAGGTCAGCAGAGATGCTGTAGAGCCAGAGATCCAGGTCAGCAGAGCTGCTGTAGAGCCAGAGAACCAGGTCAGCAGAGCTGCTGTAGAGCCAGAGAACCAGGTCAGCAGAGCCGCTGTAGAGCCAGAGAACCAGGTCAACAGAGCCGCTCTAGAGCCAGAGAACCAGGTCAGCAGAGCTGCTCTAGAGCCAGAGAACCAGGTCAGCAGAGCTGCTCTAGAGCCAGAGAACCAGGTCAGCAGAGCTGCTCTAGAGCCAGAGAACTAGGTCAGCATAGCTGCTGTAGAGCTAGAGAAACTGAGCAGCAGAGCCGTTGTAGAGCCAGCGAACCAGGTCAGCAGAGCTGCTCTAGAGCCAGAGAACCAGGTCAGCAGAGCTGCTCTAGAGCCATAGAACCAGGTCAGCAGAGCTGCTGTAGAGCCAGAGAATCAGGTCAGCAGAGCCGTTGTAGAGCCAGAGAACCAGGTCAGCAGAGCTGTTGCAGAGCCAGAGAACCAGGTCAGCAGAGCTGCTGTAGAGCCAGAGAACCAGGTCAGCATAGCTGCTATAGAGCCAGAGAACCAGGTCAGCAGAGCTGTTCTAGAGCCAGAGAACCAGGTCAGCAGAGCTGTTCTAGAGCCAGAGAACCAGGTCAGCAGAGCTGCTCTAGAGCCAGAGAACCAGGTCAGCAAGCTGCTGTAGAGCCTGATAACCAGGTGAGCAGAGCCGCTGTAGAGCAAGAGAACCAGGTCAGCAGAGCCGCTGTGGAGCCAAAGAACCAGGTCAGCAGAGCTGCTGTAGAGCCAGAAAACCAGGTGAGTGGAGCCGCTGTAGAGCCTGAGAACCAGGTCAGTAGAGCTGCTGTAGAGCCAGAGTACCAGGTCAGCAGAGCTGCTGTAGAGCCAGAGAACCAGGTCAGCAGAGCTGCTCTAAAGCCAGAGAACCAGGTCAGCAGAGCCGTTGTAGAGCCAGAGAACCAGGTCAGCAGAGCTGTTGTAGAGCCAGAGAACCAGGTCAGCAGAGCTGCTGTAGAGCCAGAGAACCAGGTCAGCAGATCTGTTGTAGAGCCAGAGAACCAGGTCAGCAGAGCCGCTCTAGAGCCAGAGAACCAGGTCAGAAAAGCTGCTCTAGAGCCAGAGAACCAGGTCAGCAGAGCTGCTCTAGAGCCAAGGAACCAGGTCAGCAGAGCTGCTGTAGAGCCAGAGAACCAGGTCAGCAGAGCTGCTGTAGAGCCAGAGACCCAGTTCAGCAGAGCTGCCCTAGAGCCAGAGACCCAGTTCAGCAGAGCTGCTCTAGAGCCAGAGAACCAGGTCAGCAGAGCTGCTCTAGAGCCAGAGAACCAGGTCAGCAGAGCTGCTGTAGAGCCAGAGAACCAGGTCAGCAGAGCCATTGTAGAGCCTGAGACCCAGGTCAGCAGAGCTGCTGTAGATCCAGAGAACCGGGTCAGCAGAGCCGCTCTAGAGCCAGAGAACCGGGTCAGCAGAGCCTCTCCAGAGCCAGAGAACCAGGTCAGCAGAGCCACTCTAGGGCCAGAGAACCAGGCCAGCAAGCTGCTGTAGAGCCTGAGAACCAGGTCAGCAGAGCCGTTTTAGAGCTAGAGAACCAGGTCAGCAAGCTGCTGTAGAGCCAGAGAACCAGGTCAGCAGAGCTGCTATAGAGCCAGAAAACCAGGTCAGCAGAGCTGCTGTAGAGCCAGAGAACTAGGTCAGCAGAGCCGCTGTAGAAGCGCTAGTACATAGACATTGAAAGTGGTGTTGAGGTGCTGAGAAGTGCTGGTACTGCCCCTTCGAGAGATTTATAGAGCTTATGACAAGAGCTGGTATTGCATCTTTGAAAATGATGTGCAGCTGGTGAGAAGTGCTGGTAATGTCCCATTGAAAGTGCTGTACAGCTGATCAGAAGGTTTGGTACTGTCTCATTGAATGCGCTGTAAATCTGCAGAGAAGTGCGGGTACTGTCCCATTGAAAGTGGTATTGAGGTAAACAGAAGTGCTGGTATTGCCCCACTAAAAGTGTTGGCTGCTGTAGAGCCAGAGAACCAGGTCAGCAGAGCTGCTGTAGAGCCAGAGAACCAGGTCAGCAGAGCTGCTGTAAAGCCAGAGCACCAGGTCAGCAGAGCCGCTCTAGAGCCACAGAACTGGGTCAGCAGAGCTGTTGTAGAGCCAGAGAACCAGGTCAGCAGAGCTGCTATAGAGCCAGAGAACCAGGTCAGGAGAGCTGCTTAAGAGCCAGAGAACCAGGTCAGCAGAGCTGCTGTAGAGCCAGAGAACCAGGTCCGCAGAGCTGCTGTAGAGCCAGAGAACCAGGTCCGCAGAGCTGCTTAAGCGCCAGAGAACCATATCACCAGTGGCGCTCTAGACCCAGAGAACCAGGTCAGCAGAGCTACTGTAGAGCCAGAGAACCAGGTCAGCAGAGCTGCTGTAGAGCCAGAGAACCAGGTCCGCAGAGCTGCTTAAGCGCCAGAGAACCATATCACCAGTGGCGCTCTAGACCCAGAGAACCAGGTCAGCAGAGCTGCTGTAGAGCCAGAGAACCAGGTCAGCAGAGCTGCTGTAGAGCCAGAGAACCAGGTCCACAGAGCTGCTGTAGAGCCAGAGAACCAGGTCCACAGAGCTGCTGTAGAGCCAGAGAACCAGGTCAGCAGAGTCGATCTAGAGCCTGAGAACCAGGTCAGCAGAGCTGCTGTAGAGCCAGAGAACCAGGTCAGCAGAGCTGCTCTATGGCCAGAAAACTGGGCCAGAGAACCAGGTCAGCGAAGCGGGTCAGCAGAGGTGTTGTACAGCCAGATAACCAGACCAGCAGAGCTGCTGTAGAGCCAGAGAACCAGGTCAGCAGAGCCGCTGTAGAGCCAGAGAACCAGGTCAGCAGTCCTGCTGTAGAGCCAGAGAACCAGGTCAGCAGAGCTGCTGTAGAGCCAGAGAAGCAGGTCATCAAGCTGCTGTAGAGCCTGAGAAGCACGTCACCAAGCTGCTGTAGAGCCATAGAACCAAGTCAGCAGAGCTGCTGTAGAGCCAGAGAACCAGGTCAGCAGAGCTGCTCTAGAGCCAGAGAACCAGGTCAGCAGAGATGCTGTAGAGCCATAGAACCAGGTCATCAGAGCCGTTGTAGAGCCATAGAGCCAGGTCAGCAGAGCCATTGTAGAGCCAGAGAACCAGGTCAGCAGAGCTGTTGTAGAGCCTGAGACCCAGGTCAGCAGAACTGCTGTAGAGCCAGAGAACCAGGTCAGCAGAGCCGCTCTAGAGCCAGAGAACCAGGTCAGCAGAGCTGCTGCAGAGCCATAGAACCAGGTCAGCAGAGCCGTTGTAGAGCCATAGAACCAGGTCAGCAGAGCTGCTGTAGAGCCATAGAACCAGGTCAGCAGACACGCTCTAGAGTCAGAGAACCGGTTCAGCAGAGCCGCTCTAGAGCCTGAGAACCAGGTCAGTAGAGCCGCTCTAGAGCCAGAGAACCAGGTCAGCAGAGCTGCTGTAGAGCCAGAAAACCAGGTCAGCAGAGCCGCTCTAGAGCCTGAGAACCAGGTCAGCAGAGCTGCTGTAGAGCCAGAGATCCAGGTCAGCAGAGCTGCTGTAGAGCCAGAGAACCAGGTCAGCAGAGCTGCTGTAGAGCCAGAGAACCAGGTCAGCGCAGAGCTGTTGTAGAGCCTGAGACCCAGGTCAGAACAGGTGCTGCAGGGACTGGAGAGGTATAAACGTAATCAGACACAGAAGAGGTGCAATGATGCAGCGTAATATGGCACATTCTGTCGCAATATTTTGCTATTTAGTCATTTTACAACACAGTAGTACTGTCTGGGCAAGCGTTTCTCCTCATTAGCAGCACTCTAACACCCGAATACAGCCGTCTGCAACGAAATGGTGACAGTTAATCTTTGCAAAGCGTCTGTCCCCCCGGGGGACCACAGCTGATTCTTTTTAAAGCCTCTTTTGATCCATCTGAGCTAGAATCAATGTTTGCAACTGATACAGAAGATCTGAATCATGAGGCAAGTTTGGAAAATATGTAAATACTCCGAGAGCGCGGCGGCCACAATATTGCTTTATTCCAGTGGTCCTGCCTATGAGCAAAGACTTGTAGTGTAATGGCCTTGATTTACTGACTGTGTTGTAAATCCATGGAACTGTCCCCCAGAAGAATCTTTGGGCAAAAAATAACCTCGGAAGTACTGATTCTGTGGTACTGATAAAGTAAGGGTAAAAGTGGAGGCCATGCAAGGTCACTGAAGTCAGGAAGGAATGGGCAGTTCTGGACAGCATTGTCATTCTCCAGGTAGGAATTCCCATGCAGGGCAGCGCCAAGTAGCTGGGATGAAACATGCATTTGCATTGCAATAGGTCTCTCATTTACGCGAGTTGAAGCTATTGGCATTGTAAATGACAATGTCTTTTATTTACGTTTTAAAAACCAAAACATAAATAAAAGGCAATGTCATTTACAATGCCAATAGCTCAAACTTGCGAAAATGCGAGACCTATTGCATTGCAAATGCTTGTTCTTTTTGTTTAGAGGAAAGTAACTTGAAATCTGCATAAAAAGGTGTTTCAGCCAAGACTATGTAAGTTATAATTTGATTAGGGCCACCCTAGACCATAACTAGACGTAGAAGAATCCGATGTATAATAAATGCTTCATCAGATAAAACAAATGTGCCCAAATGTGTCTTAAGCAGATTTGCAGGCTTATATAATTCTGCTCCTATGTAAATCTGCCATTGTACAAATCTAAAACAACAAGCAGTATGTAAAAAAACATCTGCCCCAGGGAGCAGGACAGAGGCAGCAAGCCACTGTGCTATACCTTCTCCCAATTGCACTTTTACTCACAAGTATCCCACCACCAGCACCCTCTCCTTACTGCTTGCATCCTGAGTCTGGAAGTCCACATACACTCGCCCACTTATGCAGCAACCACTTGAGATGCGCGCCAACTAACAAGCCTTTCCTCAAAATAATTCAACATTAGTGTACTCTGAAGAGGAACACTCATGATAATGAGGTCTAGCCAATGACTGAGCACTCTACCTCAAATTCCGTATACGTAGATTAGGATTAACATATTATAATTTATAATGGATATTGGGAGGGATCCCCAATGTCTATGAACTTGTCAATAGAAGGCTGAGATAATTAAACATTTATTGGGCTTTTTCAATATTGGGTTAGAGGCATAAGGTCCTCTCTTGTGCACTGTATGCTTAATGTAAATGGATCTGTTTAGAGCGATCATGTGCGCCTAGTGAGCACGGTAAGGATTTATGATAATTTAATAATGTTAATCAGCTTATGTTTTGTTTTGTTTATATGGTTGTCATGGGTTTGCCAAGTAGCATAAACTGAAACTGACTTGAAATAAATGCCTAAATAAATGACATAATGTTTCATTCCCCAAAGCATACTCAATACTATTAAAATGCAGAAAACTCAAGATTACCTTCATTTGAGGGAGAGCTGGTGAGCGATAAAAGTTTCCTGGCACTCAATATTAATTTAAGAATGCTAAGTTTCTGTGAAAGAAGAATGCCCCACCCAGCTGGACCCACGTGGCTTGTTTATTCTGCGGACTGCATTGTATATATTTGCCCTCATTTGTTATATATGTTCTAGTGTTCTCAAGCTATCGAAGGATAAGATGGCTGCTTCATAAAACACCGAAATAAATACACCTAATTGTGACTCCGCATCTCTATGAAATGGACCCATTTTATCAAACCTGCTTGAAAATCATTATGGTTACCTTACATCTCAAACATATTGCCACAGGTATGCCAGCTACCTCCATATTCAATAAAATATTAAAGAGATATTATTTCTAATTGGACTTAACTATGCGTAATGCCCATTAGCCGAAACTGATAATGGTCTCTCTGAAATCAGTTGATTAGGGTTAGCCTGCCGTGGGACTTCACAACGCAGGAATTGGCACGCAGTGCCTTTACCACGCAAATTTTTACCACATATCTATCTCGTCTATCTCGTCTATCTCGTCTATCTGTCTGTCTGTCTGTCTGTCTATCTATACACACACACATATATATATATGGACACAGACATTTAAGTGTTTAGGTTTAAGGGAGGGTAGGGGTTAAGGCACAGCTTTCCAAACTTTTCATGTTGGTGACACACTTTTTGGAGATGCATCATTTTGGGACACAGTAAGGCAGTGTAGCGAGCGAGCGTAGCGAGCGAGCCCGAACCACTTAAGGGGGGTTCGGGGGGGGGTTCTCCCCCCCTGGAAGAAAATTTTGAAATAAAAGTGGGCAAATGGTGCATTTTCAAGCAAATTTGAGACCATGAGGTTGAACACAGGCCCCTCCAGCGGATGCCTTCATCCACTGAGCCACCAGACCCGGCATACACACATCTTTCTCTCTCTCTCTCTCTGTCTCC